>CM068302.1:42022124-42622124 GCA_034768395.1 Linum lewisii
GGGCATCGAGAGGGTTGCCGATGTGTGGTATCTGCAAGAAGCCACATTTTGGGGAATGTCATTTACTGAGACCCGCTCCGGTGACCTGCTACACTTGTGGACAGTTGGGTCATAGGAGTAACATCTGTCCGAGGAGGAGTGCTCCACCAGCACAGTCTGTGGGATCGGTGCAGGGGCCTAGGCTCCATCTAGGAGCTATGGAGGCAGAGTTGGAGGCAGTATGGGGCGAGGGGCTGCGAGTGTGGTCGAGGAACGGGAGCTAATGCCACACCTGTTGGAGCTGGAGGGGAGCAAGGGAGGCTTTATGCTCTTACCAAGGGTGCGGCAGAGAACGCGAACGACGTGGTGACCGGTATGATCTCCATCTAGATCTTTCCGTTTACGCTTTGTTTGATTCGGGGTCAACCCATTCCTTTGTATCTGAGAAATGTATGAGTAGTTTGGGTGTTGTAGCTAGTAGTTTGGGTGTTAGTTGGGGCGTCAGAACTCCTTTGGGGACTTCTGTTCGGGTGGATAGAGTGTGTAGAGGGTGTAAGTGTTAGTGGGGGGTGTAGAGTTCTTGGCTGATCTGGTGGTGCTTCCTTTCAATGAATTCGACGTTATTCTCGGCATGGATTGGTTGGCTAGGCATGGGGCCTTGCTTGATTGCCAGAAGAAGGAGGTGTTGCTTCAGGTGGGGGGTGTGGTCAAGTGGTGTTCAAGGGTGTTAGGAAGAGGGAATCCGCACCTATGGAGAGTAATTTCAGCAATGCAAGCTTTTTCTCTGATTCAAGAAGGGTGTGAGGCTTTGTTGGTGCAAGTGTCAGTTGAACGGAATGAGGAGTTGGAGAAGGTACCTGTAGCTTGGGAGTTCGCGGATGTGTTCGAGGAACTACCTGGGGCACCGATCGAGCGTGAGGTGGAGTTCAATATAGAGTTGGTCCTGGAACTGCTCCAATCTCTATTCCACCTTATCGCATGGCACCGGCGGAGTTAAAGGAGTTGAAGGAGCAATTGCAGGAGCTCTTGGATAAGGGGTTCATCCGCCCAAGTGTATCACCGTGGGGGGCACCGGTGTTGTTTGTGAAGAAGAAGGATGGGTCGATGCGGATGTGCATTGACTATAGGCGGTTGAACAAGGCGACGATCAAGAATCGTTACCCACTTCCAAGGATAGATGATCTCTTCGATCAATTGCAAGGGGCTGAAGTGTTCTTGAAGATAGACTTGAGGTCGGGTTATCATCAGTTGAAGGTGGAGGAAGGATCGGTGCCAATGACAGCCTTTAGGACCCGCTATGGACACTATGAGTTTCTGGTAATGCCGTTTGGTCTCACCAACGCTCCCGCCGCGTTCATGGCTCTCATGAACAAGGTCTTCCACGAATATTTGGATAAGTTCGTGATAGTGTTCATCGATGATATCCTTATTTACTCTAAGACTAGGGAGGAGCATGAGGAGCACTTGAGGATTGTCTTTCATAAGTTGAGGGAGCAGCAACTTTTTGCCAAGTTCTCGAAGTGTGCCTTTTGGTTGGAGGAAGTGTTTGTTCCTCGGGCATGTGGTATCTAAAAGAGGCGTGGAGGTTGACCCAAAGAAGATCGAAGCGGTGGTTAATTGGTCTCCACCTAAGGATGTGTCGCAACTGAGGAGCTTCTTGGGGTTAGCTGGTTACTACGAAGGTTTGTAGAGGGGTTCTCTACCATAGCGTCTCCTTTACATAAGTTGTTGAGGAAGGAGTCGAGGTATGAGTGGAGCGAGGAATGTCAGAGGAGCTTTGAGGAGTTGAAGAAGAGGTTGACTTCAGCTCCGGTGTTGACCTTGCCAGTAGAAGGTGGAGAGTATGTGGTGTTTAGTGATGCATCTTTGCAAGGATTGGGCTGTGTGTTGATGCAGAATGGGAAGGTTGTCGCTTATGCCTCCCGACAACTTAGGGTGCATGAGGTGAACTACCCAACCCATGATTTGGAGTTAGCTGCAGTGGTGTTCGCCTTGAAGTTGTGGAGGCATTATTTGTATGGTGAGACGTTTAAGATCATGACCGATCACAAGAGTCTTAAGCACCTTATGGATCAAAAGGAGCTGAATGGTAGGCAACGGCGTTGGGTGGAGCTCTTGAAGGATTATGATGTACCATTGACTACCATCCTGGTAAAGCTAATGTGGTTGCGGATGCTTTAAGTCGAAAGGAGTTGGTGGATCTTAGAGCTTTAAGGGTGGAGATGCAGTTAGATGACGTGGGAAGTTTGTTTGCCAAGCTCAACATTAGGCCTATGCTGAATGATAGGATCGGCGAGGAGCAGCTCAAGGATGCTACTCTGGTGGCTATTCGAGGGGAAGTTGAAAAAGGCATGGATAATGGATTTGAGGTAGTTGGCGGATTGTTGAAATGCAAGGGTCGAGTGTGCGTGCCGGAAGTAGAGGAATTGAGGAAGGGGATTTTGGAGGAGGCTCATTCCTCGATGTATGCTATGCATCCCGGGATGACAAAGATGTACAATGACCTGAAGTTAAGTTTTTGGTGGCCAGGAATGAAGAAGGATGTGGCTCGTTATGTGGCGACTTGTTTGGTTTGTCAAAAAGCTAAGGCGGAGCATAGAGCCCCGGGTGGGTTACTTCAGCCCTACCTATTCCGGAGTGGAAGTTTGCGGACATCACCATGGACTTTGTATCGGGTTTTCCGCCGACTAGAGAGGGGAAGGATGCCGTGTGGGTAATAGTCGATCGTTTGACAAAAGTTGCGCATTTCATACCCATTCGGTTCAAGCCTAGTGTGGAGGTGTTGGCAAAGTTATATATAGAAGAGGTGGTAAGGTTGCATGGGGTTCCTCAATCCATCGTCTCTGATCGGGATCCGAGTTTCACGTCCCATTTTTGGGAGGGGCTGCATACAGCATTGGGAACTAAGCTCAAGTTCTCGACGGCGTATCATCCTCAGACGGATGGGCAATCGGAGAGAACGATCCTTACATTGGAAGAGTTGTTGAGAAGCTGTGCTATGGAGTTTCAAACCCCTTGGACTGCATTGCTACCTTTGATTGAGTTCGCCTATAATAACTCGTACCATAGTAGCTTGAAGTCCGCCCTTTTGAGGCCTTGTATGGGAGGAAGTGTAGGACGCCGTTGTGTTGGGATGAAGAAGGTGCGAGGGTGTTGTCGGGTCCTCAAGTTGTGCAAGAGACGGCTGATCGGGTTAAGGTTATCAAGGAGAGATTGAGAGCAGCTCAAGATAGGCAGAAAGCGTATGCCGACGGTGCGTGCTAGAGAGCTGAGTTTCAATGTTGGGGAGAAGGTATTTTTGAAGGTGTCGCCGTGGAAAGGGCTGATGCGTTTCGGTAGGAAAGGGAAGTTGGCGCCTCGGTACATCGGTCCTTATGAGATCCTCGCTAAGTCGGGTCCGGTGGCTTATGTGTTGGCCTTGCCGAGGGAGTTGGAAAGGATACACAATGTGTTCCATGTGAGCATGCTTAGGCGGTATCATGGGGACCCTTCTCATGTAATTCAGCCGGAGGAGGTGGAGATTGAGCAAGACCTGACTTATGAGGAGAAGCCAGTCGCGATCGTGGATAGGCAAGTTCGGGTCTTGAGGAATAAGCAGATTCCGCAGCTCAAGGTGGTATGGAGGAACCATGAGAGTGAGTCGGCTACTTGGGAGACTGAGGAGAGTATGAGGCGGCGGTACCCGGAGTTAGTGGAAGTGTATGATGCAGGTAATAATTTTCCTTGATGTATGCTTTTGTGTTTGCTTGTTGTGGTGTTGGTTCCACGAAGGTCTAGGGTGTGCTCGGTGAAAGTAGAGTGTTGGGAGTGGGTGTAGGGCTGATGAGTAGTTAAAGGAAGGCTGGTAGTTCGTCGTTATGAATTTCGAAAGTCAATAGGATACTTGGATTGCTGCGTTTTTAGCTGTGAGTTCGGTATCATATTGCTAGGATGAGTTAGGGATGATTTCGGGGACGAAATCCTTGAAGTGGTGGAGACTTGTAACATCCCCGCTCAACCAAACGGTTTGGAACTCAAGATCGGTGGGCTAGGGTACTGGAATCAGTGCTCTTAAGCTCCCTTGAGTTTTGGGTCATTCGGGGTTAAGTTGGGTCGAAGTTGCAAAGAGGGGATTGGTGATGCACCAAAAGTGCTGGTTTCGGGCCCTAATGTGCGCCGGCGCACTTTTGGAAGTGCCAGGCGCACTTTTCAATTAATTCAGCAAACTTTCGGCAGAATATTCAAAATGTGCGCCTTTTGGGGGTCAATGTGCGCTAGCGCACATTTGACATATCAGGCGCACATTTCGTGCATATAAGGACGGATTTGCACGGAAATTCACAACTTCTTTCCCCTTTCTCTCTCCCCGAAAAAGCCATTGACGAACCAACTTCAAGCAATCTTCGAAGGGTGATTCCGGGAGCTGTAGAGGTCGGAATTGAGTTCCGTTTGTTGCTATGGATTCGTAGCGACGAGGAGAAGAGATCGCTAACCTCTATTTTGGGTTTCTGGGTGTAGGTCGTGAGCAGTAAGGAAGGGTAGAGCTACGAGTTTGGTGGTTGGAAATCGAGTTTCTGGGGAACTAGAAGACGATTAGAGCCTCGTCTTCTATTCCAGGTGAGGGCTTAGCGTTGTGTAAGTAGTTTTGGGCAGCGTGAGGAGTTTCAATTGGACCTAGAACAAAACCTAGGTTATGCATGAAAATGATGAGCGTAAAAGGGGATAAACTGTTCTGTGAATGTGCTTGATTGCTATTGATGATTGCCGTGATTGATTGTTGTTGTTGATTGATATGATTTGGGGTTGGGTGTGAACTGAAGTGAATTAAGTAATGGATTGACTTAGAAATGAGAATTAGGATGGTGGGGAAATGAGTGCGGGTGCTATGATATTATGAATTGTCGGTTGTGGATGCAGGAGAGTTGCCCTGCCAATGTGGGGTCGCTCTGAATAAGAGGAACAGGTGGGTGACCCCTGGACTCATGACATGGCCTCCCCTGTACTTGCAGGTGGGGGTGGCCGGTGAGCTAGCCGGTTACCTTTATTGATTGTGGTTGAGATGTACAGGGGCGTGGACTGGATGGAATACGTGTGCGTGGTGAATGGTGTGATAATGTGGATGGTGTGAACTGGGTTGTGGTTGTGGATGAATTGTGATGGGTTGGAAGTCCTATGTTAAAACTTGTATGTGGAAGTAGAACCTGAAGGAGCCCACACTGCCCACCCGAAATACGATGGTTTGAGTCTGATTCACTGGGGTGAATCCCTTGGTTGGGTATCAAGGATGGTTGTCGTTCTCCTTAGTGGAAGGATCCCTTGAGGATGGGTCGGATGTCGTTCTCCTTCGTGGAAGGATCTCTAGTGGATGCGTCTGGTTGTGTGCTGGCCGGCGGTGGTGGTGTGGATAACTCCTTGGCGCCTAATAACTCACCTAGATAATGTGAATGTGAACGGTTGTGTGCTTGTGGTTGTGGTTGTGACTTGGTTGATGGTTGTGATGTGATGATGTTGTGTGTGCCGTGGATCGATGTATTAGTTCTGTGTTATTCTAATGCTATGAATTGTGCTTGAGAACATGAACTGACCAACGTGATCACCTAGACTGTTTTTAGGGAATTAAAATATGGAAAGGGGGGTTGGGTTTGGTTCCATTGCTGAATGTCTTGTGCGGAGTTGGGACCGCTCCATAGAATAGGACAACGTGTAGGTAGGCCCAGTGGGTTCACTCAATTTCAATAGGAAATTGATCCCTTTCTCCCTTTCAGGATCTCGTGGCTAGAGAGGAGGGTGTGGGGTCAGAGTTGAGGGTGGATTCCGAGAAGAGCTGGGCTGAAGCTATGAGGTGAAGACTGGTGCCTACTTGGAGTTGACCTATTTTTATATTTCAGTTGACTTGGGACATTTTGGGGGTTGTACTTGGATTTATGTATCTTTCAGATTATGTTGGATTTTATGGGTTTTATGATGGATTTGGAGTTGTAAACAGTTTATGTTTTCATGGTTGATGGAGGCCTCTCACTTAAACTCTTATTTAAGCTTGGATTTAAATGTTATCTCTGTCGTTTTTCACTGGGTAATACTCGATACCAGGTTCAACCTCAGGTTTCACCGAGTTGATTCGGGACGGGTGTTACATAGTCTTGCATTCAAGGCAGTAATACTTTGAGCCATCTTGGCCATTTCTTCTGCAAACCTAGCCATCAGATCATCAACTATCTTTAAGAACTAGATTAGAAAATTAACAAACCCTCACAAATCTCTTAACCTAAATAATGAACTAATATCACAAGCACTGTGATTTTATCACTCGTGTTTAAATTTAGTAGGAACTTAAGTAGGGTTTTGAAATCATAAACAAAAATTCAAAATTCAATTCAAGTAGTTGCAAGTTTCTTCAAAGATCTCGAGTTGGAAAACGTGACAACAAGCAAAATGAAACTTGAAAACCTAGGGTTTACCCTAGGGCAAATCTGATTTATTTCTATGACTCGATTACCAAGGAGAAAAACACTTGAAATAGAAAAATAAGGGTTGTTGAGGCTAAAAAAAAGTAAACAACGAAAGCTGTGATTTTTACCCCTCTTCTTGCATTCAAACTTACTCTAAAACTTTGGTGAGGTGACCTAGGCATTGTTTGGGTCAATTTTTTTTCTTTTGTTATATCTTGAAATATACATATATGGTTAACGGTCCGGTGCCCCAACTAAAAGTGGGGATACCGGTTACCCACATTGATGTTTTGATAGATAAACATGTTTTTAATATCGTGTTTTTTCGAGTATAAGAACCTACATGTCCTTAAAGAATAGATAGAGAAATTTGAACGAAAAACTAATTTAGTAGAGATGATGTTCTATCATAATGTGAAAAAGATGCAGCTGTCTAAAGAAACCTGAAGAACATTACGAATAATTTTATACTATGATGACTAAAAATTGTAGCTATGCTCAATTTAGACTTATTAAGACTAAATCTATTGATATAAATGATTTTTTCGATGAATATACCACTCTAGATAGTACAAATGCCAATGGGGGTGACCGTACCCCACCTTTAATGGGGGCACCGAAGCATTTACCATTTCCAGCGAACTTCGAGACCGTGAGCTTCAAGTAACTGATGGCATCATCGACCTATAGGTCATTCCTTATCGGTCGTCAGTTGACATCACCAATCGAATATGCATATAGTCTTGCATTCAAGGCAGTAATACTTTGAGCCATCTTGGCCATTTCTTCTGCAAACCTAGCCATCAGATCATCAACAATCTTTAAGAACTAGATTAGAAAATTAACAAACCCTCACAAATCTCTTAACCTAAATAATGAACTAATATCACATGCACTGTGATTTTATCACTCGTGTTTAAATTTAGTAGGAACTTAAGTAGGGTTTTGAAATCATGAACAAAAATTCAAAATTCAATTCAAGTAGTTGCAAGTTTCTTCAAAGATCTCGAGTTGGAAAACGTGACAACAAGCAAAATGAAACTTGAAAACCTAGGGTTTACCCTAGGGCAAATCTGATTTATTTCTATGACTCGATTACCAAGGAGAAAAACACTTGAAATAGAAAAATAAGAGTTGTTGAGGCTAAAAAAAAGTAAACAACGAAAGCTGTGATTTTTACCCCTCTTCTTGCATTCAAACTTACTCTAAAACTTTGGTGAGGTGACCTAGGCATTGTTTGGGTCAATTTTTTTTCTTTTGTTACCTCTTGAAATATACATATATGGTGAACGGTCCGGTGCCCCAACTAAAAGTGGGGATACCGGTTACCCACATTGATGTTTTGATAGATAAACATGTTTTTAATATCGTTTTTTTCGAGTATAAGAATCTACATGTCCTTAAAGAATAGATAGAGAAATTTGAACGAAAAACTAATTTAGTAGAGATGATGTTCTATCATATTGTGAAAAAGATGCAGCTGTCTAAAGAAACCTGAAGAACATTACGAATAATTTTATACTATGATGACTAAAAATTGTAGCTATGCTCAATTTAGACTTATTAAGACTAAATCTATTGATATAAATGATTTTTTCGATGAAAATACCACTCTAGATAGTACAAATGCCAATGGGGGTGACCGTACCCCCACCTTTAATGGGGGCACCGAAGCATTTACCATTTCCAGCGAACTTCGAGACCGTGAGCTTCAAGTAACTGATGTCATCATCGACCTATATGTCATTCCTTATGGGTCGTCAATTGACATCACCAATCGAATATGCATCTAGTCTTGCATTCAAGGCAGTAATACTTTGAGCCATCTTGGCCATTTCTTCTGTAAACCTAGCCATCAGATCATCAACTATCTTTAAGAACTAGATTAGAAAATTAACAAACCCTCACAAATCTCTTAACCTAAATAATGAACTAATATCACAAGCACTCTGATTTTATCACTCGTGTTTAAATTTAGTAGGAACTTAAGTAGGGTTTTGAAATCATAAACAAAAATTCAAAATTCAATTCAAGTAGTTGCAAGTTTCTTCAAAGATCTCGAGTTGGAAAACGTGACAACAAGCAAAATGAAACTTGAAAACCTAGGGTTTACCCTAGGGCAAATCTGATTTATTTGTATGACTCGATTACCAAGGAGAAAAACACTTGAAATAGAAAAATAAGGGTTGTTGAGGCTAAAAAAAAAGCAACAACCAAAGCTGTGATTTTTACTCCTCTTCTTGCATTCGAACTTACTCTAAAACTTTGGTGAGGTGACCTAGGCTTTGTTTGGGTTAATTTTTTTTCTTTTGTGACCTCTTGAAATATACATATATGGTGAACGGTCTGGTGCCCCCACTAAAAGTGGGGATACCGGTTACCCCATTGATGTTTTGATAGATAAACATGTTTTTAATATCGTGCTTTTTCGACTAAAGAATCTACATATCGTTAAAGAATAGATATAGAAATTTGAACGAAAAAATAATTTAGTAGAGATGATGATCTATTATATTGGGAAAAAGATGCAACTGTATAATAAACCTAAGAGCATTAGGTATAATTTTATACTATGATGACTAAAAATTGTAGCTAAGTTCAATTTAGACTTATTAAGATTAAATATATTGATATAAATGATTAGTTCAATGAAAATACCACTCTAGATAGTACAAATGTCAATGGGGGTGACCGGTACCCCACCTTTAATAGGGGCACGAAGCATTTACCATTTCTAGTGAACTTCGAGACCGTGAGCTTCAAGTAGCTGATGTCATCATCGACCTCTAGGTCATTCCTTATCGGTCGTCTGTTGACATCACCAATCGGATATCCATTAGTCTTGCATTCAAGGCAGTAATACTTTGAGCCATGTTGGCCATCTCTTCTGCAAACCTAGCCATCAGATCATCAGCTATCTTTAAGAACTAGATTAGAAAATTAAGAAACCCTCACAAATCTTTCAACCTAAATAATGAACTAATCTCACAAGCACTCTGATTTTATCACTCGTGTTTAAATTTAGTAGGGACTTAAGTAGGGTTTTGAGATCATAAACAAAAATTCAAAATTCAATTCAAGTAGTTGCAAGTTTCTTCAAAGATCTCTAGTTGGAAAACGTGACAACAAGCAAATGAAACTTGAAAACCCAGGGTTTACCCTAGGGCAAATCTGATTCATTTCTATGCCTCGATTACCAAGTAGAAAAACACTTGAAATAGAAAAATAAGGGTCGTTGAGGTTAAAAAAAAAAGCAAACAACCAAAGCTGTGATTTTTACTCCTCTTCTTGCATTCGAACTTACTCTAAAACTTTGGTGAGGTGACCTAGGCTTTGTTTGGGTTAATTTTTTTTCTTTTGTGACCTCTTGAAATATACATATATGGTGAACGGTCTGGTGCCCCACTAAAAGTGGGGATACCGGTTACCCCCATTGATGTTTTGATAGATAAACATGTTTTTAATATCGTGCTTTTTCGACTAAAAGAATCTACATATCGTTAAAGAATAGATATAGAAATTTGAACGAAAAAACTAATTTAGTAGAGATGATGATCTATTATATTGGGAAAAAGATGCAACTGTATAAATAACTAAAGAGCATTAGTATAATTTTATACTATGATGACTAAAAACTGTAGCTAAGTTCAATTTAGACTTATTAAGATTAATATATTGATATAATGATTAGTTCAATGAAAATACCACTCTAGATAGTACAAATGTCAATGGGGGTGACCGGGTTTCCCACCTTTAATAGGGGCACCGAAGCATTTACCATTTCTAGTGAACTTCGAACCGTGAGCTTCAAGTAGCTGATGTCATCATCGACCTCTAGGTCATTCCTTATCGGTCGTCTGTTGACATCACAATCGGATATCATCTAGTCTTGCATTCAAGCAGTAATTACTTTGAGTCATGTAGGCCATCTCTTCTGCAAACCTAGCCATCAGATCATCAGCTATCTTAAGAACTAGATTAGAAAATAAGAAACCCTCACAAATCTTTCAACCTAAATAATGAACTAATTCACAAGCACTCTGATTTTATCACTCGTGTTTAAATTTAGTAGGGACTTAAGTAGGGTTTTGAGATCATAAACAAAAATTCAAAATTCAATTCAGTAGTTGCAGTTTCTTCAAAGATCTTAGTTGGAAACGTGACAACAAGCAAACTGAAACTTGAAAACCTAGGGTTTCCCTAGGGCAAATCTGATTCATTTCTATGCCTCGATTACCAGAGAAAAACACTTGAAATAGAAAAATAAGGGTCGTTGAGGTTAAAAAAAAGCAACAACCAAGCTGATTTTTATCTCTCTTGCATTCGAACTTACTCTAAAACTTTGGTGAGGACCTGGTTGTTTGGTTAATTTTTTTTCTTTGTGACTCTTGAATATACATAATGGTGAACGGTCTGTGCCCCCACTAAAATGGGGATACGGTTACCCCATTGATGTTTTGATAGATAAACTGTTTTTAATATCGTGCTTTTTCGACTAAAAGATCTACATATCGTTAAAGAATAGATATAGAAATTTGAACGAAAAAACTAATTTAGTAGAGATGATGATCTATTATATTGGAAAAGATGCAACTGTATAAATAAACCTAAAGAGCATTAGGTATAATTTTATACTATGATGACTAAAATTGTAGCTAAGTTCAATTAGACTTATTAAGATTAATATATTGATATAAATGATTAGTTCAATGAAAATACACTCTAGATAGTACAAATGTCAATGGGGTGACCGGTACCCCCACCTTTAATAGGGGCACCGAAGCATTTACCATTTCTAGTGAACTTCGAGACGTGAGCTTCAAGTAGCTGATGTCATCATCGACCTCTAGGTCATTCTTATCGGTCGTCTGTTGACATCACCAATCGGATATCCATCTAGTCTTGCATTCAAGGCAGTAATACTTTGAGCCATGTTGGCCATTCTTCTGCAAACCTAGCCATCAGTCATCAGCTATCTTTAAGAACTAGATTAGAAATTAAGAAACCCTCCAAATCTTTCAACCTAAATAATGAACTAATCTCACAAGCACTCTGATTTTATCACTGTGTTTAAATTTAGTAGGGACTTAAGTAGGGTTTGAGATCATAAACAAAAATTCAAAATTCAATTCAAGTAGTTGCAAGTTTCTTCAAAGATCTCTAGTTGGAAAACGTGACAACAAGCAAAATGAAACTTGAAAACCTAGGTTTACCCTAGGGCAAATCTGATTCATTTCTATGCTCGATTACCAAGTAGAAAAACACTTGAAATAGAAAAATAAGGTCGTTGAGGTTAAAAAAAAAAGCAAACAACCAAAGCTGTGATTTTTACTCCTCTTCTTGCATTCGAACTTACTCTAAAACTTTGGTGAGGTGACCTAGGCTTTGTTTGGGTTAATTTTTTTTCTTTTGTGACCTCTTGAAATATACATATATGGTGAACGGTCTGGTGCCCCCACTAAAAGTGGGGATACCGGTTACCCCCATTGATGTTTTGATAGATAAACATGTTTTTAATATCGTGCTTTTTCGACTAAAAGAATCTACATATCGTTAAAGAATAGATATAGAAATTTGAACGAAAAAAACTAATTTAGTAGAGATGATGATCTATTATATTGGGAAAAAGATGCAACTGTATAAATAAACCTAAAGAGCATTAGGTATAATTTTATACTATGATGACTAAAAATTGTAGCTAAGTTCAATTTAGACTTATTAAGATTAAATATATTGATATAAATGATTAGTTCAATGAAAATACCACTCTAGATAGTACAAATGTCAATGGGGGTGACCGGTACCCCCACCTTTAATAGGGGCACCGAAGCATTTACCATTTCTAGTGAACTTCGAGACCGTGAGCTTCAAGTAGCTGATGTCATCATCGACCTCTAGGTCATTCCTTATCGGTCGTCTGTTGACATCACCAATCGGATATCATCTAGTCTTGCATTCAAGGCAGTAATACTTTGAGCCATGTTGGCCATCTTCTTCTGCAAACCTAGCATCAGATCATCAGCTATCTTAAGAACTAGATTAGAAAATTAAGAAACCTCACAAATCTTTCAACCTAAATAATGAATAATTCACAAGCACTTGATTTTATCACTCGTGTTTAAATTAGATTAGGAAATATTATGAAACCTCACAAAATTTCAACAAATATGAATATTCACAATGCACTTGATTTTAACTCGTGTTTAAATTAGTAGGACTTAACAGAGGTATTTGAGATATAACAAATATTAATCCATTCAATAGTTGCATTTCTTCTAAGATTACAGTGAAACGTGACAACAACAATTGAAATGAAAACCTAGGGTTTAATAGGAACAATCGAAGTTATTTCTATGCCTCGATTACAATAGATAAATTGAAATATTAAAATAAGGTCGTTGAGGTTAAAAAAAAGACAACAAATTGTTGGATGTTATCATCTTTTGATTCGATATTTGCTAAACTTGGTGAGGTACTAGCTTGTTGGGTGAAGTTTGTTTCTTTTGTGCCCCTGAAATATACTATATGTGAACGGTCTGGTGCCCCCACTAAAAGTGGGGATACCGGTTACCCCCATTGATGTTTTGATAGATATAACATGTTTTTAATATCGTGCTTTTTCGACTAAAAGAATCTACATATCGTTAAAGAATAGATATAGAAATTTGAACGAAAAAACTAATTTAGTAGAGATGATGATCTATTATATTGGGAAAAAGATGCAACTGTATAAATAAACCTAAAGAGCATTAGGTATAATTTTATACTATGATGACTAAAAATTGTAGCTAAGTTCAATTTAGACTTATTAAGATTAAATATATTGATATAAATGATTAGTTCAATGAAAATACCACTCTAGATAGTACAAATGTCAATGGGGGTGACCGGTACCCCCACCTTTAATAGGGGCACGAAGCATTTACCATTTCTAGTGAACTTCGAGACGTGAGCTTCAAGTAGCTGATGTCATTCATCGACCTCTAGGTCATTCCTTATCGGTCGTCTGTTGACATCACCAATCGGATATCCATCTAGTCTTGCATTCAAGGCAGTAATACTTTGAGCCATGTTGGCCATCTCTTCTGCAAACTAGCCATCAGATCATCAGCTATCTTTAAGAACTAGATTAGAAAATTAAGAAACCCTCACAAATCTTTCAACCTAAATAATGAACTAATCTCACAAGCACTCTGATTTTATCACTCGTGTTTAAATTTAGTAGGGACTTAAGTAGGGTTTTGAGATCATAAACAAAAATTCAAAATTCAATTCAAGTAGTTGCAAGTTTCTTCAAAGATCTCTAGTTGGAAAACGTGACAACAAGCAAAATGAAACTTGAAAACCTAGGGTTTACCCTAGGGCAAATCTGATTCATTTCTATGCCTCGATTACCAAGTAGAAAAACACTTGAAATAGAAAAATAAGGGTCGTTGAGGTTAAAAAAAAAGCAAACAACCAAAGCTGTGATTTTTACTCCTCTTCTTGCATTCGAACTTACTCTAAAACTTTGGTGAGGTGACCTAGGCTTTGTTTGGGTTAATTTTTTTTCTTTTGTGACCTCTTGAAATATACATATATGGTGAACGGTCTGGTGCCCCACTAAAAGTGGGGATACCGGTTACCCCATTGATGTTTTGATAGATAAACATGTTTTTAATATCGTGCTTTTTCGACTAAAAGAATCTACATACGTTAAAGAATAGATATAGAAATTTGAACGAAAAAAACTAATTTAGTAGAGATGATGATCTATTATATTGGGAAAAAGATGCAACTGTATAAATAAACCTAAAGAGCATTAGGTATAATTTTATACTATGATGACTAAAAATTGTAGCTAAGTTCAATTTAGACTTATTAAGATTAAATATATTGATATAAATGATTAGTTCAATGAAAATACCACTCTAGATAGTACAAATGTCAATGGGGGTGACCGGTACCCCACCTTTAATAGGGGCACCGAAGCATTTACCATTTCTAGTGAACTTCGAGACCGTGAGCTTCAAGTAGCTGATGTCATCATCGACCTCTAGGTCATTCCTTATCGGTCGTCTGTTGACATCACCAATCGGATATCCATCTAGTCTTGCATTCAAGGCAGTAATACTTTGAGCCATGTTGGCCATCTCTTCTGCAAACCTAGCCATCAGATCATCAGCTATCTTTAAGAACTAGATTAGAAAATTAAGAAACCCTCACAAATCTTTCAACCTAAATAATGAACTAATCTCACAAGCACTCTGATTTTATCACTCGTGTTTAAATTTAGTAGGGACTTAAGTAGGGTTTTGAGATCATAAACAAAAATTCAAAATTCAATTCAAGTAGTTGCAAGTTTCTTCAAAGATCTCTAGTTGGAAAACGTGACAACAAGCAAAATGAAACTTGAAAACCTAGGGTTTACCCTAGGGCAAATCTGATTCATTTCTATGCCTCGATTACCAAGTAGAAAAAACACTTGAAATAGAAAAATAAGGGTCGTTGAGGTTAAAAAAAAAAGCAAACAACCAAAGCTGTGATTTTTACTCCTCTTCTTGCATTCGAACTTACTCTAAAACTTTGGTGAGGTGACCTAGGCTTTGTTTGGGTTAATTTTTTTTCTTTTGTGACCTCTTGAAATATACATATATGGTGAACGGTCTGGTGCCCCCACTAAAAGTGGGGATACCGGTTACCCCCATTGATGTTTTGATAGATAAACATGTTTTTAATATCGTGCTTTTTCGACTAAAAGAATCTACATATCGTTAAAGAATAGATATAGAAATTTGAACGAAAAAAACTAATTTAGTAGAGATGATGATCTATTATATTGGGAAAAAGATGCAACTGTATAAATAAACCTAAAGACATTAGGTATAATTTTATACTATGATGACTAAAAATTGTAGCTAAGTTCAATTTAGACTTATTAAGATTAAATATATTGATATAAATGATTAGTTCAATGAAAATACCACTCTAGATAGTACAAATGTCAATGGGGGTGACCGGTACCCCCACCTTTAATAGGGGCACCGAAGCATTTTACCATTTCTAGTGAACTTCGAGACCGTGAGCTTCAAGTAGCTATGTCATCATCGACCTCTAGGTCATTCCTTATCGGTCGTCTGTTGACATCACCAATCGGATATCCATCTAGTCTTGCATTCAAGGCAGTAATACTTTGAGCCATGTTGGCCATCTCTTCTGCAAACCTAGCCATCAGATCATCAGCTATCTTTAAGAACTAGATTAGAAAATTAAGAAACCCTCACAAATCTTTCAACCTAAATAATGAACTAATCTCACAAGCACTCTGATTTTATCACTCGTGTTTAAATTTAGTAGGGACTTAAGTAGGGTTTTGAGATCATAAACAAAAATTCAAAATTCAATTCAAGTAGTTGCAAGTTTCTTCAAAGATCTCTAGTTGGAAAACGTGACAACAAGCAAAATGAAACTTGAAAACCTAGGGTTTACCTAGGGCAAATCTGATTCATTTCTATGCCTCGATTACCAAGTAGAAAAACACTTGAAATAGAAAAATAAGGGTCGTTGAGGTTAAAAAAAAAAGCAAACAAACCAAAGCTGTGATTTTTACTCCTCTTCTTGCATTCGAACTTACTCTAAAACTTTGGTGAGGTGACCTAGGCTTTGTTTGGGTTAATTTTTTTCTTTTGTGACCTCTTGAAATATACATATATGGTGAACGGTCTGGTGCCCCCACTAAAAGTGGGGATACCGGTTACCCCCATTGATGTTTTGATAGATAAACATGTTTTTAATATCGTGCTTTTTCGACTAAAAGAATCTACATATCGTTAAAGAATAGATATAGAAATTTGAACGAAAAAACTAATTCAGTAGAGATGATGATCTAATATATTGGGAAAAAGATGCAACTGTATAAATAAACCTAAAGAACATTAGATATAATTTTATACTATGATGACTAAAAATTTGAGCTAAATTCAATTTAGACTTATTAAGATTAAATATATTGATATAAATGATTAGTTCAATGAAAATACCACTCTAGATCGTACAAATGTCAATGGGGGTGACCGGTACCCCTACCTTTAATAGGGTCACCGAAGCATTTTCCATTTCCAGTGAACTTCGAGACCGTGAGCTTCAAGTAGCTTATGTCATCATCGACCTTAGGTCATTCCTTATCGGTCATCAGTTGACATCAACAATCGGATATCCATCTAGTCTTGCATTCAAGGCAGTAATACTTTGAGCCAAGTTGGCCATCTCTTCTGCAAACCTAGCCATCAGATCATCAGCTATCTTTAAGAACTAGATTAGAAAATTAACAAACCCTCACAAATCTCTCAACCTAAATAATGAACTAATCTCACAAGCACTCTGATTTTATCACTCGTGTTTAAATTTAGTAGGAACTCAAGTAGAGTTTTGAAATCATAAACAAAAATTCAAAATTCAGTTCAAGTAGTTGCAAGTTTCTTCAAAGATCTCTAGTTGGAAAACGTGACAACAAGCAAAATGAAACTTGAAATCCTAGGGTTTACTCTAGGGAAAATCTGATTCATTTCTATGGCTCGATTACCAATGAAAAAAACACTTGAAATAGCAAAATAAGGGTGTTGAGGTTAAAAAAAAGAAAACAAGGAACTCTGTGATTTTTACCCCTCTTCTTGCATTCGAACTTACTCTAAAACTTTGGTGAGGTGACCTAAGCTTTGGTTTGGTCAATTTTGTTCTTTTGTGACCTCTTGAAATATACATATATGGTTAACGATCTGGTGCCCCCACTAAAAGTGGGGATACCTGTTACCCACATTTATGTTTTGATAGATAAACATGTTTTTAATATGTGTTTTTTCGAGTATAAGAATCTACATGTCGTTAAAGAATAGATAGGGAAATTTGAACGAAAAACTAATTTAGTAGAGATGATGATCTATCATATTGGGAAAAAAGATGCAGCTGTAGAAAGAAACCTAAAGAACATTAGGTATAATTTTATACAATGATGACTAAAAATTGTAGCTAAGTTCAATTTAGACTTATTTAGATTAAATCTATTGATATAAATGATTAGTTCAATGAAAATGCCACTCTAAATGTCAATGGGGTGACCGGTACCCCCACCTTTAATGGGGGAGCATTTACTATTTCCAGTGAACTTCGAGACCGTGAGCTTCAAGTTAATGATGTCATCATCAACCTCTAGGTCATTCCTTATCGGTCGTCAGTTGACATTAACAATCGGATATCCATCTAGTCTTGCATTCAAGGCATTAATACTTTGAGCCATGTTGGCCATCTCTTCAGCAAACCTAGACATTGAATCATCAGCTATCTTTAAGAACTAGATTAGAAAATGAACAAACCCTCACAAATCTCTCAACCTAAATAATGAACTAATCTCACAAGCACTCTGATTTTATCACTCGTGTTTAAATTTAGTAGGCACTAGAGTAGGGTTTTGAAATCATAAACAAAAATTCAAAATTCTGTGCAAGCAGTTGCAAGTTTCCTCAAAGATCTCTAGTTGGAAAATGTGACAACAAGCAAAATGAAACTTGAAAACCTAGGGTTTACTCTAGGGAAAATATGATTCGTTTCTATGACTTGATTACGAAGGAGGAAAAGCACTTGAAATAGAAAAATAAGGGTCTTTGAGGTTTGAAAAAAAGCAAACAACAAAAGATGTGATTTTTACCCCTCTTCTTTCATTCGGACTTAGTATAAAACTTTGGTGAGGTGACCTAGGCTTTGGTTGGGTCAATTTTTTATTTTGTCACCTCTTGAAATATACATATATGGTGAACGGTCTAGTGCCCCCACTAAAAGTGGGGATACCGGTTACCCCCATTGATGTTTTGATAGATAACATGTTTTTAATATCGTGTTTTTTTTTAGTATAAGAATCTACATGTCGTTAAAGAATAGATACAGAAAAATGAACGAAAAACTAATTTAGTAGAGATGATGATCTATCATATTGGGTAAAAGATGCAACTGTATAAAGAAACCTGAAGAACATTAGGTATAATTTTATACTATGATGACTAAAAATTATAACTTAGCTCAATTTAGACTTATTAAGATTAAATCTATTGATATAAATGATTAGTTCGATGAAAATACCACTCTAGATAGTACAAATGTCAATGGGGGTGACCGGTACCCCCACCTTTAATGGGCGCACTGACGTGTAAGTATTTAACTCACAACTATCAAGGTCATATTTCCACGGGGTTCTCTCAATGGCCACTACTCACACTATTCATGGATGGTCTATGCATTTGAATTGAGATTTGGTTTGATAGCAATGATTCAAAAACATGAACTAAACGAGTTAACAAAGCAATAACTATCAAGGAGAAATGATGGTCAAACAAGAGAGGGAAAGGTCAACTTAGCAAGGGAATTTATCAAGCTCAAGAGCAATGAAAGATGAATTGAGTCAAAAGCATCCATATGTAATTCCTTGGCCACGCAAAACACAAAAATAGAATCAACGAGCTCTCACTCTATCAATTCACTACTCCTAGACCACATGAACTATGCTCTCGCTATACGAACAAAGGAATGGGGTGCTTTAACTAGCTCAATGTATTGGTCATTCACCTAAAATCCTAATCAACAACTCCTAACACAAGGAAAAGATGCAAGACACTCTCATGTCAATCATAGAACATAAGTTTAACAATGAATAGGTCTTTCAACTACTAAATGAATGTAAAACCATATGCATGCCAAGTGTTTAAAGAAATGTCAAGAAAGAAATCAAATGAAACATGGTTGTAATTGAGCAATCAATCTCTCAAATCAATCAATTGCAATCCTTAAACCTTAAATTAACATCATTCAACAATTCGCATATATCAAATGACATTAAAATTGAACCATAGACACTATCAAGCTCACATGGCAATTAGGCACAAGGTTAGGCACCAATTCATTACACAAAGATTAATGGAGACTCAATTCAATCAATCATCTCTCTATCCTAGCTTGATCATCCCTCACTAAGCTAAACCCTAAGTTTAGCCTAGCCTAGCCATAGAAGAAACCTGAATTGAAGATGAGAGGAACACCCTTGCTTCCATGGATGATCTTCTAGCCTTGGTAATGAACGTTGTATGACAGGTTTATGAAATAACTACTAAGCTGGAAGCAAAGCAGATCGTATTCCACAGGTCTTCTAATAATCGTCTACTCAAATGTAAAGGCAGATTACTCAGGTTTAACATGTTGTGCGTGGTGTGAGTTCCACGACTTCTATTCTAGAAAATGCAAGCAAATTAAAAACTAAATTGAAAGACTGATGACACTCGATTTGACGTGACTATCAGCCTCATTTAAGCGACATTTATTGGCTTAAGACATGGTTTTTAGGGTAGAATAGTGAATATTCACTCAACTACTCTATCTCGTGCCATTGGTGTTACTTTGGCCCGTTTCAGGTCTATTTGATGGTTTTCTAGTGTTTTCGTGATAGCACAGGTTTTTGTCGTCAAATAAGGTAGCCAAGGACATGTATAAGGCATTGGAACCCCGAAGAACCACACCAGAACTAGTTCAAGAAGTCAATCAAGTCAACAGAAATCCTGCCCCGTTTTACACTACAGTTTTTGGCGAAAACTCCTCAGGTTTTTGGTGAAAACTCCAGAAGAAATCGGCAGAGCTCACAAGAAGAAGTTTTTAGCGAGAAGTCAAAGTTCTCGCCGAAAACTCTGGAATTTAAACCCACGGGGGAATCAGTCGACGGAAGTAGCATTTAATGAACGTTGTGAAGCGGTCAATCAAATAACTGTCAAGCACAGAGCACGACAGATCGTATTCCACGGGCCTCTTCTACTTGCTTACTCAAATATGTTGGCAATTTTTACTCAAGGTTGAACACGTAGTGCGTGGTGTGAGTCCCACGACTTCTATATTTAAATGCACGAAGAAATGGAATGAAATTTAAATGCAGAAAGATTGGTTGTTTGACTTAGACATACGACATGCAAGCTTAGACTTCGAATCTCCCTTAGATCACCAGAGCACTGGCAGTCAACAGACCAGCGGTTTTCAATTCTATTTCATTCAGTTCACAGACACCACCAAAACTCCTCACCTGTAGGTTTAAGACTGGCGAACGTTCGCTCTATCCGATCTAGCTACCAAGATTAATCAGTCGCCCGGTACGGTCGCCTCTTTCAACGACTAAACTAACTGGTGGAATTACTAACGATTTATGAGTTACTCTTGCAGTGGATTAACCCTAACTGGTTCCTACGAAAGGCACACTCCAATGAATTGGTTAATTGCTTGATTTGATGTTTTAAAGTAAGGCGAGCGTTCGCTTCTATCCTTAGCTTAACAAGAATCTAATCTAGGTGGCCAAACTAGACAAGAAACACAGAGAACAAAGAATAAATCAAACATGAAGAATAAACTGAATGAATTTCGAATCTAATCACCGCCGATCTGTGACCGCTTTAAAGCCCTGGGTCACTTAGGGTTCATCTAATATAAGCTCTACGAGTTTAGCTACTCATATTCAACACAGAAGAATCAAAGACGAACAAGAAACACATCTCAGGTAGGAAAGACATATAAGAACTGTAAAACCTAATTTCGACGAATCCTTGAAGCTTCAATCTGCTGGATCTTCAACTCCTAGCACTGGTTCTCCGAGATGGAAGGATGGTGTCACGATCCTTTCTTGGCTCCTCAAACTCCTTTCACTCTTTCTCTCTCTAGTCTAAGTCTTGGAATTTTTGTCCAAAGTGTAAGTTATGAGATATCTCTTTTCAGTCGGCCGATTTTAGTATTTAAACCTAAACTGATTTCTGCTGGATTTGCCTGGAGTTCTCGATGAAAACTTCACAAGTTTTCGCCGAAAACTTACTTGTAAAATTACTGGCTATTGATGATGGTCTCCTGTGATTTTCGGACTAGGAGTTTTCACCGAGAACTTGGGGTTTTTGCCGAAAATTTTCTCTTGTGATGCTCAGCCGATTTCTTCTGGAGTTTTTGCTGAAAACTCTAAGGGTTTTTGCCGAAAACTTAAGTGTAAATTGGGGCGGGATTTTGGTTGACTTGATTGACTTCTTTGATTGGTTTCGGTGCGATTCTTCGGGGTTCCAATGCCTTAGACACATCCTTGGCTACTATATTTGACGGCAAAGACCTGTGCTAACATGAGAACACTAGAAAACCATCAAATAGACCCGAAACGGGCCAATGTAACACAAATGGCACGAGATAGAGCAGTTGAGTGAAAATGAGCTATTCTACCCTAAAAACCATGTCTTAAGCAAGGAAATGTCACTTAAATGAGGCTGATAATCACGTTAAATCGAGTGTCATCAAAATACCCCACACTTAAGCTTTTGCTTTTCCTCAAACTGAGTAGAACACAGTCACGTTCACAAATGATAAGATCGATTAAATTGAAGTTCAAGCACACATAATGAATTATTAAACAGACAGTGCCTAGAACACGAAACCTAGCATGCATACTGATCAGCTAAACAACCATGTCTCACTAAAAACTGCACACGACGAGTAATAGTAACCAATTATGCACGAATTTGACCTGACCGACCAGACTCCTCACACAGGAAATATTTAGTAAAAGAGGAGCTCTCTGTGTTTAAGGACGTGTTTATGCTCTCAATCATTTTCTGTTACTGAATTCTGTCATAAGTTTGCAATTCGACCACATCTCCACCATTGTGACAACACGAGGAACTAGTCAAGAAGGACTTCCTTGCTAGGACTGTAATGAATTCTACAGTACAAGGGTTTATAATGAGATGGATAATGGGAATGTATGATGATGGCTTGGGTGCGGTGTAGCTTTCGACTAACTTCCCTCGAATCTAGCCTATGGCTTCCTACCGTCTAACCAGACACGGGTGGAATAATGTACGCTCGTCCTATGATACCCTCCAGCAACCTTCCGCAACGTTCGCTCTATCCGTTCTAGCTACCAAGATTAATTAGCCGCCCGAGTATGGTCGCCTCTCGCAACGACTTAACTTAACTGGTGGAATTACTAACGATTTATGAGTTACTCTTGCAGCGGATTAACCCTAATCGGTTCCTACGAAAGGCACACTCCAATTATAAGGTTAATTGTTCGATTTGATGTTTTAAAGTAAGGCGAACGTTCGCTTCTATCCTTAGCTTAACAAGAATCTAATCTAGGTGATCAATCCAGACAAGAAACAAGAACAATGAAGAACAAATCAAACATGAAAGAGAAACTGATTGAACTTTGAATCTAATCACCGCCGATCCGTGACCGCTTTAAAACCCTGGGTCACTTAGGGTTCATCTAGTCTAAGCTCTAAGAGTTTAGCTACTCATGTTTATCACAAAAGAATGAAAGACAAAGATAGAGTTCATCATACAGAGGAAAAACAGAAAAGAATCTGAAAAACCTAATTAAGATGACTCCGGTAGAACTTCGATCTTCCGGTAAACTGCAATCCTAGCTCCGAGTCTTCGAGATGGAAGGGATGACGTCACGATCTCTTCTTGGCTCTTCGAACTCTAAACTCTCCTTCAGAACTCTAGAGAGTTCTGAGAATTTCGGTTTTAGTTGGTAATTATGATTCTGAAAAGTCTTTTTTATTGGGCCGCCGGTTAAGTATTTATACTTAACCCTAATAACGCCGGTTTTTAACTAATATTTTCACCGAAAATGTGAAGAGATTTTTGGCAAAAATCTCTTTGTAAAATGACTGAACGCCGACTGCTTTTCTCCTATGTTTTTCGGACCATTGGTCTCATGCATATTCTAGCTCATGCATATTCTAGCTCATGCATATTCGCTCTATCCGTTCTAGCTACCAAGATTAATTAGCCGTCCGGGTACGGTCGCCTCTCACAACGACTTAACTTAACTGGTGGAATTATTAACGATTTATGAGTTACTCTTGCAGTGAATTAATCCTAATCGGTTCCTACGAAAGGCACACTCCAATTATAATGTTAATTGTTCGATTTGATGTTTTAAAGTAAGGCGAGCGTTCGCTTCTATCCTTAGCTTAACAAGAATCTAATCTAGGTGATCAATCCAGACAAGAAACATGAACAATGAATAACAAATCAAACATGAAAGAGAAACTGATTGAACTTTGAATCTAATCACTGCCGATCCGTGACCGCTTTAAAGTCCTAGGTCACTTAGGGTTCATCTAGTCTAAGCTCTAAGAGTTCAGCTACTCATGTTTATCACAAAAGAATCAAAGACAAAGATAGAGTTCATCATACAGAGGAAGAACAGAAAAGAATCTGAAAAACCTAATTAAGACGACTCCGGCAGAACTTCGATCTTCCGGTAAACTGAAATCCTAGCTCTGAGTCTTCGAGATGGAAGGGATGGCGTCACGATCTCTTCTTGGCTCTTCGAACAAGGACCAACCCCGAGCCGAGCCCTGAGAAGAAGTGGAGCCCTTGGCTTCCAGGCATAACACCTGAGCTGACCTCAGCTCCTGAGAGCTGTATCTGGAGCTACTTGAGGACCTGCCCAAAGCTTAAAGAAGAAGCCCTGAGCCAAAATGAAGGAACGACAAGGAAGGTCCAGCCCCAAGCCTTAGATCGAGAGCCGGGCCGATCCGAGGGCTCTCACAAGGCCGGCCACCAAGAAGCCCGGCCCCCAGACCAGCCCGGAGCACCCGTCCCGTGACCGCCACCATGGCCCAACTGGCCCGAGCAGCCCAACCGCGGCCCGAATTAGGGTTTTGACCTAATTTAGGTCTTTTATTCTACTTTAAAGACTATTCAACTATTATTTAATGTTTTATTCCTTTTTAGTAAGATTATTTAGGGATTTTAGGATTCTTTTTAGGAGTTGGACTCTTTATTTTATTATTATTTAGGAAGTAGTGTTTAGGGAGGAGAGCTTGTTCCCTCACCTATATATAGAGGCCGCCGGCCACCCATTGTAGAGACAACTTTTATGAAAAAAACAACCCCCTTTGAAAGAACTTTGTTCTGAAACCCTTATTGTATCTGCATGTTGCAATACTGAAGGATCGACTTATCATCAAGAGCATCCATCTCTTGGCGTGGCGTCTACGACTTGATACTTCTGGTTCCCAGCTGTTATATAGCTGACGGGTCAAAGTCCTCATCCGCCCGGTTCCCGACGGTTCTACCTCGTTGCACGGTCTCAACTTGTGTTGTTTAAGGGTCGTCTGCCCACGGTTGCAGCGGTTCACATCAAGTCCTGAGAAGAATAAGAGCCCTTGGTTCCAAGGCACCACGTCTGGCTCGACCCTAGTCCATGAGAGCCACATAGAGAGCTAACTAAGGAGATGCCCGAAGCTAGGAGAGGAATCCCAAGCAGAAATGAAGAAGTTCCCCAACCGGCCCCACCCCGAGCCCTAGACCGAGAGCCGGGCCGATCTGGCCTAATTTATGAGGCTAGCCACCATGTGGCCCGAGCCTTTTGGCAAGCCCTTAGCCCCTGGATCAGCCCGTAGCATCAGGCCCCAAGGCCTGACGAAGACCCGCCGTTTGTAGAAGAAGAAGCCCGGAGCCGAGCAAAGGCCCGGCCCAAGACCAACGGACCGCCGAGTCCTAGTCCCACCCGGACTAGGAAACCCTAAAACCACCGGATTAGGGTTTTAAGAGTTTTAGTCCTATTTGAGTTGTATTTTCGGTTTTAAAAACTATTTAATTGTTTTTCCTTTTTAGTTGGATTATTTAGGGGTTTTAGGATTCTTTTTAGGAATAGGACTCTTTATTTTATTATTATTTAGGAACTAGTGTTTAGGGAGGAGAGCTTGTTCCCTCACCTATATATAGAGGTCGCGGCCACCCTTGTAAAACACAACTTTTATGAAATAAAAACCCCTATGATAGAACTTTGTACTTGAAACCCTTATTGTATATGCATGTTGCGATACTGAAGGATCGACTTATCATCAAGAGCATCCATCTCTTGGCATGGCATCTACGACTTGATACTTTTGGTTCCTATCTGTTATATAGCTAGCGGATCAAAGTCCTCTCCATCCCGGTTCCCGACGTTTCTACCTCATTGCATGATAATCAACTTGCGGTGTTCAAGGGTTGTTTGCCCACGGTTGCAGCAGTTCACATCAGAATCCCCCTTAGTTCACTAGAGCATTGGCAATCAACAGACCAACGGATTTCAATTCTCGTTCAATCAATTCTAAGACACCACCATAACTCATGACCCTTAGGTTTAAGACTAGCGAACGTTCGCTCTATCCGATCTAGCTACCAAGATTAATTAGCCGCCCGAGTACGGTCACTTCTTGCGATGACTAAACTAACTAGTGGAATTACTAACAATTTATGAGTTACTCTTGTTGTGGATTAACCCTAACTGGTTCCTACGAAAGGCACACTCCATTGAATAGGTTAATTGTTGATTTGGTGTTTTAAAGTGAGGCGAGCGTTCGCTTCTATCCTCAACTTAACGAGAGTCTAATCTAGGTGATCAAGCCAGACAAGAAACATGAACAACGAAGAACAAATCAAACATGAAAAAGAAATTGATTGAACTTTGAATCTAATCACCGCCGATCCGTGACCGCTTTAAAGCTCTGGGTCACTTAGGGTTCATCTAGTCTAAGCTCTACAAGTTTAGCTACTCATGTTCATAACGACATGATCAAAGACAGAAACATAGTTCATCATGAAAAGGAAGAACAAATAGAAACTGTAAAACCTAATTAGGACGACCCTGGCAAAGCTTCGCTCTCCGGTAATCTTCAATCCTAGCTCCGAGTCTCCGAGGTGAAGGGATGGCGTCACGATCTCTTCCTGGCTCTTCGAACTCTCAAACTCTGCTCCCTCGAACTCCTTAGGTCTGGAACTCATAAAAGTTCTATTATGAAAAGTATATCTTCTTGTTTGGAGCCGCCGGTTAAGTATTTATACTTAACCCTATCAACGCCGGATTTGGTCTGGATTTTTCGGCAAAAAACTTCAGGAGTTTTCGCCGAAAACTGCTGTGTAAAATGCTAGCTTCCGTCGACTGATCTCCTGTGAGTTTTATGTTTAGAGTTTTCGGTGAGAACTTTGACTTTTCGCTGAAACTTCTTCTTGTAAGGTCTGTCAATTTCTTCTGGAGTTTTCGGCAAAAACCTCAGGTCTTTTTGGCGAAAACTCTTGTGTTAAACGGGGCAGGATTTCTGTTGACTTGATTGACTCCTTGGTTCGATTCTGGTGCGATTCCTTGAGGTTCTGATGCCTTAGACACATCCCTGGTTACATTATTTGACGGCAAAAACCTGTGCTATCACGAAAACACTAGAAAACTATCAAATAGACCCCAAACGGGCCAAAGTAACACAAATGGCACGAGATAGAGCAGTTGAGTGAATATTCGCTATTCTACCCTAAAAATCATGTCTTAAGCCAAGAAATGTTGCTTAAATGAGGCTGATAATCACGTCAAATTGAGTGTCATCACTTGCACTTCAAGTTGCTCCAAGGTAAGAAACTTTCTTAGCTTCCTTCAATTTGATCTTCTTCTGCCTTAATCTTGGGTGGCGGATGATTATGATCAAGAGAGAGAGAGGAGTAGTCGGCGATTGAGAGGTGTGTGATGATCGCGAATGAATGAATGTCCCCTTTGTTTTCCGTGGTACTCAGCTTAAATACGTCTGTCGAAGAAGACTAAAGTTTTCGGCGAGAACTATGGTAGTTCTCGCCGAGAACTTCTTTGAGAATCTGCCGATGAGCCTTTAGTTTCTTCAAATGTTCTCGGCGAGAACATTGAAAGTTCTCGCCGAGAACTTCTTTGGAAATCAATTACGAACCTCCTGTAAATGCACTCTTCAAACTCCTGGATGAGAACTTGATAGTTCTCGCCAGGAACTTCTTGGGAAACAAGTATAGAAATCTCCAAATTGCAATGGTCTTAACTCCTCCGTCCTAGCTCTGATTGACCTCCTGTTTGCTCATGTGCGCTCCTTGACATCCGTAATACAATGCCAAATCCTGAAAATGCACAAAGATAACCCCGATAGACCATGAATTTGGCCCCAAAGTGGCTTCCGCACAACAAATGGACACTTTGCACAAAACATTTATAAAAGCATATGAGCTAAGGCATTTCAAGATCAAAACGGGAAATTCTTAGGCTAAACAAAGGTCTTAAAATTCATGGAAAATAGTCACATCAAACTCCCCTACGACTAAGCTTTTGCTTGTCCTCAAACAAATGAATTAGAACACATCCAAGTTCACAAGTGACAAGATCGATCACATTGAGATTCAAAGATTAACAATTTGGCTTAGACTGTTCCACGAACAAACTTAAACTACTGATGCGACTATATTTTGTGTGTTTCAAGACCTCGATTAGCCTTAGGATCGCCCATGTTTGATCTCATTTTGTCATGATTTATATGCTTATTTGGTTATTGTGTGCAAAGTGCTCTTTTGTTGTCCATGTGCCACTTTGAGGGCAAATTCAGTGCCTATTGGAGGTTTATATGTGCATTTTCAGGCCTTGGTGTCGTAGTACTGGTGACAAGGAACACGTAGAATCAAACGGGAGGTCAACCGGAGCTAGGACGAAGGAGTTATGGTCTTGGCAAGATTGGAAAAAATGCAGATTTGCTGAAGGAGTTTTCGGCGAGAACTTTAAGTTCTCGCCGAGGAGTTTTCGTCAAAGACCTCCAGGAGGCTGAGGCTTGATTTTCGAAGAGATTTTTGGTGAAAAAATTCAGAGTTTTTGGTGAAAACATTAGAAGGAACTGAAGATGGCTTAGTGGTTTTCAAGTTTTCACCGAAAACTTGAAGAGAAATC
Source organism: Linum lewisii (assembly GCA_034768395.1). Lineage (NCBI taxonomy): Eukaryota > Viridiplantae > Streptophyta > Magnoliopsida > Malpighiales > Linaceae > Linum > Linum lewisii. The sequence continues at coordinate 42,050,292 of CM068302.1, forward strand.
ACCAGAGTATTTAAAGAGGAGTCGCGTTCAAAAAAGGGGGATCAATTCATTATTCACACCTTCGAATTTTTTCTAACAATTGCCATTTTCCCCTCCTATCATCAATCATCATCCTCCTCCATCTCAACCTAAGAGCTAAGTGAAGATCATCTAGGAAGAAGAAGCCAAACCTTGGATTGAAGCTTGAAGAGCCAAGTTGCAAGATCCTCCATGGAAACAAGGATGATCTCCTCTTCTCAATTTCAGGTTTCTTCCATGGTTATGCTAGGCTAAACCCTAGGTTTAGTGTAGTGGGGGGTGGATCAAGCTAGGATAGGTGATTGATTGTTTGGATTGAGTTTCTCATAGCCATTTGTGTAAGATGATGATCCTAGACCTTGTGCTTATTATCCATGAGAGCTTGACTTGTTCTTTTGGTATTTTGTTTATGTCTTTCAATACATGAGAATGATTGATTGATGTTGATCTAAGGTGTTTGGATTGTAATTGAATGATTTGAGAGATTGGATTATGCAATTGCAACCATTTTGAGCTTGTTTTCTTTGGTGACATTTTGTCGAACAATTGGTGTGCATTTAAGTTTTCAATCATTTGAAGGTTGAAAGGCCCTTTAATTGCTAGACTAGTGTTCTATGATTGACATGAGAGTGTCTTGCATCATTTACCTTATGTTAGATGAATGTTAGCATAGAGATAAAGTGTTGAGCATTTCATTGAAGCACTCCATTCCCTTTGTCCACATAGCGAAAGCATGGTGCATTTGGTCTAGGAGTAGAGAGTCAATTGTGCGAGAGTTCGTTGATTCTACTTGAGTGAATTGCGTGGTCATCCGTTTTTACATCATTGCTTGAGATTCAATCCAGCTTTCATGATCCTTGAGCTTAAAGAAACCCCTTGCTAAGCTAGCCTACTTCTCTCTTGTTTGACCCTCTTCTTACCTTGTTAGCTATTGCTCTACTTGCTTGTTTAGTTGTTGATTTTGAATCCTTGTCACCTAAACCAAAACTCAATTTAAATGTTTAGACCGTTCATGAACCATGTGAGTATTAGCTTATGAGAGGACCTCATGGAATACGACCTTGATAGTTGTGAGTTGAAATTCACACGTCACCTACACATGCAAGAACGTCAACCACACAAGTCTAGACCTCACTATTTTCTGCACACTTCAAGTAGTAGTCAATTAGGACAAACATCTTTCCGAAAACAAATTGATTCACGAAATATCCCACCACGACAACACAAACTCTAATCAAAAGGTCTTAGACTCGGGATATGATACGGTTTAGATGAAGGTAGGAAATATTTGGGAATTGGTGAGTGATCGTGACGTGGCTATTGACTCGACTTCATCCGCATCTAGAACTGCACTTCACACGCTCAAGCTAGGATCACTTCATCAAAGACATCGTCCTAGACTTTTCTTCCGCCATTCACTGCATACTAGCGCTCGATCCAAACACTTCACTTATTGCATATGCTAGTACTCAACCCGACACTTCATTTAGGTGCCGAGCTTGCCTAGCTTTATTTTTGGCACTTCAAGAATTTGAGAACTTGAACGCTTTCTTCACACAAAAGCCTTTCTTCACACATTAGCCACTTGACTTGTCAATTCGCCACTTGATCCTTGGCCAGTTATAACTTCCATAAAAGATTTCGAATTGGATTTCTGTCTAATCTCAAGCTACAATCATGAGGGATAAAAAGGTGATGAATAACATGGAGTAGGGCTGAAAATGTGTATAATCCAACAAACATGCCAAAGCTCAAACGGGGTTATCCTATATGAAACTGATTCGGGTAGGCTTTTTGGCTAAATGTTGTGAAATTCTAATTGCCTTTATCATCTTAGAAAGGTGTTATCGAGTAGTTTTAAAACAAGTACCAAACAATCAATTCAAATACAAGAGTGATCCAATATCTGATCTGACCTAGACTCAATTTGATATTAGTACTGAAATGCTGGTTATAGGTTCTAAGTTGAACAGCCTAAGCGTCATTGTGAAAGCTTGAAGTCAATTAAACACCAAGACTCAAGAACCGAATGATTCTACACAAGAGAAATTTGAAATTCAATCAAGAACATGCACACAATCAAAGAATAACATTCTACTTCTACCGACAAACAATCACACCAAACCTCAAATTTCCCCTACGACTAGAACGAGCATTGTCCTCAATGATCAAGAGAGAGAGGGTAAGGTGGAACGATTATATCGTGCGGTGAAGTAGAGGAGCATAGGAAGTAAGAGTGGTGAGAGAGTCCCATGAAGATCATTGGGAAGATTGATTCCCAAGTGCTTGCCAAGCCTTATTCAAAGCTGAAAGAACACAAAAGTGAAAAAGTAAAGATAACATGGGGTGTCTCCCATGAAGCGCTTCTTTAACGTCTTATCAAATTCTTGCAATAAAAGAACCCATCGAATCAACCTTGGTTTATGTAACACACGTCCCAAATCGCCCGGGTCGAACCCATTAGTTAGATCGAGAAATCAGGTGTCATGGCTAAACATATCGAAACCAACCAAAATCAATATTTAAAACACATTAAAAGAATATAAAACGACACCAAGCGGAAGCTTCCATAATTCAAACCAAAACCCAAATACAAATTTCAAATCCCAAATACATTACTCAACATAAACGATTCCAAACCCCCCCAAACGTCAACTGAAATTAAATACACAAAATAACGTCCTCGTCCTCGGTCACCATCTTTCAGTCTTCTAGCTCAACTCCAAGCTCCACTACCAACAACCAACGAAAGGAACTGAAAAGAGAGACTAGGAGGGGATCAATTTCCTAATGAAACTGAGTGAACTCACTGGGCTTAACTATGCGTCGAACTACCTAGGGAGCATCCCAGACTCCCACATTGGAATACAACAATGTGACTCACCCTTTCTGTTAGTTCATATTAACAACCTAGTAAGATAGTTCTAAGTGATCAGTCATTTCCCTCTACCTCTATTCCCATCATGCATCACCCCAACAATATCAACCAATAGTCATACAAAATTCAACATCCACGGCATCAACACCATCATAAATGAACCCACATAACCACAATCCAACAACACATCACATATCAGCTCACAATCACATCCAACACAACACACGCACACACAACAATTCACATTTCATTAATCTAGGTGTGTTAATTAGGCGCCATAAGGAGTTGTTCCCCCGCTACCCCGCCGGCCTCGTGCTCCCCTACCGCATGGGGAACACGTCACATATCCACAATCCATAATTCCACAATTCCACAATTCCACTCCTCGTCGGGAGACTAATCTACCAGTCCGTCGGTAGGCCCTAACCACCAGTCTGTCGGTGGGTGAAACACTATTGGGGTAACGTTGGCTCCTTCCGGTTCTATCATTTTAATTCCATTTACCCAATTCCATTTGATTAATTCCACTTCCCAATTCCACGTTACAAATCCACTTCCCAATTCCACGTTACAAATCCACTTCGTAATTCCACAGCACAATTCCACATCACAAATCCGCATCAGAAATCCACATCAGAAATCCATATCGCAAATCCACATCACAAATCAACACCCATTACAGGCGAACTGCTAGCCTTACCGACCACCCCGCCTGTAATAATAAAAGCAAAGGGGTGATCATATCGCAAGGTCTAGGGCCACCCTCCTGTTCATCGTTAGGACGACCCCACATTTGGCAGGGCCATCCTCCTGCAACCAACATTCCACAACCACATATAAATATATAGTGCACATTCAAGAATTAAACCCTCATTCTAGCCACCTAATCAATCTTTCAATCATTCAATCAAGCAAGTCAACCAAACATTCAAGCAGTCCACTCAAGCATCACATATTACAATCACTCACAACATCATAAATTAACCGTTTCAACTCTCCAATTCATGCAACCCTATTAATTACTAAGTCGGATTGTAATTCCTCACGTCTCTATCTAATGACGCTAAGCCCTCACCTTAGCCTAATAGCAGCCCCTGAATTCTGTCATAGAACGTCCGCCTCACTGTCTTGAATCCACTGGTCCTGAGGGTTCGTCAAATGAAGCCCTAACGAAGGAGTTATGGCCGAATCTCTGCATTAACACCAGTTGTCCTGCCAAACAGATCCTTAGGGTCGAACTTCCAAAAGAACCACAGAAATATACGAATTACCATTCGGTCACTTATCTTCAAATAATTTCAAAATGGCCACTGAACTTCGGACAGCTGCTGCCAAGGTCCTTCTTCTTCCCCGATCAAGCCAGGCTGTCGGCGAGCGACTCCGCCACCTTCGTCGCCGTCCTAAGCCAACGCCGCCGCCTCCAATGTCTTTGGAATGACCTTTGTTGCTTCCTCCGTCTCCGTCCGATCTCTCTCTCGATCTCCTTTCTCGTTGAAGTTGCCCGATTATCAAACCTTGGCGCCGTCAAAGCACTCTCTATGTCTACGATCTCCATTGCGCCGAACCGACCCCCCAACGTCGGATCCTTCGATTCTCTCTCTCTCGACTGACGCCATGTCGTCGTCGAAACCCAAAGGGTGCAACTCCCTCTCTCTTTTCTCGGTTGGAGCGCCGCCATGGCCTCGACCCTGTGCTTGAGCGCCGTCACTCTCCTTTTCCCAACTCTCTCTCATGCCTCCTCAACCTCTGAGCACGCCCCCACGATGTGGGAGCTGCTTCCACCAAACCGCCCTAGGCCAAACGGCCTCCCTTCTCCAGCCGGCCCTTGAGTGCCCTTTCATTTTCCTCCGTTGAACGGCCTATAGCCCAAACAACTCTCCCTTCATAATCCACTTGTGCCGAAGCCCTCTCTCCTTCTTCTCCCGCCAAAACGTTGCTGCTTAACACCAATTAGGCGGCTGGCCACACAAATGAGCTAATTAAAACCCATCTCCCATTTCCTTCATCAACAATCGGCCTAAAACCTTAAATAATATAATTAATCCAAAAAGTCTAACCTTCAATACTTGGGTTGATTTAAATCGGTGAATTAATAATTTAATTCAAATGAAAATCGAACAAAATCGAACTAACGAGGTACGATTCGAATAAATTAAATTTCCACCGATTAACCAGGTTTGGGATGTTACAGTTTAGCATCGGTCTTAGATAGAAGGTACCTCAAAGCTTGGTGGTCCGTGAAGACAATAGTGTGAGAAAGTACCAAGTAAGACCTAAACTTATCGGAGGCAAACACTATAGCCAAGAGCTCCTTCTCTGTGGTTGTGTAGTTTCTTTGAGCATCATTGAGAGTCTTACTTGCATAGTATATTGGGTGGAATCTCTTGTCGATTCGTTGCCCAAGAACCGCTCAATTAGCATAATCACTAGCATCACACATTAACTCAAATGACTTTGACCAATCCGGAGCAATGAGTATAGGGGCATTTGTGAGCTTACCCTTTAGGATTTCAAATACTTGCATGCATTCTTCATCAAAGCGGAATTCCACATCCTTCTTAAGAAGCCGAGTCATAGGAGTAGTTATCTTCAAGAAGTCTTTGATGAAGTGCCTATAGAAACCGGCATGTCCTAAGAAGCTTCTCACGACTTTCACGGATGAGGGTGGACGAAGTTGAGAGATGGTCTCTAACTTTGCCTTATCAACCTCAATGCCCTTTCGAGAGACCTTATGACCAAGCACAATCCCCTCATTGACCATGAAATGGCACTTCTCCCAACTTAATGCAAGATTGGTCTCTTCACACCGATGCAAGACCTTCTCAAGATTCCCCAAACATTGATCGAACGAATCCCCAAAGACCGAGAAGTTGTCCATGAACACTTCCATGATATCTTCCACAAGATCATCGAATATGGCAAGCATACACCGTTGGAAGATAGCGGGAGCATTGCACAACCCAAAAGGGATTCGTCGATAAGAAAATGTACCGAATGGGCATGTGAATGTGGTATTCTCGATGTCTTCCGGAGTGATCGGTATTTGAAAGTAACTGGACATACCATCCAAGAAACAATAGTACTCGTGACCGGAGAGACGCTCGAGCATTTGATCCATGAAAGGTAGAAGAAAGTGATCATTTCGAGTGGCGTCATTAAGTCGACGATAATCTATGCATACACGCCACTCGGTGATCATCCTTGTCGGAATGATCTCATTCTTGTCATTAGCAACAACCGTGATTCCTCCTTTCTTGGGAACAACATGGAAGGGACTAACCCAAGGGCTGTCCGAAATCGGAAAGATAATCCCCGCATCCATCAGCTTAATTACCTCTTTCTTCATGACCTCCTTCATGTTAGGATTCAACCTCCTTTGTGGTTGCACAACCGGCTTGAAATCCTGCTCCATAATGATTCGATGTCAACAAAATGTGCGACTTATAACTCAAATATCCGAGATGCTCCACACATTTTCTCTCATATACTTCTTGAAGAGTTCCACTAGACGGTCCTTTTGCTCGGGTAGGAGCTTAGAGTTGATGATAACCGGTAGCTTAGAATTCGGCATGAGAAAAGCATACACCAAATGCACAGGAAGTGGCTTGAGCTCAAGAGTAGGTGGCTCTTCATAAGAGGTCTTTACCCTTTCCACCTTCGGGAGTGAAACAAAAACCATCTCACCAACTAGCTCATCTCTCCCCTCATCAAGGTAAGCCACTTGAGCTTCCAACTCTAGGGTACCTATATGTTCCTACACATCCATTCTACGACAATAATCCAAAGAATCTCGACACACGAAGTTAGAAATACTACACACACTAGCCGAAGCAATTGTATCGCAAGAGTACTCTAAATCATCTTGTGCATGAGAAAACTTCATGACGTCGGCTATGCAAAATGTGGCACTCTCTTGGCCTACTGTCAATGTTAATTTCCCATCATGAACGTCAATAAAAGCACGAGAAGTAGCTAGGAATGGTCTACCAAATATCAATGAGACAACCACATCATCGGTATCTATGACCACAAAATCAACTAGGAAGAGAAAAGGGCCTACTTTAACTAGCATATCATCAAACAATCCCCCTAGGACTCTTGGTCGGCTTGTCCGCAAGTTAAATGGACATATGAGTAGGACGAAGATTAGACAACCCTAGCTTCTCAAATATGCAATAAGGCATGACATTGATACTAGCACCTAAATCCACAAGACCATTAGCAAGAGAAATATTACCGATAGCACAAGGGAGAGTAAAAGTACCCGAATCCTTGAGGTTTTTAGGTGGACTCTTGAAGAGAACAACGGAGCATTCCTCATTGAGGTGGACTAGAGATGTCTCCGGTAGCTTCCTCTTGTTGGTGTAGAGTTCCTTCATGAACTTAGCATATTGAGGCATCATAGTCATAGCTTCGGGAAACGGTAGAGAGAATTGCACTTGACTAATCCGTTCCACAAACTTCTTTAAAACTTTCTCAAGGCCGTGGTACCCTTGGTTAGGTTTGTTGTAACCACCTCCTTGGTTCCAAGGGTGGTTGTAGTTACCCCCTTGATAATTTCCTTGAGGGTTGAAGTTTCCATAGAAGCCTTGGCCTTGCACAAAATCCACTTCCTCAACATAGTCATCTTGGTTAGGCTCGGAAGTAGCGGAAAGGCAAACATTGGCATCATGGCCTTGAGCTCCACAACACTCACAACAAAACACCAAAGCAAACGGTGGATTACCCACATGAGATGACTTAGAGGGAGGCTTAGGCATACTAAGATTGCTTACTTGAGAGGCCATGGCATCAATCTTGGACATAAGGAGAGCGATAATGGGATCATCTTCATCATGGTGGCCCGGTAGCTTTGGCTTCTTCCCATAGCTAGACGAATCCTTTGGTGCATCAACACTTACGGTCTGAGAATCATAGTAAGTGTCGCTTCCATACTTAGACTTAGTAGGTTGTTGTCATGACCAACTCCTTGTGTTATTGGCCATTTTCGCGAAGAGTTCCAGAGCATCTCCGGGAGTGAGCATCCGTAAGTCACCTCTGGACGCTTGGTTAATCATCCTTGTATTCTCAAAGTGAAGAGACCTTGGAAAGATGTCTGCCAAGGTCCATTCCGCGGTGTTGTGACGAGGGCAAGACCGGAGAAGGGCTTGGAACCTATTCCAAGTCTCATGGCAGAGCTCTCCCTTGTGTTGTGTGAAGTGGTTGATACGGTCTCGGATTGCATACATCATATAAGGATGAAAGAACTCTTCGAGGAAAGCTTCGGCTAGGCCCTCCCATGTGGTGAAAGCTCTACTCGGTTTGTCCTCCCACCATGTCTTAGATCTACCTTTGAGTGAGAAGGGAAAGAGCCGTAGTCTCACACAATCCGGTGAACTTGGTCATTCTTCACCATGTCGCATATCTCCAAGAAGTCCTTGAGATGCCTAGATGGACATTCACCATCAATGCCATTGAACACCACTCCATTTTGCACCATCTGGATCATATTAGGCTTGAGTTTGAAATTCCTTGCACCATCTAAACTATACTCGAGGCTGCTCCTTCGAGAGTCAGGTGGGCATAATCCGCCAATGTTCGTCTTGCACCTCTCCCCCCATGATCATCATCATTCATATCATGGGAATTCTCCGATTGATTTTCCTCATCATCGTGTTGAGACATGTTCTTGTGTAAGGTGTGGTGAACTTATTCTTCTACAACTATGTGAGGAGGAGAAACGGTTGGGGATCAACCACTTGCTCAAGGTTTTGAAGTCGTGCTTGAAGGCGAGTGATCCGCCTCATGCACTAACACAAGGTACCTACAAACAAGCACAATAAAAATACCCAAGTAATACGACAATGTGGGATGACAAAATCAAACAACAAAGAGCAAGGAAGCAAAACTAAATTGGAAGGAAGTGAATAGAACGGTCCACTACTAGATGCTTTATTAGGATTGAGAAAAGTCCCCGGCAACGGCGCCAAAAACTTGACGTCTAAGTATTTAACTCACACCTATCAAGGTCGTATTTCCACGGGTTCTCTCAATGGCCACTACTCACACTAGTCATGGACGGTCTATGCATTTGAATTGAGATTTGGTTTGATAGCAATGATTCAAAAACATGAACTAAACGAGTTAACAAACCAATAAATATCAAGGAGAAATGAGGGTCAAACAAGAGAGGGAAAGGTCAACTTAGCAAGGGAATTTCTCAATCACAAGAGCAATGAAAGATGAATTGAGTCAAAAGCATCCATATGTAATTTCTTGGCCACGCAAAACACCAAAATAGAATCAACGAGCTCTCACTCTATCGATTCACTACTCCTAGACCACATGAACTATGCTCTCCCTATATGAACAAAGGAATGGAGTGCTTTAACTAGCTCAATGTAATGGTCATTCACCTAAAATCCTAATCAACAACTCCTAACACAAGGCAAAGATGCAAGACACTCTCATGTCAATCATAGAACATAAGTTTAACAATCAATAGGTCTTTCAACTACTAAATGAATGTAAAACCATATGTATGCCAAGTGTTTAAAGAAATGTCAACAAAGAAATCAAATGAAACATGGTTGTAATTGAGCAATCAATCTCTCAAATCAATCAATTACAATCCCTAAACCTTAAATCAACATCATTCAACAATTCTCATACATCAAATCACATTAAAAACCATAGACACAATCAAGCCCACCTAGAAATTAGGCACAAGGTTGGGAACCAATTCATTACACAAAGATTAATGGAGACTCAATTTAATAAATCATCTCTCTATCCTAGGTTGATCATCCCTAACTAAGCTAAACCCTAAGTTTAGCCTAGCCTAGCCATGGAAGAAACCTGAATTGAAGATGAGAGGAACACCCTTGCTTCCATGGACGATCTTCTAACCTTGCACTTCAAGTTGCTCCAAGGTAAGAAACTTCCTTAGCTTCCTTCAATTTGATCTTCTTCTTCCTGAAAGTTGGGTGGCAGATGATGATGATCGAGAGAGAGAGGAGGAGTCAGTGATTGAGAGGTGAGTTATGATCGCGAATGAGTGAATGTCCCCTCTGTTTTCCGTCGAACTCAGCTTAAATATGTCTGTCGAAGAAGACTAAAGTTTTCGGCTAGAACTATGGTAGTTCTCGCCGAGAACTTCTTTAAGAATCTGCCGATGAGCATTTAGTTGCTTTCCGTTCACTTTCTTAGTTGATTTCATAGTCATGGATACCTGATAGGAGGATGTTACTCTTCTCAGAGGCCGGCCTTTTGTGGCAACGTCCTACATGAAAATTAATGTGCCTAACGGATCATTGACATTAAGGGTTGGAAAGGATACAATAACATTCTGTCTCAAGGACGGTATGAAATACATGCCCAAGGGAGAAGCACACTGTCTATCTGTTGAAACAGTGGAGTTAGCCTCGGTCAACTCCGTTACTAATGTCATTCCGAGTGTTTCTTCGAAGATAGCCGCTACAGGTGCTGAACAGGTGAGCAACCAGAAGAAGCCAAAGAAGAAGGAGAAACCAAAGGCATCTTCTTCTAAATCGCTGCAACTTAAAGATCCTAGCGAAATGAAGAAGAAAAGTACAAAGAAGCCAAAGATGGTGTGGAAGCCAATCACTCCACCACCCTCTACCGAGCCAATCACTCTGCTACCTTCTACCATACCACCGGAGAAGAATGATGCTTCGAAAGACCTCTTCGATCCGTTCGAAGTCACTGGGCACCTTCGCGATGGACGAACCTAGTTGACGCATATCAATGGGAAGCGTTTCCTACTGTCTAGAGGTAAACCGAAGCTGTATTTCATCAACTCTGATGCGAACGTGAACGAAATTCATAATTGGGATACATCTTTAGCGCCAACCAGGTATCGTCCAGCTCAAGGACGTTAAGCAAGAGCGCTTCGTGGGAGGCAACCCACGGCTAGAGTCAGTTTTTGAATTTTTAAGTCAGTTCTCGTGTCTAGAGTCGGTTCGGGGGAGCCAAAAGTGTCATTTGTGGTTTCTTATTTTTCCTGTGTGTTTTGTGTTCTCGGCTCAATTCCTATTTATTTGGGATTTTTCCGATTTTTGTTGTTTTTGTTTTGATTTTTCAAACTTGCATTGTCAGTGTTTTCAGAAAATCATTTTTAACTGCCCAGGTCAGATGTTCTCGATGATAACTTTCAATGTTTTCAGCGAGAACTTTGGTTTTCAAAACTCATTGCCTCCTGTCTCTAATTTTGACAAACTTCTCACCAAAAAAATTCAAAGTTCTCGGCGAGAACGTTTCTTAAATCCGGTGCATTTTGAGTCTCTTTTTAAATAAGTTTTCGATGAGAACTTTAAAAGTTCTAGCCGAGAACTTCAGTAAAAAATTTTAAAATCCTCCCACTTATCCAGTTCATCCGTACCCCCTCATTTCTCACTTTTCTCGTCGAAACAAACCTCAACCTCGCCGCCGCCATTCATTTTTTTCATCTGCCACCAATTTTCACACGCCGCCACCGCTGCCGCTCGATTCCATACCCTTTTCTGGTCAGACCGCTACCTAGATCTTCCGAATCGGAGCTCTAGAGTTTCGGTTCTGCCTGAAATAAGTTTTTCGAGTTTTTGCTAATTTCTTCGTGTTCCATCCTTTTTCTGCAGTCGTGTCTTCAAGGTTAGTTGTTGGGTTTTCAATTTCAAATCTTTTGACATATTGATTGTTGAATTTCGTTGAACTTGATTTTGGTTTCCTTTTCGGTCTACCTCGATATGCGTGCCTGCTGTTTCAGTGTGAATTGTGATAAATTGTTTGAACTCAGATGATCTAGGATGCTTAGGGAGTGTTGTGCCTTGATTTGATGATGATTGAACTTGATTTTCCATGCTTAATTGCGAAAAATGTTAGGGTGTTGACTTTTTGAACTGTCAGTTTGACTTTGAGTGGATGTGGTGAATTTTTCTGTCCGGACAGTTCCTATGCATGTTTTAGGATCAGTTTTGGTTAGCGAATGTTAAATTAGCTTGTCCCCACTTGATTTTCTCGTTTCTCTGTGAAATTGAGTTTTTCGACCAAGTGTTGGGTAAGTTGTCGGTTTGACTAATGTGGTTTCCAAATTTTGATATCTTTTAAGAACATGGGTAAGAGACCGAGGGTAGCACCCAGCGGTCCAGAATCAACCTCTGCTACTCTAGGCACCAGAGCTGGTGCTAGTGCCACGACCCCTATCACCCCCATCCTCGACGGTCCTCCTCCAATCAACCCCGACCGTCGAGGGATTCATCATTCCCTTGCACACCTCCCTGACCACTACTTCGAGCGCTACCAGAGGATCCGGGAGATTCCTCCAGCCGACCTACGACCCCTCTCCATGCAGTCCCTCCAGGAGCATGATGAGGATTGGCACAACACCGTGCACCAATCCCTTAACGCGGCAGGACTCTTAGAGCTGACCACCATCTCTGATGACTACCCGCACATCACCCTCCAGTAGTTCTGGAGTACATTTGAGCTCGACACCCATAAGAGCAGACAGCGCTCGAAGGTGATCACATTTCCGCCTCGTCGGCCGGCTCCATGAGCTCACATATGATGAGTTCGCTGACCTCCTCAGCATCCCGGCCGAGCACTACACTCATCACCAATGAGGTTGGGAGAGCAACAAGATGACGGGTCCGATCTTTGATGCCCTATGGATGTACATCACTGGCCAACTGGGTGTCAAGTCCACGAACAAGAACTATATCAGTAAGGTTTCGTGGCCTCTATTTCGATTCATTCATTACGTTTGGCACCGTACTTTATTTTTTGCGCCAGATAAAGATCGTCACCACATCCAGGAGGGCTACCCCCTCCACCCGGGCTAGGTCCTTGCCCCCCTGTTCCATCAGAAGATCAACTCTTCCAAGCTCTCGTACTTCCTCTTTTGCAGTGTTTTCATCGGTCGCCTCATCGCCAGCCAAAACCTCTCCGCCTCCTGGGAGTCTTGGGTCCCCATGTCCAGGTGCACACCGTTGGAGGAGATCTGGCGGTGGAGTTCGAGTTGGACTTGACAGTCGGGCCAGGAGTGTACGTGCCGACCCCCATTGATGCGGATCCTGCGGAAGAGGAGGATGATGAGGAGGAGGAACCCCTGCAGCCCCAGGAGTTCTATAACCAGGAGCCTCCGCTAGAGCCTCAGTTTCAGCAACAACCACCACCCTAGTACTCTGGCGAGTATGGAGCGGTTCTCACCCATCTGGAGCAGTGGCAGACAGACTTCGCCTCCAGTTCCCATCAGTGGCAGAGGGACCGGGTGGCATTCAAGACCAAAGCCACGACCTGCACGAAGAGGAGGACGCTCGGTGGATCATCACCCAGCACCACCACGAGCGGGAGTCGGCGGCACATCGAGCTTTGCTCGCCCATTTCAGAATTCCCATCCCACCACCACCACCCCCACCCGAGGGACAGTGATCAGGTCATACTCTGTCCCTTTCTTTTCATTTCTTCTTTTCGGATTTCGATCCAACTTTTTTATTAGTGGATCCAGGACACTTGTCCCGGTTTCCTTTTGATCTTTTGATTGTTTCTATTTTGTAGGACCTTGAGTAGCTACTCCACTCCGCTTCGGACTCCCCGTGTTCATCCCCTACACCGACCATCTCGTTCCAGGTTCTCCGTATCTCTCTCTTCTAATTTAGTCATGTGAGGATACAAAACCGTTTAAGTGTGGGGTAGGATGCTAAGGAACCTTGCATGATCTTGATTTGTTTTCTGTGATTTCGTGGCATATTTCCATTCCTCTAGCATAGAATTGCTCGGTTCTTGACTTGTGATGTTAAGTTGTTTTTCAATCTTTCATAAAGATGCTTAGACTGCTTAACCTAGAACCTGTAACCAACTTGCCTGCATTGATGCTAAATTTCCTGGTCAGAATATAAAATTTTATCACTCTTCTAGTATTTCACCTTGATTGCATGAAAATGGCTGAATCCGACTAGCAAACCAATAGTGAGCTTTTGATCCATTGCACATAACTTGCAATTTCAATTCTTTTTGAGTGGCTTTCTCATACTTTGAATGAGTTAAAATTTTCATGAGACCTATTCGAGATCACATGATGACACGAGTTCTAGGAGGATAGTGACACCTAGATTCAGCTGCTTAAGCCAGAGATCCAACCTAACGATAAATCCCTTAGGTGTAAACCCTTGAGCTCGGCTCTTCTTTCGCTTCGTTATAAATTACAGCCATTTCCCATGTGTTTTGATCCCCTATGGTAGTAGTTCTAGATTAGCCTACCGGAAGTCGGTCTGTGGTAACCTACCTATTGCCATTAAACATTTGGTCTTAGCTATTATGTACAGATGTGTAAACTCCTCTAGCAACTTGAAAAAAAATCGACACTAAGAAAAAAAAGAGAAAAAGAAGAAAAATTCAAAAAAAAAATCAAAGGATGTTCAAAGTCAAGTAGTATAGTTCAATAACGTTCTTCTCCATACATATGGAAGAACGAAGCCTAAGAAAATGTAAAGAAAAGTGGGAAAAATCAGAAAAAGAAAGAAATTTACAAAATAAAGTGCTAGGTTGCTTGAGGGTATCATAGGACGAGCGTACACTATTCCACCCATGTCTAGTTAGATGGTAGGAAGCCATAGGCTAGATTCGAGGGAAGTTAATCGAAAGCTACACCGCACCAAAGCCAATTCCATCACTCATCCCATCATCCATTCATCATAAACCAGTGTAGTGTAGGAATAATTGCAGAGTTCGATTAGGGTTTGGTAATATATTCAATTAACTTATTATAGTACAAGTTAATCTATTTGCTACGTTTTACACATCTAATCCAATTAAATGTTTTTGTTATACAGACATGGCTCCTTCAGGAAAGCATACGGTGGAGCTCATCGATGGACATGGAGTGAAGACTCTGGCCGACATTCCTAGTAATCAGATGATGAGTCTTCCCCATGGGAAGAAGGTTGTCATTCCTTGGGGTCTTACAGGACCCTTAGGTATTGGTCCAGCTACGATCCTTGGACAGTTCCATGGTCAGCTCTCCAGAGACACCAACCTTCTCCCGATCACATACATGGAATGGCCGAATGTGTCTGATGGTGAGAAGGACGCATTGGTCGCCGCTATATGGGTATGTATAAAATAATATTACTCTCAAACGACCTAGGTTATATAAATACTAATGTTTATAAAATTTATTGTTGCAGAAAAGTATTGTCATTGAACCCGAGAGGCAAAAGATAGAGCTCTTGACTATATCGTGAGTGATATAGGAAAGAAGTGGAGAGATTACAAAACGAAGCTGTGGGCAAGGAAAGTGACTGGGCCGTACAAAAAGTTTTTAAAAGCTGAAGCTACAAAGAACAACCAAGATTTCGACCCAAAAGCGTTTGTGGTGCCGCCGAGACCGTGGGCACTAGAGAGGAGACCTCCTAATGTTCCTGCGCCTATGTGGACGCAATATGTGGACTTGAGGTTGAGTGAGCATATGGTGGTATGTAGCGAAATATATGAATGCTTTTCATTGAAGTAAATTTATTTCGTGATACAAATTGTGTTACTTAAAAATTCTTAATTTGTAGGAGCTGTCTCGGCTTAACTCTTTGAGGAGGGCGGAATACAAATCACCCCACACTGGAGGGTCGAAGAAGTTGAGAGTGAGAGGATCAGAATTGGTAAGAGTTCATCCTAAAATCACCTTATTTAGTTAAATTATTTGAAAAGAAATTTATATTGTTTAGTTTATGCAAGTGTAGGAAGCCGTAACGGGAAAGAGGCCCACGAGAGGGGAGTTGTATGCCATCACTCACAAGAAGAAGGATGGCACATACACCGATCCCAATGTTGTAAGTGACATTTCATGTTTTTTTCCTTCCAACTTTTTGTCATTTCACTTTTGAGAGATTGGTTCGAAAAATGTAATTGGTGGCCACTATGCAGCCTAAGATACTTGAGTTGTTGAACGACCCAACCGTCCCGACTTGGGTAAGTTCTAACGATGCATTGGGGCAAGTCTACCCCACTGAGCATAGTGGTCGAGTTCGAGGATTGGGATTTGGTGCTACACCCACGAAGGTACATATAGTATATTATGATCTGGATTGGTTTCAATTTATATAACACTAACAATTTTAATATTTTGTTGTCTCTTTTTTGTAGGTCAACTTGAGTAAGAAGAAGGGTGCAGCTAGCCAGAGTTCCACGCCATCAGCGCCTGCCATGCATGACTTCGGACATTGCCCTGTACAAGGAGAAGTAGCAGAGTTACGGGATGAGGTTCGATTTCTAAAGGAGCAAATTGCACAGTTGGCATCAGGAGCTTCAGGATCCTCCGCTCCGACTATAGGGAAGGGGAAAGAAACCTTGCAGGCGGTGGAGGAGGAGGACGAAAGTGAGGATGAGGATGAGGAAGAGGAGAGTGAGGGTGAGGATGATGAGTGATGAGGGAGAGTGAATATTTATGTTGATATATTACACGTAGACATATGTAGTTATTAATATTATTAGAATTATACAGTACGTTATGCATATTAGTTATTTATGTCATTGGTTAGTAATGTGTGGTATAATTAGTATTGTATTCCATGAATGAAATTGCGGTTTGCAGGTTTGCAGGTTGGCACTAGAAGAGTATGAGAAAAGGAGCTGAAATGGCCAGAAAATTTTTGACCTGTAAGTCATATTTAGCGTCGGTCATAATTATTTGGCGTCGGTCAGAACCGACGCTAAAATGACCCGTAAATAGCGTCGGTCATAGCCATTTAGCGTCGGTTGATGACCGACGCTAACACGGACGCAGTCAACGCGTGTTCGGTCTTCGGTTGACCAATTTAGCGTCGGTCTTACTTTTAGCGTCGCCTCAGAACCAACGCTAAAAATTGGTTTGGTTCTCGGCCGGACTGGTCGGACCATAATTTAGCGTCGCTTGAGGAAAGAATTTGGCGTCGGTCACTAAACAACCGACGCTAAAATTTAGCGTCGGTGACTTTGGCGTCGCTTTTATGACCGACGCTAAAACCTTTGGCGTCGGTCATCAACCGACGCTATACTCCGGTTTTGACCGACGCTAAAGTGCCGGTTTTTTGTAGTGACAGTCCCTTGCGAAAGTCCTTTTGACTAGTTACTCGTGTTGTCACAGTGGTGGAGATGTGGTCGAAATGCAAACTTATGACATACTTCTGTCGAGAAAGTGATTGAGAGCATAAACATGTCCTTAAACACTGAGTGTGAGAGTCCCCTTTGTACTAAACATTATCTATGTGAGGAGACTAGTCGGTTAGGTCAGATTTGTGCTTGATTGATGATTGCTACTTGTTGTGTGCAGATAATTAGTGAGACCAGGTTGTTTGGTTGACGTGTATGCATGTTAGGTCACTTGTTCCAGAAGTAGCAGTTTAATAATTCATTGTGAAGGCTTGAATTTCAACTTGATCGATCTTGCCATTGGTGAATCTGAGTGCATTCTAGTCCAGTTTACTCGAGGACAAGAAAAAGCTTAAGTGTGGGGTATTTGATGACACTAGATTTGACGTGATTATCAGCCTCATTTAAGCGACATTTCCCTGCTTGAGACACGGTTTTTAGTGTAGTTTAGGGATTCTTACTGTTATGGTTCCTTTGGCCTATTAGGGGTCTATTTGATGGTTTTCCAGTGCTTTTGAGATTGCACAGGTTTTTGCCATCATTATAGTAGTCATGGACATGCTTGGAAAGCAAGGGAACCTTAAAGAATGGCCCAAGATCGATCCAGAGATCATACAAAGTCATAAAACAAATTTGCCCCTGCTTACACTAAAGTTCTCGGCAAGAAGAACCAAAGTTCTCGCCGAGATGTGTTGAAGAAAATACACATATTAGGCAAGAGGATTCTCGCCAATTTTCAAGTAAAGTTCTTGGCGAGAACTTTCAAAGTTCTCACCGAGAAGTAAGTCCTTTTCCGGCTGGGATTTGGAAACCCTATAAATACTAAACCGGCGGCCACAATTAGATACACTTATTCCTCAGATTAATTTCCAGACTTCAGAGTTCAAGAGAGAGTTTACAGAGTTTGAAGAGCTGGGAAGAGATCGTGACGCCATCCTTCCATCTCGGAGAGCTCGGTGCTAGGAGCTGAAGATCCAAATTAGGTTTTACAATTCTTCTCTGTTCTTCCTGCTTGAAGATGTATTCCTTGTTTGCTTTCGATTCTTTTGTATTGAATATGAGTAGCTAAACTCGTAGATCTTAGATTAGATGAACCCTAAGTGACCCGGGGCTTTAAAGCGATCACGAATTGGCGGTAATTAAATTTAGATTCAGTCAGTTTCTCTTGCATGTTTGGTTTGTTCTTCGTTGTCAGTGTTTCTTTTCTAGCTTGATCACCTAGTTAGGATTCTTGTTAAGTTGAGGATAGTAGCAAACGTTCGCCTCACTTCAAAACACCAAATCAACAATTAACCTATTCATTGGAGTGTGCCTTTCGTAGGAACCAGTTAGGGTTAATCTTCTGCTAGAGTAACTCATTAATCACTTGTAATCGCGCCAGTTAGTTGTCCATCGTAGAAGTGAACGCACGGGCGGTAATTAATCTTGAGAGTTAGATCAGATAGAGCGAATGTTCGCCAGTCCTAAACCTAAAGTCAAGAGTTATGGTGGTGTCTTAGAACTGAATGAATCGGGATTGAAAATCGCTGGTCTTGTGATCGCCAATGTTCTGGTAATCTTAGGGGGATTCGAAATCTAAGCTTGTCCGTCGTCTTATCAAATCAATCAACCGTTCAATTTGCTTTCTGTTGTCATTTCAAATTTCCTGCTTCATAGAATTAGAAGTCGTGGAACTCATACCACACAAACTTGTTTAAACCTGAGTAATTTGCCAGCACATTTGAGTAAACAATTAGTCGAGACCAGTGGAATACAATCTATCTTACTTTGTGTAAGGTAGTTATTTGACTACGACAACGAGAAAACGCATCCATCAGGCACCGAAACATTTACCATTTTCTAGCGTACTTCAGTACCATGAGCTTCAAGTTACTGATGTCATCATCGACCTCTCTGTCATTGCTTATCGGTCGTTGGTTGACATCACCATTCAGATCTCCATCTAGTGTTGCATTCAAGGAAGCAATACTTTAAGCCTTGTTGGCCATCTCTTTAGCAAACCTAGCCATCGAACCACCAACCATCTTTAAGAACAAGATTAGAAAATGAACAAAGCCTAAATTTATCACTATGATTTTATCACTCGTGTTTAAATTTAGTAGGCACTCAAGTAGGGTTTTGAAATCAGAAACAAGAATTCAAAAATTCAGTTCAAGTAGTTGCAAGTTTCTTCAAAGATATCTAGTTGGAAAACATGACAAGAAGCAAAATCAAACTTGAAGACCTAGGGTTTACTCTAGGAAAAATCTGGTTCATTTTTATGACTCGATTACCAAGCAGCAAAACAATTGTAATAGAAAAACTAGGATCTTTGAGGTTCAAAACAAAGCAAACAATGAAAGTTATAATTTTTACACCGCTTCTTGTATTCAGACTTACAATAAAACTTTGGTGAGGTGACCTAGGCTAAGGTTTGGTCAAAAAATTTCTTTTGTGACCTCATGAAATATATACATATGGTAAACATTTCAGTGCCCCGACTAAAAGTGGGGGTATTGGTTACCCCACTGACGTTTTCATAGATAAACATGTTTTTAATATCTTGTTTTTTTTTTTGAGCAAAAGAATCTACATATCGTTAAAGGATAGATAAGGAAATTTGAACGAAAAACTAATTTGTAGAGATGATGATCTCTCATATTAGGAAAAGATGTAGCTGTAGAAAGAAACCTGAAAAATATTATGTATAATCTTATACTATATGATGTGAACCGCTGCAACCGTGGGCAGACGACCCTTAAACACTGCAAGTTGATGATTGTGCAATGAGGTAGAAACCATCGGGAACCGGGATGAAAGAGGAATTTGACCCACTAGCTATAAACGAGCTAGGAACCAGAAGTATCAAGTCGATGGTGCCACTTCAAGGGGAGGATACCATAAACGATAAGCCGGTCGATAGTCAATTCCATGAAAGTCGAGAAGAGAATAGCAATTCCATGCTAAGTGAAAACCGAAGTTTAAGAGTTTATTAATTTCAAGGTGTGTCTTACAAGAGAGGCGAAAGCCTCTTTATATAGGGGGAGGAGTAGGGAACAAGCTCTCCTATTCCTATTTAGAAAGTAATTAAATAATAATAAATAAATAAAAAGAGTCCTAATTAGAAAAAGAAAGAGGACTTTAACTAATCCTAACCTAGACTAAAAAGAGGGAAAATTCGGATTCCAATCCTATAAGGGAAAAGAATCCTACATAAACTAGAACTCCTAAAAAGGAGGCTGAAAAATCCTAAAAACAGCAGAACGGGTTCTGGGAGAAATTTTGAAATAAATACCAAATAAAGTAGGAAAAATAATCTCTTTTTCAGATCACTAGTAGACTTCTTGGGATTCAACTTTCAAGTTGAGTTTCAGCCCAAATTCTATCTCCAAGTAGCCCAAATCCGTCATTGTTCGTCAGACTAGAAATCTGTCCAAAATCGGGAAATCCTAGCTTGATTAGGATTTCTTGTTTGGAAGTACTTGGCATCTTCCCTTCATCTCCCGTATCATGAATGTTAGTCCATCCCTCCTTGGATCAGGCTCAGGTGGTGGCCTGATTACAGCTCCTAGCATGGGCTTCCTCGGATCAGTGATGTGACTATATTTGGTGCATTTTAAGCCTTCGATTAGCCTATGAAATGCCCGTGTTTGATCCTTAAATGCCATGAGTAATATGCTTTTATTGAAGTTTTGTGCAAAGTGTCCTTTTGTTGCCCAGTTGCCACTTTGAGGCCAATTCCATGTCTATTGGAGGTGTTTTCTTTGTATTTTCAGGTCTTGGCATTGAAGTACTGGTGACAAGGAGCACGTGGGATCAAACGGGAGGTCGATGGGAGCTAGGACGGAGGAGATACGGCCGATGCAAGATTGGAGAAAATGCACTTACAGCTGAAGGAATTTTCGGCGAGAACCTAGAGTTCTCGGACCGAAAATTCTAAGCAGTCGGCGGACATCTGATCATTGAAGATATTATCGGCGAAAACATTCAAAGTTTTCACCGAAAACTTTAGAAGAAATGCAGCAGCCGTTCGGTGTTTTCAAGGGTAATTTCGGCGAAAATATTACATCATTTTAGCCGAAAATTATAGTGTTGACCGGTGCACTATATAAAGAGGAAGGAGGCGAATTAAAAAGGGGAGCTCATTCTAATTCTACATACACTCGCCGATCATTCCTATTTCCTCTCAACTTTTCCAACACTTCCTCCTCATCTTCAATCCACAACCCTAGAGCAAGGTGCAAATCAAAGTAGAGGAGCTTGGATTGAAGTCCACAACCTTGGAAGAGGAGCTTGCAAGAGGAGGATTGCCATGGTGTTCTTGGTGATCATCTTTCTTTCTCTTTCCTTCATTTCCTTGGCCATGTGTGGCTGATTTCTTAGGTTCTCTTGGATTGATAGATAGTTGTGCTAGGATAGAGGTTAATTGTACAAATATGCCATGATTGATCTTGGATTGTAAGAAGATGGTCTCTATGACTTGTTGTTAATTCCATTGATGGCTATGGCTTGATTGGTCTATTATTTGTGATGTAATGCATGAGAGTGCTTAGATTATATGGATTGTAGGTCTAGGGATTGAAGGGAGTGTGTTCTAAGAGATTAGATCATCTCAATTCAACCATAGTTGCATGATTTGCATTTTATCGAACACTTGGTGTGCATTAGGTTTTTCATTCGATTGAA
The DNA here is from genome assembly GCA_034768395.1 of Linum lewisii. NCBI lineage: Eukaryota > Viridiplantae > Streptophyta > Magnoliopsida > Malpighiales > Linaceae > Linum > Linum lewisii. The sequence continues at coordinate 42,071,950 of CM068302.1, forward strand.
CTTTGATTAGTCTTTTGATGATTCTCTTAGTGTTAGGACATTGACATGAGAGTGTGGTGTCTAGCCTAGTGGTCATAGAGTCATAGGAGAGGGTTTTGTAGCTTGGCATTTCATCAAACACCTTTAATGCATCCTTATTCACTTAGCTTGAGAGTGAGAGCCTAGGTTGAGTGGTTCTAGGATAGGGATTTAGTGCGACGAGAGTGCATTGAGTCTATAGAAGGGATTTACGTGATCATTCGATTGCGACCTCGATCATGTTTGGCTTGTTTGTGCATTTGTTCCTCTTGAGCATGATGAAGCTATCTTTCCAAGTGAACCTCCTTTACCTTTGATTTGCACCGTTTTGTTTTGCTTTCTTATTTAGTTTCCTTTATGCTTTTGTTTCTTTTTCAAACTAAAACTCAATTTAAATGAATAGACCGTCCATGAACCGTGTGAGTATTAGCCATTGAGAGAGCCCTCGTGGAATACGACCTTGTATGTTGTGAGTTAAATCTCGCACATCAATCAGCATCCGAGGAGTGCTCTTTGTTGCTCCATCCATGCCCTACTAGGACTTGGCCTAGCTCTATCTCCTTCGATACTTCTCCAAATTGAGCTCCGTTTGTTGGAGAGTAATCCTAGGGCCATAAGAATTCCATTTCCTTTCGAAAATCCCAAAAGGCACGGGTCAATTGTGGTCTGGGCCAAAAGTGCTTCTCTGACGGGCGCTGGCATGGGCCCCGTGCCTGTGGCAGGCTTAGCTTGGGGCCATCTTCAAATCTGTCCAGGCCTTTTGAGTTCTGCTTTGAGCCTTCTTTCTAGGGTACCTTAGGGATGTCTTTAAGGGCTGGTGTCGGTCCAGAGCTTGTGGCATTCGGCATGGGGCCTAGGATGGGTGCTAGGCTCGGCCCTGGGTCCGGGCTCGGTGTTAGCATCAGCTCCTGGCGGGTCATTAGCCTTACTCGTGCTGGGGTAGGAGCTGGCCTTGGTGCCTGGCTGAGGATCAGCATCCTCCCATGGGTGTCTTCTTGCTCCGAGGCTTTGGCTCTCCTAGGCTTCGGAGGTGGTGCCGGTGTAGGTCTGGTGCCGGTGTAGGTCTAGTGCCGGTGTAGTCCTTGCTCGGCTTCAAGTCTCTACACCGACCCGACATTGAATTCTCCTTGTCTGGTGCGCCCATGGAGGTTCTTTGGCCTGGTGCCCATGGTGTTGTGGCCACGTCGGCCTTGGTGGCCAGGATCATATCATCCCCCTCTTCTTGAAAAGGATTCATCCTCGAATCCGGGCCTGGTAGTCCTTTAGAAATCATAAAAATAATCACAAGAGAGTATAGGACTTGACCTAGTGGTTTGTTGGCGCTCCATGGGGTTTTGGGCCGTACCGGGCCTGGTACGGGTGCTCGGGGGTGATCTGGTAGATCGGGGCACTCCGTGCAATCGGACTGATCGGGCGTCGGGCGATGGTCGGGCGCCGGGGCTGGGGCCGGTTGCTGGTCCGGTGCTGGGGCCGAGACTAGTGCCGGGGCTGGGCGTCGGGGCACCGGGCTGGGCGCTGGAGGGCCGGGGCGGGGCGCTGGGCGCTTGGGCGCTGGGCGCTGGAGGGCCGGGGCGGGCGGTGGGGCGCCGTGGCGGTGCGCTGGGTCGTCGGTGTTGGGCGCTCGGGCGCTGGCCTGGTGCTGGGCAGGCGCTGAGCCTAGCGCTGGGCCTAGTGCTGGCCGTCTTGGCTTCGGCTCATCTGTCCATCCTTCTAATAGAATCTTCTATGCCGTACAGGGCTAGGCGTGCATTATTGATTTGAAGCTCCAACATAAGTAGCCTCAACTCTGTCATGGTTAGTAGAAACAAACACCAAAACTTTTTCTAATATGATTTTTCTAATACTCTTTTTCTAGGACTCGATGCAACAATAACTTAGTGGCTAAAAGTAGGTTCGTGGCTCGGTTTAACACAAGCAACGAAAGCTAGTCTATCCCCTCTTCTTAAACACACTATTACAATGAAAAGAAATAACTTGGCAAGGGTGGCCTTGCTTTTTGTTTTTTTTTCTACTCTTCTTTTATGTGTTTTTCTTTGATAGCTTGATCGACCACCAATATTTTCTTGCCTTACAATTGAAAGACTCGAATAGAAAAACTAAAATAGATGAAGATTTTCTAAACAATTTTCTAAGAACGAAAAGTAAAGGATATGGATCCAAGAATGAACCTGGAAACTGGGATAGATGTGGTCCTATGTTGAACCGTGCTCTGATACCAACTGATGTGAACCGCTGCAACCGTGGGCATACGACCCTTGAACACCGCAAGTTGATGATCGTGCAATGAGGTAGAAACCGTCGGGAACCGGGATGGAAGAGGACTTTGACCCACTAGCTATAAACGAGCTAGGAACCAGAAGTATCAAGTCGATGGCGCCACTTCAAGGGGAGGATACCCTATACGATAAGCCGGTCTAAACGACAGTCAATTCCATGAAAGTCGAGAAGAGAATAGCAATTCCATGCTAAGATAAAACCAAAGTTTAAGAGTTTATTAATTTCAAGGTGTGTCTTACAAGAGAGGCGAATGCCTCTTTATATAGGGGGAGGAGTAGGGAACAAGCTCTCCTATTCCTCCTTAGAAAGTAATTAAATAATAATAAATAAATAAAAAGAGTCCTAATTAGAAAAATAAAGAGGACTTTAACTAATCCTAACCTAGACTAAAAAGTGGGAAAATTCGGATTCCAATCCTATAAGGGAAAAGAATCCTACATAAACTAGAACTCCTAAAAAGGACGTTGAAAAATCCTAAAAACACAGAACGGGTTCTGGGAGAAATTTCCAAATAAATACCAAATCAAGTAGGAAACATAATCCCTTTGTCAGATCACTAGTAGACTTCATGGGCTTCAACTTTCATGTTTGGTTTCAGCCCAAATTCTATCTCCAAGTAGCCCAAATCCGTCATTCTTCGTCAGACTAGAAATCTGTCCAAAACAGGGAAATCCTAGCTTGATTAGGATTTCTTGTTTGGAAGTACTTGGCATCTTCCCTTCATCTCCCGTATCATGAATGTTAGTCCATCCCTCCTTGGATCAGGCTCAGGTGGTGGCCTGATTACAGCTCCTAGCATGGGCTTCCTCGGATCAGCATCCGAGGAGTGCTCTTTGGTGCTCCATCCATGCCCTACTAGGACTTGGCCTAGCTCTTTCTCCTTCGATACGTCTCCAAATTGAGCTCCGTTTGTTGGAGAGTAATCATGGGGCCATAAGGATTCTATTGCCTTTGTAAAATCCCAAAAGTCACAGGTGAATTGTTGTATGGGCCAAAAGTGCTCCTCTAATGGGCGCTAGCATGGGCCCCGTGCCTGTGGCAGGCTTAGCTTGGGGCCATCTTCAAATCTGTCCAGGCCTTTAGAGTTCTGCTTCGAGCCTTCTTTCTAGGGTACCTTAGGGATGTATTTAGGGGCTGGTTTCGGTCCAGAGCTCATGGCATTCGGCATGGGGCCTAGGATGGGTGCTAGGCTCGGCCCGGGGTCCGGGTCAGGGCTCGGTGTTAGCATCAGCTCCTGGCGGGTCATTAGCCTTACTCGTGCTGGGGTAGGAGCTGGCCTTGGTGCCTAGGATCAGCATCCTCCCAGAGGTGTCTTCTTGCTCTGAGGCTTTGGCTCTCCTAGGCTTCGGAGGTGGTACCGGTGTAGGTCTAGTGCCGGTGTAGTCCTTGCTCGGCTTCAAGTCTCTAGGCCGACCCAGCATTGAATTCTCCTTGTCTGGTGCGCCCATGGAGGTTCTTTGGCCTGGTGCCCATGGTGTTGTGGCCACGTCGGCCTTGGTGGCAAGGATCACATCACTATATATGATGACTAAAAATTATAACTAAGCTAAATTTAGACGTATTAAGATTAAATCTATTAATATAAAGGATTAGTTCAGTGAAAATACCATCTAGATAGCACAATTGTCAATGGGGGTAACTAGTAACCCCACTTTTAATGGGGCACCAAAGCATTTACCATTTTCTAGCGTACTTCAAGACCATGAGCTTCAAGTTACTAATGTCATCATCGACCACCCGATCATTGCTCATCGGTCGTCGGTTGACATCACCATTCAGATCTCCATCTAGTCTTGCATTCAAAGGCAGCAATACTTTGAGCCATGATGGCCATCTAGTCAGCAAACCTAGCCATCTGATCATCAACCATCTTTAAGAAAAAGATTAGAAAATGAACAAAGCCTCACAATCCTCTCCACCTAAATAATCAACTAATCTCACAAGCACTATGAATTTATCACTCGTGTTTAAATTTAGTAGGCACTCAAGTAGGGTTTTGAAATCATAAACAAGAATTCAAAATTCAGTTCGAGCAGTTGCAAGTTTTTTCAAAGATCCCTAGTTGGAAAACGTGACAAGAAGCAAAATCAAACTTGAAATCCTAGGGTTTACTCTAGGGAAAATCTTATTTATTTCTATGACTCGATTACCAAGTAGCAAAACACTTGAAATAGAAAAATAAGGGTCTTTGAAGTTCAAAACAAAGCAAACAACGAAAGCTATGATTTTTACACTTTTTTTCTATTCGGACTTACTACAAAACTTTGGTGTGGTGACCTAGGATTTAGTTGGGTTGAAATTTTTATTTTGTGACCTCATGAAATATATATATATGGTAAACACTTCGGTGCCCCGACTAAAAGTTGGGGTACTGGTTACCCCACTGACGTTTTGATATATTAACATGTTTTTAATATCTTGTTTTTTTTCGAGTATAAGAATCTACATGTCCATAAAGGATAGATAGGGGGATTTGAACGAAAACCTAATTTAGTAGAGATGATGATCTATCATATGAGGAAAAGATGCAGCTGTTGAAAGGAACTTGAAAAACATTAGGTATAATCTGATATTATGATGACTAAAAATTGTAACTAAGCTCAATTTACGGTTATTAAGATTAAATCTATTGATATAAACGATTAGTTCAATGAAAATGCCACTCTAGATATCACAAACGTCAGTGGGGCTAACTGGTACCCCACTTTTAGAGGGGCCACCGAAACGTCTACCATTTCCTGCGAGCTTCGAGACCGTAAGCTTCAAGTTACTGATGTCATCATCGACCTCTCGGTTATTCCTTATCGGTCGTCAGTTAACATCACAATTTGGATCTCCATCTAGTCTTGCATTTAAGGCAGCAATACTTTGAGCCATGTTAGCCATCTCTTTAGCAAACCTAGCCATCAGATCATTAACCATCTTTAAGAACAAGATTAGAAAATGAACAAAGTCTCACAAATCTCTCAACCTAAATAATGAACTAATCTCATAAGAACTCTAATTTTATGACTCGTGTTTCAATTTAGTAGGCACTCTGATGACCACCATGTGCCTTGGACACGACCTGAGTCACCCTTGACTAGAAGCAGACCAAGGCCTTCAAAGAATAGAGCAAGGGAGTACATGAAGAAGATGCAGACATGCTTGCCAAAGGAGTCTACACCCTCCTAGAAGCCAAGGAAATCTCCCCGGAGCCAGAATCGGGTTGAGACCAAGAAATGACGCCACCCCGGGCAATGATGCTAAGACCGGGTGCGTCTACCTACCTTGGGCCGAGCGAAGCACTAGTATGAGGCTCCGGATAGACACGGACGAGCCTCATGCTCAAGCTATGGTGTCGAAACACTCCCACAGCATGCTCTAACAATGGCCCGTAGCAGAAGTCAGAAGGCATGGACAGAACTCCCAAAGGCACGAAGCAGGACCAAGTACAGGCATAGGGCCTAGTCCGGAGAGCTCCGCCAGACCAATTTGGGTCAAGCCACCAATTGGCTCAGGCCTTTTCCAAGTTTCCACCGGCCTTGAAAGCCCTAGAGGGCTAGGAATCTCAGCCATGTCCCTAAAGGAGTTAGAGAAGATGCCGCGAAGATGCTACCTATTTGGGAGGCTGCTCACCTAATCCGAGCTAGATTCGGAAAACAAGTCAGACACCTGATTAGGGTTTCTCTAGATTTTGCTGGAGTCTATCAGATTAGTTATTTAAGGGTTTACTTACTAATAAAGACTCTTCTATTTTTGTTTTCCTTTCTAGTGTCGGATAATTAGGAATAAGTCAGTCCTTTTAGTGATCTAATTAGGACTCTAGTTTATTTTAATAATATAAAAGTTAGAGTCTAAGGAGGATTCGTAGAGACTGGTCACAAATCCCTCCCTATAGATAGAGGCCGCCGACCTCCCTTGTAGAACACAACTTGAATTAATAAACTCCTTTTTTTCAGAACTTTGTTCTATTCCCTTCAAGCATTTGCTCGTTGTTGCATCGCTTAGGGTTGGCTTATCATCAAGAGCATCCATCTCTTGACGTGGCGCCCTTTACTTCATACTTGTGGTTCCTAGCTCCCCTTATAGCTAGAGGGTCAAAGTCCGAATTCGCCTTGGTTCCGAAGGTTTTAGCTCGAGTTCATCATGCGTTGAAGCTCCTCGGCAATGGAGACCGGAAGTAGGAACACATTCATACAATAGATAGGAATTACTTGCGCCACCGCTTTTACCAACACCTCCCTCCCTTGGATATGAATTTCCCCTTCCACAATTGGAATCTCTGCCAAAAAGTGGCATCTAACTAGAAAAGTAAAAGCTTGAGCTTGAGAAGCTTCTGGTCCAGTTTTGAGACCCATCTTTTTACTGTTGTCAACTAATCTCTTCAATCTTCGATTCTACTCTATGTTAGAACATTTCTGTGAATGCTATTCTGATCTAAGTGGTCTTATTCTCTGTTCCGTGCTAGGAAGCGTTACTCCTCTTTTCATTCCAAATTCAAGAATACGACCGATATGATTGATTAGTCTGTGTGCCTCTCTTATTACTTTTTTGTATTCCCCTGTTCCTCGGATACAATTCGATCCTTCTACGGCCAAATCTCAATTTGTGGAAAGCCTTCGATGGCTTCCTTATGACAACATAAATTTTTATTTGGGTATAGACGGTATCTCTTTATTCTTCGTGATATTGACCACATTTATGATCCCTATTTGCATTTCAATGGGTTGGTCTGGTATGAGAAGTTATGGGAAAGAGTATATTATAGCATCTCTAATTCGTGAATTTCTAATGATCGCCGTGTTCCGCATGCTGGATCTCCTACTATTCTATGTTCTTCCCGAAAGCGTGCTAATCCCTATGTTGTGCGGAGCTAAGCATCTTCTATTCGCTGGGATAAAGCTTTTCCTCTACAGGGGCCTTGTGCAGTAAACCCCCTACGGGCGGTCATCCGTCATCATAAAGTAGTCGCCGCGATGCTTTCGGGAAGAGGGGTAGTCTTGTGTGTAAGCATAGCATTTCTGGTCGAACTCGCCCAACCTAACAAAGAAGAACCGAACCTGATAGACACATCTTTTTTATTTTGATAGGGTACTCCGAGTAATGGGTACCTCGTAGGACCTCGACCCGCCTACTCGGGTCTTATATGGATATACAGGAAGGGGTGCTCCTAGGTGTGTGTAGGGGTTGTGTTTGTTCGCGAGAATGGATTCCTCGTCAAGTCAATTTGGGGGGTGTGGACACACTTGAACGAATTTGGGTAACAGCTACAAGGGATAAATCGAAAGGAAATTGTACCCGACCGGAGATGGACGTAAACTCGTAAGCTACTGAGGGTAGGGATAATCGTCGGGGTCTTATTGTGAAAGAAAAAAGCAGCCCCGCCACAGCTGGCGGGTTGGTTCCTTTGTCATCGCCAGGGAGCTCTTGGCGAGGTTTATAATAGATAAGTTGATAAAACTAACGGGAGGATCGACCCGTTCAGTAGAAATCCGAAGAAAGACTGTTGGCAGCAGGTGGAAACCTTTCTTTGGGCCTCTTCAAAAGGAAATGCGGGGTCGGGGTTAAGCTCGGCAGAGGGTTCGGGAATAGGGTAGGGTCCTTTCCTTAAAATTGAAATAAGAAAAGAGTTCCAAACCTTTATGCATGCACCTCCGTATAAGTGCTGCGTACAAGTTCCGGCCAGGAAAATTGGGAAAGCCAATTTGAAGTAGTAGCCTAAGTTGGGGGGCGGCCAAAACATAAGACTCTTTCTTCATATCTCCCTCTCTCTATCTATAGATAGAGAGAGATTTGTTGCGTAAGCAACCCGACTGTGCGTTACATGTGCTCTACAAACCGCACTCTATCTTTATTCCCAACGAGCCCCTTTTTTTTCCTTAAAATTGAAATAAGAAAAGAGTTCCAAACCTTTATGCATGCACCTCCGTATAAGTGCTGCGTACAAGTTCCGGCCAGGAAAATTGGGAAAGCCAATTTGAACCGCTCACATCACAGTAGTAGTAGCCTAAGTTGGGGGGCGGCCAAAACATAAGACTCTTTCTTCATATCTCCCTCTCTCTATCTATAGATAGAGAGAGATTTGTTGCGTAAGCAACCCGACTGTGCGTTACATGTGCTCTACAAACCGCACTCTATCTTTATTCCCAACGAGCCCCTTTTTTTTCTTTTGATTTGGAAGACGGGCCTTGCGTTCAGTTCGAAAGGCATGGTTTTCAGTATGTCTCCAGATAGGGCCCCCACTAGTCCGGCTAGCTATTGAGCGGTTATTTTGGGCGAGAAGCAGGCCGGGCCCCAAGACGGGCATCTCCCGCAACGCAAGATGCATTGTTCGCCACCACCCGAGAAGCAAAATATTCGAGAGTCCCAGGCTCAAAATGCATGCATAGATAGTGGTCTAATGACAAGGGCCAACGACGGAAGCTCAGGATGGAGCCGTATGATACGGAAGGCTCACGTACGGTTCCCTGAGAAGGGAGTGGCTACCTACTGGAACTTCGACCAACCACCACTGGTAAATTCCGCTTTGGGGTCACCCCTTACTCTACCATTATTATAGGGGTCTTGGTTCGAGACAAAGAAAGATCAAGGCAACATATCAATTTTCCTTTATACTTTACAATGTGGCCTATAGCAATATTTATAGGCCACATTCATTCGAGTTTTGCTCCCTTCAACACCAATTAATCCCACAAACAGGGCCTTCAATTGGTCCTTTGGAATACATACCGAATGCGAAATCTTCCCTCTGCCGTCGAAGTGTTGACATATGCAGCACATCTTATTCTTAGGAAATTTTCTGCTCTCGTCCAATCTATTGTGGACCATTTTCCTTTATAGACATCCGACCAAAGGAGAGAATCTTCTCTTGCCCATGGCTTACCCGGGAAGTTGTCTGATCGAGGTATCGATCGTAGTACTAGATCTCCAGTGGTAGGAACCACTCTCTTTTCTTACGGGCAGTCTTCATCATGCTGATGCGTCCTCTTCCCCCTTGTAAATATTCTCGTGTAAGATAAGAAAATCCGAGAGGGAATTGGATTCACCTTTGTTGTGCTCTATGTCAAAACTGAACAAAGAGAACAAACATGGCTTGCAAAGATCCGTTTGGCTGCCAGATACTTTGCATTCTTCTACAGTACGTCCTTAAAGTAAAGTGAATATGACGAAGATGCACACACTATTTGAGAATGGCATTGAGAGGGCGCGAAAGACTTTCTTTCTTTCCTGGACCAGTGCTCTTGACTGATCTCACAGTTCCACAACCCGCTCCAATGCTCCTCTTCTGTGAAGATTCAATTCCCCATCTTAATAGTCTATACCATGAATCTCTTTATGATAAACAGATTCATTTTGCCCGAGTTAGCCAGCCTTCTCTCCTCTCTCGGGAAACATGGCAGGTTCCAGGTGAACCATCTTCGACATGAGGAGCGTTAGCCAAACCATTTCCGCCACCATACCAATTGAAATGAAATCCCCTTTTTAGTGCCATTATTTTGGGGAAAGGCGCGTAGGGCGCGTAAGGCGATTTTCTTCTCTCTGAAATTGCTTTGGCATTTTCTCGATTCCTTCCGCCGGTGAGGGTTTTTCCCTATGTGGATGAGCTCCGGGGGGCTTCACCGGCTGGGAGTGGATTGCCGGCGGACCTCTGAGGTCTCCGGGGACCCATTCGTGACCGTTTCCCTTACTGTTTCTTTCGGGGTCGCTGATTTACTGTTCCATTGGTGGTAAGGAGTGATGGATCGTGAAAATGTTGGAAAGGGGGCTAAGAGTTCGGTGACATGGGCGGATCTGGTTTTCGATCGCCAATCGGACCTCAGCTTTGTTGATATACCAGAGTCAGTTGTTGTGAATGATGTGTTGAGAATTCCCAAGGAGGTAGTAGACAAAGGCCGGGAGAAGCTGCAGAGTGCGGTGGTTGCTCAGTTTATTGGGACGCCGCCACCTCTACGGGTTTTCGCTGCTATGGCGAGGCGCCTTTGGGGTTATGAAGGTCCGGTAACCATTTCAGTTCTAGCGGTAAACTTTTACCTTATTGAATTCCAATCGGTTCAATTGTGTGACTGGGTCTTAGATAGGTCCTGGCATATCCATAATTCTGGGTTGGTGTTAAGAAGTTGGTATAGTGGTATTAAGCCGTTGAGTTTTACTCCTGAAGCTACGCCGGAGTGGGTCCTTCTTAAGAAAGATCCGCTGGTTCTTATCACGGTAGACGGCATCAGCTGGGTTTCAAGTAAGATTGGTAAGCCTTTGAACAAATATGTTAGGGAGGGAGTGAATGTTCGAGTCTGTGTTTTGAGGGATCAGATGAGGGCATGTCCAGAGGTTATTAAGGTTGAGGTGGAGGAAAATGAAATAGAAATTATTGAGGTGCAAAGCTTTCAAGCTCGGGAATATAAGCAAACTGATGGTGCAAAAGGTAAGGAAGCTGTGCCTGAGAAAGTGTGGGTTGTTAAAGAGCATACACATAAGGAGGTGATCTCTGAGGCTTCTGTTTCTGGGGAAAAGGCTCTGCCAGATATCCCGGTGGAAGCTGCTAAGGTTTGTACTCCTGGCAATTCTGAGAATGTTACTGCTATATCTACTTCGAGTGCAGGGCCAGGAACGAGTAAGACGAAAAAAAGAAGGAAATATAGGAAGAAGAATTTGGATAAGGCTTTGCAGGCTGTATCTGCATCCCAACCCAACGTTTTGCCTGCCTCTGATGCTGGAACTGGCAATGCTTCTGCATCTCCAACTGGAGGGACGGAAGCACCAGGATCTAGTGTTGGTGTGCAGGGGGTTGGAGGGGGGCCAGGTAATGACTCTGAGGCTTCTGTGCAAGTGGAGGAGTCATCTGGCCAGCTTGGTAATCCAAGTAGCCCTGAGCTGGAAATAATTCCTGAAATTGAAGGTCAAATTGGTAGCTGTTCGGAGGAGGAAGCTGAGGCTAGCAGTGATGAAATGCCGGATAAGATGGTGGAAAGTAAGAATTCCAAGAAGGTGTTGCAGAAGGTGTTTTCAGGGGTTAAAACCAGAAAGAACAAGCGTAGATGAAAGTGCTAGCCTGGAACACGAGAGGGTTCAATAAACCTAGTAAATATTTAGCTGTTATTTCTTTTATTAAATACTATAAGTTAGACATAGTTGCTATTATGGAACCTCGAGTCAGGAAAAATAAAACTATTGATCTTTATGAAGAAAGGCTTGAGGGTTGGAATGTTGAATTTGCATTTGATGGTGATTTAGGGAAAATTTGGTTACTATGGAAGAAAGATGTCCCGCTTCAAGTGGAAGATGTTAACTCTCAGTACATTCATGTTAAGGTTAACTTGCATACTCCCCTGTACTTTACCTTTGTCTATGCTTCCACGGATAGAGGGGAGAGGAGAAGGCTTTATGACAATCTGAGAAGGCTAAGACAGAATTCTATGCCTTGGTGTGCCCTAGGGGACTTCAATGTTTTCCTTGATCCTTCGGAAGCCTCTAATGTCCCTGCAAGCTCTGATAGCATGGATGAGTTTAGAGACTGTGTGAGGGACTGTGAATTTTGAGACCATATTTCAGATGGCCCTGTATATACGTGGATAAACAATAGGACTGATGATCTTATTGCAAGGAAATTGGACAGGTTTCTTGTTAATGTTGCTTGGCAGAATACTTTGCCTTGGAGTAAGGCTAATGTCCTCCCCTCTAGTGAATCTGATCACTGTGCGCTATTTTTGGACACTGCAATTGATAATGATACTCAGCCGAAGCCTTTTAAATTCTTTTCTTATTGGTCAGGTCATCCAAGTTATAGAAGCATTGTGGAGAGAGTTTGGAATACGGATTTGCATGGTGATATTTTTTATAGGATTTGCAAGAAACTCAGGCTCCTTAAAGTAGAGTTGAAGAAGTTAAATGCTGAGTGCTTTTCAGATATTCAGTAGAGGGCCAAAGATGCAGAAAGGGAAGTCATCAGTGCTAAAACTATTTTATTCAATACCCCATCAGATGGTAATTTGAGGAGAGTGCATGCCTTATAGGAAGAATATGTCCAGCTTGTACAAGCTGGAGAGAGTTTTTTGAGGCATAAATCTCGTGTGGATTGGATTAAATTAGGAGATAGCAACACAAGGTACTTTTTCAACTATGCAAAGTCCAGATATGCTATGAATACTATAAGGCAAGTTAGAAATGAAGATGGTGATATGGTTGATTCTTTGGATGATATAGCTAATGTAGCAATTGGTTTTTACACTAAGCTCCTAGGGAGTAGTGCTGGAGTCTCTAATGTGAATCTTTCTGACTTAATTCAAAGAAGGTTGACAGAAGCTCAGCAATTGAATTTGATTTGCCCTGTGACTTTTGATGAAGTTAGAAAGGCTGTTTTTGGTATGGCTGGGGAGAAGGCCCTTGGGCCTGATGGTTTTAATGCTTTTTTCTACAAGAACAGCTGGGGGTTGATTGGTGGTGAAGTTTAGAGGCAGTGCAGTATTTCTTTGAGAAGGGGGTGATGCCTTTATCTGTAAACTCTGTTATTTTGGCTCTGATTCCTAAGAAGACACATGCTGCGGATATGAAAGATTTTAGGCCTATATCTTGTTGTAACGTGTTATACAAGATAGTGTCTAAAGTTCTAGCTAATAGGCTGTCATTGGTGCTGCCTGATCTTATAAGCAAATCACAAACATCTTTTGTCAAGGGTAGGAAGATAGGGGATGGTGTTCTGTTAGCCCATGAGTTGCTGAAAAACTATAAGAAATCAGGTGTTTCCCCGAGATGTGCTATGAAGGTTGACCTCATGAAGGCTTTTGACTCGGTTGAATGGGAATTTGTACTGAGTACCCTTAAAGCTATGAAGTTCCTAGATCAATATGTAGGGTGGATTGAAGCTTGTTTTAAATCAAACCATGATATCAATTAATGTAAATGGTACGCTTAAGGGTTACTTCCCTGCTGGGAGAGACTTAAGGCAAGGAGATCCAATCTATCCTTACCTGTTCGCGATCTCAATGGAAGTCCTGAGTTGTCTGTTTGCTCAAGCTATCAAGTCAAAAGCTTTTCATTTTCATCCACAATGTAAGGCAGCTGGGGTTTCTCACCTGAGCTTTGCTGACGATTTGCTTATCTTTACCAAAGCAACTGAAGGGGCTGTGAAGAAGGTAACAGATATTTTGCATGAGTTTCATAAGATTTCAGGTCTCTAGTTTAACCCATAAAAAAGTACTATTTACTTGGCTGGTGTTCAACAAGCAGATGAGGAAAGTTTGGTTAGGATCTCAGGATTTTGTAAGGAAGAATTACCATTTAGATATCTTGGAGTCCCTTTAACTGCTGGTAAACTCAGAAGATGTGATTGTAAGGCTTTGGTGGACAGAATAACTCATAGAGTGGCGGATTGGAAAGCTAGGAAGTTGTCATATGCAGGAAAAATTCAGTTGATTGAATCTGTTATAGGAGTTGTGCTTCAATATTGGATGTCTAATTTTGTGATCCCTTCTGCTGTTATTAAAGAGGTTGAAAAGGTCTGTAGCAGTTTCTTGTGGGGCTATGAAGTGGGTCATGGGAAGGCAAAGGTTGCTTGGAATATTGTTGCTACTCCTAAAGAAGAAGGAGGATTAGGAGTGAGAGATTTCAGAACATGGAACTCAACAAACATAACCTGACTTAGCCAATATATGGGCTATATTGGCTAAGTCAGGTTCATTGTGGATTGCTTGGCTAAAGGCTTATAGGTTGAAAGGGAGAAGTTTCTGGGATGTCAGGTTCACCTCTGGATCATGGCACTAGAAACGCCTCTTGAAACTGAGAGATTCTATTCGATCATTTATGGATGTTGACACTGAGGGGGAGCTACTGTGGAATGGAAAATATATGCCAAGGTTTAAGTTAACTGAAGTATGGGAGGTGATCAGAACTAAAAAGAGTGAGACTGATTGGCACAAATTAATATGGTCGGGTTATGTTATCCCTAGAAGGTCTATCACAGCTTGGCTGATATATAATACAGGTTAGCTACAAAGGATAAAGTCAAATGCTGGAATCCTGGAGTTGATGTCATATGTGTGCTGTGTAGACGATTGGATGAGACTAGGGAGCATCTGTTCACAGCCTGTGATTACATCAAGGAGTTATACCGGGAATTTCTGCCTGAGATTGTAGGCTGTGCCTGGGTGGACATGATTGCAGTGACAAAAACCTGGAATGGTGATAGTGTGGCAATGAAACTTAAAAGGCTGCTTTGGAGGGTTATTGTCAGCATGGTATGGTTGGAAAGATGTAGAAGAGTGTTTACAGGAGCTGAGAAGCATAGTGCAGATATAGTGGGACAGATTAGAGAGGAGATTTTGGTCTTTGCTAAAGGAAATAGAGATGAGAATAGAATAGTAGCATACCTATAATTGTAAATAGGTAGAGCATAGAGTTGTGAGTAGTTTGTTAGAAGTTTTTGTATTGGGATTCCTTGCTTTTTGGTGAATATAATCAACTTATTCATCAAAAAAAAAAAAAAACCGGGCCAAACTTCTACCTGCCTGCTTTCATCCCCGAGCTTGATGTCCGAAGGGAGCTTAAGTATACCACGGGCGACAAAACTTCTACCGGCCCCGCTCTCAACAGAATAAGCACAATCCAGCTTTGCCAGTTAATGGTTCTGCCCCCTCTCCTGTTGTAGTGGCAGCTTTTGCCAACCATTGATTCACTTTCTATGCTAGTTGCAATCCCCCTTTTATAAGTTTCCACTCAGCCATTTATTCTTCTCCAGGGTCCCTTTCAAGCTGGCGGGAGAAAGGGCAAAAGCCGTTTATAAGTCTTTAATTAAAATAGAAAGTATGGCCATTCACAAAATAAGCGCCCGGGTTACAGCCATACCGTATAGTGTGAGGGCCTTCCTTGTAGGCCTAAGCTAAGCCCATCCGGTTAGATTCCAGTGATTAGAGCGAGTGCTAAGTCTTTCCATGTGGTTGGATAGGAGGCAATTGATAGCGTCTATAGTAGCGGTCCATTCGAGTCAAAAATTTCCAGGCGAGCTCCGTTACAGTCATTTCTAATTCCCTGTAAGCGACTGGGAGAAAGCTAAATCAAAATAGTGGTTGCTCTTGCTATTGAGCCCGACTAGTTCCCTGCATCTCTTGCCTAGTCTCCTTTACCAGGAGGTAATAAGTGTGACGTCTCTGTCCCAAAGGGTAACATCATATTTCTAGTACGAGTGCCTAGTGGGTTATCTCTATCTGTCAACCCCTCCCCTTAGTCTGTTACCTTCCCTGGGGTGTGGGTTGCAATTGGATTTAAAAAGGCAAAAGAGATATATGAAGTTCCTGCAAGCAAGTCAAGCCTGCGAGGATAAGTTTTTTGCTTCTAGAGCGCTCAGCCATGTGTAAGAAAGAGAGTGAGGGCACATTCTGGCTAAGATGAGTGAAATCCGTTTTTGGCTAAAGTAGCCTTCGTTCCAGTGCCATTTGAGTGAGGAATTTAGTTTGAGTCCCAAAGCAGAGTTATCAGGGAATTCTATAGCGAAAGAAGTTGAAGATAAGTCTTCTATTTCTGCCCACAAGGGATGGCATTCCGAGATATCTTCTAGTATTAAGTAGCTGCAATCAGACACGCCTAAAATTGGCGAAACCGCTTCCTGCAACATGTGGTCGGTATTTCGACTAAAGAAGATCCCTTATTTTCCGTAATTAACGGATTGGCCCGAAGCAGCTTCATAGACTGTAAACACTTTCTTCATACTACGTGCTTCCGCGACATCTGCTCGGAAGAAGAAAAAGCTATCATTGGCAAAACTGCAAGATGGATGGCTATACTCTCAGAGGTTTCTTTAAAGTTTGTAGCTCAAAAGTAAATTAAAGGGAGTGTCATAGCAGAACACCTAGCTGCATGCCCGACGAAAGCATGCAATGTATGGAAGAGGAAGGGTGGAGATTAGACTTTGATGGTGCCGCCAACAAGTGTGGTAATGGCATTGGAGTGGTGGTAGTTTCACCTGATGGGGCCCGCTTGCCGGTAGCCTATAAATTAGGAGGCAACTAACAACGAGGCTTGTATCTTGGGTCTAGAAACCACATTGGCACAGGGTATTTATGGAGATTCCACGCTAGTGATTAAAAAAGTATTGGGCCTGGGAAGGTCAAAGAAGAAAGATTGGTCCCGTACCTGCGCCATTTATATGCATGACCCTGGTCAAAAGTTTGATAGCACTACGTTTCTTCATATACCTCGAGAAAAGAAAGGCATGCCTGGCCAACTCCGATCAGCTAGGCTTCGTACTATAAAGCCTATATTATGGTATTTTAAGTCTGATGGAAGTAAGTCTGGAATAGGTACTGCTCACTATCGAGGGTCCAAAGGAGGTGATGCAAAGTAAACGCCGCTAATATCGTACTAAAAGAAAGAAGAGAAAGAACTGGGAGTTAGTGTCTGGTTGCTTACCAAGCGATCCTGGCTTTTCACTCTTCTCCTTACAGTCGAGTGGCATTCACAGGTGGGGGCCCCTCTATTATGGATCGGTCGAGCATATTCTAACCTTCGAGTGAGACTTCGTTCCTCCAGTTCTATTATTATTCTTGACTTGACTTATTATAAAAAGTACTCACTATAAAAATGAAAAACAATCGATTATCTACCCAAGAAGAAAGAGAGTCCCACATACGAGAAAAGGTCACAAATAGAGTTGAACCAAGTAACATTGCAAAGGCATAATGAAAGTAGGGTCGGGATATCCCCGCCCTCCGAACCGGACGTGAAGGTCTCCCCTCATCTGGCTCTCCGCAGGGGAATCTCCACTCACTGCTTCCCCTAATATCCCCCCTTTACCACATCATGGGGGTTTACATGAGATCCTAGAGGCTCACTCGGAAGGCAGCTATACCATACCTTTTGACTCAACTCTACTATAGTAGTCACTAGACTCACTATAGTAGTCCGCCCGGCTGCTCTTGCTGAAATCATTACTCTTTATTCTCCCGTGCTCTAGCAATTGCGCTCCCTAGACCACTACCATTTAGTTAGGTAGGGACAATCAATCCGTAGTGACGGGAATGACAGACTGAATGGGGATCCCTATCAATAAAAAAATATAGAATATATAATATAATTAGTTACACTACCTTTCTCTCACTCAATAGATGTATCTGGTCAGATACGGTACAGTACAATACGAGAAGATGGAATGCAATGGGATGGATGGTAGAGGGCTGCCTGCACCCAAAAGCGAAGATTCACTTGTCCCCTTGTCCATAGGGACCTCGTGGCATACAACCAAAACGACTCCCACTAGATAGCCGCCCCTTTCTCTCTTTTTACAGTCTCGTGGACGGACGAAAGAAGGACAGGAAGTTACAGAACGGTGTAGTGGGCTCACGAAGTAGACAACAAGCAAAAGCTTATCAGCCCCCTTTACTTTCTATTATATAACAGGAGCGAAAGAAAGTCACCCGATAGGCACGAATAGACCTTTGGGAGAGGCAAGAATTCGACCAATCCATAATAGAGGGGCCTCACCTGCGATTCTATTCTATTAGTAAAGTGCAAGCGCGACCCTATCTATTTTGGGGAAGGGGTGTAAGCACTTCACTCGCTAGGAGATGGGATTCATTCACTTGCATTCCTGCCAGCACTACAAAAAGCTCCGGTCTTAACGCCCTTACTACTGCTGTGCAGCCTTTCCTCGGGTTCGTAGAGTCGGGTTTACCATTTACCCACAACGGAGGAACCACCCCCACCGGGCAGGCGGCCACGGGTCATGATGTGCAAGATTTAACTCACAACATTCAAGGTCGTATTCCACGAGGGATCTCTCAATAGCTAATACTCACACGGTTTATGGACGGTCTATTCATTTAAAAGGAGTTTTGGTTTGAAATAGGAACAAAAGAAAACATAAAGAAAACTAAACAAACAAACAAAGCGGTGCAAAACAAAGATAAAGGAGGTTCACTTGGAAAGATAGCTTCATCATGCTCAAGAGGAACAAATGCACAAACAAGCCAAACATGATCGAGGATGCAATCGAATGACCACGCAAATCCCTTCTATAGACTCAATGCACTCTCGTCACACTAAGTTCCTATCCTAGAACCACTCAACTTAGGCTCTCTCTCTCAAGCTAAGTGACTAAGGATGCATTAAAGGTGTTTGATGAAATGCCAAGCTACAAAACCCTCTCCTATGACTCTATGACCACTAGGCTAGAACCCACACTCTCATGTCAATGTCCTAACACTAAGAGAATCATCAAAAGACTAATCAAAGTTCAATTGAATGAAAAACCTAATGCACACCAAGTGTTCGATAAAATGCACAAGAGAGAAATCATGCAACTATGGTTGAATTGAGATGATCTAATCTCCTAGAACATGCTCTCTTCAATCCCTAGACCTACAAACCATGTAATCTAAGCACCCTCATGCATTACATCACAAAGGATAGACCAAATCAAGCACATAACATAATTTGGGATTGAAAACAAGTCTAGAGATCATCTTCTTACAATCCAAGATCAGTCATGGCTTATTTGTACAATCAAACTCTATCATAGCACAACTATCTATCAATCCAAGGAAACCTAGGAAATCAGCCACACATGCCCAAGGGTACAAAAGAGAAAGAAAGAGAAATGGTCACCAAGAGCTCCATGGCAATCCTCCTCTTGCAAGCTCCTCTCCCAAGGATGTGGACTTCAATCCAAGCTCCTTTACTTGAGTTGCACCTTGCTCTAGGGTTGTGGAGTGGAGATGAGAAGAAAGTAATTGAAAGGTTGAGAGAGAGGTTTTGTTGAAGGCTGTGTTGAAGAAAAGAATGAATTGAATTGAATCCCCCAATTTCCACCGCGGCTCCTCTTTATATAGTCTGCTGAAAAGACATGGAATTTTCGGCGAAAACTCCTACAGTTTTCGCCGAAAACTCCTTTGAAAATCACCGAGCCTTCTTCAATTCCTTCTAATGTTTTCAGCAAAAACTCTGAATTTTTTCGCCGAAAAACTCTTCGAAAATCGAACCTTATCCTTCTGTTTGCAACGGGTTATAGTTTTCGGCGAGAAAACTCTCCTTCAGCAATATCTGCATTTTTTCCAAACTTGCATCGGCCATATCTCCTCCGTCCTAGCTCCGATTGACCTCCCGTTTGATCCTACGTGCTCCTTGTCACCAGTACTACGACGCCAAGACCAGAAAATGCCAAGAAACCAACTCCAATAGACACGGAATTGGCCTCAAAGTAGCAATCGGACAACAAATGGACACTTAGCACAAAACTTCAATAAAAGCATATTAAGCATGGCATTTAAGGATCAAACACGGGCATTTCATAGGTCAATCATAAGCTAAAAATGCACTAAATAAAGTCACATCAGGTCATAACACACTCTTCGCACAACAAATCCACTTTGAAGTTGACTTATTCGCTCGGCTAGTCGTCGGAATGTGTACGAGATACCATAAGGGCCCAATATCTCAATAGCACCTTTGTCTCAAGCGTCGAATGAGACTTCATATCCGAAACGCAGGAAGGATCTTACTATAAAGTCATTAAAAACTTGATCGAAGAACCAACGTTTATTGAAGAAGCTATAGAGTTTGATGTGACTATTTTCCACGCATTTTTAGGCCTGTGTTTAGTCTAAGAATCTCCCGTTTTGATCTCGAAATGTCATGACTTATATGCTTTTATTGAAGTTTTGTGCAAAGTGTATTTTTGTTATCCGGTTGCCACTTTGGAGCAAAATTCGTGGTCTATTGGATGTTTCTTCGTGCATTTTCAGGTTATGGCTTCGAAGTGCGGATGACAAGGAGCACGTATGATCAAACGGGAGGTCAATTGGAGCTAGGACGGATGAATTAAGGCCGAGGCAAAATCGAGAGAAGTGCATAGCTTTCTACTGAAGTTTTCGCCGAGAACATCATAGTTCTCGCCGAGAAGTTGTCGCCAATAGTTACAGAAGGCTGATGCTTGGTTTTCAAAGAAGTTTTCGGCAAAAACTTTCAGAGTTTTTGCCGAAAATACATGAAGAAAGCAAAGAGCTGCCAGAGGTTTTTCAAAGAATTTTTCGGCGAAAACTTTAAGCGAAATCAGTAGACTGTTTAAAGAGGAGGCGGCCAAAATTAAAGTGGGATCACAATTCATTACACACCCTCGACACTTCCTCCCAATTGCCAAACACGATTTTCCTCCTCTCCCATCATCCTCCTCCATCTCAACCTAAGAGCTAAGTGAAGACCATCTAGAAAGAAGAAGCCATACTTTGGATTGAAGCTTGAAGAGCCAAGTTGCAAGATCCTCCATGGAAACAAGGATGGTCTCCTCTTCTCAATTTCAGGTTTCTTCCATGGTTATGCTAGGCTAAACCTAGGGTTTAGTTTAGTGGGGGATGGATCAAGCTAGGTTAGGTGATTGATTGTTTGGATTGAGTTTCTTATAGCCATTTGTGTAAGATGATGATCCTAGACCTTGTGTTTGTTGTCCATGAGAGCTTGACTTGTTCTTTTGGTACATTGTTTATGTCTTTCAATACATGAGAATGATTGATTGATGTTGATCTAAGGTGATTGTATTGTAATTGAATGATTTGAGAGATTGGATTATGCAATTGCAACCATTTTGAGCTTATTTTACTTGGTGACATTTTGTCGAACACTTGGTGTGCATTTAGTTTTCGATCATTTGAAGGTTGAAAGGCCCTTTGATTGCTAGACTATAGTGTTCTATGATTGACATTAGAGTTTCTTCCATCATTTACCTTGTGTTAGATGAATGTTAGCATAGAGATCAAGTGTTGAGCATTTCATTGAGCTAGCTAAAGCACTCCATTCCCTTTGTTCACATAGCGAAAGCATGGTGCATTTGGTCTAGGAGTAGAGAGTCAATAGTGTGAGAGTTCGTTGATTCTACTTGAGTGAATTGCATGGTCATCCATTTATACATCGTTGCTTGAGATTCAATCCAGCTTCCATGATCCTTGAGCTTGAAGAAACCCCTTGCTAAGCTAGCCTACTTCTCTCTTGTTTGACCCTCTTCTTACCTTGTTAGCTATTGCTTACTTGCTTGTTTAGTTTTTAATTCTGAACTTTTGTCACCAAAACCAAATCTCAATTTAAATGTTTAGACCGTTCATGAATCGTGTGAGTATTAGCTTATGAGAGGACCTCATGGAATACGACCTTGATTGTTGTGAGTTGAAATTCACACATCAAGTCTATTACAAAAAGTAGACGTTTGAAAGGCTAGTTGGAATTGATCCGCTACAGGATTTAGATTATACGCAACAGAAGCACCTGAAGTACTAAACAGAATAGGTATTAGTTTGGTAATGGTTGGAGCAGCAAACTTGGATTCGGCAAGAATCTCATTTTTTGGTAGTACAAAGGGGGAATTGGCCCAAAAATTGGATAGGGGTCAAGACGTAGTCGGGCGCCAGCGGCTGACTCAAGTGCCCCCTGAACCGCGCGAAATTGTTGTCTATTACACGGCTCACTAACTCTGCTTGGGTGGGGGTACCTATTATTCGTCGGCGGTCTGGGAATGAAAGTTAGTTCTTGCTATCATTCTGGCCATACTCTTGAATGATAGCTTGAATTTTACTTCGGATGGGCATACGGCCCTTGGTCTCATCCTCCGCATTTTTACATGCTCGGGTTAACCCTGTCTTGAGATTTTGAAAATCGTTAAGCGGCGCAATGTGGTCGTTTTCTACCCATGCCTTATTGTTACTCATGAACGTTGTAGAGCGGTCAATCAAATAACTGTCAAGCACAGAGCAGGATAGATCGTATTCCACGGGCCTCTTCTACTTGCTTACTCAAATAGGTTGGCAATTTTTACTCAAGGTTGAACACGTAGTGCGTGGTGTGAGTTCCATGAATTCTATACTAAAATGCAAGGTGAATTGAAATGAAATTAAAGCGAAGTGCGATTGATTGATTGACTTTGACAGACGACAGGCAAGCTTAGACTTCGAATCCCCCTTAGATCACCAAGGCAACAGCAATCAACAGACCAGCGATTTTCAATTCTAATTCATTCAGTTCGCAGACACCACCATAACTCCTGACCCTTAGGGTTAAGACTGCCGAACGTTCGCTCTATCCGATCTAGCTACCAAGATTAATTAGTCGCCCGGGTACGGTTGCCTCTCGCAACGGCTTAATTAACTGGTGGAATTACTAACGATTTATGAGTTACTCTTGCAGTGGATTAACCCTAACTGGTTCCTACGAAAGGCACACTCCAATGAATAGGTTAATTGCTTGATTTGGTGTTTTAAAGTAAGGCGAGCGCTCGCTTCTATCCTTAGCTTAACAAGAATCTAGTCTAGGTGGCCAAACCAGACAAGAAACACAGAGAACAAAGAACAAATCAAACATGAAGGAGAAACTGAATGAATTTCGAATCTAATCACCGCCGATCCGTGACCGCTTCAAAGCCCTGGGTCACTTAAGCTCTACGAGTTTAGCTACTCATATTCAATACATCTCAGGTAGGAGAAACAGAGAAGAACTGTAAAACCTAATTTTGACGGATCCCTTAAGCTTCAATCTGTTGGATCTTCAACTCCTAGCACTGGTTCTCCGAGATGGAAGGATGGTGTCACGATCCTTTCCTGGCTCCTCGAACTCCTTGGACTCTCCCTCTCTCTAGTCTCTGTCTTGGAATTTTCGTCCAAAGTGTAAGTTATGAGCCTCCCTATTTTCAGCCGCCGAATTTCCTTTATACTCGTCCGCGTTTTAGCTGGAAACAGCATAAGTTTTCACCAAAAACTCAGAGAGTTTTCGGCGAAAATTCCCTTTGAGAATTTGGCTTGATCCGTCTGTTTCCTCTGCTCAAAATTGCTTGGAGTTTGCGGCGAAAACTTCTGAGTTTTTGCCGAAAACTCCCTCTTGTGATGGACTGCCAATTTCCTCTTGAGTTTTTGGCGAAAACTCAAGATCTTTTTCGCCGAAAACTGTTGTGCAAATCGGGCAGGGATGTGTTGACTTGACTTGATTGACTTCTCTGGTTGATTCCGATGTGATTCTTGGGGGTTCCAATGCCTTAGACACGTCCTTGGCTACTATATTTGATGGCAAACACCTGTGCTAACATGAAAACTCTAGAAAACCATCAAATAGACCCGAAACGGGCCAAGGTAACACAAATGGCACGAGATAGAGCAGTCGAGTGAATATTCGCTATTCTACCCTAAAAACCATGTCTTAAGCAAGGAAATGTCGCTTAAATGAGGTTGATAATCACGTTAATTCGAGTGTCATCAAAATACCCCACACTTAAGCTTTTGCTTGTCCTTAAGCAAACTGAAGTAGAACACACTCAAATTCACGAATGACACGAGGTCAAACTGAGATTCAATTTCTAACAATTTGGTTTAGACTGTTCCACGTAGAGAGAGTGACCTACACATGCAAGAACATCGACCAAACAAGTTTTTGATCTTACTAATTTATTTACACTTCAAGCAGTAGTTTCAACAAAGCTCATTTCTTGGCAAAACAATTTATCATAGTTAACCGACTATGATAACACCAATTCTAATCAAAAAAACTTTAAGCTCTAGTCGTGATGTGGATGCGGAGGTAGGAAAAATGACGTGGCTATTGACTCGACTTCGTCCGTTTCTAGATCTGTACGTTACATGTTCTAGCTAGGATCGCTTTAAACAACAATTTATTTCAAGTTCAACTTCTTCCTTCAATTGATTTACTGCATACTAGTGCTCGATACCAAAAACTTCACTTAGGTGTTGGACCTGCCTAGCTCACAGTATTTGTGCCTATGCTAGTGCTCAGCCCGAACACTTCACTTAGGTGTCAGGCTTGCCTAGCTTTATTTTTCAGCACTTGAAGAACTCGACAATTACTTTGAACAACCCAATTACTTGATTTAACAATTTAGCCGCTTGATCCTAGCTAGTTATAACTTTTTACACAAGATTTCAAATTGGATTTCCGTCTAATCTCTAGCCACAATCACATGTGAACAAATATGGAGTGAAAAACATCGGAGAAGCTAGCATTTATCATCTTTGAATGGTGTTATCGAGCTTTGTTATTAACAAGTCAATCAATTGAATTAATTCAAGTTTCAACTACCGAAGTGATTTGTGATCTATTCTGACCTAGACTTGTTTGATATTAGTTCTGACATGTTGGTTACAGGTTCTAAGTGGAACAGTCTAGACGTCATTGTTCAAAATTGAAGTCAATTTAACATCACAAGTCAAGAATTGAGCAATTCTATGCTAGAGGAATTCAAAATTGAACCACAGAATCACAGAATAATCAAGCAAGATCATGCATAATCCTAGCATCCTACCCCACACTTAAACTGTTCTGTGTCCTCACAGGACTAAAAAGAGGTTGAGAGATACGAAGAACCTGGAAGGTGATGGGCGGTGTAGTGGATGAACGCGGAGAGTCCGGAGCGGAGCGGAATAGCTACTTAAGATCCTACAAAACACAAACAACAAAAAGATCAAAAGGATGCCGGGACAAGTGCCCCGGATCCACACAGAAAAAGTGGGATCGAATCCCAAAAAGAAGAAAGAAAAGAAATGGAAAGGATAGAAACAACCTGATCACTATTCCGCAGGTGGGGGTGGAGGTGGGGTCGGGATAGGGGAAATTCCAAGTCGCTGCTCCATCTGCTGTCGCCATGCGAGCTCATCCCTATGTCTGGCTGCCTGGTTGGCCATGAACTGTTGCAAGGCAGCCCATCGCGCATTCTGCGTCTCCTCGTGCATCACTTGGTCCTTCTGCCACTAAAGTGAACCGGCAGAGTAGTCGAGCTGCCATTGCTCAATGCGCGCCAGCCGATCTTTAATCGCGTCGGGCAGAAGTGGTGGCGGTGGAGGCGGCAAGGCCAGCACTGGTGTGTGAGGTACTGAGGATGTCACTGGCTGTGGTGGCGCTCTCCTCAGGCGGTGGGGTAGTTATGACGTTAGATTTACCGCATTTATCTCGCCACATTTCCCTTGTTTGACACCGAATTGTGATGGATTCGAGCGATTTTGGAAAAAAATGTGTTTTATTCCCCGTTGGCCCTCTTTTGAGCAATTTGATGTTGTTTTGAGTTGTTTTTATTGAGATTTCAGGTTACCACATTATGGAGAACCTTTCTACGAGCTTGACGCTTCAAACGGGGACCAATTCGGAGTTCAGATGAAGCGGGAACCATCAAAAGAAGAATGGAGCTGGAATTATATTTCCCAGCCCCAAAAGTGCGCTGTTTGGACAAAAAAGTGCACCGGAGCACTTTTTGGGTGCCTCCAGGCGCACTTTTTATTCGAAGCTCTGGAAAATTTTTGCCGACTTTCAAAAGTGCGCATTTTACAAGAAAAAGTGCGCCGGCGCACTTTTTAAGTGCCACCGGGCGCACTTTTTGAAAAACTCAGGATTAGAGAGGAAAAATAGGGTTTTTAAGCCTAAGAAACAAGCAGAACGAAAACTCTTCAGACTTCATTCTGATTTCGACGAACCAGACACTCTCGAAGGAGGATTTTGAAGCTTTGAAGTGACGATTAAGCGAGGAGAAGCGAGGATTAACTCAGGAGTTTCTAGGATTCATCAGGATTAGGTTTTCTCGGAGTAAGATGTCTTCTTCTCCGGTTTTCTTCTCCATTGTTTCTGTGATTGCCTCTGTGATGATGTCGAGCTAAACTCTTTTAGTTTGTTCAGATTAGATGAAACTCTAGTGAGATTTTGAATAGATGATGTCGGGTTTCTAACCCGTTAATGTTAATTGAGGTTTATTCAGGGATGTGATGAGTTTTCTCTTAAACCCTAATTTGAAGCTCTTAGAATTCGTTGATTGACCATATCGTAGGGTTTTGCTTCATCTTTGATTTGCGGTTCTGACCATGGACGTAGATCATTCTAGATTTTAGGAGGTCGTTAGGGTTGTCGGTGTCTTGACCATAGGGCCGGTGAAACTAATCCCTTTGCATATCTTTGTGGCATTTCACTGTTTTTCGTGCGTTCTTGACAATTTGCGAGTTATCTTGACCATAAGAACTTGTAGGTTTGATAGGATAGTTTCTCTGCGTCCTGACCATGGAGTAGAGATTACCCAAGGAAGTGTCGAGTCTTCAAGTCTGATAAACTGAAATTGCATTGCATCATCCGTCTTAATCGAGCTAGAGCGGATTCGAGTCTGGACAAATGCCTTAGTCTATATTCAAATCTCCAATCTGCTTTACTTATTTGCTTGTTTAATTTGCATTCTTAGTTTACTTAGTTAATTCTTAAACCAATTCAAACCCAAAACGAAGCCTCGATTAGCTTCAACACACATTTCTGAGTAATAGAAAAAGAAAGACCCTAGGGAAAAACGATCTCTTTGGGGAAATCCATTGAGTAAAACTAGTGTGCATTAATTTGCGCATCAAGTTTTTGGCACCGTTGCCGGGGAACTTTTCTTTTTCTAGGAAAGGCATTGTGCGTTCAAGCTTTTCATTCATTCTTTTTATCATCTCTTATCTCCCACATTTTTATACTACTTGGTATTTCCTGTTTTTGGTGTTTCAGCCAAGATTGCATGTACGGAAGAAAGAAGATAGAGTAGGCACATAGCTGACAAGGGAAGAATTTTATACACTCAGTTCGGCACTACTCCTGTACCTCCTCCTGCAAAGACACCTAAGGCAAGGAAGACCCTTTTCACATCTTCATCTACATCTTCGCCTTCACCATCCAACATTGCTACTCCAGATCCTCCCACAGATCCTCCTATTCAACCAGAGATAGAAATTATGGCAGAGAGGACATTGAAGGATTATGATCGGCCGACCATAGATGGGACAGCTCGTGCATTCAGATTCCCAACACGGGAACTCGGAATCTGCACATCCCATCTCACTTGATCAACATGATTCAAGCAAACAGGAACACTTTCTCGGGAGGTGTTAATGAGGACCCGAATGCTCATGTGAGGAACTTCTTGAGGCTGGCTCACACAGTCTCCAACAATGAAGCGGATCATAGTGCGGTCAAGCTTCAGCTTTTTTTCTTTCACTCTGAAGGGTCAAGCAGAACTGTGGTTGTATGATCACCCGACGAATCACTTCACTACGTGGGATGGTCTGGCTAAAGCATTCCTGGAAGAATTCTTCTCCGCTTCTAGAACAGATGCACTCAGAGCACATATCGCAGGTTTTGAGAGTGGATCGAAGGAGAACTTCTATGAGGCTTGGCAGAGATTTCTAGGGCTTCTCCGGGCTTGTTCTCACCATGGATGGGATGACTATAACAAGTTCTCTACATTCTTCCGTGGCCTAGACTATGAGAAGAAAAAGGATTTCTCTATATAGTTGACTGTGGACTTAAATGACATTACCGCAACCGCGACCTTAGAAGCTTGCAAGAAATTTTCCATGAAAATCAAATCTCTCATGCAAGCTAATCCATTGAAGATGGACGGCAAACATCCAGAGAAGAAGAGATTCTCTGTTGATTCATCATACCCTATTCCCACAGTTCCTGCACCAGTAGATGTTATTAGAAGTTAGTTGGAGTTGGATAACTCGAACTTGGAGATGGAAGTGCAGAGATTGAAGCATGAGTTGGAAAGGGCTAAGATAGCTCCTTCACCAGGTGTTCCTACAGCTTCACCGCCAGGGTTCAAGATGCTTACTCGGACAGAGAATGTATCAGCTGTATTCACTCCGTGTTCGAATTGTGGTGGTGGAGGTCATGTAGCAGAGAGCTATACTTGGAAGTTTGAGAGTAATCAAGACCAACAACAAGAGGAGGTTGGTTATATTGGTGGACCAAACCGAGGGAATAACCAGAACTAGGGAGGATATCAGAATCAGAACTCCCAATGGCAGAACAGATGGAACTAGAACAATTACCAGAACCAAGGGGTTATCAGTGGAATAATGGGAATCAGAATCAGAATTCCCAATGGCAGAACAGAGGAGGCTGGAATAACAATCAGGAACAGAACCAAAATCAGAACAACAACAGTGGTTCGAGCTCTTCTGCGCCTCAGTCCTATTCTGATATCATGTTGGAAAAGATTCTTGCTGAAACTCAATCCAATAAGAAGGACATCTCACTCACCGAGACGTCTATCAAGAAGCTAGACGATCGGGTGATGGCAATAACCAACTTTCTACAAGAGAAGGTAGTTGATCTTCTTCCTAGCACAACTCCCTCCTCTTCATCTAATAATGCCGGAGGAAGCAAAACTAAGGAAGAATTCTATGGAGCAGTTTCTCTTCAGGATAGCACAGAGGAATTGGAGAAGCCAACAGAGCAGTTGAGTGAAAAGGAGCAGCAAAGAAAAGAAGCTACTCCACCAGTCGCTCCTTACCGACCAAAAGCACCTTATCCTGCCGCCTTGAATAGACCTGTGCTAAACAAGGAGAATTTGGGGAAGACTCTGGTGACAATTAATAACCAGAAGATGGCAGTTGCATTATTGGAAGAACTTCTTGCAAACTCGGATTATGCGAGGCATATGAAAGAAGTTCTCTCCAAGAAGCAGAAGCTGAAAAATGTAGAAACTGCTGCTGTGGTGGAGGAGCTGAGAAGCGTGATTCCTGATAAGAAGAAAGACAAGGCTGTCAATCCTCTTCCAAAGAACTCCTCTCAAAAGACGAGAGCAGACAAGATAGAGAAGATAGCCTCAGTTACCCTCCATGAAGCTGGCGAGTCTGATCCGAAGCAGAGCCACGTGGTGACAAAGCAACCTGATCCAGGGAGTTTTTCTTTTCCTTGTTCTATTGGCACATATTTGGTTGATAGAGCTCTTACGGATTTAGGTGCTAGCATTAGTGTTATGCCTTACTCATTGTTTGAGCGTCTAGGACTGCCTAGACTAACTCCTACCACCATGAATATCAACCTAGCTGATCAAACTGTTAGACATCCTAGGGGTATTGCTGAAAATGTTGTAGTTAGGGTGCATGATAGCTACTTCATGACTGATTTTGTGGTTATTGATTGCATGGAGAGTGTTAACATTCCCCTTCCTAGCCACTTCTGGTGCACTCATAGATGCAAAGGCTGGAAGGTTAACCTTTCGGGGTAAGGAAAAAGTTATTATATTTGAAATTCCTCCACCTGATCCTAATGTGCACTCTTCCGCTAAGAAATCAATGTCGTTAGTATTTGAGAATGCTTCAGTATATACGGTGTTCACAGATATGGATCCTCCTGATTCATCTTCAGCTTTGCAGGATCAGGTAGCGGCAATGGTATCTATCCAAGATACAGGTGGAGTTAAGAAGAAGAACAAGCCTCCTAAGAAAGCTAGGGCGCCGCCCCATGAAAGTACTCCTACCAAACCCCCAGATATGGTCCTGGACAAAGTGGAGCTATTTGGACCCTTTGAGGCAGCTGGATTGCGAGGCGACGGTTCATTGGAGCTGTTCCATGCTAGCGGGAAGAAATTTGTGCTTCAGAGTGGAGCGATGAAGGTATTCTTTCAGGACACGGATGCCAGTCTGAAAGAAGTTCTGAGCTGGGATGCCGCACGTTAGACCAGGTATCATCTAGCTCAAAGACGTAAAATAAAGAGCGCTTCTCGGGAGGCAACCCGAGTCTGGAGTCTTTAAATTTATTGAGTCAGTCTATCTTGTTCTTGAGTCAGTGGTCTATTCTGTACTTTGAATGCTCTAATCGTGTTTTGAGGTTCTCTCCAGTTTCAGGCTATCCTCAGCTCCCGCCATGACTGTCCGCTGGTACTTCACTGACGCCTTCTCTGGCAACCTTATGATCTATTTCCTGGTACCCATAAACACTTTCTTTTTCATGCTAATTGTTTGGTGTGGAACATTGAGGACAATGTCCAACATTAAGTGTGGGGTGGGATGTTTATTCTTGAGGGTTGCTTTCTGCTGTGATTTCGGTATGCTATCCCTGATTGGAACTTGCTCTGTTCTTGACTTGATTTGCTAAACTGTTTTTCAGTCTTTCACAATGACGCTTAGACTGTCTTATCTAGAACTTGTAACCAGCATGCTTGAATTGATATTATATGAATCCAGTCAGAACAGATTTTGGAATCACTCTTGTAGCTTCACTTTGAATTGCACGAAAATGATTCGAACCCAACTAGCAGCCAATTGTGAGCTTTTGATCCGTTGCACTTGACTTGCAACTTGATTCTTTTTGAGTGACTTTCTTGTACTTTGAATGAGTTAGAATTTGCATGAGACCTATTCAAGACTACACGATAACACGAGTACTAGGAGGATAGAGGCACCTAGACTTGCTACCTAAGCCAGAAGTCAACCCAACATTAATTTCCCTAGGTGTAAACCTTTGAGTTTGGCCTGTTCTTTCGGTTTGATACTACGTTACATGATAAAAGTTGCTTTACCAAGGTCGTATTCCTCGAGGTCCTCTCATAAGCTTGTACTCACAAAGTTCATGAACGGTCTAAACATTTGAAATTGAGTTTTGGTTTTGAAAGAGAACAAATCAAAAGCATAAACAATGAAAAACTAACAAGGTTTAAGCAAGAAGAAAGGTGGAACAAATCAAAGACAAAGGGGTTCTCTTGGTAGGTAGTTTCATCATGCTCAAGATGAATAATTGAACAAACAAGCTAATCAAGATCGAGTCTGCATTCGGATGACCATGCATTTCACTTCTCTAGACTCAATGCACTCTCGTAGCATCTAATCCCTATCCTAATACCACTCAACTTAGGCTCTCGCTCTCAAGCTAAGTGAAAAAAAGATGCATTCTAAGTGTTTGATGAAATGCCAAGACACAAGACCCTCTCTTAAGACTCTATGACCACAAGGCTAGGCACAACATTCTCATATCAATGCCCTAACACTAAGAGATTCACCAAAAGGCTTTTTCAAACTCAATTGAATGAAAATCCACATGCACACCAAGTGTTCGATAAAATGCCCAAGAGAGAAATCAAGTGAAAATGGTTGAAATAAGATGATCTAATCTCTTAGAACACACTCACTTCAATCCCTAGACCTACAATCTATGCAATCCAAGCACTCTCATGCATCAAATTACAATGAATGGACCAAATTAAGCAAACATGGCAAAATATGGCATTAAGAACAAGTCTAGGAATCATCCTCATACAACCAAGATCAATCATGGCAAGTTCTATACAATCATCTCTCTATCATAGCACAACTAATCTACCCATCCAAGATGAACCCTAGAAACTCAGCCACACATGGCCAAGGGAGTAAAGAGGAAAGAAGGAAGAATGGTCACCAAGAACACCATGGATGAATCCTTGAGATGATCTTCACTTCTTCACTTGTAGCACTTCTCCCAAGGTTTGTTGGCTTCAATCCTAGCTCCAATGGCTTCAAATTGCTCCAAAAACGTGCTCTAGGGTTTGAGGGTTCGTGGAAATGTGTTTGGGGTTCAAAGGATATGAATTCTCCTCTCAAAATGGCCAAAAACGAAGGTATATATAGTGCAGGGGACAGTGCACGGCGTGCACCTCTGCACGGCGTGCACGATGCACGGCGTGCACCATGCACGGCGTGCACACCTGCACGGCGTGCACCCCTGCACTCTGCAGAAAGCTCGGTTTTGCAAGGCTCATATCTCCCTCGTCCGGACTCCAAATGACCTCCCGTTTGCTCCTATTCGCTCCTTGTCATCCGTACTTTGATGCCATAACC
This sequence comes from Linum lewisii, assembly GCA_034768395.1. Classification (NCBI taxonomy): domain Eukaryota; kingdom Viridiplantae; phylum Streptophyta; class Magnoliopsida; order Malpighiales; family Linaceae; genus Linum; species Linum lewisii. The sequence goes on from CM068302.1 coordinate 42,103,797, forward strand.
TGAAAATGCACAGAGGCAACTCCAATAGACCACGAATTTGGCTCGAAAGTGGCAACCGGACAACAAAATGACACTTTGCACAAAATCTCAAATAGAAGCACATAAGTCATGTCATTTCACGAATAAACACGGGCAAATCATAGGTCATTCATAAGCTTAAAATGCGCTAATTAAAGTCACATCAAATTCCCCTACGACTAAGCTTTGCTTGTCCTCAAGCAAATGAATTAGAAAACATCCAAGTTCACAAATGACAAGTTCGGTCCATTGAGATTCAAGCAATCACAATTTAGCTTAAACTGTTCCACGAACAAACTAAACCTACACATGCAAGAACATCAACCAAACAAGTCTAAACCTCACTAATTTCTGCACACTTCAAGTAGTGGTTGATTGGGACACAGCAAAACCGACCACGACAACACCAACTCTAATCAGAAGGACTTGAAATCGGAACATGGATCGTGAGTCGTGAATGTGGCTATCGACTCGACTTCATCCGCTTCTAGATCCGCACTTTACAACTCTGGCTAGGATCAAGGGCTACATTTGAGAACTCTTTTTCTTTCTTCTTTTTTTTTCTTACTGCATACTAGTGCTTGATTCAACACTTCACTTAGGTGTTGAACCTGCCTAGCTCACAGCCTTTGCCCTTTTGCTTAGTGCTCAACCCGACACTTCACTTAGGTGCCGAGCTTGCCTAGCTTTTCTTTTGAGCATTTTTTTTTTGACAATTTAACCACTTGATCCTTAGCCCCTTAACAACTTCCGTACGAGATTTCGAATTGGATTCCGTCTAGTCTCAAGCCACAATCACGAAAGATCAAAAGGAGAATGAAAAACATGGAAGGGGGGAGGAAATTCAGATTGCCTTCATCATCCTAGACCGGTGTTATCGAGTGGTATAAAAACACGTATCAACCAATCAACTATCATACAAGAGTGAGAAAATCTCAGTTCTGGTCCAGACTCATTTGATATTAGTGCTAACATGCCGGTTATAGGTTCTAAGTGGAACAATCTAAACATCATTGTGAAGACTTGAAGTCAATTAAACATCAAACGTCAAGAACCGAACGATTCTTCAATAGAGGAATTCGACATTCAATTAAGATCATGCAACACATTATAACAAAGCTTTAGACTTCTACCGACAAATAATCACACCAAAACTCCAACTCCCCTACGACTAACATGAGCATTGTCCTCAATGATCAAGAGAGAGAGAGGATAAGGTGGAACGAATATACCGCGCGGTGAAGAAGAGAAGCCGGAGATGGAATCCCGGGTCAAGTAACCTGCTCAGGACGAGGACCTGAATCAGGGGTGCCTGTAGAAAACAAGGGAGGGCACACCACTCAAACACAACCCATAGTCGACAAGATGAGAGTACGGATGAGATGTGTGATCCAACAACACGACAAGTTCAATGCCAGAAATGAAAAGAGAAAAGCAGAAGTCAAACATAACAAAACATGCAGTCATGAACAGAAATAAAAGAAAGGAAAAAGTCCAAAGTCCTGAGAAACGGTGAGTGATCCTGCAGCTCTCAGTGGGGTGGTGGTCGTGGGTGCCCAGGCCACTGTGACCATGGATGGTAGCCGTCAAACGGGGGAGGTGGTGGGAAGACTGTCCAAGTGCTGGAGGGGCCGGACTCAGAGTGGAAGCTCTCCTGGTAGTAGTAGGACTGATGCTGCTGCCAGTACTGAGAGTGCTGAATCTGAGTAATCTGGATACCCTGAAACCGCTGAACCTCATGCACCTGAGCAAGCTGCTGTCCATAGAACTGCTGGCTCTCAAAGTCCCTAGCGTTGTACGCATCTAGGTCCTGAACTCTCTGCTAAGATCCTGTATCGCTGCACTGTCTCTCCTCTGTCCCTCACGCATATCCTCCACTACGGTCGTGAGGCGACCCATCCCGAGATAAGCTCATGAAGTGTAGTAGGGTCGATCTCCTCATCCTCCTCGTCACTGTCATCATCTGAGATCCGACAAGTTGGAACCAGAAGGTCTGTGATCTGAGCTGTAGGAAGGACAATTCGCAAGAGAACTGGTCGAGGCTCGACAAATGCTGGAGCAGGACCAAAAGCATCAAGGCACTCATACCCTCGCACCAACCGTGTCACAAATCCCCCTCCCAGCAGAACACCAACCGTGTCATTAGCTTGTATCTGAAGGAGGGCTCCTAGCACTAAATCACCTAGATGCAGCTTGATGCCCCTCTCCAAGCAATAAAAGAGAAAAAAATCCCTGACCGAGACTACACCTGGAGAGGAGGATGGCTTCCTGTGGGTGATGGAGTGCCGGAAGAAGTGATGGAGGAGCTTCAGCATAGGCCGATTCACCTCTGTGACCTTGGAGGAGCGAGCTGAATAACCTCTAGCCCTCGGTGCAATTTCATTGAAGAATGCACTCTTGGCGTCCCCCGCAAGAGAAGATATGAGAGCCAACCCAGAGAGCTCACCACTTTGAACCTGCACCCACTCATAGAACCCAAGACGGTATCCAAACTCGTCAATAGAGCACACACGCGCCATCCCGCCGAGCCTGAAGCGCACACACATCTCACTAGTGGTCTCGTGACACTCCACAGTGAGAGTGCTCAAGAACTCCTTCGTAGGCCACTCATACGCCCTCTCGTCAATCTCCAAGAGCGGCCAAATACCGGCTCCATCAGCAAAAGTCCTCAAAGCATCCAACCAACCTTCACGACTCTGCAACCCTTCAAAATCAAATCTACCCTGCCTCGCTACGGGCCATCTCGCCATAACCTGATATCGACTGTAAGCCCGATCTCTGGGGTTGAAGTCGAAGATCCTCCGAACCACTGATTCAGGAGGGTCGACGCCACGAGGAGCTGGAGGCGACGAAGGTGACCGTGGTGGAGGAGCAGAAGGCTCCCCAGTCTGTCCCTTCCGCTTTTTGGAAGCTGGTGCCTTGGATCGCTTAGGGGCGGAAGATGAAGAAGCTGATTTACCCTTAGGAGGCATCCTGCAAAAGGAGTGCAAACAAAGATTCAACAAGAAGGGCACACTCCTAACACAAATCCTATCGAAGCGCCGAATCATAACACATGATAAAAACATTGCGCACAATATCGAGATCATCAAGTTCAAGTGCAACAACCTATGCTAGCAAAAATCAAATCATTGAAATCCAAACTTAAGCAAAAGGCGTGCATCATGGATCAAAAACACGAATCAAGAACATATAAGCCGAAGTCCACGCAATGTAAGGAGGAATGTACAAAAATAAATTAACGAGTGGTGATTAACCACACCCCTCCTCACACAAAGAATGGAATTCAGTCCCTGAATTCAGAACTTGCAAATCAAACCATAGACCATACTGAAACAGAGCAAGACAAAAGGCATAGACAAAAGCCAACATGATCAACCCCACAGAACTCCATAGCTCAAACACGCCAACACTCAAACACCTGCACAGTAATACACACTCCCACTAAACAAAACAACAACACCAGCAGCTCATCAAGTCACATGCCACGCCTACCAACATATCACCAACTGCCACCATTTAGACCATCAAGCAACGCTCACACCACTAATGTCCAAGCAACAAAATGGTAGCACCCTCATTAGCAAGCAAACCAACCAATAATGCACAAGCAAATCAACAAAACCCCCTACCAAATCTGCCCACTCAGCAAACAAACCTCACCCAATCAAACAAGGAATCAAGCAAGCATTCAAGCCAAGCCACGAAGCTAAACTCAAAAAGCAAGAAAAACCTGGTTCGAAAGCAACTGAAGAGGCTGGGCAGATGGCGGGATTGGGCAGAGAGAGTCAGTGGCGGCTGGGCGGGTCGGCGAATAGAAGGTCTGGCGGCGGGTGATCGGCGGCTGGAGCAGGTCGGGTGGGCAGGAGGGTCTGGCGGCGGCGGCGGCTGAGGTCGGGCGGTCGAAGCTGGGGGTGTGGTGGCGTCGGGCAGGAGTCGGGTGGGCAGAATCGGCGGCGGCTGGGCGGGTAGACGGGAGCTGGCGGCTGGGCAGGCAGACGGGAGCTGGAGCGCGCTGGTCGGGGTCGGGGTCGGGGCAGGGTCGGTGTGGTCGGGCGGTCGATTGGAGGTGGCGGGCGGCTGCTGGGCGGGTGAGTCGGCGGCGGCGGCTGGGTGGGTGAGGTCGGCGGCGGCGAAGGAGAGAGTGAGAGGGTCGGGGGTGAGAGGGTCGAGGAAAGGGATAAGGGGGGGGGGGTGGGTTGGGGAATCAAAACCAAACCGAACAATGACTCAAACCAGAAAATCAATGATCAACCGACCCAACCACTAACCAAACCAAAATAAAGCAAAGGGGGGAAAATCAGGGTGCACGGCGTGCAAGGGTGCACGGCGTGCAGGGTGCACGGCGTGCATGGGCGCACGGCGTGCACCCTGGAGCTGAAAATATTTTTGGATGCTCCTGGACAGCCCGTGCACCAACCGTGCACGGTGCACGGCGTGCAACATGCACGGCGTGCAGTGGTGCACGGCGTGCACCCCCTCAGCAGAAAATCAAATTTTCACCTCGACGAAAAACGACCAAAACACCACCAAATCAACCCAAAACGGACCCCGAACTTCAGAATTTCAACGCCTACGAGACCACAAAGGACACCACAACAACTCAAGGACCTTGAACACCACAAAAACACACAAACATGCAATCAAATCAAAAAGAAACGACATGAAAAACACTCGGGTTGCCTCCCGAGAAGCGCTTGTTTAACGTCGTAAGCTCGACGAAGCACAAGGACCAGCTAAATAAAACCATCCCAACTCATTACCTCTTTGAAATCGAAGTCATTACCTTGGCATGGCACACGGAACTTGAATTGAACCTTACCGACTTCGGGAGGGGTGAGATCGTATTTCCCGGATGATGAAGTGTGAGCAATGGAGAAGGGGCCAAACCACTTGGAGTGAATTCTCTCATCGGGTGGCTTCTTAGTCTTGATAGTCTCACCCATTGGTGCGGCTTCCTTGCCCTTCTCGGGTGGCTTCTCCACACCTTTCTTCTTAGCCTTAGGTGGAGTCTTTTGAAGCACTAAAGGTGGAGCCTCCTTTACTTCATCCTTTTTCTCCTGCACATCACTAAGAGCAAACAACTCCGCAAGACTATGACGGACAAGGTTAGTGCTATTAGTAGCCGAAGGAAGCTCATGCGGATTCTTAGGATCATGGTGACTAGCATAAGACAAAGTAAACTCCATGTCATTTGAACGGTCAAAGATCATGCATTCATTATCGACCCTAAGTGTAAGTTTACCACCGTAGACATCAATCAAAGCACGAGAGGTTGCTAAGAAAGGTCGTCCTAGAATCAAAGGCACATCGGTACCACCCACAGCATCTAGAATAACAAAATCCACAAGGAATTCAAAGGCACCAACCTTAACCAACACATCTTCGACAATACCACGAGGGGATGTCACAGATTTATCCGCTAATTGAACATTCATTTGAGTTGGTTTTAGTTTCCCTAGGCCTAACTTCTTAAACATGCAATATGGCATAACATTGATACTAGCACCCAAATCGGCTAAGCCTCTACTTATTGCATGTTCACCAATAGTGCAAGGAATAGTAAAGCTACCTGGATCCTTAAGCTTTTCCGGTGGCCTCTTAGAGAGAATGGCGGAGCATTGTTCGTTGAGATTTGCCGAAGTCACATCCGTAAGCTTGCGTTTGTTGGTGAAGATCTCTTTCATGAACTTCGCATATTGAGGCATCTTGGTGATTGCTTCTCCAAAAGGCATTGTGAATTGCACCTTGTCAAGAATCTCAACAAACCTCTTGAAATCTTTTTCCATGGAATCCGGCTTCAAGCGAGAAGGATAAGGTGGTTTAGGCTTGTACGGAGGCACAACCGGTGCGGGAGGAGAGACCGGAGTGGCACTCGTCGTAGCCTCTTGAGAACCAACCGTATTGGTCATCTTAGAAGCTTCTTTAGCCTTGGCTCTTCTATCTTTAGCTTCAATCTTATCCGTGTCATCGTCGGAAACAACGTCTTCAACCAAAACATAGTCATCATCTTGAGTTCTTACCGCTTTAGGTATGGCATCTTGTACTTGCTTACCACTCCTCAAAGTTACCATCATAAGCTCCTCGGGACCCTTGGGATTGACCTCGGTGTTGGAGGGTAGGCTACCCTTTGGTCTCTCCGAGAGTGCCTTAGAAATATGTCCTAATTGGTTCTCCAAATTGGCAATTGAAGCTTGTTGATTCTTGATGAGTTGGATCATTGCCGCATTGGTGTCTTCTTGAGAGATCGAAGAACCACCCTCCTTATTTTGAGGAGGCTTGTTGAACCCGGGTGGTCCTTCACCTCTATGGTTGTACATTCCCGGTGGGGTAGGACCTTGGAAACCTTGACTTGGATGTCCACTTTGATTCCATTGATTTCCCCTTGGTGCCTTTGACCTTGGGGTCCTCCTTGAGTCCCTTGGCTACCTTGGTTTAGGTTACTTCCTTGAGACCATTGGTTGCCTTGATAACCCCTAAAACCTTGATAACCCCCTTGATTTCCTTGGTTGTAGCCCTTGCTATAACCACTACCTTGATTCCCTTGGCCTTGGTAACCTTGGTTAGACTTGTTGTACCAAGGTCGGTTATAGTTACCTTGATAGTTACCTTGGGGGCTGAAATTACCATGGAAACCTTGACCTTGTGCGAAGCTTACCTCCTCAAGGTCGCCTTGGCCAAGTTCAGGAGTGGCGGAAGGACAAGCACTAACATCGTGGTCTTGACCCCCACAACACTCACAACAATATATAGAGGCAACCGGTGGATTACCCAAATGAGATGATGAAGCCTTAGGGGGATGCTTAGGCATACTAAGATTACTTACTTGAGAGGCCATGGCATCAATCTTGGACATAAGGAGAGCAATCATGGGATCATCTTCATCTCGGTGCCCCGGTAACTTAGGCTTCTTCCCATAGCTAGACGAATCCTTTGGTGCATCAACACTTACGGACCGAGAGTCATAGTGAGTGTCGCTCCCATACTTGGACTTAGGAGGTTGTTGTCGAGACCAACTCCTTGTCTTGTTGGCCATCTCCGCGAAGAGTTCTAGAGCATCTTCGGGAGTGAGCGACCTTAAGTCACCTCCGACGGCTTGGTTGATCATCCTTGTATTCTCAAAATCAAGGGACCTAGCAAAGATGTCCGCCAAGCTCCATTCGGCGAAGTTGTGATGAGGACAAGACTGAAGAATGGCTTGGAACCTATTCCAAGTCTCATGGAAGAGCTCTCCCTTGTGTTGTATGAAGTGGTTAATGCGATCCCGGATTGCATCCGTCATATAGGGAGGAAAGAATTCTTCAAGGAAAGCTTCGGCTAGGCCCTCCCATGTGGTGAAAGCTCTACTCGGTTGATTCTCCAACCATGACTTAGCTCTACCTTTGAGTGAGAAGGGGAAGAGCCGGAGTCTTACACAATCCGGGTGAACTTGGTCATTCTTAACCGTGTCACATATCTCCAAGAAGTCCTTGAGATGCCTAGATGGACATTCACCATCAATGCCATTGAACACCACTCCATTTTGAACCATTTGGATCATATTAGGCTTGAGCTCAAAGTTCCTAGCATTGACGGGTCTTCGAACAATACTAGAGGCTGCCCCTTCAAGAGTAGGACGGGCATAATCCGCCAAGGTACGTCTTGCACCCCTTTGTGGGTGATCATCTTCATTAGTGTGATGAGAATGTACCGATTGATCATCGTCATCCCCGTGTTGAGACATAGTGTGGTGTGAGATGCGATCAACTTCTTCTTCTTCAACTATAGGAGGTGGGGAAGTGGTAGGAGACTTGAGCACTTGTTCTAGTCCTTGGATTCGTGCTTGAAGACGAGCTGAACGCCTCATGCACTAACCCAAAAATCTCCTACAAACAAGCACAACAAACACACCCAAGTAATACGACAATGCGGTATAATAAAGTAAACAAAGCACAACAAGGAAGCAAAAAGTAAATTGGAAGGAAGTGAATAGATCGGTTCACTACTAAGTGCTTTCAAAGGAATGAGAGAGTCCCCGGCAACGGCGCCAAAAACTTGATAAAAGTTGCTTTACCAAGGTCGTATTCCTCGAGGTCCTCTCATAAGCTTGTACTCACAAAGTTCATGAACGGTCTAAACATTTGAAATTGAGTTTTGGTTTTGAAAGAGAACAAATCAAAAGCATAAACAATGAAAAACTAACAAGGTTTAAGCAAGAAGAAAGGTGGAACAAATCAAAGACAAAGGGTTCTCTTGGTAGGTAGTTTCATCATGCTCAAGATGAATAATTGAACAAACAAGCTAATCAAGATCGAGTCTGCATTCGGATGACCATGCATTTCACTTCTCTAGACTCAATGCACTCTCGTAGCATCTAATCCCTATCCTAATACCACTCAACTTAGGCTCTCGCTCTCAAGCTAAGTGAAAAAAAGATGCATTCTAAGTGTTTGATGAAATGCCAAGACACAAGACCCTCTCTTAAGACTCTATGACCACAAGGCTAGGCACAACATTCTCATATCAATGCCCTAACACTAAGAGATTCACCAAAAGGCCTTTTCAAACTCAATTGAATGAAAATCCACATGCACACCAAGTGTTCGATAAAATGCCCAAGAGAGAAATCAAGTGAAAATGGTTGAAATAAGATGATCTAATCTCTTAGAACACACTCACTTCAATCCCTAGACCTACAATCTATGCAATCCAAGCACTCTCATGCATCAAATTACAATGAATGGACCAAATTAAGCAAACATGGCAAAATATGGCATTAAGAACAAGTCTAGGAATCATCCTCATACAACCAAGATCAATCATGGCAAGTTCTATACAATCATCTCTCTATCATAGCACAACTAATCTACCCATCCAAGATGAACCCTAGAAACTCAGCCACACATGGCCAAGGGAGTAAAGAGGAAAGAAGGAAGAATGGTCACCAAGAACACCATGGATGAATCCTTGAGATGATCTTCACTTCTTCACTTGTAGCACTTCTCCCAAGGTTTGTTGGCTTCAATCCTAGCTCCAATGGCTTCAAATTGCTCCAAAAACGTGCTCTAGGGTTTGAGGGTTCGTGGAAATGTGTTTGGGGTTCAAAGGATATGAATTCTCCTCTCAAAATGGCCAAAAACGAAGGTATATATAGTGCAGGGGACAGTGCACGGCGTGCACCTCTGCACGGCGTGCACATGCACGGCGTGCACCATGCACGGCGTGCACCTGCACGGCTGCACCCTGCACTCTGCAGAAAGCTCGGTTTTGCAAGGCTCATATCTCCCTCGTCCGGACTCCAAATGACCTCCCGTTTGCTCCTATTCGCTCCTTGTCATCCGTACTTTGATGCCATAACCTGAAAATGCACAGAGGCAAACTCCAATAGACCACGAATTTGGCTCGAAAGTGGCAACCGGACAACAAAATGACACTTTGCACAAAATCTCAAATAGAAGCACATAAGTCATGTCATTTCACGAATAAACACGGGCAAATCATAGGTCATTCATAAGCTTAAAATGCGCTAATTAAAGTCACATCATTACACCTTATTCCCATGTTTTTGTTCACCCTGTTGATCCCTTGTGGTAGTAGCCTGAGATTAGGTTACCGAAAGTCGGTCTGTGGTGACTTGCCTATAGTCAGAAACCGATGGTATTAGCTAGTATGTCCAGATGTGTAAACCCCTCTAGAAATTAAAAAATTGAGCACAAAAAAAGAGAAGAAAAAATTGAAAAACAAAAAAATTCCAAGTTACAAGTTTGAAGTATAAGTAGTTTTTAGTTCAAAACGTTCTTCTCCCTACATAAGGAAGAACGAAAACAATTAGTAGTAAAAAAAGAGAAAAAAAACAAATCAGAAAAAAATAAAGTGTTGAGTTGCTTGAGGGTATCCTAGGACGAGCGTACATTATTCCATCCAAGTCTAGTTAGATGGTAGGAATCCATAGATTTTGATTCGAGGCAGGTTAGTTGATTGTTGCACCGCACCATACCTTTCATCATCATTTATCCCTTCATCCATTCATCATAAGCCCCTGTAGTATAGAATCAGTATAGTCCCTTACAAAGTCCTCTTGACTAGTATCTCGTGTTGTCAGAATGGTGGAGATTGTGGTCAAAATGCAAACCAATGACATAATTCGGTTGAGAAAGTGATTGAGAGCTTAAACACGTCCCTTAACACAGAGTGTGAGAGTTCCCTATTACTAAATATTTTCTGTGTAAGGAAGTCTGGTCGGTTAGGTCGGCATCGTGCATGATTCTTGTTGTGTGCAGAGAATAGTGAGACTTGGATTTTTCTGATTGACTTTCTTTCATGTGTAGGTTGCGTTTTCTAGATTAAACAGTTTAGGTTGAATTGTCAAAGATTGAACTTCGATTTAGTTGGTCCTGTCACTTGTGAATTAGAGCGAGATTCAATTTTTATTTGTTTGAGGACAAACAAAAGTTTAAGTGTGGGGTGATTTGATGACGTTGGATTTACCACGTTTATCTCACCACATTTGAGCTACATTTCCCTTGTTTGACACCGAATTGTGATGGATTCGAGTGATTTTGGATAAAAATGTGTTTTATTCCCCGTTGGCCCTCTTTTGGGCAGTTTGATGTTCTTTCGAGTTGTTTTTATTGAGATTTCAGGTTACCACATTGTGGAGGACATTTCTACGAGCTCGACGCTTCAAACGGGGACCAATTCGGAGTTCAGACGAAGCGGGAATCATCAAAAGAAGAATGGAGCTGGAATTATTTTTCCCAGCCCCAAAAGTGCGCCGAAGCACTTTTTGGGTGCCTCCAGGCGCACTTTTTATTCGAAGCTCTGGAAAATTTTTTCCGACTTTCAAAAGTGCGCATTTTACAAGAAAAAAGAGCGCCGACGCACTTTTGGAAAAATCAGGATTGGAGAGGAAAAATAGGGTTTTTAAGCCTGAGAAACAAACAGAACAAAAACTCTTTAGACTTCATTCTGATTTCGACGAACCAGACACTCTCGAAGGAGGATTTTGAAGCTTTGAAGTGACGATTAAGCGAGGAGAAGCGAGGATTAACTCAGGAGTTTCTAGGATTCATCAGGATTAGGTTTTCTCGGAGTAAGATGTCTTCTTCTCTGGTTTTCTTCTCCATTGTTTCTGTGATTGCTTCTGTGATGATGTCGAGCTAAACTCTTCTAGTTTGTTCAGATTAGATGAAACTCTAGTGAGATTTTGTAAAGATGATGTCGGGTTTCTAACCCGTTAATGTTAATTGAGGTTTATTCAGGCATGTGATGAGTTTTCTCTTAAACCTAGAGCTGGCAAAATGCTGCCCGACTTGATAAACCCGCCCAGCCCGCCCAACCCAGCCCGACCCGTGGCCCGATTGACCAAAAAGTCAACAGTCCAACTCGCAACCCGACCAACCCGCAACCCGACTAACCTGCAACCCGATCAACCCGCAACCCGACTAACCCGTAACCTGCTTGCCCAACCCGAATAACCCGATTGTCATAATATCTAGTGCTTTAAATATCAACATTATGTCATTATTAAAGATATAAAAGTTTCATCCACTTCTGACTTCACCAAGTTTATTTCCAAAACAGTTAAATTAAAAACAAAAGCAAAACGTTTGACCTACAAATGTCATAAAATGGAAGTGGCTAGATTTAATATATTTTTAAAGAACTGTCTAAATTTATAAATTAGTACAATCTTAAATTCTAGAACTTAAAAGAGAAATTATATTAAATTTCATTTTATTTATTATAAGTATATGTAATTTATGAAAATGCATTATTATTTTTAATATATGAATAGTCCTACAGCCTACAAGCCTTAAGCCTACTCACGAATAAAAATTTAATATTTTTTAAAATTATTTATCACGTAAAAAAATTATAAATTTTTTTGTAAATTGTAGTTGAGAGTTGAAACTAGTAACCGGTGGGCAACCCGAGACCCGCCCGGCCCGTGACCGATGAACCCGCGACCCAATAGACCCGCGACCCGACTGACCCGCAACCCGGCAAACCCGCAACCTGACTAACCCGCAACCCGATGAACCCGCAACCCGACTAACCCACAACCCGACTAACCCGCAACCCGATGAACCCGACCCGTGGCCCGCCCAGCCCGCCCGTTTGACAGCTCTACTTAAACCCTAATTTGAAGCTCTAAGAATCCGTTGATTGACCATATCGTAGGGTTTTGCTTCATCTTTGATTTGTGGTTCTGACGATGGACGTAGATCATTCTAGAGTGTAGGAGGTCGTTAGGGTTGTCGGTGTCTTAACCATAGGGCCGGTGAAACTAATCTCTTTGCATATGTTTGTGGCATTTCACTGTTCTTCGTGCGTTCTTGACGATTTGCGATTATCTTGACCATAGGAACTTGTAGGTTTGATAGGATAGTTTCTCTGCGTCCTGACCATGGAGTAGAGATTACCCAAGGAAGTGTCGAGTCTTCAAGTCTGATAAACTGAAATTGCATTACGTCATCCGTCTTAATCGAGCTAGAGCGGATTCGAGTCTGGATAAATGCCTTAGTCTATATTCAAATCTCCAATCTGTTTTACTTGTTTGCTTGTTTAATTTGCATTCTTAATTTACTTAGGTAATTCTTAAACCAATTCAAACCCCAAAACGAAGCCTCGATTAGCTTCAACACACATTTCTGAGTAATAGAAAAAGAAAGACCCTAGGGAAAAATGATCTCTTTGGAGAAATCCATTGAGTAAAACTAGTGTGCATTAATTTGCGCATCAATTTTTTAACAGTAGTCGTCGAGACTGCACGCAAGATCGATGCCTCGTGCGATGGCGAGCTCAGCCCCGAAGTGCTCAATCTGAACGTGAGGAATGTCAAGACTCAATTTGTCACTGATCTGGAGGTTGTCGATGAGACAGGAAATGAAGGTTCCGCCAGGAAGCTGAGAAGGAAGTTTCTTGGTGGTAGCTCGTTTGTGGAAGAACCGTGCAAGCCACCATCCAGGGAGGAGATGGGCCTCCTCCTCTATAGCGCGGAAAAGCACGAGCTCCTCCAAGGAAACATGGTGACGGCTCGCCTTGCTACAAAAACACAAAGACTGCATCCAAACATAATGCAGGAATTTAAGAATTGGGTGAGTAATGTCACCTACCGTGGGGTTGACGATAGGCTTGATCTCGGTTTGGCCGGAGGCCCACTTCCACACTTCGGGGTAAGGTTCACGCGCAATGGAGTAGACGTCTGGGAACCCAAGGCTGGTGCCCTGGATGATGGCGTGGGGGTCGATGAGGTGGGTGAACTCGGTGACAGTCTTCACATGCTTAACACCACCAAGGCGGAAGGAGACAGACGCCCTGTTGCTGCCGGGCGGTGGTGCGTGACGCACAAATGAGCTCCAAAACTCCTGAAGGGCGACCAGAGGGTATGGGGAACCAAGAGTGGTTAAAGTTCGCTGATGAGCTGCAGAATAGCGGTCAATGAAATAACTACCAAGGTGTGAAGGTAGGGTAGATCGTATTCCACGGGTCTCTTCTACTTCCTTACTCAAATATGTTGGCAATTAAATTCAAGGTTAAACACTTAGTGCGTGGTGTGAGTTCCACGACTTCTATACTAAAATGTAAAGATCAATTGAAATGGAATTAAGATGAAGAAAGGTTGATTGAAAGACTAAGACAGACGACAGACAAGCTTAGATTTCAAATCCCCCTTAGATCACCAGAGCAATAGTAATCACAAGACCAGCGGTTTTCAATTCTAGTTCATTCAGTTCTCAGACACCACCGTAACTCCTGACCCTTAGGTTTAAGACTGGTGAACGTTCGCTCTATCCGATCTAGTTACCACGATTAATTAGCCGCCCGGGTACGGTCTCCTCTCGCAACGACTTAACTAACTGGTGCAATTCTAACGATTCATGAGTTACTCTTGCAGTGGATTAACCCTAACCGGTTCCTACGAATGGCACACTCCAATTATAAGGTTAATTGTTCAACTTGATGTTCTAAAGTAAGGCAAGCGTTCACTTCTATCCTTAGCTTAACAAGAATCTAATCTAGGTGGCTGATGACACTCGATTTGACGTGATTATCAGCCTCATTTAAGTGACATTTCTTTGCTTAAGACATGGTTTTTAGGGTAGAATAACAAATATTCAATCGATTGCCCTATCTCGTGCCATTTGTGTTACCTTGGCCCGTTTCGGGTCTATTTGATGGTTTTCTAGTGTTTTTATGTTAGCACAGGTTTTTGCCGTCAAATAAAGTAGCCAAGGACGTGTCTAAGGCATTGGAACCTCGAGGAATCACACCGAAATCGATCCAAGGAGCCAATCAAGTCAAACTAAAAGTCTGCCCGTTTACACTGACATTTTCGGAGAAAAGAACCCATGGTTTTCGGCGAAAATGTAAGGACAAATCCACTGATGCTCAGCAGTCCGAAAATCACAGGAGGGAAGCAGCCGGACACCAGCCATTTATGAAGGAATTTTCGCCGAAAATTCCTCAAGATTTTTGGCAAAAATATCAGGCAAATCCGGCCAATCTAGGGTTAAGTATAAATACTTAACCGACGGCCCGATAACAGATATACATCATAATATACTTTTCGAAATCAGAATTTGGAGAATTCTCTGAAGTTCTGGAGCGAAGAGTTAGAGTTCGAAGAGCTGGAAAGAGATTGTGACGCCATCCCTTCCACCTCGGAGACTCGGAGCTAGGAGTGTAGTTTACGGAAGATCAAAGTCTGTCAGAGTCGTCTAAATTAGGTTTTTCAGATTCTTTTCTATTCTTCCTCTAGATGATGAACTCTTTCTTTGTTTTTGATTCTTTTGTGATAAACATGAGTAGCTAAACTCGTTAGAGCTTAGACTAGATGAACCCTAAGTGACCCAGGGCTTTAAAGCGGTCACAGATCGTCGGTGATTAGATTCGAAATTCAATCAGTTCTTTTTCATGTTTGATTCATTCTTCATTGTTCATGTTTCTTGTCTGAATTGATCACCTAGATTATATTCTTGTTAAGCTAAGGATAAAAGCGAACGCTCGCCTTACTTTAGAACATCGAATTGAACAATTAACCTTATAATTGGAGCGTGCCTTTCGTAGGAACCGGTTAGGGTTAATCCACTGCAAGAGTAACTCATAAATCGTTAGTAATTGCACCAGTTAATTAAGTCGTTGCGAGAGGCGACCATACCCCAGCGGCTAGTTAATCTTGGTAGTTAGAACGGATAGAGCGAACGTTCGCCGGTCTTAAACCTAAGGGTAAGGAGTTATGGTGGTGCCTTAGTAATTGATTGAATGAGAATCGAAATCCGCTGATCTGTTGATTGCCAATGCTCTGGCAACGAAGGGGGATTCAAAGTCTAAGTTCGTCTGTCATCTTTGTTTTCAAACCCTAATTTCCAATCTGCTTTAGTTTAATTTTTAATTTTCTCTGTATTTCTTAAAATTAGAAGTCGTGGAACTCACACCACGCACGAAGTGCTTGCATTCGAGTATTTTGCTAGTTTTTGGAGTAGTCAATCATAGAAGGCCCGTGGAATACGATCTGCTTAGCTTTTAGCTTTGTAGTATTTGATCAACCGCTTCTGTGACGTTCATCAGTGGCCAAACCAGACAAGAAACATGAACAATGAAGAACAAATCAAACATGAAGAAGAAACTGAATGAATTTCGAAACTAATCACCGCCGATCCGTGACCGCTCTAAAGCCCTGGGTCACTTAGGTTTCATCTAATCTAAGCTCTACGAGTTTAGCTACTCATATTTAATACAGAAGAATCGAAGATAGACAAAGAATAAATCTCAGGTAGGGAAAACAGAGAAGAACTGCAAAACCTAATTTTGACGACTCCTTGCAGCTTCAATCTGCTGGATCTTCAACTCCTAGCACTGGCTCTCTGAGATGGATGGATGGCGTCACGATCCGTTCCTGGCTCCTTGAACTCTATCTACTCGTTCTCTCTCTCTCAGTCTTTCGGATTTTTTCGTCCAGTGTAAATTGTGTATCTTAATTTTAGCCGCTACTTTTGTATTTAAACCTAACCGAGCGACTGCTGATTTTTGCTAGGATTTTTGCCGAAAATACAAGGAGATTTTTAGTGAAAATATATGTTGAAAAGTCGGCTTGATTCGTCTATTTATTCCGGCTGAAATGACTTAGGGTTTTCGGGGAAAACTCCCAAGGTTTTCGCCGAAAACTTCTTCTTGATCGGGCCAGTGGATTCCTTCTTGCATTTTTGGTGAAAACTCAAGGTATTTTCGCCAAAAATCTGTGTGTAAATGGAGCAGGAATTATTTTTGAGTTGAATAACTTTTCTGGTTGATTCGGGTGTGATTCCTCGGGGTACCAGTGCCTCAGACACGTCCTTGGCTACCATATTTGATGGTGAACACCTGTTCTAACATGAAAATACTAGAAAACCATCAAATAGACCCGAAATGGGCCAAGGTAACTGATGACACTCGATTTGACGTGATTATCAGCCTCATTTAAGCGACATTTCCTTGCTTAAGACATGGTTTTTAGGGTAGAATAACAAATATTCAATCGATTGACCTATCTCGTGCCATTTGTGTTACCTTGGCCCGTTTCGGGTCTATTTGATGGTTTTCTAGTGTTTTTATGTTAGCACGGGTTTTTGTCGTTAAATAAAGTAGCCAAGGACGTGTCTAAAGCGTTGGAACCTCGAGGAATTGCACCGGAATCGATCCAAGGAGCCAATCAAGTCGAAACCATTCCTGCCCGGTTTACAAAAGAGTTTTCGCCGAAAATACCTCAGCATTTTCGGCGAAAATACATGCACAAATCCACTGATGTCAACTGAAGGATGTTTTCGGCGAAAACACTAAGTTTTCGCCGATAACTATTGGACCGAAAATCACAGAAGAAATCAACCGGCTGGCTTCCCATTTACACTAAGATTTTCGGCGAAAATACCTTAGTATTTTCGGCGAAAATATCAGGCAAAATCCGGCGGTATTAGGGTTAAGCATTAATACTTAACCGGCGGCCCAAAATCAAGGAGACCCTTTCACACAACATAATTACCAACTAATACCGAACTTCAGAATTACCAACTAATACCGAGCTCAGGCCCGCGACAAAGCTTAGTCGCAGGCGCCTGCGACTAAGCCCAGGCCCGCGATTAAGTTAGTCGCAGGTTGGCCTGCGACTAGTCAACTGTCTGGATCATTTTGGCCAGATTCCACGATTTCGGTCAGATTCTATACGATTTTGGACAAATTCCACGATTTTGGTCAGATTTCACAATTTTTGTATGATGTTGAATTTTATAATTAATGATTATTAACATATTATAATCTTGGAACAACAATCATTAAATCATAAACTTAATCATATGTTACAACACAGATTAATTCATAATCAACAACACATGGAAATGTTAAACTATTCATCTAACTACACATCCAAATATTTATAACACTTGTTTGAAAATATAACACAACACCTAACATACAACAAACAAATATGAAACATCCTACTGATCCTGGTTCTGGTTCTGGTAGATGCCTTCATTCCAAGGCTGCTGCAAGTATCAACAATGAAATTAAGTAGAGTTAATTAAATAGTGTAATTATAAATTAATTGAAAGCATAAATAACTCACAGAGTTCTGCCGGAGTCATCTTAATTAGGTTTTTCAGATCCTTTTCTATTCTTCCTCTGTTCAAGATGAACTCTATCTTTGTCTTTGATTCTTTTGTTATGAAGATGAGTAGCTAAACTTGTAGAGCTTAGACTAGATGAACCCTAAGTGACCCAGGGCTTCAAAGTGGTCACGGATCGGCAATGATTATATTCAAAGTTCAATCAATTTCTCTTTCATGTTTGATTTGTTCTTCGTTGTTCATGTTTCTTGTCTGGATTGATCACCTAGATTAGATTCTTGTTAAGCTAAGGATAGAAGCGAACGCTCGCCTTACTTTAAAACATCAAACCGAACAATTAACCTAATCATTGTGTGCCTTTCGTAGGAACCAGTTAGGGTTAATCCACTGCAAGACTAACTCATAAATCGTTAGTAATTCCACCAATTTGTTAAGTCATTGCGAGAGGCGACCGTACCCGGGCAGCTAATTAATCTTCGTAGCTAGATCGGATAGAGCGAACGTTCGCTAGTCTTAAACCTAAGGGTCAGGAGTTATGGTGGTGTCTTAGAATTGATTGAACGAGAATCAAAATCCGCTGATCTGTTGATTGCCAATGTTCTGCTGAACGAAGGGGAATTCAAAGTCTAAGCTTGCCCGTCATCTTTGTTTAACCAACCAGTCTTTCGATCTGTTTTCAGTTTTCATTTTTAATTTCCATGCATTTCTTAGAATTAGAAGTCGTGGAACTCACACCACGCACAACCTGTTTAAACTTGAATAAACTGTCAGCTTCTTTGAGTAGTCAATTATTAGAAAACCCGTGGAATACGATCTACCCTAGCTTCCAGATTGGTAGTTATTTGATAACGCTCTACGATGATTCATCAAATTGGCGCCGTTGCCAGGGACCTTCTTTTAATTGTTTGAAAGGAGAACTGGCATCTTATTCTTCTACTTTCCATCTTTCACCTTTCCATCCACTTCGATTATTCACTGGTTTTGTTTGTTTTTGTCATTTGTAGGTTGTTCACAGGTGTATGTGATGTGATCATAATTAATGCATTTTTAGTCCTTGATTAGCCTAGGTATCTCCCATGTTTGATCTCATTTTGCTATGATTAATATGCCTTTATTGAAGTTTTATGCAAAGTGATATTTTGTTGTCCGGTTTCGACTTTGAGGCCAATTTTATGTCTATTGGAGTTGTTTTCTTTGCATTTTCAGGTCTTGGCATTGAAGTACTGGTGACAAGGATAACGTAGGATCAAACGGGAGGTCAATCAGAGCTAGGACGGAGGAGATATGGACGTTGCAAAATCAAAGAAAATACAACTTTCCTAAAGAAGTTTTCGGCGAGAACTTAGAGTTCTCGCCGAAAACTCTAAGCTTTTCGCAGACAGAAGAAACAGGAGATGGACATCCGATTTATGAAGAATTTTTCGGTGAAAACTATCTGAGTTTTTGCCAAAAACCTATGAAGGAAGCAAAAGCCATCGGTGATTTTCAAAGAGATTTTCGGTGAAAACTTTCTTCAGTTTTTGCCAAAAATTCCAGGTATTTCCGGTGCAGTATATAAGGAAGAAGGAGGAGAAAATTAAAAGGGAATTGAATCATAATTACAACACAGCCGCCGTCACTCTTTTCTCTCAATTTACAATCGCTGATCACCTCCTCTCTCTCAACAAAACACCATCCTTCCTCCCTTGTTGATTAACTTGAAGATCAAGGATCTAAGTGAAGTCCTCCATAGCTTGGATTGGAGCTTGAAGAGCCAAGTAGGAAGATCCTCCATGGAAGCAAGGATGGTCTTCTCTACTCAATTTCAGGTTTCTTCCATGGTTATGCTAGGCTAAGCTTAGGTTTAGTTTAGTGGGGGATGGATCAAGCTAGGATAGGTGATTGATTGTATGGATTGATGTTTCTCTTAGCCATTTGTGTGAGATGATGATCCTAAACCTTGTGCTTTGTAGCCATTAGAGCTTGATTTGTTCTTTTGGTATTGTTTATGTCTTTCAATACATGAGAATGATTGATTGATGTTGATCTAATGTGCTTGTATTGTAATTGGATGATTTGAGAGATTGGATTATACAATTGCAACCATTTTGAGCTTGTTTTCCCTTGTTGTCATTTTATCAAACACTTGGTGTGCATTTAGTTTTCTTTCATTTGAAGGTTGAAAGACCCTTTTGATTGCTAGACTAGTGCTATATTATTGACATGAGAGTGTCTTGCATCATTTACCTTGTGTTAGATGAATGTTAGCATAGAATTCAAGTTTCAAGCATTTCATTGGACTAGTTAAAGCACTTCATTTCCTTTGTTCACATAGCGAAAGCATGGTTCATTTGGTCTAGGAGTAGAGAGTCAATTGTGCGAGAGTTTCTTGATTCTACTTGAGTGAAATGCATGGTCATTAGTTTACACATCGTTGCTTGATATTCAATCCAGCTTTCATGAACCTTGAGCTTGAAGGAACCCTTTGCTAGGCTAAACTCCTTTCTCTCTTGTTTGTTCCTCAATTTTACTTGTTAGTTTTGCCTTCTTTGTTTATGCTTTTGATTTGTTCTAATTCAAAACCAAACCTCAATTCAAATTTTTAAGACCGTTCATGAATTTTGTGAGTATTAGCTTATGAGAGGACCTTGTGGAATACGACCTTGGTAATTAAATTCTTATCAAGTTTTTGGCGCCATTGCCGGGGAACTCTCATTCCTAAGAAAGCAATTATTAGTGAACCGATCTTTACACTTCCTTCCATTTTCCTTTTAGCTTCCTTGTTACTCTTGGTTTACTTTGTTATCCCGCATCGTTGTATTACTCGGGTGTGTTCGTTGTGCTTGTTTGCAGGAGATTGGTGTTAGTGCATGAGGCGTTCAGCTCGTCTTCAAGCACGAATCCAAGGACTAGAACAAGTGCTCGAGCCACGGACTACTTCCCCACCTCCTACAATTGAAGAACAAGAAGCTGACCGCATCTCACACCACATTATGTCTCATCACGAGGACGAGGATAACCATTCGGAACATTCACATCACACTAATGAAGATGATCAATCGCAAAGAGGTGTGAGGCGCACACTAGCTGATTATGCTCGCCCAACCCTCGAAGGGGCAGCCTCGAGCATCGTGCGAAGACCGGTAAATGCAAGAAACTTCGAGTTGAAGCCTAATATGATTCAGATGGTACAGAACGGAGTGGTGTTCAATGGTATAGACGGAGAGTGCCCGTCTAGACATTTGAAGGACTTCCTAGAGATATGCGATACAGTGAAGAACGATCAAGTTCACCCGGATTGTGTGCGACTCCGACTCTTCCCCTTCTCCCTCAAAGGTAGAGCCAAGTCTTGGTTGGAGAACCAACCTAGTAGAACATTCACTACATGGGAGGGACTAGCCGAAGCCTTCCTCGAGGAGTTTTTCCCCCTTATATGACGGATGCAATCTGAGATTATATCAACCACTTCACACAACACAAGGGAGAGCTCTTCCATGAGACTTGGAATAGGTTCCAAGCCCTTCTTCGGTCTTGTCCTCATCACAACTTCGCCGAATGGAGTTTGGCGGATATCTTCGCTAGGTCCCTTGATTTTGAGAATACAAGGATGATCAACCAAGCCGCCAGAGGTGATCTAAGGATGCTCACTCCCGAAGATGCTCTAGAACTCTTTGCGGAGATGGCCAACAAGACAAGGAGTTGGTCTCGACAACAACCTCCAAGGTCCAAGTATGGGAGCGACACTCACTACGACTCTAGAGCTATAAGTGTTGATGCACCAAAGGATTCGTCTGGCTATGGGAAGAAGCCTAAGTTACCGGGCACCAAGATGAAGATGACCCCATGTTTGCGCTCCTCATGTCGAAGATCGATGCCATGGCATCTCAGGTAAGTAACCTAAGTATGCCTAAGCATCCCTCTAAGGTTCCAGTGCCTCAGACACGTCCTTGGCTACCATATTTGATGGTGAACACCTGTGCTAACATGAAAATACTAGAAAACCATCAAATAGACCCGAAATGGGCCAAGGTAACTGATGACACTCGATTTGACATGATTATCAGCCTCATTTAAGTGACATTTCCTTGCTTAAGACATGGGTTTTAGGGTAGAATAACGAATATTCAATCGATTTCCCTATCTCGTGCCATTTGTGTTACCTTGGTCCGTTTCGGGTCTATTTGATGGTTTTCTAGTGTTTTTATGTTAGCACAGGTTTTTGCCATCAAATAAAGTAGCCAAGGATGTGTCTAAAGCGTTGGAACCTCGAGGAATTGCACTGGAATCAATCCAAGGAGCCAATCAAGTCGAAACAATTCCTGCCCTGGTTTACAAAGGAATTTTCGCCGAAAATACCTCAGCATTTTCGGCGAAAATACATGAACAAATCCATTGATGTCAACTGAAGGATGTTTTCAGCGAAAACACAAAGTTTTCACCGAGAACTATTGGACCGAAAATCACAGAAGAAATCAACCGGCGGGCTTCCCATTTACACTAAGATTTTTGGCGAAAACACCCTAGTATTTTCGGCGAAAATATCAGGCAAAATCTGGCGGTATTAGGGTTAAGTATAAATACTTAACCGGCGTCCCAAAATCAAGGAGACCCTTTCACACAACAAAATTACCAACTAATACCGAACTTCAGAATTCTCTCAAGTTCTGGAGTAAAAAGTTTAGAGTCCGAAGAGCCGAAAAGAGATCGCGACGCCATCCCTTCCATCTCGAAGACTCGGAGCTAGGATTGCAGTTTACCGAAGATCAAAGTCTGCCAGAGTCGTCTTAATTAGGTTTTTCAGATTCTTTTCTGTTCTTCCTCTGGATGATGAACTCTTTCTTTGTCTTTGATTCTTTTGTGATAAACATGAGTAGCTAAACTCTTAGAGCTTAGACTAGATGAACCCTAAGTGACGCAGGGCTTTAAAGCGGTCACCGATCGGCGGTGATTAGATTCGAAGTTCAATCAGTTTCTCTTTCATGTTTAATTTGTTCTTCATTGTTCATGTTTCTTGTCTTGATTGATCACCTAGATTAGATTCTTGTTAAGCTAAGGATAGAAGCGAACGCTCGCCTTACTTTAAAACATCAAATTGAACAATTAACCTTATAATTGGAGCGTGCCTTTAGTAGGAACCGGTTAGGGTTAATCCTCTGCAAGAGTAACTCATAAATCGTTAGTAATTCCACCAGTTAAGTTAAGTCGTTGCGAGAGGCGATCGTACCCGGGCGACTAATTAATTTTGGTAGCTAGAACGGATAGAGCGAACGTTCGCCGGTCTTAAACCTAAGGGTAAGGAGTTATGGTGGTGTCTTAGAATTGATTGAATGAGAATCGAAATCCGCTGATCTGTTGATTGCCAATGCTCTGGGGAGCGAAGGGGGATTCAAAGTCTAAGTTCGTCTATCATCTCTGTTTTAATCAACTAATTTCCATTCTGTTCTTAGTTTCAATTTTTAATTTTTCTGCATTTCTTAGAATTAGAAGTCGTGGAACTCACACCACGCACGAAGTGCTGGAACCTGAGTAAATTGCTAGTTTATTTGAGTAGTCAATCATTAGAAGGCCCGTGGAATACGATCTACCCTAGCTTTTGTTAGCTTTGTTAGTTATTTGATTGAGTCGTCAACGACCGGCTCACCAGTAACACAAAAGGCATGGGATGGATCGATTGAGTGAATATTCACTATTCTACCCTAAAAACCGTGTCTTAAGCAATGAAATGTCGCTTATATGAGGCTGATAATCACGTCAATTCGAGTGTCATCAAAATACCCCACACTTAGGCTTTTGCTTGTCCTCAAGCAAACTGAACTAGAACATACTCAAATTCACAAATGACACGAGATTAAACTCAGATTCAGTTCTAACGATTTGGTTTAGACTGTTCCACGTAGAAAAAGTGACCTAGACATGCAAGAACATCAACCAAACAAGTTTTCGAGCTCACTAATTTCTGCACACTTCAAGTAGTGGTTTTAACAAAGCTCATTTCTTGGCAAAACAATTAATCATAGTTAACCGACTACGATAACACCAATTCTAATAAAAAAGACTTTAAGCTCTAGCCATTATGTGGATGCGGAGGTAGGGAAAGTGACGTGGCTATTGACTCGACTTCATCCGTTTCTAGATCTGCACGTTACATGTTCTAGCTAGGACCGATTTAAACAACAATTTATTTCAAGTTTCGACTTTTTTCCTTCAATTTATTTACTGCATACTAGTGCTCAATATCAAACACTTCACTTAGGTGTTGGACCTGCCTAGCTCACAGTATTTGTGCTTATGCTAGTGCTCAACCCGAACACTTCACTTAGGTGTCGGGCTTGCCTAGCTTTATTTTCAGCACTTTAAAGAACTTAACATTGATTTGCACAACTTTATTACTTGATTTAACAATTTAGCCATTTGATCCTAGCTAGTTATAACTTTTTACACAAGATTTCGAATTGGATTTCCGTCTAATCTCAAGACACAATCACAGGTGAACAAATATGGAGTGGAAAAACATGGGAGAAGCTAGCATTTATCATCTTAGAACGGTGTTATCGAGCTTTGTTATTAACAAGTCAATCAATTCAATTAATTCAAGTTTCAACTACCGAAGTGATTTGTGATCTGTTCTGACCTAGACTCATTTAATATCAGTTTTGACACGTTGGTTACAGTTTCTAAGTGGAACAGTCTAGACGTCATTGTTCAAAATTGAAGTCAATTTAACATCAAAAGTCAAGAATTGAGCAATTCTATGCTAGAGAATTTTCAAATTCGAACCACATAATCATAGATAGCAAGCAAGATCATGCATAATCCTAGACTCCTACCCCACACTTAAACGGTTCTGTGTCCGCACAGAACGAATCTAGAGTAGAGAGATACGAAGAACGTGGAAGGTGATGGTCGGTGTAGCGGATGAGCATGGAGAGTCCGGAGTGGAGCGGAGTAGCTACTCAAGTTCCTGCAAAAACAAAAACAACAAAAACACTACAAAGAAGAGGGAACATAGTCGCAGGCTCGAATGGATATAGTCGCAGGTTGGCCTGCGACTAAGTGTTAATTTAGTCGCAGGCGCTGCCTGCGACTAAATTTGGGCCGCCTGCGACTAAAATAGCTGCGACAAAGCCCAGGCTTAGTCGCAGGCGCCTGCGACTAAGCTTTGTCGCGGGCTGCCAGCGACTAAGCTCAGGCCAGCGACAAAGCTTAGTCGCAGGCGCCTGCGACTAAGCCCAGACCCGCGATTAAGTTAGTCGCAGGCTGGCCTGCGACTAGTCAACTGTCCGGATCATTTTGGCCAGATTCCACGATTTTGGTCAGATTCTATACGATTTTGGGCAGATTCCACGATTTTGGTCAGATTCCATGATTTTGGTCAGATTTCACAATTTTTGTATGATGTTGAATTTTATAATTAATGATTATTAACAGATTATAATCTTGGAACAACAATCATTAAATCATAAACTTAATCATATGTTACAACACAGATTAATTCATAATCAACAACACATGGAAATGTTAAACTATTCATCTAACTACACATCCAAATATTTATCACACTTGTCTGAAAATATAACACAACACCTAACATACAACAAACAAAGATAAAACATCCTACTGATCCTGGTTCTGGTAGATGCCTTCATTCCAAGGCTGCTGCAAGTATCAACAATGAAATTAAGTAGAGTTAATTAAATAGTGTAATTATAAATTAATTGAAAGCATAAATAACTCACAGAGTTCTGCCGGAGTCATCTTAATTAGGTTTTTCAGATCCTTTTCTATTCTTCCTCTGTTCAAGATGAACTCTATCTTTGTCTTTGATTCTTTTGTTATGAACATGAGTAGCTAAACTCGTAGAGCTTAGACTAGATGAACCCTAAGTGACCCAGGGCTTCAAAGTTTCACGGATCGGCGATGATTAGATTCAAAGTTCAATCAATTTCTCTTTCATGTTTGATTTGTTCTTCGTTGTTCATGTTTCTTGTCTAGATTGATCACCTAGATTAGATTCTTGTTAAGCTAAGGATAGAAGCGAACGCTCGCCTTACTTTAAAACATCAAACCGAACAATTAACCTAATCATTGTAGTGTGCCTTTCGTAGGAACCAGTTAGGGTTAATCCACTATAAGAGTAACTCATAAATTGTTAGTAATTCCACCAATTAGTTAAGTCATTGTGAGAGGCGACCGTACCCGGGTGGCTAATTAATCTTGGTAGCTAGATCGGATAGAGCGAACGTTTGCTAGTCTTAAACCTAAGGGTCAGGAGTTATGGTGGTGTCTTAGAATTGATTGAACGAGAATCGAAATCCGCTGATCTGTTGATTGCCAATGCTCTGGTGAACGAAGGGGAATTCAAAGTCTAAGCTTGTCCGTCATCTTTGTTTAACCTACCAGTCTTTCGATCTGTTTTCAGTTTTAATTTTTAATTTCCGTGCATTTCTTAGAATTAGAAGTCGTGGAACTCACACCACGCACAACCTGTTTAAACTTGAATAAACTGTCAGCTTCTTTGAGTAGTCAATTATTAGAAAACCCGTGGAATATGATCTACCCTAGCTTTCAGATTGGTAGTTATTTGATACCGCTCTACGACAATTCATCAAATTGGCGCCGTTGCCAGGGAGCTTCTTTTAATTATTTGAAAGGAGAACTGGCATCTTATTCTTGTACTTTCCATCTTTCACCTTTCCATCCACTTCGATTTTACATGGTTTTGTTTGTTTTTGTCATTTGTAGGTTGTTCACAGGTGTATGTGATGTGATCATATTTAATGCATTTTTAGTCCTTGATTAGCCTAGGTATCTCCCATGTTTGATCTCATTTTGCTATGATTAATATGCCTTTATTGAAGTTTTATGCAAAGTGCTATTTTGTTGTCCGGTTTCCACTTTGAGGCCAATTTTATGTCTATTGGAGTTGTTTTCTTTGCATTTTCAGGTCTTGGCATTGATGTACTGGTGACAAGGATCACGTAGGATCAAACGGGAGGTCAATCAGAGCTACGACGGAGGAGATATGGACGTCGCAAAATTGAAGAAAATACAACTTTCCTAAAGAAGTTTTCGGCGAGAACTTAGAGTTCTCGCCGAAAACTCTAAGCTTTTCGCAGACAGAAGAAACAGGAGATGGACATCCGATTTATGAAGAAGTTTTCGGCGAAAACTATCTGAGTTTTCGCCGAAAACCTATGAACGAAGCAAAAGCCATCGGTGATTTTCAAAGAGATTTTCGGTGAAAACTTTCTTCAGTTTTCGCCAAAAATTCCAGGTATTTCCGGTGCAGTATATAAGGAAGAAGGAGGAGAAAATTAAAAGGGAATTGAATCATAATTACAACACAGCCGCCGTCACTCTTTTCTCTCAATTTACAATCGCTGATCACCTCCTCTCTCTCAACAAAACACCATCCTTCCTCCCTTGTTGATCAATTTGAAGATCAAGGATCTAAGTGAAGTCCTCAATAGCTTGGATTGGAGCTTGAAGAGCCAAGTAGGAAGATCCTCCATGGAAGCAAGGATGGTCTCCTCTACTCAATTTCAGGTTTCTTCCATGGTTATGCTAGGCTAAGCTTAGGTTTAGTTTAGTGGGGGTTGGATCAAGCTAGGATAGGTGATTGATTGTATGGATTGATGTTTCTCTTAGCCATTTGTGTAAGATGATGATCCTAGACCTTGTGCTTTGTAGCCATTAGAGCTTGATTTGTTCTTTTGGTATTGTTTATGTCTTTCAATACATGAGAATGATTGATTGATGTTGATCTAAGGTGCTTGGATTTTAATTGGATGATTTGAGAGATTGGATTATACAATTGCAACCATTTTGAGCTTGTTTTCCCTTGTTGTCATTTTATCAAACACTTGGTGTGCATTTAGTTTTCTTTCATTTGAAGGTTGAAAGACCCTTTGATTGCTAGACTAGTGCTATATTATTGACATGAGAGTGTCTTGCATCATTTACCTTGTGTTAGATGAATGTTAGTATAGAATTCAAGTTTCAAGCATTTCATTGGACTAGTTAAATCACTTCATTTCCTTTGTTCACATAGCGAAAGCATGGTTCATTTGGTCTAGGAGTAGAGAGTCAATTGTGCGAGAGTTCGTTGATTCTACTTGAGTGAAATGCATGGTCATTAGTTTACATATCGTTGCTTGATATTCAATCCAGCTTTCATGAACCTTGAGCTTGAAGGAACCCCTTGCTAGGCTAAACTCCTTTCTCTCTTGTTTGTTCCTCAATTTTACTTGTTAGTTTTGCCTTCTTTGTTTATGCTTTTGATTTGTTCTAATTCAAAACCAAACCTCAATTCAAATGTTTAGACCGTTCATGAATTTTGTGAGTATTAGCTTATGAGAGGACCTTGTGGAATACCGTTCATAAATTCTTATCAAGTTTTTGGCGCCGTTGCCGGGGAACTCTCATTCCTAAGAAAGCAATTATTAGTGAACCGATCTTTACACTTCCTTCCATTTTCCTTTTAGCTTCCTTGTTACTCTTGGTTTACTTTGTTATCCCGCATCGTTGTATTACTCGGGTGTGTTCGTTGTGCTTGTTTGCAGGAGATTGCTGTTAGTGCATGAGGCGTTCAGCTCGTCTTCAAGCACGAATCCAAGGACTAGAACAAGTGCTCGAGCCACGGACTACTTCCCCACCTCCTACAATTGAAGAACAAGAAGCTGACCGCATCTCACACCACACTATGTCTCATCACGAGGACGAGGATAACCATTCGGAACATTCACATCACACTAATGAAGATGATCAATCGCAAAGAGGTGCGAGGCGCACACTAGCTGATTATGCTCGCCCAACCCTCGAAGGGGCAGCCTCGAGCATCGTGCGAAGACCGGTAAATGCAAGAAACTTCGAGTTAAAGCCTAATATGATTCAGATGGTACAGAACGGAGTGGTGTTCAATGGTATAGACGGAGAGTGCCCGTCTAGACATTTGAAGGACTTCCTAGAGATATGCGATACAGTGAAGAACGATCAAGTTCACCCGGATTGTGTGCGACTCCGACTCTTCCCCGTCTCCCTCAAAGGTAGAGCCAAGTCTTGGTTGGAGAACCAACCTAGTAGAACATTCACTACATGGGAGGGACTAGCCGAAGCCTTCCTCGAGGAGTTTTTCCCCCTTATATGACAGATGCAATCCGAGATCGTATCAACCACTTCACACAACACAAGGGAGAGCTCTTCCATGAGACTTGGAATAGGTTCCAAGCCCTTCTTCGGTCTTGTCCTCATCACAACTTCGCCGAATGGAGTTTGGCGGATATCTTTGCTAGGTCCCTTGATTTTGAGAATACAAGGATGATCAACCGAGCCGCCGGAGGTGATCTAAGGATGCTCACTCCCGAAGATGCTCTAGAACTCTTTGCGGAGATGGCCAACAAGACAAGGAGTTGGTCTTGACAACAACCTCCAAGGTCCAAGTATGGGAGCGACACTCACTACGACTCTAGAGCTATAAGTGTTGATGCACCAAAGGATTCGTCTAGCTATGGGAAGAAGCCTAAGTTACCGGGCACCGAGATGAAGATGACCCCATGTTTGCGCTCCTCATGTCGAAGATCGATGCCATGGCATCTCAGGTAAGTAACCTAAGTATGCCTAAGCATCCCTCTAAGGTTCCATCACCTCATGTGGGTAATCCCCCAGTGGCTTCAATATATTGTTGTGAATGTTGTGGGGGTCAAGGTCACGATGTCAGTGCTTGCCCCTCCGCCACTCCTGAGCTTGGCCAAGGCAATCACAATGAGGAGGTAAGCTTCGTAGAAGGTCAAGGATTCCATTGTAATTTCAACCCCCAAGGTAACTATCAAGGGGGTAAGTATAACCGACCTTGGAACCAAGGTGGTGGGTACAACAAGTCTAACCAAGGGTACCAAGGCCAAGGGAGTCAAGGTAGTGGTTATAACAAGGGTTACAACCAAGGAAATCAAGGAGGATTCCAAGGTTATAGAGGGTATCAAGGCAACCAATGGACTCAAGGAAGTAACGAAAACCAAGGTAGTCAATGGACTCAAGGAGGTCACCAAGGTCAAAGGAACCAAGGGGGAAATCAATGGAATCAAAGTGGACATCCAAATCAAGGTCCCCAAGGTCCTACCCCACCGGGAATGTACAATCATAGAGGTGATGGACCACCCGGATTCAACAAACCACCTCACAACAAAGAGGGCGGTTCTTCAATATCGCAAGAGGATACCAACGCGGCAATGATTCAACTTATCAAGAATCAACAGGCTTCAATTGCAAATTTGGAGAATCAAATGGGTCATATTGCTAAGACGCTCTCGGAGCGACCCTCGGGTACTTTGCCTTCCAATACCGAGGTCAACCCCAAAGGTCCGGAGCATTGCAAGGTAGTGACCTTGAGAAGTGGAAAATCTTTGCAAGATGCAATCTCTTCTCCAGTTGATTCCCAAAAGGTACAAGCTCCTAATATAATGGTTGATGATGATGATATCAAGGATCCTTCGGATGAAGTTGAGGTTGAAGTCGGACCTCTTACGGGTAATATGAGTACTAAGGTTGCCAAGGAACCTAGTAAGGCTACATCGAGTACACCACCGGTCTCTCCTCGCGCACCGGTTGTACCTCCATACAAGCCTAAGCTTCCATACCCCTCTCGAGTGAAGAAGGATGGCCTTGAGAAGGTTTTTAAGAAGTTTGTGGAGCGGCTTAGTCAAATGCAATTTTCTCTTCCGTTTACCGAAGCTATGACTATGATGCCTCAATATGCTAAGTTCATGAAGGAACTCTACACCAACAAGAGGAAGCTACCGGAGACATCTCTTGTCCACCTCAATGAGGAATGCTCCGCCGTTCTATTCAAGAGTCCACCGGAAAAGCTTAAGGATCAAGGATCCGGGTACTTTTACTATCCCTTGTGCTATAGGTAATACCTCTTTGGCTAATGGTCTTGCGGATCTAGGTGCTAGTATCAATGTCATGCCTTATTGCATATTTGAGAAACTAGGGTTATCTAATCTTCGTCCTACTCGTATGTACATTCAACTTGCGGACAAGTCGACCAAGAGTCCTAGGGGGATTGTTAATGATGTGATAGTTAAAGTAGGCCCTTTTGTGTTCCTAGTTAATTTGCGGTCATTGATATCGATGATGTGGATGTCTCATTGATATTTGGTAGACCATTTCTTGCTACTTCTCATGCTTTAATTGATGTGCATAATGGGAAATTGACATTGAGAGTAGGACAAGAGAGTGTCACATTTTGCATAGCCGATGGCATGAAGTTTGCTCATGTACAAGATGATTTAGAGTACTCGTGTGATACTATTACTTCGGCTAGTGTGTGTAGTATTTCTAACTTCGTGTGTCGAAATTCTTTGGATGTTTGCCTTAGAATGAATGTGCATGAACATTTAGACACCCCAGAGTTAAAAGCTCAGGTGGCTTACCTTGAAAGGGAGAGACAAGTTGGAGAGTGAAACAGTTTTTGTTGCTCTTCTGAAGGTGGAAAGGGTGAAGACCTCCTATGAAGAACCACCTACTATTGAGCTCAAACCCCTTCCCACACATTTGGAGTATGCTTTTCTCATGCCAAATTCTAAGCTACCGGTCATCATCAATTCTAAGCTTCTACCCGAGCAAAAGGACTGTCTAGTGGAGCTCCTCAAGAAGTACATGAGAGCTATTGCGTGGAGCATCTCGGATATTCGAGGTATAAGTCCCACATTTTGCTCACATCGGATCCTTATGGAGGAAGATTTCAAGCCGGTTGTGCAACCTCAAAGAAGATTGAATCCTAACATGAAAGAGGTTGTGAAGAAAGAGGTTATTAAGCTTATGGATGCGGGGATTATCTTTCCTATCTCAAATAGTCCTTGGGTTAGCCCCGTGCAAGTTGTTCCCAAGAAAGGAGGGATCACGGTGGTAGCTAATGACAAGAATGAGCTCATCCCGACAAGGACGATCACCGGGTGGCGTGTTTGCATAGATTATCGTCGACTAAATGAGGCCACAAGGAAGGATCATTTTCCTCTACCTTTCATGGATCAAATGCTCGAGCATCTCTCCGGTCACGAGTACTATTGCTTCTTGGATGGCATGTCCGGATACTTCCAAATACCGATTGCTCCGGAGGACATTGAGAAGACCACATTCACATGCCCTTTTGGTACGTTTGCTTATCGCCGAATTCCATTTGGATTGTGCAATGCTCCCGCTACCTTCCAACGATGTATGCTTGCCATCTTTGATGATTTTGTGGAAGATATCATGGAAGTGTTCATGGATGATTTCTCGGTCTTTGGGGACTCATTTGATCTTTGTTTGAGGAACCTTGAGAAGGTGTTGCATCGTTGTGAAGAGACCAATCTCGCGCTAAGTTGGGCGAAGTGCCATTTCATGGTCAATGAGGGGATTGTTCTTGGTCACAAGATCTCTCCAAAAGGCATTGAGGTTGATAAGGCAAAGCTAGAGACCATCTCTCAACTTCCTCCACCTTCTTCCATGAAAGCCGTGAGATGTTTTTTGGGGCATGCCGGTTTCTATAGGCGCTTCATTAAAGACTTCTCCAAGATAACTACTCCTATGACTCGGCTTCTCGAGAAGGATGTGGAATTTCGATTTGATGATGAATGCATGCGAGCTTTTGAACTCCTCAAGGGTAAGCTTACAAATGCTCCTATACTCATTGCTCCGGATTGGTCAAGGTCGTTTGAGTTGATGTGCGATGCTAGTGATTACGCTATTGGAGCGGTCCTAGGCCAACGAATCGACAAGAGATTCCATCCAATATACTATGCAAGTAAGACTCTCAATAAAGCTCAAAGGAACTACACAACTACGGAGAATGAGCTCTTGGCCATAGTGTTTGCTTTTGATAAGTTTAGGTCATACTTGGTGCTTTCTCACACTATTGTCTTCACGGACCACCAAGCTTTGAGGTACCTTCTATCTAAGACCGATGCTAAACCAAGATTGATTCGATGGGTTCTTTTGTTGCAAGAGTTTGACATTGAAATTCGAGATAAGAAGGGATCCGAGAAGCCGCCGATCACTTGTCTTGTTTGAAAGAAGCTGAAATGGTACACAACGGTAATGAAGAAATCAATGACAACTTCCCCGATGAGCTATTATTCGCATTAGCAACTTTGGAGTTCAAGGAACCTTGGTTCGCGGATTTAGCTAACTATCTTGCTAGTGGATACTTGAAGGAGGGCCTCTCCACTCAAGACAAAAGGAAGTTCTTTGCGGATTTGAAGCATTACTATTGGGACGATCCTTTTGTGTTTCAAGTTGGCTTCGATGGGAAGATTAGAAGATGTGTTAACCATGGAGAAGTGGAGGACATCATACTTCATTGCCACTCCGGTCCTACGGGTGGACATCATGGGGCAAATCGCACGGCTCGCAAGGTACTTGAGTCCGGATTCTTTTGGCCCTCGATCTTTCGAGATTGTCAAGACTATGTCAAGTCTTGCGATGCTTGTCAACATTCAGGTAACATTTCTTCCCATGATGAAATGCCTCAAAATGTTTTGTTAGTAGTAGAGATATTCGATATTTGGGGTATTGATTTCATGGGACCGTTCCCTCCTTCGCATGGTAACAAGTATATATTAGTTGCGGTTGATTATGTGTCTAAATGGGCGGAGGCACAAGCTTTGCCTACCAATGATGCCCGAGTTGTAGGGAAGTTTCTTGTTAAGTTGTTCACCCGATTTGGTGCTCCTCGTGCTATCATTAGTGATCGAGGTACTCACTTTCAAGAGCAATTCGATAGAGTATGCCGCCGGTTCGGTGTCACTCATCGGATGTCTACCTCGTATCACCCTCAAACTAGTGGCCAAGCCGAGATAACTAATAGGGAACTTAAGAGAATTTTGGAGAAAACGGTCGACCAATCACGGAAAGATTGGTCGACGAAGCTTGATGATGCTCTATGGGCCTACCGCACGGCTTACAAGACCCCTATAGGCACTACTCCCTATAGGATGGTCTATGGTAAAGCTTGCCATTTGCCGGTAGAGCTTGAGCACCGATCTCTTTGGGCGTTGAAATTTCTAAACCTTGATATGAGTCTCGCAGGAGAAGAGCGTAAGTTTCAGGTACAGGAGCTCGAAGAGTATCGCCATCATGCATATGAGAGTGCCAAGCTATACAAAGAGAGGACGAAGCTCATTCATGACTCCCGATTGAAGCCGGGCAAGGATTTCAGAGTTGGTGACCAAGTCCTCCTATACAACTCTTGGCTCAAACTCTTTCCCGGGAAGTTGAGATCTCGTTGGTCCGGACCATTCATGGTAACTCAAGTATTTCCTTATGGCACCGTCGAGGTAATTTCTCCCTCTCAAGCCGAACCTTTTAAGGTGAATGGCCATCGACTTAAACATTATGTGATTAATGATACTATTGGTGCGGTAGAGGTTTTATCCTTGGTTATGCCTTGAGTGCTCTTGGTTTCGTCTAGCTAGAGACGTTAAAGAAGCGCTTCATGGGAGGCAACCCATGTTATCCTTACCTTTTCGCTTTTATGTTTTTGTGTTGTTTTAGTTCGTTGAATAAGATGTTGGCAAGCACTTAGGAGGATCACTCTTCACAATGAGCGTCATGGGACTCTTCTACTGATATTATGTCCTATGCTCCTCTCTACCATTGCGGTAACTTCGTTCCACCTTACTCTCTCTCTCTCTTGATCATTGAGGGCAATGCTCATGTTAGTCATAGGGGGGAGTTTGAGGTTTGGTGTGATTATTTGTGGTAAAGATCTAAGGCTATGCTTTGATGAGTTGCATGATCTTGAATCAATGTCGAATTCCTCTATTGTAGAATCATTCGGTTCTTGACTTTTGGTGTTTAATTGACTTCAAGCTTTCACAATGACATTTAGACTGTCCTACTTAGAACCTATAAACAACATGTTAGAGCTAATATCAAATGAGTCTAGGCCAGAACAGAGATTTTATCACTCTTGTATGTTGGTTGATTGGTTTGATACGTGTTTTTGTACCACTCGATAACACCGGTCTAAGATGATGAAGGCAATCAGAATTTTCACCCCTTTTCCATGTTTTTCTTCACCTTTTTGGTCCCTCGTGATTGTGGCTTGAGATTAGACGGAATCCAATTCAAAATCTTGTATTGAAGTTGTAAGGGGCTAAGGATCAAGTGGCTAATTTGGAAAGAAAATGCTCAAAAGAAAAGAAAAGCTAGGCAAGCTCGGCACCTAAGTGAAGTGTCGGGTTGAGCACTAGCAAAGGCAAAAGCTGTGAGCTAGGCAGGTTCAACACCTAAGTGAAGTGTTGGATCGTGCACTAGTATGCAGTAGAGAAAAAAAAGAGAAGAAAAAAAATGAAAAAGAAAAGAGAAAGAAAAAAAGAGTTTTCAAATGTAGCCCTTGATCCTAGCCAGAGTTTGTAAAGTGCGGATCTAGAAGCGGATGAAGTCGAGTCGATAGCCACATCATGATCACTCATCACTCTCAAAAATTCTCCTACCCCCGCCTTATCTGTTCCATCTCCCGAGTTCAAGTCCTTCTAATTAGAGTTGGTGTTGTCGTGGTCGGTTTTTTCTGTATCCCAATTAACCACTACTTGAAGTGTGCAGATATTAGTGAGGTCTAGACTTGTTTGGTTGATGTTCTGCCATTTGTAGGTTAAGTTTGTTCGTGGAACAGTTTAAGCCAAATTGTTATCGTTTGAATCTCAATGTGACCGATCTTGTCATTTGTGGACTTGGATGTTTTCTAATTCATTTGCTTGAGGACAAGCAAAGCTTAGTCGTAGGGGAATTTGATGTGATCATATTTAGTGCATTTTTAGTCCATGATTAGCCTAGGTATCTCCCATGTTTGATCTCATTTTGCTATGATTAATATGTCTTTATTGAAGTTTTATGCAAAGTGCTATTTTGTTGTCCGATTTCCACTTTGAGGCCAATTTTATGTCTATTGGAGTTGTTTTCTTTGCATTTTCAGGTCTTGGCATTGAAGTACTGGTGACAAGGATCATGTAGGGTCAAACGGGAGGTCAATCGGAGCTAGGACGGAGGAGATATGGACGTTGCAAAATCAAAGAAAATACAACTTTCCTGAAGAAGTTTTCGGCGAGAACTTAGAGTTCTCGCCGAAAAATCTAAGCTTTTCGCAGACAGAAGAAACAGGAGACGGACATCCGATTTATGAAGAAGTTTTCAGCGAAAACTATCTGAGTTCTTGCCGAAAACCTATGAAGGAAGCAAAAGCCATCGATGATTTTCAAAGAGATTTTCGGCGAAAACTTTTTCAGTTTTTGCCAAAAATTCCAGGTATTTCCGGTGCAGTATATAAGGAAGAAGGAGGAGAAAATTAAAAGGGAATTGAATCATAATTACAACACGGCCGCCGTCACTCTTTTCTCTCAATTTACAATCACTGATCACATCCTCTCTCTCAACAAAACACCATCCTTCCTCCCTTGTTGATCAACTTGAAGATCAAGGATCTAAGTGAAGTCCTCCATAGCTTGGATTGGAGCTTGAAGAGCCATGTAGGAAGATCCTCCATGGAAGCAAGGATGGTCTCCTCAACTCAATTTCAGGTTTCTTCCATGGTTATGCTAGGCTAAGCTTAGGTTTAGTTTAGTGGGGGATGGATCAAGCTAGGATAGGTGATTGATTGTATGGATTGATGTTTCTCTTAGCCATTTGTGTAAGATGATGATCCTAGACCTTGTGCTTTGTAGCCATTAGAGCTTGATTTGTTCTTTTGGTATTGTTTATGTCTTTCAATACATGAGAATGATTGATTGATGTTGATCTAAGGTGCTTGGATTTTAATTGGATGATTTGAGAGATTGGATTATACAATTGCAACCATTTTGAGCTTGTTTTCCCTTGTTGTCATTTTATCAAACCGTTGAAAGACCCTTTTGATTGCTAGACTAGTGCTATATTATTGACATGAGAGTGTCTTGCATCATTTACCTTGTGTTAGATGAATGTTAGCATAGAATTCAAGTTTCAAGCATTTCATTGGACTAGTTAAAGCACTTCATTTCCTTTGTTCACATAGCGAAAGCATGGTTCATTTGGTCTAGGAGTAGAGAGTCAATTGTGCGAGAGTTCGTTGATTCTACTTGAGTGAAATGCATGGTCATTAGTTTACACATCGTTGCTTGATATTCAATCCAGCTTTCATGAACCTTGAGCTTGAAGGAACCCCTTGCTAGGCTAAACTCCTTTCTCTCTTGTTTGTTCCTCAATTTTACTTGTTAGTTTTGCCTTCTTTGTTTATGCTTTTGATTTGTTCTAATTCAAAACCAAACCTCAATTCAAATGTTTAGACCGTTCATGAATTTTGTGAGTATTAGCTTATGAGAGGACCTTGTGGAATACGACCTTAGTAATTAAATTCTTATCAGTATGCATTGTTTCCCTCTCACGCGCTCTCAAACCGCCAAGGACGACAAGGCTAAGAGTGTAGAGAGACTAGGCAGAACCAATCCAGATTCCAAGGAGAGGCAGAACCAATCCACCTCCATCCGTCACTCCGATCAAGATTGAGGAACTGAAGGAGAGTTCCTCATCTCCAACTTCACCGTCATCTTCATCCGCTTCATACACCGAATCACTTTCACCTCCTCCATCCCCCAGGATGACTGATCAGTTACCACACCACCACCAGGCGTGCACAGAAGAGTCTAGCTGACTACAACAAGTCGAGCGCGACTAGCGTTCGATCTTCCATTGCCGTGCCGCGCATTGAAGGAGATCCTGACTATGAGATCAAGATTCCATTCTTGACTATCATCTCTAGGGATCTACAGTTTAAAAGCAGGCCACTAGACAATCCGTGCACGCATCTGGCGGATTTCATTGATCTCTGCGGCACTTTCAAGAATGGGAATCTCGACAAGAACACTTTTTGCTTGAGAGCTTTCCCGTTCTCTCTGAAAGGCGCTGCTAAGAGGTGGCTTACTGGCAAACCACCTGGCTACTACACCAACTAGGAGACTCTTGCTCAGACTTCGTCAAAGAGTACTTCCCTCCTTCCAGGACAACAGCCTTCAAGGACAACATCGCCAGATTCTCTCAGAAGGAAGGAGCGAGCTTATATGATACTTGGAATGAATTCCAAGAACTTCTCTACAACTGTCCTTACCACGGTTTCGAGCAGAGGCAGTTAGATGAAATCTTTGCTCAAGGTCTTCGTGAAGAATCTACCAAATGGGTCAATTCCCTAGCTGAAGGGGATTGCACTACACTTACACTTGAAGCTGCTCTTCTTCATTATGCGAACTGTGCTTCTAAGTCAAGGAACTGGGAGTGACAATCTGAAGGATCAAGAAGAAAGCTCGATCTCGAAGCAACCATCAAGGCAGAAGTAGAGAAGCATCTGAAGAAGTCTTCTACACCCATCAAGCCCCCGGCAGCCGCTGTCTACGTTGCCGATTGCAAGTGGTGTGGAGCTTGTGCGCATAATGGAGGCTGATGCCAGAATTTTGGTAACACAGAAGTCTGGTCTGCCGAAGAAGTCAATTTTGTTCAACAAGGCTTCAGTAATAATCAGAACGGTTATGTTGGCTACTGCAATTTCAGGCAACATGGGAATTATCAAGATAGGCCTCCCTACAATGCCGGTGCCAACCAGAACCACGGCCAGAACCAAAACAGCTAACCAACTGGTCCATCTCAGGATCAGAAGCCGAACCATCCGTCGGCAGGTGTCTAACAGCCACCGCACCGCAATTCGGGCAACTATGGAACCGCTCCTGGCAATCGCCAGAATCAATATCTGAATAATACCTATACAGGGCAGCAACATCAGAGGGACAACAACGTCAGTGAACTAGACAAGAAGCTTAGTCAGATCATCACCAGACTTGACGATCACGACAGTCAGTTCAAGGGCCAAGCTCTTCTCAACCAAGAACAGATTGCATCCGGCCAAAGAATTGAGCAGGCTGTGAACCAGATCTCTAGCATGCTAGCATCTGGTCGACCATTTGACCAACTTCCAAGCCAAACCGAGCCAAATCTGAGAAAGGAGTAAGCTAAGATGGTATCCGTTCAAGAACCGACAAACTCGTCTACTAATGCTTCTTCCAATTTATGCAGGGCTGATGAACCTCCAGAGAAGAAGGAAACACCGAAGGAGGCGCCTAAGGGATATGATCCTCCTCTTGCTCCGTACTACGTGAAGCCTCCTTTTCCAAGAGCATTGCTACTGAACGCGAGGATCGAGACTGGCATGTGGGGAGGTAAATAAGGGTATCCTGCCGCTCCTATCAAGAAACCTTCATCGCCATATCCAGCTAAGTGTTCTGATCCTAGTTCTTTCACGCATCCTCTAGTTATTAATGATGTTAAAATAGAACGTAGTTTGGTTGATCTAGGTGCGTCTGTCAATGTTATGCCTATGAGTTTATTTGAAAAATTGAACCTAGGAGAACTTGAACCAACTAACATACAACTTGTCTTTGCTGATAGATCACTTAAAAATCCGAGAGGAGAGATAAAAGACGTTGTTACTAAATGTGGTCCTTTCATGTTCTTAGCTGACTATGTGATAGATACTAGTAAGGATGATTCTACCATTCTCATAGGACGACCTTTCATGGCAACAACTGGAATGCAAATTAACGTTCCAAATGGTTCCTTGACCTTGAGGGTTGGTAAGGACACGATAACGTTCCGCCTTAAAAACGGAATGAAATATACTCCTCTGAATGAAGAATCTCATTGTCTAGCTGTTGAAACTGTGAAGTTGACTCCGGTCAACTCCATTACTGACGTCTCTTCTAGTGTTCCTAGACCAATTGTTGTTGCAGGTGTTGAACAGATTACCAAGCAGAAACCAAGATCTTCTGCTCAAAAGCCGCCAAAGAAGAAGGAACTGAAAGCCTCTTCTTCACCGCCAAGCAAGGAACCTGGCAGGTCGCGGAGCAAGAATCAGAAAAAGAAGACTCAAATGGTCTGGAGACCAGTTGTTCCGCCACCATCTTCCGAACCAGCGACACCACCAATTCCTTCCGAGCTACCGGCGCCGGAGCAAGTATTGAAGGAGAAGCCAAAAGCATCTCCTAAGGAAATACCGACGATCACCGATCCTGGTGATGCAAAGCCGGAGTTTAAAAAGAAGACAAAGTCGATCGTTCTCATTCCTTCCATCATCTTTCTTGTAGAGGATGATCCCTCGAGAGAACTTTTTGGTCCATTCAAGATCACGGAGCACCTTCCCTATGGACGCACAAAGCTCACTCATGCTAACGGGAAGAAATTCATGCTCGCCGGAGATACCCCGAAGCTCTATTTCATGAACTCCGATGCTAGCATTAAGGAGAACCTGAGTTGGGATGTCTCCTAATAAGTCCAGGTATCGTCCAGCTCAAGGACGTTAATAAAAGAGCGCTCCGTGGGAGGCAACCCACGGCTGGAGTCAGTTTTTCATTTGTGTCAAACTTAGTGATTTGGAGTCAGTTTGGGGGAGCCAAAAGTGTCAGTTTGCATGATTTCTTATTTTTCGTATGTCGTCTGTGTGTCATCGTTGCAATCGCAAGTTGTTTGAGGTTGTTCCAATTTTTTTCAATTTAATTGTGATTTTCTGAAGTTTGCCGGGATTATGAAAATATTTTCAATCGTACAGGTCAAACTTTTTGGCGAAAACTGTCCCATTTTTTGGCGAAAACTTCCTTGCAGATCCCACTGAGTTTTCTGATTGATTTTAACTAAAATTTTTGGCAAAAACTCTATGAGTTTTTGGCGAAAATTCTTTTGAAAACCGGCAGACGATTTTAACTTGAGTTTTCGCCAAAAAATTGCACAAATTTTCGCCGAAAACCTGAGACAAAATTCAACAATTTTTCCCCTTATTTTCCCGGTCTCTCTGATGAGCTGCAGAACAGTGATCAAATACTACCAAGCTAGAAAGCTAAGCAGATCGTATTCCACAGGGCTTCTTCTAATTGACTACTCAAAGAAGCTGGCAATTTATCCAAGTTTGAACACGTTGTGCGTGGTGTGAGTTCCACGACTTGTAGACTAATATGCAGGAAAATTTAAAATGAAATTAAAAGACAGAATGATTGGTTGGTTTAAACAGACGACAGACAAGCTTAGATTTCGAATCCCCCTTAGATCACCAAAGCAACAGCAATCACAAGACCAACAGTTTTCAATTCTCATTCAATCAATTTCTATACACCACCATAACTCCTGACCCTTAGGTTTAAGACCGGCGAACGTTCGCTCTATCCGATCTAACTACCAAGATTATCTAGCCACCCGGGTACGATCGCCTCTCGCAACGACTTAATTAACTGGTGCAATTACTAACGATTTATCACTACAACATAACATTGATTTTGTCACAGACAAAAACACAGTTTGTCGCA
This sequence comes from Linum lewisii, assembly GCA_034768395.1. NCBI lineage: Eukaryota > Viridiplantae > Streptophyta > Magnoliopsida > Malpighiales > Linaceae > Linum > Linum lewisii. Next base: position 42,144,721 of record CM068302.1, read on the forward strand.
GGCCAGCCTGTGACAAAGCACGATGTTTGTCGCAGACGCTGCCTGCGACAAAATGCGTTTTTGTCTGCGACAAAAACAGCCGCGACAAAGCGCATTTTGTCGCAGGCGTTGTCTGTGACAAACTTTGTCACAGGCGGCTGTCTGTCGCAGGCCGTCTGTGACAAACGTTTGTCACAGACGGCCTGCGACAGACAGCCGTCTGCGACAAAGTTTGTCGCAGACAGATTGTGGCAGACAGCTGCCTGCGACAAACTTTGTCACAGACGGTTGTCTGTCACAATTTGTCTGTGACAAAATGGAGCCCAGGGTTGGGTCGGACCTGCAGGCTGTGGGGCTTTTTTGGGCTGAATGGGTTTTTTAAACAGGCTTTTGTTCGGGCTTTTTGCCTCTTTTTCGTAGGCTTTTCGTAGCCTTTTTCAAATTTTTGCCGGATTGAACGAGAACTACTGTTGAAAAAAAAATACAACGACGCTAGAACATAAAAAAACTACTAAAAGTATCAAATGAAATTCCTAACAACACAGTTAAATTCATAATACATTTAAAATGAACAAACAAACAGTACTGACACAGACGTCAGTAACATAATACAGTATAAGTATGATACAAATAAAGTACAAGTACAACAATCACAAGGTACAACTCTTCACACGGAGACTATAGATACTGGCCTTAAGGAGAAGGAGCTTCATTAGCCTGCAATAACACAAAAAGAACATCTAATTGTCAAATACAAAAATTACAAATTAACACTAATATTTAAATTAGTTATCAAATATGATGAATAAGAACAGAAAATTACCGAATAAAAACAACAACAAAATTCCGGAAATAATCCCGACGCACTGCCGCAAAAAAAGAACTAGCGAATCTCCACGAAATCTACGAACGAAGGAAACCAATCAGAATCATGCCAAAAAACATTGGACAAGACAATGAAGAACTGCTGATCTTACCTTAGAAAATCGATCTTTTGACGAACAGTCGATTGTAAATCAATGGCGTAAAATCGGTCTGCTGTCAAGAAATGATGATCTTACCTTGATGAATCTGGGGAAAGAAGCCATCAGAAACTAGTTTAATATGAAATCAAGAACTCGTTTAATACTAAAATGATCTGAGCAGATTATATTACTCACCTGGAGATGGTGGAGATTGTCGGTGGAAGCGGCAATACGTCAGAGAGGGGCCTTAGACGTCGGAGGGGGTTGTGGGACGTCGGATGAGGGGTTTTAGAAGTTGGAGGGGGGCTATGGGACGTCGGAGGAGGATCTGGGACAGCGGAAGAGGGGTATAGGACGTCGGACTCGGGCTATGGGACGTCGGACGGGAGTTATGAGACGTCGGAGGAGGCTTTGGGACGTCGGAGGACGGCGGAATAGGAGACAAACTTCATCGGAGGCGTCAAAAGAGAGGAGAGAAAGAGAGAGTTTCGGAAGAACTGAATGGTGCCCGTGAACTTTAGGGGGGTCATTCAGTGTTTTGTCGCAGGCAGCCTGTGACAAAGCCCGTCACAGACAGAGCTTTGTCGCAGGCAGCCTGTGACAAAGCCCGTCACAGACAGGCCCTTGTCGCAGGCCGCCTGTGACAAAGCCCGTCACAGACAGGCATTTGTCACAGGCCGCCTGCGACAAGCCCGTCACAAACATTGCTTTGTCGCAGGTGGCCTGCGACAAAGCTGTCACAGACAGCGACCGGCCTGCGACAAAGCGCACCGCCTGCGACGAGCTTTGTCACAGGCCGTGTTTTCTGTCACAGGTGGCCTGCGACAAAACAACTGTTCTGTTGTAGTGTATGAGTTACTCTTGAAGCAGATTAACCCTAACTGGTTCCTACGAAAGGCACACTCCAATGATTAGGTTAACTAGTTGAATTGATGTTTCAAAGAGAGGCGAGCGTTCGCTTCTATCCTCAGCTTAACAAGAATCTAAACTAGGTGATCAAGGAAGACAAGTTTAAGCGCCAAAGCAGGGAACTGTCTAACGCCTACGTCTAGTGACTATGTCTGGCGACTAACCCTAGCTTGCAAAAACCTAATCTAGGCGATCAACCAGAAAAGAAACATAAACAATCAAGAACAAAATAACCATGCAAAGAGAAACTGATTGAACTTTGAATCTAATTACCGCCGATCCGTGACCGCTTTAAAGCCCTGGGTCACTTAGGGTTCATCTAATCTAAGCTCTACGAGTTTAGCTACTCATATCAGAAACAAGAGAATCGAAAAAAACAAGGAATACATCTCAGGTAGGAAGAACAGAGAAGAACTGTAAAACCTAATTTGACGAATCCATGAAGCTTCAATCTCCGGTAATCTTCAATCCAAGCTCCGAGTCTCCGAGGTGAAGGGGTGGCGTTACGATCTCTCCACGATTCCTTGAACTCTCTAAACTCTTTCTCGAACTTCTAGGTCTGGAAATTATGATTGATATTATAAGGTATATCGATTTTTGGGCCGCCGATTAAGTATTTATACTAACCCTAACTACTGCCGGTTAAGTATTTATACTTAACCCTAATAACTAGGATTTTTGGCGAAAATATTAAGGAATTTTCGCCGAAAATTCTGTTGTAAAAGTGGATGACCGCCGGCTGATTTCTCTGTGGTTTTCGGTCCAACAGTTTTCAGCGAAAACATGGTGTTTTTGCCGAAAACATCCTTCAGTTGACATCAACGAATTTGTTCATGCATTTTCACCGAAAATACTAAGGGATTTTCGGCGAAAATTACTTTGTAAACCGTGTAGGAATTTGTTTGACTTGGTTGGCTCCTTGGATCGATTCCGCTGTGATTCCTCGAGGTTCCAACGCCTTAGACACGTCCTTGGCTACTTATTTGACGGCAAAAACCTGTGCTAACATAAAAACACTAGAAAACCATCAAATAGACCTGAAACGGTCCAAGGTAACAAAAATGGCACGAGATAGGGCAATTGATTGAATATTCGTTATTCTACCCTAAAAACCATGTCTTAAGCAAGGAAATGTCGCTTAAATGAGGCTGATAATCACGTCAAATCGAGTGTCATCACTCTCTCTCTCTCCCCCTCACTTTGCATTTTCCTAAAATAAAAAACCCTCCCCATGTTTTTACATCTTTCGCCGCGACCGCCACTCTTTTGCCGCCGCCGCCCGTTTCCCGCCGCCGCCACCGTCGCCACCGCCGCCGCACCTCTCCCCTACCTTCTCTGATAATTTTGAGCCATAGACCATCCGAATCGGAGCTCTAGAGCTCCCGTTCTGCCAAACCCTAATTTTCCAATTTTGCTCCGATTTCTCTCTCCGTTCATTTTCAGCACTCATGGCTTCTAGGTAAGTTGTAGAACTTTTCATTCCGAATCTTTTGACATTTTGAATGCTGAATTTTGTCAGGGTTGACTTTGGTTGACTTTTTCGGTCTACCTCGATTTGCGTGCTGACTATTTCGTGTGAACTAGGTTAGCTGAATTGCTTTGGCCTGATTTAGCATGCTTAGGGAGAATTGTGCTGAATTGTAATACCATTTGATCGTGTGTTGATATGCTTAAAGATCGATACTTTGCGGTGTTGACTTTTGAGAAATGTCAGTTTGACCATGAACTGTCTATGCTTGTTTGGCTGCCATGTGTGTTCATTCACGTTCATATTACTGTGCTTGCCATCTGAGTTTATAATTATGCCATCATTTCCCGCTCTAAGCTAGTAATTGCCATGATTAGGGTTCAATGTGCTATGATGTTGACTTTTTGAATGTCAGTTTGACTTCTGATCTCTAATTATGATATGACCATTCCGGCTAAACATATGCATACTTTGTGATTTATTGTGATTACCGATTACTTACTTCGCTTACCCCCACTCGGTTTACCTCATTTCTTTGTGAAATTGAGTTTTTCTACTAAGTGTGGGGTGGGTTATTAGTTAATTAATCTGGTTTCGTTTCTGGCTATAGGAATGTCACTCATGAGCGCAGGACTAAGGCACGACTTGATACCAGCTCTAGCTCACGAGCTTCCGTTCTTGTCACACCCGCCATCCACGACCCTCCACCAGCATTCCCTGGCCGTGTCGGGTACCACCCCACCATCGCCCGCCTACCGGTGCACTACTTCGAGCGCTACCAGAGGCTCGAGCATGTTCCTGGAGCCGACGTGCGCCCACTATCCTTGGATTCCCTCCTCGAGTACAACGAGGACTGGTACCGGAATGTGCTCGACTCATTGATGCCCTCCGGACTTCTAGAGCTGACCACCTTAGCTGCCGACTTTCCAGACGTCGCTCTACAGGAGTTCTGGGCCACGTTCAAGCTGGATGAGCATAAGAGGAGGTAGCGCCAAAAGGTCATCTCCTTCTACCTTGGCGGGGTGTACAAGACGTTCACCTATGATGAGTTTGCCGCCCACCTTGGCATCCCCCGGGAGCATTACGAGGGTCATCACCTCGGCTGGGAGAACAACACCGGAAACGGAGAGGAGTATCACGCGCTCTGGAGCCACATGACTGGAGTGCCAAACGCTCGGACCACGTCACATAACTCAGTTAAGTCACTCTCTCACCCTCTCTATCGGTTTATCCATACGGTTTGGCGTAGATCTATTTTGTTTGCTTCAGATAAGAGCCGCCACCACATCAGCCGAGAGGAGCTCCTTCTTCACCGCGCCATCTGGGAGGGTTATCCTCTTCATCCCAGATGGGTGCTTGCACGCATATTCCGCCAGAAGACTCAGAAGCCGAATCCGCCTAGCTCACTCCTGGGAGGCAACTTTGTCGGCCAACTCATCATCTCCCTCGGTCTCAGCCATTCTTATGGCTCGGACGTCCCACGACGCAGAGTATACACCGTCGGAGGCGATTTGGCGATCGAGTACGCCCTTGAGTTGGACCTTGGTCCCCAGGTAGCGGCAGATCCTCCCATCCAGCACGAGGAAGAATCAGATGAAGAAGATGATTCTGAGGAGCAACAGCCTCAGCCAGGAGCGGAGTTTGACTACCATATACCACGCCACATCATCAGCAGGGTATGACCTTCAGTCCCTGCCGCCCATTCCAGAGCCATTCCAGGCGCCTCACCCTCAGCTCCGACCGCATCCCGCGGACATTGGAGAGTTGTACAAGTGACTCCAGGAGTGGCGGATCACAGATACCGCCACTCAGGATGCCAGATGGATTATTATGCAGCAGCACATGCTCCGCACTGACGAGAGGTATGAGGCACAGCTAGCGTGGCAGCGGCAGGTTGGCAATGCCCTCCACATTCCCCCTCCTGATGCGCTTGACCAGCAGTGATCGGGTTGTATTCCTTTTCTGGTCCTTTCTTTTTATTTCTTCTTTTCGGATTTCGATCCAACTTTTTTCTGTGTGGATCCGAGACACTTGTCTCGGTTTTTCCCTTTTTATCTTTCATTTGTTTTTGTTTTGCAGGCAGTTGGGAGATTCCCTTTGCTTCATTTCGGTAGATTCCCTCTACTCCGAGGATCCAAGCTCATCCCCTACACCAACCATCTTGGTCCAGGTTCTTCTACTTCACTTTTCACTCTAGTTTTAGTCTTGTGAGGACACAATACGATTTAAGTGTGGGGTAGGATGCTAGAGAACCTTGCATGAACTTGATTGCCCTTGATTGTGTTTTTGTGTGCCTCGTGGTTCCTTTCTAGTCTCTCTAGCATTAGAATGGCCCAGTTCTTGATTTTTGATGTTAAGTTGTTGTTCAATCTTTCATAATGATGCTTAGACTGCTTAACCTAGAACTTGAGAACCAACGTGTATACTTTGATGCTAAATTGCCTGGTCAGAACATATTGTTAAACATCACACTTGTAGTTTGTAGCCTTGATTGCATGAAAATGACCGAATCCGACTAGCAAACCAACTGTGAGCTTTTGATCCATTGCACGTAACTTGCAATTTCAATTCTTTTTGAGTGATTTTCTGTTTGCTTGAATGAGTTAGAATTTGCATGACACCTACTAGAGACCACACGATGACACGAGTTCTAGAATGATAGGGGCACCTAGATTCAGCCACTAAGCCAGATAGCCTACCTAACGTTAAATCCATTAGGTGTAAACCCTTGAGCTTGGCCTGTTCTTTCGGTTCGATATACATTACAGCCATTTCCCATTCTTTCATTCCCCGTTGATCCCCTGTGGTTGTAGTTCTAGATTGACCTACCGGAAGTCGGTTTGTGGTAACCTACCTATAGCCATTAAACAGGTGGTCTTAGCTATTATGTCTAAACGTGTAAACCCCTCTAGCAACTAAAAGAAAGAATTGGCATAAAAAGAAAAAAAAAAAGAAAAACATAGAAATTTTCGAAAAAGAAAACAAAAAGAAGAAAAAATCAGAAAAGCCCAAAAGTTTCAAGTTTTTAGTTCAATTAACGTTCTTCTCCCTACATATGGAAGAACGAAGTCAAAAGAAAATTCAAAGATAAAATATGTGTAAAGAAAATAAAGTGCTAGGTTGCTTGAGGGTATCATAGGACGAGCGTTCACTTCTCCACCCGTGTCTGGTTAGACGGTAGGAAGCCATAGGTTAGATTCGAGGGAAGTTAGTCGAAAGCTACACCGCACCAAAGCCATCATCATACATTCCCATCATCCATCTCATCATAAACTGTGTAGTGTAGAATTCGTTACGGTCCTAGCAGGGAAGTCCTTCTTGACTAGTTACTCGTGTTGTCACAGTGGTGGAGATGTGGTCGAATTGCAAACTTATGACAGAATTCAGTAACAGAAAATGATTGAGAGCATAAACATGTCCTTAAACACAGAGAATGAGAGTTTCCCGTTTACTAAATATTTCTTGGGTGAGGAGTCTGGTCGGTCAGGTCAAATTCGTGCATAATTGGTTGCTATTACTCGTCGTGTGCAGTTTTTAGTGAGACCAGGTTGTTTGGCTGATCAGTATGCATGTTAGGTTTCTTGTTCTAGGAATTATCTGATTAATAATTCATTGTGTTTGATTGAACTTCAATTTAATCAATCTTATTATTTGTGAACATAAGCGTTTCTATTCAGTTTGCTTAAGGACAAGCAAAAGCTTATGTGTGGGGTATTTTGATGACACTCGATTTGACGTGATTATCAGCCTCATTTAAGCGATATTTCCTTGCTTAAGACATGGTTTTTAGGGTAGAATAGCGAATATTCACTCAACTACTCTAGCTCGTACCATTTGTGTTACTTTGGCCCGTTTTGGGTCTATTTGATGGTTTTCTAGTGATTTCATGTTAGCACAGGTTTTTGCCGTCAAATAAAGTAGCCAAGGACGTGTCTAAGGCTTTGGAACCTTGAGGAATCACACCGGAATCGGTCCAAGGAGTCAATCAAGTCGAACCAAATCCTGCTCCCATTTTTTTTTATGAATAAGAAGGGTTTTATATCATCAAAAGCAATGAATAGTTGTACAAGAATCCACAACTAACTACTCAAAACAAATAAGCCTCTAAATAATTGAGCCTATACTACTCTCAAACTTATGCCTATGAGCAAAGGTAATGATCTCTTGTTTAATCTCCTGTACAAGGCCTACCGAAGGCACCTCACCCCCTGTATAAACCCTCTTACAACGTTCTATCCAGATTCTGCATATAGCAACTCTCCACATCAGCCGCTTTGCATTATAAGTTGGACTTTGAAGGCTCCATCCCATCATACTAGCAATTGCCTGTGTCAAATTCTGGCCGGAGAGCTCTAGGAATAGACTGTCCAAGACCTCCCTTGCGTAGCTGCAAGTTCCAAATAAATGGTCTATAGTTTCTTCTCCCTGCTTGCATAAAACACAAGTATCATCAACCTCAACATTCCATTTTCTGATTCTATCCGCTGTCATTAGCTTTCTGTTTATTATAATCCAGGCAACTACTCCTCTTCTTGGAATGGAGTATCCAGACCAAACAACATCATAACAGTCCACTTCCTCACCAGTTGGCCTAATGGAGTTCCAGACTTCTGTTAATTTGAACCTGTTCATTAGTTTCCCATCCCATAGAAGGTCTCCATCAGCATCCATTTGCACATGCGGCCTGACTACATCCCTGATCTTCAGGTAATTAGGAGACGGTACCCGGCTACTTGGGGGACCGAGGAGAGTATGAGGAGACGGTACCCGGAGTTGGTGGAAGCCTATGCTTTAGGTAATTACTCTCCTTTAGTGTGTTTTCTTGCGTTGCTCGTTTTGGTGCCAGCCCTAATGGAGCTAAGGTGTGTGGTGTGTTCATATGGTGTTGAAAATGTAGAAAATTGGTGTGGGATTGATGAGTAGTTGGGGATAGAACATTAGTGTCATCGTTGGGGGTTTCGAGGGTCAATAGGGTGCCTGAATTACTGCAATTTTTATGCTGTGTTTTTGGTATCATGTTGATAGGATGAGTTAGGGATGATTTTGGGGATGAAATCCTTGAAGTTGTGGAGACTTGTAACATCCCCGTTCAACCAAACGGTTCGGCACTCAGGATCGGTTGACTAGGGTGCTGGAATCAGTGCTCTTAAGGTCCCCTTGTGGTCTGGGACGTTCGGGTATAAGCCGGGTCAAGGTTGCAAAGGGGGAAATAGTGCAGTATATAGTACACGGCCGTGTAGTGTGATACACACCGTGTATCACAATACACGCCGTGTATGCTTGGTACACGGTCGTGTACCTTAGCGTCAGAATCTCGTCGAAAGTTGCCAGAAATTAATACGCAGCCGTGTGTTGAGGATACACGCCGTGTATCATGATACATGTCGTGTATCATGATACACGCTGTGTATCATGGACCTGACATAAAAGGACGGATTCTACATGGAAATTCATAACTTCTCCATCCTTTCTCTCTCCCTGAAAAGCCATTGACGAACTTCATTTGACCAATCTTCAGAGAGGGATTCCGGGAGCTGTAGAGGTCAGAATTGAGATCCGTTTGTTGCTATGGATTCGTAGGGAAAGGAGAAGAGATCGCTAACTTCCATTTTGGGTTTTTGGGTGTAGGTAGTGAGCAGTAAAGAAGGGTAAAGCTACGAGTTTCGTGGTTGGGAAATCGGGTTTCTGAGGAACTAGAAGACGATTAGAGCCTCGTCTTCTATTCCAGGTGAGGGCTTAGCATTGTATAGATAGTTTGGACAGCGTGAGGAGTTCCAATTCAACTTAGATGAAACCTAGGTGATGCATGTAAATGACAAGTGTAAAAGGGGTAAATTGTGTTGTGTATGTGCTTGGTTGCTGTTGATGATTGCCGTGATTGATTGTTGATTGTTGATTGCTGTAGTGTGGGATTGAGTATGGACTGAAATGAATGAATCAATGGGTTGACATAGAAATGAGAGCTAGGACGATTGGGAATTGGGTGTAAGTGTTGTAACGTTGTGAACTGTCAGTTGTGGATGCAGGAGATTGGCCATGCAAATGTGGGGTCGCTCTTAATAAGAGGAACAGGTGGGTGACCCCTAGGCTCATGACATGGCCTCCCCCGTACTTGCAGGTGGGGGTGGCCGGTGGGCTAGCCGGTTACCTTGATTTGGTGTGGTGTTAACGTGTTGATTGTGGATTGGATGAGATGTGTTGGAAATGTGATGTGGAATTTGTCGGAGTGATGAGATGTGACTAGTGGTAACTGTGAACTGTGGTGAATTTGTTGAATGTGAATGATAGAAACTGAAGGAGCCTGTACTTCCCCCTAATACTGCACTATGGGTATTAAGCGCCTCTTCGAGGGAAAGAGGTGCGGTCACGTCTTCAAGGGAAAGGCGTGATTTATTTGGTTAAGTCAAGTTTATGATTCCTTCAAGGGAAAGGTCTCGTGGTATCTTCCAAGGGTGAGGATGCGTCTTGGACCTCTCCAGGGGAGAGAGGTGCGTCAGGCCGGCAGGGTGGTTCGGGATAAACTCCTTATGGCGCCTAATAACTCACCTAGAGAACTTGAATGTGGATGATTGCGTGTTGCCTTGTGTTTGTGACTTGGTGGATGTCTATGATGTGTATATATGTTATTTACCTTGATGCTTGGTGTACTATTGATATCTTGTGTTGTAGTTGTAGTATGAGAACGAGAACTGACCAACGTGATCACCTAGACTGCTTCAGGGACTTAAAATGTGGAAAGGGTTAAGTTGTGGTTCCATTGTTGAGTGTCTTGTGCGGAGTTGGAACCACTCCATGGAATAGGCCAACGTGTTGGTAAGCCCGGTGGGTTCACTCAATTTCAATAGGAAATTGATCCCTTTTCCCCTTTCAGGATCTCATGGCGAGGGTGGTTGTGGAGTTAGGGCTCGGGGTTGATTTCGTGAACTGCCGGACAGAAGCTATGAGGTGAAGACTGGGATCACACAGAGTTGACTCTTTCTATTTTCTTTTCAGTTGACTAAGGGATTTTGGGGGATTTTTCATGTATTTTGGCATATGTTGGATTTGGAGGATTTATGTTGGTTTGGCTTGTACTTAGTTTCTCTTTCCACGTTTTATGAAGGCCTCCCTTATTTTTATTGATTTTTAATGTTGAAGTATTATCGTTTCACCTTGGTTTTTACTTAGTGACATTCGTGACCGGGTCAACCATGAGTTTTACCGGGTTGATTCGGGTCGGGTGTTACAGACTGCCCGCACTTAGAGGAGTTGAGAACCAAAAAGACTTGGTGTCGGAAGCTACCTTGCCAAAACAGCTAACCTACCGCACCAACCTAGATGTGACTAAGAAAATCCAAGCTCAAGTAGAGGAGCTAATGGACAAGGGATATGTCAGGGAAAGTATGAGCCCTTGTGCCGTGCCAGTCATCCTAGTCCTCAAGAAAGAAGGAACATGGAGGATGTGTGTTGACTGTCGAGCCATCAAGAACATAATAGTTAAGTATCGACATCCTATTCCTCGATTAGATTATATGCTTGATGAGTTACATGGATCTACCATCTCCTCTAAAATTGATCTTAAGTCTGGCTACCACCAAATCTGAATGAAGGAAGGTGATGAATGGAAAACGACTTTCAAAACAAAACTAGGTTTGTATGAGTGGATGGTCATGTGCTTTGGTTTAACGAATGCCCCTTGATGTGACTATATTTCGTGTGTTTTAAGCCCTCGATTAGCCTAAGGATCTCCCTTGTTTGATCTCATTTTGCCATGATTAATATGCTTTTATTGAAGTTTTATGCAAAGTGCTCTTTTGTTATCCAAGTGTCACTTTGAGGGCAATTTCAGTGCCCATTGGAGTTTTATATGTGCATTTTCAGGCCTTGGTGTCATAGTACTGGCGACAAGGAGCACTTAGGATCAAACGGTAGGTCAATCGGAGCTAGGACGGAGGAGTTATGGCCTTGGCAAGATTGGAAAAAATGCAGCATTTTCTGAAGGAGTTTTGCGAGAACTCTAAGTTGTCGCCGAGAAGTTGTCGCCGTTTGCAAACAGTAGAAACCCGGATTTTTGGAGTTGGTTTTGTGAAGAAGTTTTCGGTGAAAACTTTCTGAGTTTTCGCCGAAAACCTATGAAGAAAAGTGAAGGCTACTCGGTGATTTGCAAAGGAATTTTCGGTGAAAACTAAAGAAGTTTTCGCCGAAAACTTGAAGAGAAATCCGCACAATATATAAAGAGGAAGCGGTCGAAAATTTAGAAAAAAATTCATTATGAATTTCACACTCGACAACCTCACTCTCTCTCTCAACTCATCATCGGCGATCAGCCCTTCCTCTCAACCGATCATCCCTCTCCCTCCTTTGTTGATCAACTTGAAGATCAAGGAGCTAAGTGAAGTCCTCCATACTTTTGATTGAAGCTTGAAGAGCCAAGTTGAAAGATCCTCCATGGAAACAAGGACGATCTCCTCTACTCAATTTCAGGTTCCTTCCATGGTTATGCTAGGCTAAGCTTAGGTTTAGTTTAGTGGGGGATGGATCAAGCTAGGATATGTGATTGATTGTATGGATTGAGTTTCTCATAGCCATTTGTGTAAGATGATGATCCTAGACCTTGTGCTTGTTGTCCATGAGAACTTAACTTGTTCTTTTGGTACGTTGTTTATGTCTTTCAATACATGAGAATGATTGATTGATGTTGATCTAAGGTTTTAGGATTGTTATTGAATGATTTGAGAGATTGGATTATGCAATTGCAACCATTTTGAGCTTGTTTTCCTTGTTGTCATTTTGTCGAACACTTGGTGTGCATTTAGTTTTCAGTCATTTGAAGGTTGAAAGATCCTTTTAATTGTTAGACTAGTGTTATATGATTGACATGATAGTGTCTTGCATCATTTACCTTGTGTAAGATGAATGTTAGCATAGAGATCAAGTGTTGAGCACTTCATTGAGCTAGTTAAAGCACTCCATTTCCTTTGTTCACATAGCGAAAGCATGGTGCATTTGGTCTAGGAGTAGAGAGTCAATTGTGCGTGAGTTCGTTGATTCTACTTGAGTGAATTGCATGGTCATTAGTTTATACATCGTCGCTTGAGATTCAATCCAGCTTTCATGAACTTTGAGCTTGAATAAACCCCTTGCTAAACTAAACTCCCTTCTCTCTTGTTTGATCCTCAACTTACCTTGTTAACTATTGCTTTACTTGTTTGGTTGGTTTATGATTTTGAATCTTTGTCACCAAAACTAAATCTCAATTTAAATTTTTAGACCGTTCATGAACCTTGTGAGTATTAGCTTATGAGCGAACCTCGTGGAATACGACCTTGAATGTTGTGAGTTGAAAACCACACATCAAGTTTTTGGCGCCATTGCCGGGGAACTCTCATTCCTAAGAAAGCAATTATTAGTGAACCGATCTTTACACTTCCTTCCATTTTCCTTTATGCTTCCTTGTTGCTCTTTGTTTACTTTGTTATCCCAGATTGTTGTATTACTCGGGTGTGTTTGTTGTGCTTGTTTGCAGGTGATTTATGCTAGTGCATAAGGCGTTCAGCTCGTCTTCAAGCACGAATCCAAGGACTTTCACAAGGGATTAAGCCACCAACTACTCCCCCACCTTCTACAGTTGAAGAAGAAGAAGTTGATCGCATCTCACACCAAACTATGTCTCATCACGAGGACGAAGATAACAATTCAGAACATTCACATCACACCAATGAAGACGATCAATCGCAAAGAGGTGCGAGGCGCACACTAGCTGATTATGTTCGCCGAACCCTCGAAGGGGCAGCCTCGAGCATCGTGCGAAGACAAGTGAATGCAAGAAATTTTGAGCTAAAGCCAAATATGATTCAGATGGTATAGAACGGAGTGGTGTTCAACAGTTTAGATGGAGATTGCCCATCTAGACACTTGAAAGACTTTCTAGAGATATGCGATACGGTGAAGAATGATCAGGTTCATCCGGATTGTGTGCGACTCCGACTCTTTCCTTTCTCTCTCAAAGGTAGAGCCAAGTCTTGGTTGGAGAACCAACCTAGTAGAACATTCACTACATGGGAGGGACTAGCCGAAGCTTTCCTCGAAGAGTTCTTTCCTCCTTATGTGACGGATGCAATCCGAGATCGTATCAACCACTTCACACAACACAAGGGAGAGCTCTTCCATGAGACTTGGAATAGGTTCCAGACCCTTCTTCGGTCTTGTCCTCATCACAACTTCGCCGAATGGAGCTTGGCGGATATCTTTGCTAGGTCCCTTGATTTTGAGAATACAAGGATGATCAACCAAGCCGTCGGAGGTGATTTAAGGATGCTCACTCCCGAAGATGCTCTAGAACTCTTCGCGGAGATGGCCAACAAGACAAGCAGTTGGTCTCGACAACAATCTCCTAGGTCCAACTATGGAAGTGACACGCACTATGATTCTCGGTCCGTAAGTGTTGATGCACCAAAGGATTCGTCTAGCTATGGGAAGAAGCCTAAGTTACCGGGACATCGTGATTAAGATGACCCCGTGATTGCTCTCCTCATGTCCAAGATTGATGCCATGGCCTCTCAAGTAAGCAATCTTAGTATGCCTAAGCATCCCTCTAAGGTTCCATCATCTCATTTGGGTAATCCACCGGTTGCTTCGATATATTGTTGTGAATGTTGTGGAGGCTAAGGCCACGATGTCAGTGCTTGCTCCTCCACCACTTTTGAGCTTAGCCAAGGCGACCACAATGAGGAGGTAAGCTTCGCACAAGGTCAAGGATTCCATGGTAATTTCAACCCCCAAGGGAACTATCAAGGGGGGTAACTACAACCGTCCTTGGAACCAAGGAGGTGGGTACAACAAGCCTAACCAAGGGTACCAAGGTGAAGTGACTCCGGGCAGCCGATCGGCTGGAAATTCCTATTCCTACACCCCACCGGGGTCACCCACGAGGGCAAAGGCCTTAGTGCCTTATAAGAAGTGCTTAGAACCTCACCAGCACCTTAAGATAAACCCTCAGAGGTTTACCAAGCCCCAACAGGCCGTGAGATTCAAGTACAGCCCTCCCCGAAGGGCTCAACAAGCACGGATGAGCGTCCGGACCCATCCGGCCCTAACTTGGGCCCCGGTGCTCATGGCAGCCAAGGAAACTAGCTTGGCCGGCACCTCAGGTACTAAGTCTAAGGACCCAGGAGGTGCTACACAATACTGGAATCCTCTAGATTCCTTCTTAGAGGAATGCCGATGGAAGAGGGCCCAGCTTCGGCCTGAGGAGCTCTAGTCAGCCCTACCCCGAGCGCTCCTTCAACCCTAACACCAAGGCTAGGGTTCCAAGAGCTCAAAGACCGGATGATGACCTTAGGGGAACCTCTAAGGACCTTCCTAGACAACTGGGAGAAACAAGGAAGGCTAGGCCTGAGCATATCCGAAGAAGGCCCGAAGGTAGACTACGCCCGGGCGCCAGCCCCGGCCTTGGAAGGCCTCAACCGGGCCCTAGCACCCAGCCAGCAAGGGACTCTGCCCCTAGAAGGACCTACACCATCCCTCAACCCCATACAAGGCCTGAGGCCAAGCCTAGGAGCTGCCAACCTAGGAACACAGAAGGAAATGGAGGAAATGAGGAAATGGAAGGAAGGCCAAACGGGCAGGCCGAGCAAGAACCCCGGGAGCTGAGCAGCATCAGCATGAGACCCGCCGGAGCCCAACACTAAGAGCCCCGAGCCATGCCTAGCCTGAGCAGCCGACGTCGCTACCAGTTCCAAGCCCGATAGCAAAGGCGGCGCCGACTTTCCCAATCCGGCCCGCGCGTGAGCGGCACAACCTATCGGATCCGCCGGTTTAGGGTTTTAGCAGGCTTTTGTATTATTTAAAGTCTTTTTAGTATTGTACTCGGATTTTCCCTTTTAGTTTCGATTCTTTAGGAGCAAGTAAGTCCTTTTATTCTATTTAGGACTCTCGGCTATTATTTTATTATTTTAGAGTTCTTTTCCAAGTAGGAAACGTGAGCCTCTTCACGATTTCCTCACCTATAAATAAGGGGCTTCGGCCTCATTGTAACACACACCCCTTTTGAATCAAATTAATATAAATCAGAACCTTTTTCAATCAATCAATCAAATTCAAAACTTTGTTCTTCAATTCTTAGTTTTATGCTGCGTGCATAGCTTAGAGTAGGTATTATCAACAGAAGTATTCCCCTTCTGTCGTGGAGCCATTCCTGGACACTACGGGTTCCCGGCTGTTATATAGCCGACGGGTCCTAGTACTAATCCGCCCCCGGTGCCAAAGGTGATCGAGTGAAGGTTCAAGACTTGCGGTGGTTAGGGTCGTCTGCCCACGGTTGCGACAGTTCACATCAGTTTTGGTATCAGAGCTTCGGTTCAACTCGATGAACCATAATCTATCCCAGTCTTCAGGTTTGAAACCCTGGATTCATATCCTTTACTTTCAGTCTTAGAAAATCCTTGAAAAAAACCCTACCTATCTTTGTTTTTGTGTTGTTAGTAGAAAATCAGTTTAGAAAAATCCCTTTACTTTCATTCTTGTTCGAAGCATTGTAAGAAAGAGAAAAGAAAACAAAAAGAAAGGCAATCTGCCCTAGGGTTTCTCGTTCATTATAGGTTGATCTTAAGAAGAGGGGTAGATAGATATATTTGCTTCCCTGTACTATCAACTAACATGGCAGACTAAAGACTCAACCACATGGAGGCCAACGTTTTCAATATTACTCAAATTGAAACCACGTTACAAGAATCTATGGCTCGGCTGGAAAGGAGAGCCGCGGAGCAAGGATTTGAGAGGGAGAGACCTCGTGGCGACCGAGAGCGGGAGGACAGAAGACCACCCCAAGACGTTGACGATGATGTGAGCAGCCTTCAGCTCACCGTGCCTAAGTTCAACGGGAAGGCCAACGCCGACAACTACTTAGACTGGGAAAGAAGTATGGAAGACTTCTTGGACTGCCACAACTACTCCGAGAGGAAAAAGATCAAGGTAGCCACCATAGAATTCACTGACTACGCTGCCTTGTGGTGGAGTCAGTACCGGCGGAAAATCCTGAGAGAAGAAGAAGAACCAGTTGGGACGTGGAGAGAGCTGAAGAGAATAATGAGAAAGAAGTTTGTACCGGCTGCATATACAAAAGACTTGCATATCAGGCTACAAACCCTAAAACAAGGAAGTATGTCCGTGGAAGACTACCACAAGGAAATCGAGATGCTGGTAACACGACTTGACCTTAAAGAGGATGAGGAGGCCAGAATAGCCCGGTTTACCAACGGCCTACAAAGGGATATCATGCATCAAGTCAACATCCTTCATTATGTTGACTATGAAGATTTAGTAGCCTTGGCGATCCGAGTGGAGAGGGAGATCAAGAATGGCTTCGGCAAGAGGGCCGCACCACCCGCCACTAGCACTTGGAAGGGAGCTATCAGCACCAGCCAGCCCCCATGGAAATCCGGCCCTAGCCGGGCCCAAGGCGACAAGCCAAACCCTAGCCCCGCCGCCAATCGAGTAACCCCAAGCACCGCCCCTACTGTACCGAGTACTAACCCTAGGCCTAGCGGCATTGTTTGTTTTAAATGTCAGGGCCGAGGACATGTGGCAAGGGACTGCCCCAATCAGAGGGTAATGGTGCTCAAGGAAGAAGAAGTCGTCACCGATGACAAAGAAGAAGAAGTGAAGGACGGCAAAGAAGAAGACTCAGACAGCGGAGAAGAGGTAGAGGTTCAAGGGCTCGAGAAATTCACGGGGATGTTCGTGAAAGACCTAACCCTAGGTCCTAAGGCCTGGCGAGATACCTTGGCCAAGCCCTACACCCTGGCATCGGCCCGGCTCAAGAACAGCACCCGGCCAGCATCGGGTCAACCCCGAGCCCGTACCCGGCGCCCAATGGAGCGGTGCCCGAGCATCCACTAGCCAACCCCCTAATGGTGCAAGAGCAGCACCCGGGCACCCCGAGGCCACCGAGGGACGTTCAGGCTATCCGAGATATGCACACCGAGGAGGTGTCACACCGAGTCTTGAGGCTGGCACCCATTCGACTCCGCCTACCTCCAAGATCGACGGCGGCAGAAAAGAGCCCGAGCAAAGAAGAGGGACTCCACTGGGACGACCTGTACTCCCCTATGTCTTCTACGAGCCTGAACATCAAAGTCAACAGTCCCTCGACTGGTGACAACATGAGCACCGACAGTGCTAGCTCAGAAGACCCAGAGCCTTGGTCAGACTCGGACTCCAACGAGTACCCGAGCCCCCGAGGCATGTGGGAAGACAGCCCCAACATCACCACACGAGCTGTTGACTTGAAGAAACCCCTGCCCGGGACACGCACGAAGGATTGGGATTCGAGGACGAATCCCTTACAAGAAGAGGGGAATGAAGTGACTCCGGGCAGCCGATCGGCTGGAAATTACTATTCCTACACCCCACCAGGGTCACTCACGAGGACAAAGGCCTTAATGCCTTATAAGAAGCGCTTAGAACCTCGCCATCACCTTAAGATAAACCCTCATAGGTTTACCAAGGTGCAACAGGCCGTGAGATTAAAGTACAGCCCTCCCGAAGGGCTCAACAAGCACAGATGAGCGTCCGGATCCATCCGGCCCTAACTTGGGCCCCGGTGCTCATGGAAGCCAAGGAACCTAGCTTGGCCGGCACCTCAGGTACTAAGTCTAAGGACCCAGGAGGTGCTACACAACCCTGGGATTCTCAAGATGCCTTCTTAGAGGAATGCCGATTGAAGAGGGCCCAGCTCCGGCCTGAAGGAGCTCCAGTCGGCCCTACCCCGAGCGCTCCTTCGACCCTAACACCAAGGCTAGGGTTCCAAAAGCTCAAGGACTGGATGACGACCTTAGGGGAACCTCTAAGGACCTTCCTAGATAACTGGGAGAAACAAGGAAGGCCAGGCCTGAGCATATCCGGAGAAGGCCCGAAGGCAAACTACGCCCGGGCGCCAGCCCCGGCCTTGGAAGGCCCCAACCGGGCCCTAGCACCCAGCCATCAAGGGACTCTGCCCCTAGAAGGACCTACACCATCCCTCAACCCCATACAAGGCCTGAGGCCAAGCCTAGGAGCTGCCAACCTAGGAACACAGAAGGAAATGGAGGAAATGAGGAAATGGAAGGAAGGCCGAACGGGTAGGCCGAGCAAGAACCCCGGGAACCGAGCAGCATCAGCATCAGACCCGCTGGAGCCCAGCACTAGGAGCCCCGAGCCATGCCTAGCCCGAGCAGCCGACGCCGCCGCCAGTTCCAAGCCCGATAGCAAAGGTGGCGCCGACTTTCCTAATCCAGCCCACGCGTGAGCGGCACACCCGACCGGATCTGCCGGATCCACCGGTTTAGGGTTTTAGCCGGCTTTTGTATTATTTAAAGTCTTTTTAGTATTGTACTCAGATTTTCCATTTTAGTTTTGATTCTTTAGGAGCAAGTAAGTCCTTTTATTCTATTTAGGACTCTCGGCTATTATTTTATTATTTTAGAGTTCTTTTCCAAGTAGGAAACGTGAGCCTGTTCACGATTTCCTCACCTATAAATAAGAGGCTTTGGCCTCATTGTAACACACACCCCTTTTGAATCAAATTAATATAAATCAAAACCTTTTTCAATCAATCAATCAAATTCAGAACTTTCTTCTTCAATTCTTAGTTTTATGCTGCGTGCATAGCTTAGAGTAGGTATTATCAACAAAAGTATTCCCCTTCTGTCGTCGAGCCATTCCTGGACACTACGGGTTCCCGGCTGTTATATAGCCGACGGGTCCTAGTACTAATCCGCCCCCGGTGCCAAAGGTGATCGAGCGAAGGTTCAAGACTTGCGGTGGTTAGGGTCGTCTGCCCACGGTTGTGGCGGTTCACATCACAAGGCCAAGGTAATCAAGGTGGTGGCTATAACAAGGGTTACAACCAAGGTAATCAAGGAGGATTCCAAGGCTATAGAGGGTACAATCAAGGCAACCAATGGACTCAAGGAGGTAACCAAAGCCAAGGTAACCAATGGAATCAAGGGGGAAACCAAGCTCAAGGGAACCAAGGAGGAAATCAATGGAATCAAGGTGGCAATCAAAATCAAGGGAACCAAGGTAGTGAGCGAGGTCCTACCCCACCGGGAATGTACAACCATAAAGGTGATGGACCACCCGGATTCAACAAACCCCCTCAAAACAAAGAGGGCGGTTCTTCAATCTCTCAAGAAGACACCAATGCAGCAATGATTCAACTTATGAAGAATCAACAAGCTTCAATTTCAAATTTGGAGAATAAAATGGGTCATATTGCTAAGACACTCTAGGAACGACCCTCGGGCACTTTACCTTCCAATACCGAGGTCAACCCCAAAGGCCCGGAGCATTGCAAGGTAGTGACCTTGAGAAGTGGAAATCCTTTGCAAGATGCAACCTCTTCCCCAATTGCCTCCCAAAAGGTACAAGCTCCCAATCTAATGGTTGATGATGATGATATTAAGGATCCTTCGGATGAAGCTGAGGTTGAAGTCGAACCTCCTACGGGTAATGTGAGCACTAAGGTTGCCAAGGAACCTAGTAAGGCTACATCGAGTACACCATCGGTCTCTCCTCCCGCACCGGTTGTACCTCCTTACAAGCCTAACCTTCCATACCCATCCCAATTAAAGAAGGATGACCTTGAGAAGGTTTTCAAGAAGTTTGTGGAGCGGCTTAGTCAAATGCAATTCTCTCTTCCGTTTCCCGAAGCTATGACTATGATGCCTCAATACGCTAAGTTCATGAAGGAACTCTACACCAACAAGAGGAAGTTACCGGAGACATCTCTAGTCCACCTCAATGAGGAATGCTCCGTTGTTCTCTTCAAGAGTCCACCGGAAAAGCTCAAGGATTCGGGTACTTTTACTATCCCTTGTGCTATAGGTAATATCTCTCTTGCTAATGGTCTTGCGGATCTAGGTGCTAGTATCAATGTCATGCCTTATTGCATATTTGAGAAGCTAGGATTGTCTAATCTTCGTCCTACTCGTATGTACATTCAACTTGCGGACAAGTCGACCAAGAGTCCTAGGGGGATTGTTTATGATGTGCTAGTTAAAGTAGGCCCTTTTCTGTTCCTAGTTGATTTTGCGGTCATAGATACTGATGATGTAGATGTCTCATTGACATTTAGTAGACCATTTCTAGCTACTTCTTGTGCTTTAATTGATGTTCATAATGGGAAATTGACATTAAGAGTAGGACAAGAGAGTGTCACATTTTGCATAGCCGATGGCATGAAGTTTGCTCACGCACAAGATGATTTAGAGTACTCTTGCGATACTATTGCTTCGGCTAGTGTGTGTAGTATTTCTAACTTCGTGTGTCGAGATTCTTTGGATGTTTGCCTTAGAATGAATGTGCAGGAACATTTAGATTCCCCGGAGTTAAAAGCTCAAGTGGCTTACCTTGATGAAGGGAGAGACAAGTTAGAGAGTGAAACGGTTTTTGTTGCTCTCCTGAAGGTGGAAAGGGTTAAGACCTCCTATGAAGAACCACCTACTCTTGAGCTTAAGCCTCTTCCCACACATTTGTAGTATGCTTTTCTCATGCCAAATTCTAAGCTACCGATCATCATCAATTCTAAGCTTCTACCCGAGCAAAAGGACCGTCTAGTGGAGCTCCTCAAGAAGTATATGAGAGCTATTACGTGGAGCATCTCGGATATTCGAGGGATAAGTCCCACCTTTTGCTCACATCGGATCCTTATGGAGGAAGATTTCAAACCGGTTGTGCAACCTCAAAGAAGGTTAAATCCGAACATGAAGGAGGTCGTGAAGAAAGAGGTTATTAAACTTATGGATACGGGGATTATCTTTCCTATCTCGGATAGCCCTTGGGTTAGCCCCATGCAAGTTGTCCCCAAGAAAGGAGGGATCACGGTAGTAGCTAATGACAAGAATGAGCTCATCCCGACGAGGACGATCACCGGGTGGCGTGTTTGCATAGATTATCGTCGACTCAATGACGCCACTAGGAAGGATCATTTTCCTCTACCATTTATGGATCAAATGCTCGAGCGTCTCTCCGGTCACGAGTACTATTGCTTCCTGGATGGCATGTCTGGATACTTCCAAATACCGATTGCCCCGGAGGACATCGAGAAGACCACATTCACATGCCCCTTTGGTACATTTGATTATCGCCGAATTCCTTTTGGGTTGTGCAATGCTCCCGTACTTTCCAACGATGTATGCTCGCTATCTTTGATGATTTTGTGGAAGATATCATGGAAGTGTTCATGGCTGATTTCTCGATTTTTGGTGATTCGTTTGATCTTGGTTTAAGGAACCTTGAGAAGGTGTTGCATCGTTGTGAAGAGACCAATCTCGCATTAAGTTGGGAAAAGTGCCATTTTATGGTTAATGAGGGGATTGTTCTTGGTCACAAAATCTCTAAAATGGGCATTGAGGTTGATAAGGCAAAGTTAGAGACCATCTCTCAACTTCCTCCACCCTCTTTCGTGAAAGCCGTGAGAAGTTTCTTGGGGCATGCCGGTTTCTATAGACGCTTCATTAAAGACTTCTCCAAGATAACTACTCCTACGACTCGACTTCTCGAGAAAGATGTGGAATTTCGATTTGATGACGAATTCATGCGAGCCTTTGAACTCCTCAAGGGTAAGCTCACGAATGCTCCTATCCTCATTGCTCCGGATTGGTCAAAGTCGTTTGAATTGATGTGTGATGCTAGCGATGACGCTATTGGAGCGGTTCTAGGCCAACGAATCGACAAGAGATTCCATCCAATATACTATGCAAGTAAGACTCTCAATGATGCTCAAAGGAATTACACGACTACGGAAAAGGAGCTCTTGGCTATAATGTTTGCCTTTGACAAGTTTAGGTCCTACTTGGTACTTTCTCACACTATCTTCTTCACAGACCACCAAGCTTTGAGGTACCTTCTATCTAAGACCGATGCTTAACCAAGATTGATTCGTTGGGTTCATTTGTTGCAAGAGTTTGACATTGAGATTCGGGATAAGAAAGGATCCGAGAATGTAGCCGCCGATCACTTGTCTCGTTTGGAAGAAGCTGAAATGGTACACAATGGTAATGAAGAGATCAATGACAACTTCCCCGATGAGCTATTATTCGCTATAGCGACTTTGGAGTTCGAGGAACCTTGGTTCGCGGATTTAGCTAATTATCTTGTGAGTGGATACTTGAAGGAGGGCCTCTCCACTCAAGACAAAAGGAAATTCTTTGCGGATTTGAAGCATTACTATTGGGATGATCCTTTTTTATTTCGAGTTGGCTCGGATGGTATGATTAGAAGATGTGTCAATCATGGAGAGGCGAAGGACATCATACGACATTGCCACTTCGGTCCTACGAGTGGACATCATGGAGCAAATCACACGGCTCGCAAGGTACTTGAATTCGGATTCTTTTGGCCCTCGATCTTTTGAGATTGTCAAGACTTTGTCAAGTCCTGCGATGCATGTCAATGTTCAGGTAACATCTCTTCCTGTAATGAAATGCCTCAACATGTCTCGGTAGTGGTAGAAGTATTTGATATATGGGGTATTGATTTCATGGGACCGTTCCCTCCTTCGCATGGTAACAAGTACATATTAGTTGCGGTAGATTATGTGTCTAAATGGGCGGAGGCACAAGCTTTGCCTACCAATGATGCCCGAGTCGTAGGGAAGTTTATTGTTAAGTTGTTCACTCGTTTTGGTGCCCCTCGTGCTATCATTAGTGATCGAGGCACTCATTTTTCAAGGGCAATTCGATAGAGTATGCCACCGGTTCGGTGTCACTCATCGGATGTCCACCTCGTATCACCCTCAAACTAGTGGCCAAGCCGAGGTAACTAATAGTGAACTTAAGAGAATCTTGGAGAAAACGGTCGACCAATCATGAAAAGATTGGTCGACGAATCTTGATGATGCTCGATGGGCCTACCACACGGCCTACAAGACCCCTATAGGCACTACTCCCTATAGGATGGTCTATGGTAAAGCATGCCATTTGCCGGTAGAGCTTGAGCACCGATCTCTTTGGGTGTTGAAATTTTAAACCTTGATATGAGTCTCACAGGAGAAGAGCGAAAGTTTCAGGTACATGAACTCGAAGAGTATCGTCATCATGCATATGAGAACGCTAAGCTTTACAAGGAGACAACGAAGCTCATTCATGACTCCCGTTTGAAACTGAGCAAGGATTTCAAAGTTGGTGATCAAGTCCTCCTATACAACTCTCGGCTCAAACTCTTTCCCGGGAAGTTGAGATCTCGTTGGTCCGGACCATTCACGGTAACTCAAGTATTTCGTTATGGCACCGTCGAGGTAATTTCTCCGTCTCAACCTGAACTTTTAAAGGTGAATGGCCATCGACTTAAGCATTACATTGTTCATGATACTATTGGTGTGGTCGAGGTTTTGTCCTTGGTCATGCCTTGAGTGGTCTAGGTTTCGTCTAGCTAGAGACGTTAAAGAAGCGCTTCATGGGAGGCACCCCATGTTATCCTTACCTTTTCACTTTTATGTTTTTGTGTTGTTTTAGCTCATTGAATAATATGTTGGCAAGCACTTAGGAGGATCACTCTTCACAATGAACGTCATGGGACTCTTCCACTACTTTGGCTTCCTAGGCTCTTCTCTACCAACGCGGTAACTTCATTCCACCTTACCCTCTCTCTCTAGATCATTGAGGACAATGCTCATGTTAGTCGTAGGGGAGTTTGAGGTTTGGTGTGATTATTTTTGGTAGAGATGTAATGCTATGCTTTGATGATTTGCATGATCTTGATTGTTTCCAAATTCCTCTATTTGTAGAATCGTCCAGTTCTTGACTTTTGGTGTTCAGTTCACTTCAAGCTTTCATAATGACGTTTAGACTGTTTCACTTAGAACCTATAACCAGCATGTTAGCACTAATATCAAATGAGTCTAGGCCAGAACAGAGATTTTATCACTCTTGTATGTTGGTTGATTGGTTTGATACGTGTTTTTGTACCGCTCGATAACACCGGTCTAAGATGATGAAGGCAATTAGAATTTCACCACATTCAGCCTAGGTCATACACATTTTCACCCTTTTCCATGTTTTTCTTCATCTTTTTGATCCCTCGTGATTGTGGCTTGAGATTAGACGGAAATCCAATTCGACATCTTGTGTGGAAGTTTTAAGGGGCTAAGGATCAAGTGGCTAATTTGTGAAGAGATTGTTCAAAAGAAAATGCCCAAAAGAGAAGAAAAGCTAGGCAAGCTCGGCACCTAAGTGAAGTGTCGGGTTGAGCACTAGCAAAGGCAAAGGCTGTAAGCTAGGCAGGTTCAACACCTAAGTGAAGTGTTGGATCGAGCACTAGTATGCAGTAGGAAAAAAAAAGAGAAAAAAATAGAAAAGAAAAAGAGTTCTTAAAAGTGGCCCTTGTTGTAGTGATCCTAGCTTGAGCGTGAAAAGTGCAGATCTAGAAGCGGATGAAGTTGAGTCAATAGCCACATCACGATCACTTACCACTTTCAAAAATTCTCCTACCCCCACCTAATCCGTTCCATTTCCTGAGCTAAAGTCCTTTTGATTAGAGTTGGTGTTGTCGTGGTCGGTTTTTCTGTATCCCAATTAACCACTACTTGAAGTGTGTAGAAAATAGTGAGGTCTAGACTTGTTTGGTTGACGTTCTTGCATGTGTAGGTTAAGTTTGTTCATGGAGTAGTTTAAGCCAAATTGTTTTGCTTGAATCTCAATGGGGCCGATCTTGTCATTTGTGAACTTGGATGTTTTCTAATTCATTTGCTTGAGGACAAGCAAAGCTTAGTCATAGGGGAGTTTGATGTGACTATATTTCGTGTGTTTTAAGCCCTCGATTAGCCTAAGGATCTCCCTTGTTTGATCTCATTTTGCCATGATTAATATGCTTTTATTGAAGTTTTATGCAAAGTGCCCTTTTGTTGTCCAAGTGCCACTTTGAGGGCAATTTCAGTGCCCATTGGAGTTTTATATGTGCATTTTCAGGCCTTGGTGTCATAGTACTGGTGACAAGGAGCACGTAGGATCAAACGGGAGGTCAATCGAAGCTAGGACGGAGGAGTTATGGCCTTGGCAAGATTGGAAAAAATGCAGCATTTTCTGAAGGAGTTTTGCGAGAACTCTAAGTTCTCGCCGAGAAGTTGTCGCCGCTTGCAAACAGTAGAAACCTGGATTTTTGGAGTTGGTTTTGTGAAGAAGTTTTTGGTGAAAACTTTGTGAGTTTTCGCCGAAAACCTATGAAGAAAAGTCAAGGCTGCTCGGTGATTTGCAAAGGAATTTTCGGCGAAAACTAAAGAAGTTTTCGCCGAAAACTTGAAGAGAAATCCGCACAATATATAATGAGGAAGCGATCGAAAATTTAGAAAAAAATTCATTATGAATTTCACATTTGACAGCCTCACTCTCTCTCTCAACTCATCATCGGTGATCAGCCCTTCCTCTCAACCAATCATCCCTCTCCCTCCTTTGTTGATCAACTTGAAGATCAAGGAGCTAAGTGAAGTCCTCCATACTTTGGATTGAAGCTTGAAGAGCCAAGTTGAAAGATCCTCCATGGAAACAAGGATGATCTCCTCTACTCAATTTCAGGTTCCTTCCATGGTTATGCTAGGCTAAGCTTAGGTTTAGTTTAGTGGGGGATGGATCAAGCTAGGATAGGTGATTGATTGTAAGGATTGAGTTTCTCATAGCCATTTGTGTAAGATGATGATCCTAGACCTTGTGCTTGTTGTCCATGGGAACTGAACTTGTTCTTTTGGTACTTTGTTTATGTCTTTCAAAACATGAGAATGATTGATTGATGTTGATCTAAGGTTTTATGATTGTAATTGAATGATTTGAGAGATTGGATTATGCAATTGCAACCATTTTGAGCTTGTTTTCCTTGTTGTCATTTTGTCGAACACTTGGTGTGCATTTAGCTTTCAGTCATTTGAAGGTTGAAAGATCCTTTTGATTGTTAGACTAGTGTTATATGATTGACATGAGAGTGTCTTGCATCATTTACCTAGCGTTAGATGAATGTTAGCATAGAGATCAAGTGTTGAGCACTTCATTGAGCTAGTTAAAACACTCCATTTCCTTTGTTCACATAGTGAAAGCATGGTACATTTGGTCTAGGAGTAGAGAGTCAATTGTGCAAGAGTTCGTTGATTCTACTTGAGTGAATTGCATGGTCATTAGTTTATACATCGTTGCTTGAGATTCAATCCAGCTTTCATGAACCTTGAGCTTGAAGAAACCCCTTGCTAAACTAAACTCCCTTCTCTCTTGTTTGATCCTCAACTTACCTTGTTAGCTATTGCTTTACTTGTTTGGTTGGTTTATGATTTTGAATCTTTGTCACCAAAACTAAATCTCAATTTAAATGTTTAGACCGTTCATGAACCTTGTGAGTATTAGCTTATGAGAGAACCTCGTGGAATACGACCTTGAATGTTGTGAGTTGAAAACCACACATCACCCCTAGTACTTTCATGAGATTAATGAATCAAGTACATAGGACCTACATTGGTAAATTTGCCATGGTATACTTTGATGACATCCTTATCTACTCGGTGTAATACCCTCAGATAGCACCAACTATCGCGTAATCCCCAGAATATACACAACGTATTAGAAAATACTAAAATAGCACAACCTATCGACCGCCAAGTTTCATCGTAGCACGCCGTCAAAATCTTCCGTTAATTTGTAGAGATGGCATAACAGTGTTAATGATGGTGCAAATAAGCTGACGTGGGTCTACTTGGACGATAAAATATGCCACATCATCAATAAAATAATTTTATTTAATAAATAAATAATAAACAAAAAAGTCTTTTACTCTCTCTAATCCTATTCCTTCTTCTCTCTCCACCTCTGCCTTTCCGATTCCGATCCTCCCTGCTTTCGTCGCCACCGCCTCCGGCCAGGTCCCCTTGCTCTATACTCAGCCCCAGCCGCGGATTTTCACTTCCTTCAATTTCGATGACGATTTCCACATCGTCGTCTTCCTCTAAAGCAGAATCGAGGTTGTAAGGAAAGGAGGCTGAGCCTCGCCTTGTTGTGGTTGGACAACGGGAGGGGTCTTGGGTTGTTGGCGAGGTGAATGATTGCTCCAAGAGACTGGTCGGGGATAGGTACGGCGGGAGGTCTAAGGTGGTTGGTTTGGGAGAGAAATGAGTTTCTACGGCCAGAAACGATGATGGTTTCAATCTACAAGCAATTTATCGAGCTGAAAAGAGCTGGATCTTATTCTCAAAACCATCTAATACATAAAGTCGGACCTATCCATCCATCCATTGCTTCGGTGTCCATCCATCCATCCCCATTCAGTATTCCCGAACAGAGATGCGGTTAAGAAATATGTCGGTTGCGGTTTTGATGTTCACTCGATTGATTTGTTCTGAAAGTGAATGATGAGTTCTGATTTGCAACCTCAAGCCCAGCTCCATCCCCCACTCTGCCGCTGGCCCAATCCCCATCCGCCGCACCGCCGCCAGACATAATCGGAGCAGCTTATTCTTCAATACCGAGGAGCTCGTGATTCGAGATCTGAAACGAATCAAGCTCGAGATCGTCCGCCGCACTTCCGTCGACCAAGGAGCAATCGTCATGCTTCGAGATCTGAAACGAATCAAGATCTCCAATACAGAGGAGCTCGAGATCTGAACTGAAGCTGGCAGAGTTGGGCTTCTTCTTCGGCGACGACGAGCTCTTCTTCGTTGGAGAAATCATCACAATAGGTGTCGTTCCAGAGGTGGAGATAGACGAGGGACAAACCCATATAGAGCCATGAGGAAAGGACGCACACCACTTGACCGGAGGCGAAGTAGAGATCGGAGATCGGAGAACCGTTGGTCGACTACAGTGGTGGTGGTGGTGAACGAAAATGACAAAGGGAAGGGGATAAGAGAGAGAAAGTGTTCTTATAATTAATTTTTTTTTATTTAATAAAAAAGTTGTCAATTTATTTTATAATTTATTATTATATGTTATTCTATAAACTCTTATGTGGCCAAATTTGTCCACATCAGCTAAGACATACTTAATTTATATGCCATGTGGACTGGTTTGCCAACTCAACTAACGGAATATAGGAAAAATTGACGGCGTGCTATTTAAAACTTGAGTCCCGGTACATGGTGCTAAACGAGTATTTTTCAATACAGCATGTATATTTTGGGGATTACGCAATAGTTGGTGCTATCTGAGGGTATTACACATATCTACTCTAAGAACTTAGATGATCACCTAGGGCACTTAAAAACTGTCTTAGAAACTCTAACGGGTCCTTTGGGTTAGACATTTGGTAGGAGGTGATTTTAAATACCTAGGGATTTGAAATATAATGAGAATTGGGGGTGACCTTGTCATTTAAAAAATAGATTGTTTGGTTGAGTGATTTGAGGAATTATTGGAGTATGAAATTTAGAAAATTAAAACCAAAAAATTACATTCATATTTCAAATTACCAAAATATCATTTATCAACTAGTAAAATTGCCTCAAATCTCCCAAAGTCCCAAAATCTCTACTTTTTTGTGGTGATTTTAAAATCACTCTCAAATCTCTATGGGTCCACCAAAGAGATTTAAAATCTCTCACAATCTCCCTACAATTTTGTAGCCCAAACAATTGATTTTATTGAAATATCTAGGGAAGGGATTTTTGCCCCAAATCACCCAAAATCTCCACCACAAATCTCTAATACAAACAACCCCTAAGGAAAGAACACTTTTATGCTAACTTGGCCAAGTGCACTTTTTGCATAGATCACCTTATTTTTTTTGGCTTTGTTGTTAGTTCATCAGTAATAAGTGTTGATGAAGGTAAGATAGAAGCTATCAAATCCTTGCCCACGCCCCAAAACATCACCGATGTTAGGAGGTTTCATGGATTGGCTAGCTTCTATCAATGATTTGTGAGGGATTTCAGCACCATTGTTGCCCCACTCACCACCGTGATAAGAGGTCTTTCATTGGGGTACCCCTTAATAAGAGGTCTTTCAAGCCTTGAAGAAGAAACTCACTGAAGCCCCACTGCTCATGCTACCCGATTTCACTAAGCCATTTGAAATAGAGTGTGACGCCTATGGAGTGGGAATTAGAGCCGTCCTCATGCAAGAAAGAAGGCCATTGCATACTTTAGTGAGAAGTTGAGAGGAGCCACACTCAACTACCCCACCAATGACAAAGAACTCTATGCCCTTGGTAAGGGCCTTGATGACTTGGCAACACTAGTTGTGGCCAAGGAATTCATCATCCACACAGATCATGAGTCCCTCAAGTACTCAAGGCTCAACATAAGCTCAATAAAAGACACGCAGGTGGGTAGAGTTCATAGAATCCTTCCCCTACATCATTCAATACATACAAGGTAAAGAGAATATAGTAGCTGATGCCCTGTCTTGAAGGTACACCATAATCTATCTCCTTACTACTAAATTCACTACAACATAACTTGTGTTTTGGAGGGTTTAAAATTCCATATAACAGGGGTTTAAACCCTGTTAAACCCTTTACCAGCGGTTTGGAAGCCGCTGTTATACTAACCGTTGCTAAACGAACCGTGGTAAAGTTACAGTTTAACAGGGGTTTAAAACCGCTAGTAATTGTCCGTTTAACAGGCGTTTATAACCCCTCCTAAACGACAGCCGTTTAACATGGGTTACAAACCCTGTGATGACACTCGATTTGACGTGATTATCAGCATCATTTAAGCGACATTTCCTTGCTTAAGACATGGTTTTTAGGGTAGAATAACGAATATTCAATCAATTGCCCTATCTCGTGCCATTTGTGTTACCTTGACCGTTCGGGTCTATTTGATGGTTTTCTAGTGTTTTTTATGTTAGCACAGGTTTTTGCGTCAAATAAGTAGCCAAGGACATGTCTAAGGCATTGGAACTCGAGGAATCGCACCGGAATTGATCTAAGGAGCAACCAAGTCAAACAAATTCCTGCCCGGTCTACAAAGGAATTTTCACCGAAAATCCCTTAGTATTTTCGGCGAAAATGCATGAACAAATCGCTGATGTCAACTGAAGGATGTTTTCGGCGAAAACACCAAGTTTTCGCCGAAAACTGTTGGACCGAAAACCACATAAGAAAGCGCCGCGTTCAGTTATTTTGTGAAGGAATTTTCGGCGAAAATTCCTTACTATTTTTGCCAAAAATGTTAGTTAAAATCGGCGGTATTAGGGTTAAGTATAAATACTTAACCGGTGGCCCAATAAAAGAGATACCTCATAATTTCCAGACCTAGAAGTGGAGAGAGAGAGTTTAGAGAGTTCAAAGAATCGTGGAGAGATCGTGACGCCATCCTTCACCTCGGAGACTTGGAGCTTGGATTGAAGATTACTGGAGATTGAAGCTTCACAGATTCGTCAAATTAGGTTTTACAGTTCTTCTCTGTTCTTCCTAGCTGAGATGTATTCCTTGTTTGTTTTCGATTCTCTTGTTTCTAATATGAGTAGCTAAACTCGTAGCGCTTAGATTAGATGAACCCTAAGTGACCCAGGGCTTTAAAGCGGTCACGGATCGGCGGTGATTAGATTCAAAGTTCAATCAGTTTCTCTTTGCATGGTTGTTTTGTTCTTGATTGTTGTACTGCGTTTCTTGTCTAGTTGACGCCTAGATTAGTTTCGTTGTTTTTGTGTTTCTTTTCTGGTTGATCGCCTAGATTAGGTTTTTACAAGCTAGGGTTAGTCGCCAGACATCTTCCTGCTTTGGCGCATAAACTTGTCTTCCTTGATCACCTAGTTTAAATTCTTGTTAAGCTGAGGATAGAAGCGAACGCTCGCCTCTCTTTAAAACTTCAATTCAACCAATTAACCTTATAATTGGAGTGTGCCTTTCGTAGGAACCAGTTAGGGTTAATCCGCTTCAAGAGTAACTCATAAATCATTAGTAATTGCACCAGTTAAGTTAAGTCGTTGCGAGAGGCGACCGTACCCGGGCGACTAATGAATCTTGGTAGTTAGATCGGATAGAGCGAACGTTCGCCAGTCTTAAACCTAAGGGTCATGAGTTATGGTGGTGTATAGAAATTGATTGAACGAAAATTGAAATCCGCTGATTTGTTGATTGCTGTTGCCTTGGTGATCTAAGGGGATTCAAAATCTAAGCTTGTCTGTCGTCTGTTTGAACCATCCAATCATTCTGTCTTTCAATTTCATTTTAATTTTCTTGCTTCTTAGTCTAGAAGTCGTGGAACTCACACCACGCACAACGTGTTCAAACTTGGATAAATTGCCAGCTTCTTTGAGTAGTCAATTAGAAGAAACCCTGTGGAATACGATCTGCTTAGCTTTCTAGCTTGGTAGTATTTGATCACTGTTCTAAGCTCATCACCCTGTTAAACGAAAAATTTAACAACGGTTTATAACCCCTCCTAAACGACAGCCGTTTAACATGGGTTACAAACCCATGTTAAACGGAAAATTTAACAGGGGTTTATAACCCATGTTAAACGGCTATCATTTAGGAGGGGTTATAAACCCCTGTTAAATTGTCCGTTTAACAGGGGTTTGTAACCCATGTTAAATGACTGTCGTTTAGGAGGGGTTATAAACCCCTGTTAAATTGTCCGTTTAACAGGGGTTTGTAACCCATGTTAAATGGCTGTCATTTAGGATGGGTTCAAAAACCGTTGTTAAACAGACGGTTTAATTTTTAATTAATACATAATTTCTGCAGTTTTGAAATTCGACATTTTTAATTCGAAATAAATTAAAAAATTAACATTCATACAATAAATGAAAAGCCTTATTCATAAATATAAATTAAACATTTCACATCAGACCACTACAATACCCACTTACGATCTACTAAATGTTAACACTACAATACGACAACTACAAATGTTTTCACACCCTTAAATAATATAACATAACATCTACTCAGAGTCAGAGTCACTGTCGGAACTGGTCGAACTCAGGACATTATCATCACTTGGTCCTGAATTAGAAGCACCTACAGATTGATTACCACTCCCTACAACACTAGGGCTGATCCTGGTGACATCCACGAGTGGGGAGGTAGCAGTCTCTGGCATCCTAGCATCACCAGACTGCTGGTCGTC
Source organism: Linum lewisii (assembly GCA_034768395.1). NCBI lineage: Eukaryota > Viridiplantae > Streptophyta > Magnoliopsida > Malpighiales > Linaceae > Linum > Linum lewisii. Next base: position 42,177,047 of record CM068302.1, read on the forward strand.
ACCTTGTGAACTCCGTGGCGCCCCTCCTGGTGGGTCATCATGTGAGTGCTGACTCGACTGAACACCTCCAAACGTCTGAGTCAAGCAATTAACTACTGCCATTACGTCAGGTGGAAGTTGACTGGAGCTCACAATTTGGTTCAGTACTGACAGAACACCATCGGTAAACAATCGTAATCCTGGATCCGTGTATATGGAGCTCTGAGAGAATGACCCTTGAGAGCTGCTACCAAATACCTACAATATAATTAGACGACACAAGTATTTCAGAAAGAATCAACAAGACCATATCCATGCATAGACAGAAAGAATCAACAAAACCATATCCATGCATAGACACTGGGCTGAAATGTCAGCATACAAGTGAAGTGATGACTCTCTCATACCAAAGATTAGACATCACAACTCTCCAACAAAGTAGATCAATAGTCGGGCTACCATCACAGTATAACAAAATGAAACATGCAAGTACAAATATGCAGGGGAGGTACATATATATAAGAAGGCAGACCAGTATTCAAGATTAGTGTACACTTTTGTTCTTATATTATACAACTTACAAACCATCCATACAAGTATATGTCCATTAATGAAGTGCCTTTTAATCCATTTGTTAACAATGAGCTAGGATTGACAGTGCAAAATAAATCTCAATTTTTCAGGTGACACATGTTGTAATTTTAAACTCTACAGGAAGTGGATGATTCTCTGGTAAAACAGGGATTCATTCTTGCAAAGAAGAGCCAAGTCAACTGATGCAGCTTAGCATGATCAATATAATGGGAAGTAAAAATTTGCAGCGCTGTTCTTAAAATTCCCATAACTACTCTGCTACCTAACTCAGTACTGCAAATATTCAGACAAAGCTACAATATTATATATGCTCTTAACTCTTAAACCTTTTAATCAATCATTGCTTATTTGCATTCTTTTGTATTATAAATACTCTCCAAGTTTAAAGTTATTGCCATCAGACCATCTCTTCAGTTATCTGTAACCAATTTGCTAATTAGCTTCTAGCACTTGCACGGTTATTTATTTAAGCATGGAATAATAAAAGTTGACAAACTACTCCTCCAAAACTTCAAAACAAGAGTTGTCACTAGAAGGGACATAGACCAGGAGTTGTCATACTTGATTGAGCTGTCATACCTGTGATGGTGTCGGTCCAAAACCAAGACCGCGAACACGACCAGGATCCTCTTTCTGGTTAAAGGCTCGACCAACAGCATCGAACGAGCTAATGTGATTATGAGTCGATGGATCCTCCATGAAACGCTCAACGGTCGCCTACACACAAAACCACAATCATGTCAGACAAAAACACTAATTTATACAATTGAAGTAGATATTACATCTAACTAAGTACTTACAACTGCTTCTCTTGTTTCCTCATTTGGATATTTATCAGGTCCAGATCGTCCAGTATGCTAGTGCGTTTCTCTAAAGAGCTCACCCCTCGTAGGAGGTCTACCCCATTCATCCTCCTGTATTTTTGCAGTTTCTCAACATCGATATTGCACAATAATTTCAACAACATAATTCAGAAAATAACTCAAAAGACGATTATTTACCAGCTCCTTTCCCTTCGCCAAGATACTCTTGGAACCAGAAGTATGATAAATCTTCTGCTTAGCTCAATTTGCCTTGTTTATGGCAGAAATTTTTTGTGACATTCCTTAAAGAGTTAGAAAAGTACAAGGTTTAAACTTAATTGAAAACATAATAAATCTTTACCTTCATGTACTTGCTCATCCGATGATCTACAAAGGTCTGCCACTTTGCCTCATCCACCTTGTTTGGTTTCTGCTGATAGTTATGCTCCTTTTGTTGAGTCGGATCACACAATTTATCCCACAATGTTTGTCGATCCTCTCTCCACTTCTTCCCCAAATCCTTCATCACATACCTTCTGATGGTATCCTCATCTTCAGCATTCCAGTGAAATTTTTGCTACAAACAAATAACATCAAATTGTGATGTTTAAATCACCCATTTGTGCTAATATTTCAGTCCCCGATAACAACTGTGGCGGTTGTCTTCTCTCAGTGGCGCCATCAAAACGTTTTTTCAATGATCTTAAACGATGACCACCCGGTAAAAATCGATGACTGCCAGTAAAACACCAATTCATACTTTTAGGCAATCTTATTTCAATTGCACTAAAATTGCAGGACAGGCAAGCTAGACATGTATGTGTGTTCCAACCAGACAAAGTTTCTAAACCAGGAAAGTCAGAAATTGTCCACATTAAATGAGCCTTCATCATGAACATTTCTTTATTGAAAGCATCATACGTTTCCACACCTTCCCACAACATTTTTAATTCATCGATCAGTGCGCCGAGATATACGTCGATGTCATTTCCAGGTTGCTTCTTGCCAGGAATGATGCTATTGAACATCAAACTGGTTCGCTTCATGCACACCCAAGGAGGGGTGTTATATGGAACTAACACCACTGGCCAAGTACTGTGATTGGTACTCATATTACCAAAAGGATTAAAACCATCACTAGCTAGTCCAAAACGCACGTTTCGTGGTTCACTAGCAAATTCTGGGTAACGAATATCAAATGCCTTCCACGCTTCAGAATCTCTAGGATGTCTTAACATGTCATCGTTTGGTTTCTCTGTTGAATGCCAAATCATGTTTTCTGCTGATTTGGGCGACATGAACAACCTCTTTAGTCGAGGAATCAAAGGAAAGTAGCGGAACACTTTAGCTGGTTTTTGCTTCTTCCCCTGCACGACAACAGTCCCACGCTTAGGCTTCTCATACCGTGAAGTGTGACAAACCCTGCAACTTTCCTCATTCAAAGTATTGCCCCCATATAACATGCAGTCTTTCGGACATGCATCTATCTTCGTGTATGTCAATCCCAAAGATTTTATGATTTTCTTTGCCTCGTATCCTGATTTAGGAATTTCAGCAAAGTCGAACGCTTCCCTCAACAATTCAAGTATCATAGACATGGCCTTGTCACTGATGCGATACATGTACTTGATGTGGTACAACCTCATAAGGAATGACAACTTTGAGAAGCTCTTACACCCGTCGTAGAGTGCTAGTTGTCCTTCCTTCAGTGCACGGGAAAACTTCTCGGAAGAGGCATCTGTAGGCCCAGTCTCCATATTTGTATCATCTCCTCCTTGGTCATCATCATTCCTAATCACACCAAATGCATCATGGATAAGATCTTCCATTGTATCAAAGTGGTTATCAGTCGAAGCAGGCATTTGAATAGGGGCAGTCGATGTATGTGTTACAGAATCCGACGATTCTCCCACGTACGACTCTCCGTGAAATACCCATGTAGTGTAATCTTGAGGGAAGGGGGTTTGAAGCAAGTGATCATACACCTTATCCTTGGACAGAAATTTGTTGCACAAACATTTTGAACAAGTGCAAATAATAACCCCTCCTTCGCCATTGTGCGTCATGGCGAAATCTAGGAATTTCTCTGCACCGTCGCAGTATTCCACGGTGTTTCGTGGCATTTGAATCCACGACTTATCCATAACACGGTTACTAGAAAACCTACATAATATATTAGAAAAAATAAATAGTAATATGATAAAACTAATATAAAATTCTCGTTGAAATTTCTTGTTCGTTATTGAGATTATAGAGATTATGTAGTTTGTTTTTTTTAATTATTAATCTTTAAATGGAACATATTAGTTAATGATAAGTATGGTTTACTTTTGAGATTAACAAGATATCTAAAATGAGATTTTTATTTACCATTAAAAGGGAAGATAGAAGAGCATTAAATTATTGCATTGAACTTATAGCACCAGAGTAAACTTTGTTATATATGAGAGTAATATCAAACTTTAGCCCCTAAATTTGATGATTACTTTAGTGTAGTAAGATATCATATAATTATTGGTTAAACCCATAATAGTGGAGTGATAGGACTTAAATGGCTTGGTACTATAATTGAACAAATACTAGAACAACTAATGAATACAAACCTGAAATAATGTAAGCTCACACAAAGCGTGAAAAAATGTATCTGCAATCCCCAGGCACGATCGCCTACCTAGAAATCGTTGTCAAAAAGTGAGAACACCAAAAACTAACCACATGCTCTAATTGAATTATAAACTAATTCATTTACTAAGAATCTCCGAAATCAAATACTCCAAGCAGATAAAGTTAAAAACTTTATGCAGATCAGAGCTATGTACACCTACTTCCTTACATTAATATGTGATTTGTAGGGTTTGATTTCATCTATTTATACTCGACATTCTGTTGTGTTAAATTACACTAAAACATATATATCATCTAGCCCCAACCACACCTAACTTGGTCCATGATTCAAACTAATAAACTAATAAAAAATTGTGGCTTTTGGAGTGATAATTATACCAGCAACAAGCAACTAGTGTTGGGGTAGAGAAGAGAGTTTATTGTAATGAAAAGCACACAACTTTGCAAATCAACTTAAGTTATTTACCCAACGTTTAATTGACACAACTATAGCGTCCACAAATTGGTCAACCATTTTCTGTTCAGTCCCTGCAGCTGAGGAAATCACAGCATCTTGCATAGGCAGGTAATGAAGCCGTTCCAATCATATATATCATCCCAACTTCAATCATGCAGCCAATCACAACATGATAACACAATCCTCCTTTCCCCTATTCTAATTCAGACATCATCAAAACCCCATAATCATATCGAGAAGCTCATAACTTATTCAATGGAACCGATAATATAGCATGGTCATAGCTCGTATTACCAATAATATAAACCGAGCTCTCAAATTTAACAAACCTAGCTATCTTCAATGGAAACCATGGGCAAGAAGAGTTAGGAACTTACTTCTATTTATTCTATTTGAAGAAGATCAGTTTGTAGTATCTTTCAGCAATATCCTGCAACAATGGTAAGTAACCATTTCATCGAGAGCAACAGTAATCAATCCAACAATAAAACAATCACGAAATCAACAAGCAACCATGTAAGTAACCATTTGTGTCCTTTTCGGGACAATCAACAAGCAGGACTGACTCAGAGACATGTTTGACCGAAAAGATAGAACTTGTGTTCCATTTACAACTAAACTGGTTTATGAACTCAGCCAACAAAAAAAAAGGTTTATCAACTGTTTCTGCTGCTGCATGAATATAGTCATTGTTTGATCCATGATAAGGCATTTTAATCAGGATTAACACTTACTTTCTCTTTAATGTTGCTTATAAGTTTGCCAAGTCTGAATAGTTTCAGACAATATCATACCTCAACTGCTATTCAAGCTTTAGTCATTCTGTTCTTCATTCAATCAACCAATTTCAAGTTAGTTTAATAATTTCACACAATAAAAAACATTACAAGTTAGTTTGATTGTTTCTCTATATGCATTGTTTCTATAACTGCTACCATACCAGTACCAGAAACTTGATAAACTTGAAACAATGAAACTGCAACAAGCATTCAATCAAGCAATCAAAATATGACTACTACATTAACAACATGTCAAAAAATGCAGGAATCCATACACTCTAAGTGTCACAATGTTAATAGCAAACTTATAAGAATAAAGGTAACATACATGCATTGCTTAAATCTCATTGATACACCACAATGTTAACTTGTTTCTATTTTCTAACAAGAGATCTGTTCTAATCTGAATGTGTGAAGATTCTTTAAATTACCCAATGCAGCCAATTATTGTCAAGATTCAATATGATAATGAGCATCCATAGTAAAACTAGCTGTGCAAACGCTCTAAAGCAGACATTTGGAAAAAGTTGGCAACGGATTATCAAGTTTAAGTTTGGAATTCCTATTCAACGATCAAGGCTATTAAAAGGCTGCTCCAAGGATGAATGTGAGGGGAAACATGAGAGCAAGAAGAAAAGCATGGCTAAGAAAAACTAGTGTAAAGATTGCATAACCACTACACAAAAAGGAGATCGTAACTAATGAAGCACAGATCATTGGGGTTTGGCTTAGAGGGTTGCGAGTAACTTCCATTTTCCCCTTTATCCTTTGAGAAAAATATCAAGTGAGATGGTAAAATTAGAAACATAAAGAGCAAGAAGATGCTAAACAGGAACTTCTTTCAATGTCATCAACTCTGCGAGTTAAATTGTACATGCATGCATTTGAAGTTGAGGTAAGACAATGAGCAACTTAATTAATAACCAGTTAACATTAGCCTGAATCCTTGATGAAAAGAATCTATACACAATTAATAGCCATTTCAATTGTGGCTAAGTGTCAGATCAAGAACAGCAGAGCTACTGTTGTTGTCTTCGTTTTCTAATTCTTCCTCAGTCAGACTAATACCAAACGCTATCAACAATTAAGATCAGTCCCACACTATATAGTCGTAGAATCGAACTAATCCTCAAACTCAAAGGATAACAGTCGGCATTGATAGGGAAGGGCGAGGAACAAGAAGAAGAAAACGAGGAATTCAAGCAACAAATCAGTAACATCAGAACACATTCTAGGGATTAAAAATCCTAAATCCTATAGTAGATTTTCATAAGAAACTCACCTGATGGATACCGGCTTGACTAGGATTTCTGGGTTATCAACCGCCGACGACCTTCAGTTGAGAACGATGATGAGAACCCGACGGTGAGAACGTGGTTTTGGTGTGAAGCAAAGGGGAAGAACGTGGTTTTCGTTTTCAGTTTCAAAGGGTTTTGGTGTGCACCGCTGGGAATAAAATGTAGATAAACGGCAGCGTATTATTGTATCAGTGGGTAACTATTGGCTATTTCATAGGGATACCATTTGGCAGGGGTTTTAACCCCTGTTAAAACAGATAAGTTTAGCATCGTTTCCAAAACCCCTGTTAAATCAAACGTATTTTACAGGGGTTTAACAACCGCTGTTAAACATGTCAGCCTTAACAGGGGTTTAAGAATCCATGTTAAATATGTATGATTTAATAGGGGTTTACTAAACCTCTGTTAAAAATCCGATGCTAATGTTCCAATTTGTTGTAGTGATTCATTGGCTTTGAATACATCAAAGACCTTTATGCCACTGATCTCGATTTCAAGAGCATCTTTGAGGATTGCCAACAGGGAGGATTTGGGAAGTTCTATAAGAAGGATGGCTATTTGTTTAAAGACCCAAGCTGTATTTGCCTAACCATTCATGCATGAATTTTCTCACCCTAGAAGCTCATGGAGGAGGCCTCATGGGACATTTTGGCGTGGTCAAAACATTGGCCACCCTCAACGAGCACTTCTATTGGCCCAAAATGCGCCATGATGTGGAGAAACTCATAACTCAATGCTCCACGTGCCAAAGAGTTATGTCGAGACTTAAACCCTATGGCTTATACACTCCTTTACCTATCTCTGAGCACCCTTTGGGTTGATTTATCTATGGATTTTGTATTAGAGCTGCCTAGAACTAGGAGAGGAAAGGATTCCATCTTTGTGGTGGTTGATAGGTTCTCTAAGATGGCCCATTTCATTGCTTGCCATAAGACTGATGCCTCACACATTACTGACTTATTCTTCCAGAAAGTGGTTAGGTTGCATGGAGTCCCTAAGACCATAGTTTCAGATAGGGATTCAAAGTTCCTAAGCTAGTTTTGGAAACCTTGTGGGCTAAGCTTGGCACCAAATTAATGTTCTCCACCACTTGCCACCCTCAAACCGATGGCCAAACAGAAGTAGTGAATTGATCCTTGTTCCAAATGCTTAGGGCCATTATCCGTAACAACATTAAAACTTGGGAGGACTGCTTGCCACACGTAGAGTTTGCTTACAATAGGGTTGTACACTCATCCACCCAATACTCCCCTTTTGAGCTTGTTTACTGATTTAATCCCCTAAGCCCTTTGGATTTATCACCTTTTCCTATACATGAGTTCCTAGATGCAGGTGGTCAAGAGAAAGAAAAATATGTCAAGAAGCTTGATGCTGCAGTTTTAGCGGTATCAAATAACTAACCTACCGAAGTAGACTAGATCGTATTCCACAGGGTTTCTACTAATCGACTACTCAAAGAAGCTGGCAAATTACTCAGATTTAAACACTTAGTGCGTGGTGTGAGTTCCACGACTTCTAATCTAATGAAGCAGGAAAATAAAAGACAGAAAAGTAAAAGGTTGACTAACGAGAAGATAGACGAACTTAGATTTCGAATCCCCTTAGATCACCAGAGCATTGGCAATCAACAGATCAGCGGTTTTCAATTCTAATTCAATCGGTTTTTATACACCACCATAACTCCTTACCCTTAGGTTTAAGACTGGCGAACGTTCGCTCTATCCGATCTAACTACCAAGATTAACTAGCCGCCCGGGTACGGTCGCCTCTCGCAACGACTTAATTAACTGGTGCAATTACTAACGATTTATGAGTTACTCTTGTAGTTACCGCCGATTCTAATTACCGCCGATTCATGACCGCCGATTCGTGACCACTCTATCCGATCTAACTACCAAGAAACTGATTGAACTTCGATTCTAATTACCATCGATTCGTGACCGCTTTAAAGCCCTGGGTCACTTAGGGTTCATCTAGTCTAAGCTCTACAAGTTCAGTTACTCATAACAATAACAGCAGAATCAAAAGCAACAAAGGAAATCATCATACAGAGGTAGAACAGATAAGAACTGAAAAACCTAATTCTGACGACTCCGGCAAAGCTTCGATCTTCTGAATCTTCAACTTTAAGCTCCGAGCTCTCCGAGGTGGAAGGATGGCGTCACGATCTCTCCACGGATCTTTGAACTCTCTAAACTCTATCTATCGACCCTAGAGTCGGCTGACTCTCAAAAGTCTGATTTGTGAAAAGATGAATAATGATTGATTTCTGTTTGGGCCGCCGGTTTAAGTGTTTATACTTAAACCCTAAGTCGCCAGATTTGGGAAGGAATTTTCGCCAAAAACCTAAGGGAGTTTTCGCCAAAAATTCCTTTGTAAATTGCTGCTTCCGTCGGCTGATTTCTTCATAATTATTTGGCAAAAACTTTATAGTATTTTCGCCGAAAACTTCAGTGTAATTCAGCTCATTCCTCATGTGGGTTTTCCGAAGGTATTTTCGCCGAAAACTTCATAGTGTTTTCGGCGAAAACATTGTGCTGGGCAGTTGGGTCTTCGTTTTTGACTCTGGTTTGATTTCTGGTTCGCTCCTTGAGGTCTGGAACACGTCCGTGGCTACATAAATGATGGCAAAAACCTGTGCTTTCACAAAAACACTAGAAAACCATCAAATAGACCCAAAAAGGGCCAAAGTAACCAATTCGGTAGGAAATAGGGTAGTTGAGTGACTATTCGCTATTTTACCCCTAAAACCACATTTCAAGCAAGGAAATGTCGCTTAAATGAGGCTGATAATCACGTCAAATCGAGTGTCATCAAAGCTCCATGAGAAGACCAAGACCAACATCGAGAGAAGGACCGCCCAATACACCCACAATGCTAACTGATGAAGAAAGGAGAAAATCTTTAAAGTAGGGGATCAAGTATGGATCCACTGTAAGAAGGACAGGTTTCTAGAGCAAAGAAAGTCCAAGCTACTACCCAGAGGGGATGGACCCTACACCATCCTTCAGAGAGTCAAGAACAACGCCTATGTCCTTGGTCTACAAATTTCTACGGGGTTAGTGCCACCTTTAATGTTGCTTACTTGACACCCTAATATGATGAGGTCTATGCAGATCCAGATTCGAGGTCGAAACCTTCTCAAGAAGAGGGGAATGATGAGCCCCCTATGCCTTGGAAATGACCTGAGCCACCATTGACCCGAAGCCAAACCAAGGCCTTCAAAGAACGACTCAACATATATATGAAGGCATGGAGCAAGGAGGATATGAAGAAAATGCAGACAGGCTTGCTAAGGGAGGCTACACCCTCCTAGAAGCCAAGGAAACCTCCCCGGAGCCAGAATGGGGTCGATACCATGAAATGACGCACCCGGGCAATGATCCTAGACCGGGCGCCGTCACCAGCCCCGGTCCGAGCGAAGCACCAGTTCGAGGCTCCAGACGGATACGTACAGGCCTCAGGCTCAAGCTACGGTGTGGAAACACTCCCAAGGCATGCTCTAACAATGGCCCAGAGCATAAGTTAGAAGGCCTGTACAGAACTCTCACAGGCCCGAAGCATGACCAAGTACAGGCGTCGGGCCTAGTCCGGAGCGCTCTGCCGGACCGATTTGGCCCGAGCCACCAATTAGCTTGGGCCTTTTCTGATTTTCCAACGGATTTGAAAGCCCTAGAGGCTCAGGAAGGTTAGCCATCGGTCCCTGAAGGAGTTGGAGAAGTTGCTGCGAAGATGCCACCTATTTAGGAGGTTGCTCACCTAATCAGGGTCGGATTCGGAAAACACACCGGGCGCCGGATTAGGGTTTCACCGGATTCTGCTGGAATAGTTATTTAGGGGTTTACTTGCTACTCAAGACTCTTCTATTTTTGTTTTCCTTTCTAGTGTCGGATAATTAGGAATAAGTCAGTCCTTTTAGTGATCTAATTAGGACTCTTGTTTATTTTAATAATTTAAAAGTTAGAGTCTAAGGAGGATTCGTAGAGCCTGTTCATGAATCCCTCCCTATAAATAGAGGCCACCGGCCTCCCTCGTAGAACACAACTTGAATTAATAAACCCCTTTTTTCAAAACTTTGTTCTATTCCCTTCAAGCCTTTGCTCGTTGTTGCATCGCTTAAGGTTGGCTTATCATAAAGATCATCCATCTCTTGATGTGGCACCCTCGACTTGATACTTGTGGTTTCTAGCTCCCTTATAGATAGAGGGTCAAAGTCCTAATCCGTCCTAGTTCTGAAGGTTTTAGCTCGTTGCTAGGAGATCAGCTTGTGGTGTTCAAGGGTCGTCTGTCCACGGTTGCAGCGGGTCACATCACACTCAAGTAGGGTTTTGAAATCAGAAACAAGAAATCAAAATTCAGCTCAAGCAGTTGCAAATTTCATCAAAGATATCTAGTTGGAAAACGTGCTGATGACACTCGATTTGACGTGATTATCAGCCTCATTTAAGCAACATTTCTTTGCTTCAGACATGTTTTTTAGGGTAGAATAACGAATATTCAATCGATTGCCCTATCTCGTGCCATTCGTGTTACCTTGGCCCGTTTCGGGTCTATTTGATGGTTTTCTAGTGTTTTTATGTTAGCACAGGTTTTTGCCATCAAATAGAGTAGCCATGGACGTGTCTAAGGCGTTGGAACCTCGAGGAATCAAACCGGAATTGATCCAAGTAGCCGATCAAGTCAAACCGAAAGTCTGCCCATTCACACTTACACATTCGGCAAAAATAAGCTTCCATATTCGGCGAAAATAATTGTGCAAATCAACTGACGCCGAGTGAAGAATGATTTCGGCGAAAACATTGTGCTCTTCGGACCGAAAATACAAGGCAGAGAGATCACGGCCATTTACACAAGGATTTTTGCCAAAAATATCCTTATGTTTTCGGCGAAAATATCAGGCTAATCCGGATCAGTTAGGGTTAAGTATAAATACTTAACCCGGCGGCCCAAAGAAAAAAACAATCATAATATACAATCATAATTCGCAAAACACAACTTTTTCGAATCAGAATCCTCTCAAGTTCTGGAGCGAAGAGTTGGAGTTCGAAGAGCCGGATAGAGATCGTGACGCCATCCCTTCCATCTCGGAGAACCGGAGCTAGGAGTGTAATCTACCGAAGATCGAAGTCTGTCAGAGTCGTCTAAATTAGGTTTTTCAGATTCTTTTCTGTTCTTCCTTTGAATGATGAACTCTTTCTTTATCTGTGTTTCTTTTGTAATAATCATGAGTAGCTAAACTCGTTAAAGCTTGGACTAGATGAACCCTAAGTGACCCAGGGCTTTAAAGCGGTCACGGATCGGCGGTGATTAGATTCGGAATTCAATCAGTTCTTTTTCATGTTTGATTCGTTCTTCATTGTTCGTGTTTCTTGTCTGGATTGATCACCTAGATTAGATTCTGGTTAAGCTAAGGATAGAAGCGAACGCTTGCCTTACTTTAGAACATCGAATTAAACAATTAACCTTATAATTGGAGCGTGCCTTTCGTAGGAACCGGTTAGGGTTAATTCACTGCAAGAGTAACTCATTAATCATTAGTAATTACCCAATTAATTAAGTCGTTGCGAGAGGCGACCGTACCCGGGCGGCTAGTTAATCTTGGTAGTTAGAACGGATAGAGCGAACGTTCGCCGGTCTTAAACCTAAGGGTAAGGAGTTATGGTGGTGTCTTAGTAATTGATTGAATGAGAATCGAAATCCGCTGATCTGTTGATTGCCAATGCTCTGGGGAACGAAGGGGGATTCAAAGTCTAAGTTCATCTGTCATCCTTGTTTTCAAACCCTAATTCCCAATCTGCTTTAGTTTAATTTGTTTTAATTTTTCTGCATTTCTTAGAAATAGAAGTCGTGGAACTCACACCATGCACAACGTGTTTTCCTTCGAGTATTTTGCTAGTTCTGAAGTAACCAATCATAGAAAGCCCTTGGAATACGATCTGCTATACGCTTTTTCTTAGCATTAGTAGTTTTTATTTGGCTGAACCCGTCCAAACAACGACCGGGCGGTTCACCAAATTGGCGCCGTTGCCGGGGACTTCTTTTGATTGTTCGAAAGAAGAACTGGCAATTTATTGTTCTATTTTCCATCTTTCATTTTTCCACCCACTTCGATTTTACACTGGTTTTGTTTGTCTTTGTTATCTGTACGTTTACAGGTTTATGCCTCACCGTCCTTGGACTCGCTCTCAAACTGAACAGGCCAAGAGTACAGAGAGACCAGGCAGTTCAGCTACACCTCTACGATCACAGATTCTGAAGAAAGGCAGATCCAATCCATTCATCACTCCGATCAAGATCGAGGAACCGAAGGAGAGTTCCTCATCTCCATCTTCACCTGTACCATCTTCATCCGCTTCATACACCGAGTCACTTTCACCTCCTCCATCTCCCACCATGGACGATAGATTACCACCACCGCCACCACCTGCACAGAAGAGTCTAGCAAACTATAACAAGCCGAGCGCGACTAGCGTTCGATCTGCCATTGCCGTTCTGCGCATTGAAGGAGATCCTGACTATGAGATCAAGATTCCATTCTTGACGATGATCTCTAGGGATTTACAGTTTGAAGGCAGGCCCCTAGACAATCCGTGCACTCATCTTGCAGACTTCCTTGATCTCTGCAGTACTTTCAAGAGCGGAAACCTCGACAAAAACACTCTTTGTCTGAGAGCCTTTCCATTCTCTCTAAAAGGCGCTGCGAAGAGGTGGCTTACTGGTAAACCACCTGGCTATTACACTAACTGGGATACTCTGGCTCAGGACTTCGTTGAAGAATACTTCCCTCCGGCCAGAACAACCGCCATCAAGGACAGCATCGCCAAATTCTCCCAGAAAGAAGGAGAAAGCTTATATGATACTTGGAATCGATTCCAAGAACTTCTCTACACCTGCCCTCATCATGGATTCGAACAGAGGCAGTTAGCTGAAATCTTCTCTCGTGGACTTCGAGAAGAATCTGCCAAGTGGGTCAATTCTCTAGCTGAAGGGGATTGCACTACACTCACTCCTGAAGCTGCTCTTCTTCACTTCGCAAACTGTGCCTCCAAGTCAAGGAACTGGGAGCGACAATCTGAAGGATCAAGGAGCAAGCTAGATCTCGGAGCTACAATCAAGGCAGAGGTAGAGAAGCATTTGAAGAAGTCTACCACACCGATCAAGCCGCCGGCAGCTTCTGTCTATGTTGCTGATTGCGAGTGGTGTGGAGCTTGCTCACATAACGGAGGCCGTTGTCAGAATTTTGGTAAGGCAGAAGTCTGGTCTGCCGAAGAGGTAAATTTCATCCAACAAGGCTTCGTCAATAACCATAATGGTTATGCTGGTTATCGTAACTTCAGACAACAAGGGAACTACCAAGATAGACCTCCCTACAATGCTGGCGCTAACCAGAACCAGAATAACCGCCGGCTGGTCCAGCTCAGGATCAGAAGCCTAACCATCCACCGGCAGGTGTCTACCAGCCGCCGCATCACAATCCGGGTAATTATGGAACTGCTCCTAGCAATCGCCAGAATCAATATCTTAACAATACCTATCCAGGTCAACAGCATCAAAGAGAGAACAATGTCAGTGACCTGGATAAGAAGCTCAGCCAGATCATCACAAGACTCGATGATCATGACAGTCAGTTCAAGGCTCAAGCTCTTCTCAATCAAGAACAGATAGCATCTGGACAAAGGATTGAGCAAGTCGTGAACAACATCTCGAGCATGCTAGCATCTGGTCGACCATTTGGCCAGCTTCCAAGCCAGACAGAGCCAAATCCGAGAAAAGAACAGGCTAAAATGGTAACTGCTCGAAAACTTCCAAACCTAATTGCTGATGCTTGTTCTGTTTTACGCAGGATCGCTGAAACTCCGGAAGAAGAGGAAGAAGAAGAACAGGAACCGGCGCCTAAGGAGGATCCTCCTCTTGCACCGTACGTCGTGAAACCTCCTTTTCCTAGAGCATTGCTGCCAAATGCAAGGATCGAGACTGGCATGAAGGGGAACAAGGAAGGATATCCTGACATTCGTGTTAAGAAACCTGTTTCTCCATATCCAGCTAAGTTATCTGATCCTGGTTCATTTACTTTGCCTTTGGTCATTAATGATGTTGAGATTGAACGTTGCTTAGTTGATCTAGGAGCATCTGTTAATGTTATGCCTGTGAGTCCATATGAAAAGTTAAACCTAGGAGAACTTGAACCGCCTAGTATGCAACTCGTCTTTGCTGATAGATCGCTTAAAACCCCTAAGGGAGAGATTAAAGACGTTGTCACTAAATGTGGTCCGTTCACGTTCTTAGCTGATTATGTGATTATGGATACTAGTACAGATGATGCTACTATCCTCATAGGTCGACCTTTCATGGCTACTACTGGAATGAATATTAACGTTCCAAATGGTTCATTAACTCTTAGAGTCGGTAAAGAAATGAAAACGTTCCATTTTAAAGATGGCATGAAATATGACTCTAGGAATGAAGAATCTCACTGCCTAGCTGTTGAAACGGTGGGGTTGACTCTGGTCAACTCCGTTACTAATGCTTCTTCTAGTGTCTCTAGATCAGTTGTTGCTGCAGATATTAAACAGGTCATTGAGAAGAAGCAGAAACCTGTCGTTCAGAAGCCGCCTAAGAAGAAGAAGAAGGAACTGCAAGCCTCTTCTAAACCACCGAGCAGACCTCGAGGAAAGAACAAGAAAACGAAGACACAAATGGTCTGGAGACCAAAAATTCCGCTATCTTCCACCGAGCCAGCTGCACCACCATTTCGTTCCGAGAAACCGGCGCCGGAACAAGTATGGAGGGAGAAGCCGAAAGCATCTCCTAAGGAAGTACTAACGATCACCGATCCTGGTGATACCAAGCCGAAGATTAAAGAAAAGAAGAAGCCGACAGTCCTCATTCCTTCCATCGTCACACTCAAGAAGGATGATCTCTCCAGAGAGCTGTTCGGACCGTCCAAGTTCGTTGATCACCTTCCCAACGGACGTACCAAGCTATTACATGCAAACGGGAAGAGATTCACGCTTACCGGAGAAGTCCCGAAGCTGTACTTCATGAACTACGACGTGAGCGTGAAGGAGAATCTAAGTTGGGATGTCTCCTAATACCGTCCAGGTATCGTCCAGCTGAAGGACGTTAATAAAAGAGCGCTTCGTGGGAGGCAACCCACGGCTGGAGTCTGTTTTAAATTTTTTGTTGAACTTGGTATTTTAGAGTCGGTTCGGGGGAGCCAAAAGTGTCATTTTGTTTGATTTATTATTTTTCCTGTAGAGTCTGTGTGTCATAGAGTCAGTAGCAAGTTGATTGAGGTCGTTCCGGTTTTTGTGGATTTAACTGTGATTTTCTGAAGTTGACCGGATTTGCGAAAATATTTAAAAACCCGAACAGTTCAAAATTTTTGGCGAAACCACCCTTGTTTTCGGCGAAATCGATTTTCGATTTTGGAACTCAATCTCCCTGTTCATTGTTTTTGGTTCGAAAAGTCTCTTGTTTTCGGCGAAACCATTTTAAATGAAATTTTCGACGAAACCGTGTTCTTGTTTTCGGTGAAACCACCTTCAAAAATCCGGCAGTCCATTTTAACTGATATTTTCGGCGAAACCACCCTTTTTATTTCGCCAAAAATAATTTTGAAAACCACCCAAATATTCCTTTAAAATCCAGTTTTCGTTCCTCTCTCTCCTTCACTCATTTTCGAACCAAAGCACCCGAAAACCTCCCCTATTCGTTTTAAAATCGCCGACCAGCCCCCATTCTAAATCCAACCGTCGCCGCCGTAACCCGCCGCCGCCGTCATCTCCGTCCACCGCCGCTCCCTTCCCCTCCCTTTCCCGATCCCAACGAGCCCAAGAACAACCAAATCGGAGCTTTGCAGCTCCAGTTCACCAAAAACCTAGTTTTCAACGTTTTTTCACCGATTCCTCTCAACTCGTTCATTTTTAGCAATCATGACTTCAAGGTAAGTTGTAGAGCTTTTCAATATGAATCTTTTGACATATAGATTGCTGAATTTCGTCAGGGTTGACTTTTGGTTGACTTTTTGGTTTGCCTCGTTTTGCATGCCGACTGTTTTCGTGTGAACTAGGATTAACTGAACTTATAGAACTGTTCTAGGATGTTTAGGGAGTTCCGTGCTTAATTTCCATATCATTTGATCATATGTTGCTATGCATACGATTAATTCTTTGTAATGTTGACTTTTGTGAGAAATGTCGGTTTGACTTTGAATTGTTGTGATCATTTGGCTGTCTAATGTGTTCATTCTCGTTCATATTTTCGTGCTTGCCATATGAGATCATATTTTACCGTCATTCTCCAAGTTATGATAGTCTTGCCATAATTAGGGATCACTATGCTTAAATGTTGACTTTCTACATGTCGGTTTGACTTTTTGAACTCTGATTGTGCTTATCCGATTCTGGCTGTTCCTAAGTATGTATTTTACTGTCTATGATTACCGGTTACTCGGCTTTGCTTACCCCACTTAGTTTCCCTCATTTCTTTGTGAAATTGAGTTTTTCTACTAAGTGTGGGGTAAGGTTTTGGTTGACTAATCTGGTTTCATTCTGGTTTTAGGGACACTACTTATGAGCGCAAGACTAAGGCGCGACTTGATGGCGCCTCGAGCTCAGGAGCTGCCGCTCCCGTCCCACCTGCTGTTCTGGGTCCACCACCTGCACTCCCCCGCCAAGCTAGATACCACCGCACCATAGCTCGTCTACCAGACTTCTATTTTGAGTGTTTCCAGAAGCTCGAGCACGTCCGGGAGCTGACGTGCGCCCCCTTTCCATGGAGTCACTCCAGGAGCATGACGAGGACTACCATCGGAACGTGCCTGACGCCTTAGCACCGGCTGGTCTCCTCGAGCTGACCACCATCGCCGCCGAGTTCCCAGACATTGCCCTCCAGGAGTTTTGGGCAACCTTTGATCTGGATGAGCACAAGAGGAAGCAACGCTAGAAGGTGGTCACCTTCTATCCTGGTGGGGTGTACAGGCAGCTCACCTACGATGAGTTTGCCGCTCATCTCGGCATCCCCTACGAGCACTATCACGATCATCACCTCGGTTGGGGAGAAGATGATGACGACGAGGAGTACAACGCGCTTTGGAGCCACATGACAGGCGTACCTGGCGATCGCCTCGGGGTGAGCAACTCAGTTAAGTCTCTCTCTCACCTGCTCTATAAATTTATTCATATGGTTTGGCGGAGGTCGCTTTTATATGTTCGAGACAAGGATCGCCACCATATCCTTAAGGAGGAGCTCATGCTTCTCTGAGCCATCCGAGAGAGCTACCCTCTACACCCGGCTGGGTACTGGCTCGCATCTTCCGCCAGAAGACAAGGAGGAAGACGCCACCTCGCAGGCTCTTGGGGGGCAACTTCATAGGACAGCTCATCCTCTCATTCGGCATCAGCCATGAGTATGGCCCGCACATTCCACGCCATCCAGTTAGGACCGTTGGAGGAGACTTGGCGGTCGAGTACGACTTAGAACTCGACCTCAGTCCCCATGTAGCAGCTGATCCTCCACTCCAGCCTGTGGTCGAGTGAGAGGAAGAAGATGATGCTGAGGAGCAGCAGCCGCAGCCGCCGCCAGAATTCCAAGACTATATACCCTCGCCACATCATCAGGCAGGGTATGCTCCCCAGCAGCCCCGACATCACCCCGCGGATGTTGGTGAGTTATACGAGCGACTTCAGGAGTGGCGCATCACCGACAACGCCACTCAAGAGGCGCGGTGGACTATTATGCAGCAACATATGCGTCGCGCCGACCGGCGATATGAGGCACAGATGGCGTGGCAACGCCAGCTCGGCGAATTTCTCCACTTTCCACCTCCCGGCTCACCGGACCAGCAGTGATCGGGTTGTATTCCTTTTCTGGTGTCTTCTTTTTATTTATTATTTTCGGATTTCGATCCAACTTTTTTCTGTGTGGATCCGGGAAACTTGTCCCGGTTTCCTTTTTATGTTTTATTTGTTTTTGTTTTGTAGGCAGTAGGGAGATTCCCTTTGCTTCGCTTGGGTAGATTCCCTCCGCTCCGAGGATCCGTGCTCATCCACTACGCCAATCATCTCGATCCAGGTTCTTCTACTTCACTCTAAACTCTAGTCCCTTCACTGTGAGGACACAGTGTGATTTAAGTGTGGGGTAGGATGCTAGAGAACCTTGCATGAACCTGATTGCCCTTGATTGTGTTTTATGTGTGCCTCGTGATTCCATTCCAGTCTCTCTAGCATTAGAATGGCTCAGTTCATGATTTTTGATGTTAAGTTGTTGTTCAACCCTTCATAATGATCCTTAGACTGCTTAACCTAGAACTTGAGAACCAACTTGTATACTTTGATGCTAAATTGCCTGGTCAGAACAGAATTTTAAAATCACACTTGTAGTTTGTAGCCTTGATTGCATGAAAATGACCGAATCCGACTAGCAAACCAACTGTGAGCTTTTGATCCATTGCACGTAACTTGCAATTTTAATTCTTTCTGAGTGGTTTTCTGTTTACTTGAATGAGTTAGAATTTGCATGAGACCTACTCGAGACCACACGATGACACGAGTTCTAGAAGGATAGGGGCACCTAGATTCAGCTACTAAGCCAGATAGCCTACCAAACGATAAATCCACTAGGTTTAGACCCTTGAGCTTGGCCTGTTCTTTCGGTTCGATAATACATTACAGCCATTTCCCATTTCTTTCATTCCCCATTGATCCCCTGTGGTTGTAGTTCTAGATTGACCTACCGGAAGTCGGTTTGTGGTAACCTGCCTATAGACATTAAACAGGTGGTCTTAGCTAATATGTCCAGACGTGTAAACCCCTCTAGCAACTAAAAGAAAATCGGCACAAAAGAAAAACAAAAAAAAGTAAAAAAAAAAGTAAAGTAAGAAAAGAAAGAAGCTTCAGAAAAAAAGAGAAGCAGAAAAATCAGAAAAATAAGAAAAGTTTCAAAGTGTTGTTCAATAAAAACGTTCTTCTCCCTACAAATGAAGAACGAAGTCAAAAGAAAAAGTACAAAAGAAAAGAAAAAATCGTGTAAAGAAAACGAATAAGTGCTAGGTTGCTTGAGGGTATCATAGGACGAACGTTCATCATTACACCCGTGTTTGGTTAGACGGTAGGAAGCCATAGGCTAGATTCGAGGAAGTTAGTCGAAAGCTACACCGCACAAAGCCATCATCATTCATTCCCATCATCCATCTCATTATAAACCCGAGTAGTGTAGTATTCATTATGGTCCTAGCAGGAAGTCCTTCTTGACTAGATACTCGTGTTGTCACAGTGGTGGAGATGTGGTCGAAATGCAAACCTATGACAGAATTCGGTAACAGAAAAATGATCGAGAGCAGAAACACGTCCTTAACACAGAGAGTGAGAGTTCCCATTGTACTATATATATCCTGTGTGAGGAGTCTGGTCGGTCAGGTCAAATTCGTGCATAATTGGTTGCTAATTACTTGTCGTGTGCAGTTTATTAGTGAGACCAGGTAATTTGGCTGATCTGTATGCATGTTAGGTTTCTTGTTCTAGGATCGATCTGTCTAATAATTCATTGTGTTTGATTGAGCTCCAATTTAATCGATCTTATCATTTATGAACATGAGCGTTTCTATTCAGTTTGCTGAGGACAAGCAAAAGCTTAAGTGTGGGGTATTTGATGACACTCGATTTGACGTGATTATCAGCCTCATTTAAGCGACATTTCTTTGCTTCAGACATGTTTTTTAGGGTAGAATAACGAATATTCAATCGATTGCCCTATCTCGTGCCATTTGTGTTACCTTGGCCCGTTTTGGGTCTATTTGATGGTTTTCTAGTGTTTTTATGTTAGCACAGGTTTTTGCCATCAAATAGAGTAGCCATGGACGTGTCTAAGGCGTTGGAACCTCGAGGAATCAAACCGGAATCGATCCAAGGAGTCGATCAAGTCAAACCGAAAGTCTGCCCATTCACACTTACACATTCGGCGAAAATAAGCTTCCATATTCGGCGAAAATAATAGTGCAAATCAACTGACGTCGAGTGAAGAATGATTTTGGCAAAAACATTGTGCTCTTCGGACCGAAAATACAAGGCAGAGAGATCACGGCCATTTACACAAGGATTTTCGCCGAAAATATCCTTATGTTTTCGGCGAAAATATCAGGCTAATCCGGATCAGTTAGGGTTAAGTATAAATACTTAACCCGGCGGCCCAAAGAAAAAAAACAATCATAATATACAATCATAATTCACAAAACACAACTTTTTCGAATCAGAATCCTCTCAAGTTCTAGAGCGAAGAGTTGGAGTTCGAAGAGTTAGATAGAGATCGTGACGCCATCCCTTCCATCTCGGAGAACTGGAGCTAGGAGTGTAATCTACTGAAGATCGAAGTCTGTCAGAGTCGTCTAAATTAGGTTTTTCAGATTCTTTTCTGTTCTTCCTTTGAATGATGAACTCTTTATTTATCTCTGTTTCTTTTGTAATAATCATGAGTAGCTAAACTCGTTAGAGCTTAGACTAGATGAACCCTAAGTGACCCAGGGCTTTAAAGCGGTCACGAATCGGTGGTGATCAGATTCGGAATTCAATCAGTTCTTTTTCATGTTTGATTCGTTCTTCATTGTTCGTGTTTCTTGTCTGGATTGATCACCTAGATTAGATTCTGGTTAAGCTAAGGATAGAAGCGAACGCTCGCCTTACTTTAGAACATCGAATTAAATAATTAACCTTATAATTGGAGCGTGCCTTTCATAGGAACCGGTTAGGGTTAATTCACTGCAAGAGTAACTCATTAATCATTAGTAATTACACCAATTAATTAAGTCGTTGCGAGAGGCGACCGTACCCGGGCGGCTAGTTAATCTTGGTAGTTAGAACGGATAGAGCGAACGTTCGCCGGTCTTAAACCTAAGGGTAAGGAGTTATGGTGGTGTCTTAGTAATTGATTGAATGAGAATCGAAATCCGCTGATCTGTTGATTGCCAATGCTCTGGGGAACGAAGGGGGATTCAAAGTCTAAGTTCGTCTGTCATCCTTGTTTTCAAACCCTAATTCCCAATCTGCTTTAGTTTAATTTGTTTTAATTTTTCTGCATTTCTTAGAAATAGAAGTCGTGGAACTCACACCACGCACAACGTGTTTTCCTTCGAGTATTTTGCTAGTTCTGAAGTAACCAATCATAGAAAGCCCTTGGAATACGATCTGCTATACGCTTTTTCTTAGCATTAGTAGTTTTTATTTGGCTGAACCCGTCCGAACAACGACCGGGCGGTTCACCACGTGCCAAGAAGCAAAATCAAGCTTCAAAACCTAGGGTTTACTCCAAGGCAAATCTAGAAAATCAAGCAGCAAAACACTTGAAATAGAAAAGCAAGGGTCTTTGAGGTTTTAAACAAACAAACAACCAAAGTGATGAGGTGACCTAGGCTTTGGTTGGGCCGATTTTTTTCTTTTGTGACTTCTTGAAATATACATATATGGTGAACGGTCTGGTGCCCCCACTAAAAGTGGGTGTACCGGTTACCCCCATTGACGTTTTGATAGATAAACAAGTTTTTAATATCCTATTTTTTCAAGTATAATAATCTACATGTCGTTAGAAAAGGATATATCGAGAAGAGATGGGGAAATGGCGTCGACGAGTGGAATGAATATCTGCATGCACAACTTCCTACCAATCGCGACCCAAGCTTTCTCCCTAGATCGAAGCTTATTCTATCACGACCCAAGTTAGGAATCGCCTAAAAATGGAAGATCTTCACAGGTCCAGGAGAGTAGATCTAAATCAAGATCGATATCAAGATCGAAATCAAGATCTAATTCGCCAGATCTAATTCCAGGTGAAAAAATATGGGGAAAATGAGCCGTCCTTTCGGTGCGAGGGTGATAACGGGCATTGCGGTACTGTAAATTGATGGATTCGGCGCGTTATCTGGACATTTCAAGGTTTTGGTTCTTGACATTTCAAGGTTGTTTCTTTTTCTTCCCTCTCTTTCCTCTTCTTGAGAAGCAATCCATGGTGAGGCTTGTTCTCATTACATGGTTTGAATACGGATAGATTGTAATCTATTCCGGAATTAGGACATGGTCCGAATAGTTCCCCGTGTGGGTAATGATTTTGATTTTGTTCAACTGTTGTTTGATTCCATTGAATTTCTTTTTTCCTTCAAAGCTGAAGAAACAAGATGGTTGTTTATTAATAAGGTGTGGCGTTTTTGAATGCCTTATCTCAATTCATGAGGTACCTGGAATCATGTGCTCTGCACAAAATCTGGATGACTTAATTTGGCCTTTCAATTGTTCTTGGAGTCTGACAAAATAGCTGACCTAGAACTGGTAGAGTTTCAGGGGCAGTCTTAATGATGAAGTCGTGTACTCCCAATGGAGGCGTGTTTTCTAACAAGTTTAACTAAGTTTCTACAGATCGCTAATACACCAATCAATACAAGATTGCTATTTGAATTTGCATATACCAGTTGACGGAGCTGGGTTGTGACCTTTACTTTTGAAATATTTTTGTTTTTCTTTTTCAGGTTTGTCTCTTTTGTTTTCTATGTTGATCTTGAATCCTTTTAGGATGTTTCCGGCACAGTTTAATTTCATGAAAAGTACTTGTTTTAGGGAGCCTTTTCTTTTGGTGACTTTCCTTGCTGGAAAATGCTTGTTTTAGGAGCGTACTTCAATTAGGGAGCTTTTTCAGCGCAACTGTTGTCAATCTAATACCTAACTTCCCGCTCCTCTGAAACAAAGTTTGATTTGATTTCCAATCCTTTAATTTATACTTCGAAAATGATACCATAAACTAGTTTTGATCTGGAACGAAAGAATTGGTTGATTTCCATTTTTGAACCCTTAATTTTTGTTTACCCTTTTCAGGGAAAGACTGATTGTTGATAATCATTCCCACCTGTCTAATGACTAATTGATTGCTTTTAATTTAAAACCTTTTCATTTTCGTCAAAGAACCTAGTCCTATAAGAATCAGAAAGGTAAAGTTTCTTTTGCCTTTGGTAAGTCTTAATGTCTTTCAAGAAAGCAATCTGAAACTTCCTTCTCTCGGATTTCACGTCAAGAAAGAAATCTGAAACTTCCTCTCTTTGCAATCCAAAATCAAAACTAAGGGCTTAGCCTAAGGTTATAGGTTCGTCCTATAAATCTCGTAACCCTTCCCCCCCCACCCCTACCCTACCCCACCTTCCCTTTTTTTCTTTTTTTTTCTTTTTTTTCTTTTGGTTAGGATGGTGCACGAACTATGGTCCTCCGTAACTGGAGCTCCACGACAAAAGAAAAAAGAATCTACATGTCATTAAAGGATAGATAGGGATATTTGAATGAAAAAATAATTTAGTAGAGATGGTGATCTATCACATTGGGAAAAAGATGCATCTGTAGAAAGAAATCTGAAGAACATTAGGTATAATCTTATACTATGATGACTTAAAATTGTAATTAAGCTCAATTTAGACTTATTAAGATTAAATCTATTGATATAAACGATTTGTTAAGTGAAAAATACCACTCTAGATAAAACAAACGTCAATGGGGGCAACCGATATCCCCACTTTTAGTGGGGGAACCGATGTATTTACCATTTTTCAGCAAACTTCGGGACGATGAGCTTCAAGTTACTAATTTCATCATCGACCTCTCGGTCATTGCTTATCAGTTCCTCAGTTGTCATCACCATTCAGATCTCCATCTAGTCTAGCATTCATGGCAGCAATACTTTGAGCCATGTTGGCCATCTCTTTAGCAAACCTAGCCATCAGATCATCAACCAACTTTAAGAACAAGATTAGAAAATGAACAAAGCCTCACAAATCTCTCAATCTAAATAATGAACTAATCTCACAAGGACTCTGATTTTATCACTCGTGATTAAATTTAGTAGGCACTCAAGTAGGGTTTTGAAATCAGAAATAAGAATTAAAAATTTATTTCACGTAGTTGCAAGTTTCTTAAAAGATCTTTACTTGGAAAATGTGACAAGAAGCAAAATCAAACTTGAAAACCTAGGGTTTACTCTAGGGTAAATATGATTTGTTTCAATGACTCGATTACCAAGCAACAAAACACTTGAAATAGAAAAACAAGGGTCTTTGAGATTCAAAACAAAGCAAACAACGAAATTAATGATTTTTACACCTCTTCTTATATTCGGACTTGCTACAAAAGTTTGTTGAGGTGACCTAGGGTTTGATTGTGTTGAAATTTTTCTTTTGTGACCTCATGAAATATCTACATATGGTAAACGCTTCGGTGCCTGACTAAAACTGAGGGTACCGGTTACCCCAGTAACGTTTTGATAGATAAACATATTTTTAATATGTTGTTTTTTCGAGTATCAGAATCTACATGTTGTTAAAGGATAGATAAGGGGATTTCAACCAAAAACTAATTTAGTAGAGAAGATTATCTATCATATTAGGAAAAGATACAACTATAGAAAAAAACCTGAAAAATATTAGATATAATCTTATACTATGATGACTAAAAATTGTAACTAAGCTCAATTTAGACTTATTAAGATTAAATCTATTGATATAAAATATTAGTTCAATAAAAATACCACTCTAGATAGCACAAATGGCAATGGGGGTAACCGGTACCCCAAGTTTAGTGGGGGCACCGAAGCATTTACCATTTCTAGCGAACCGTGGGCCACAAACCTATTCCAAATGCTCAGCACAAGGCAATCGAATGCAATCCTCAAAACCGGGATGGAAACGGACTTGGACCCACTACCTATAAAGAGCTAGGAACTCGAAGTATCAAGGTCGAATGGTGCCATGTAGTTAAGGGTGATGACCTTGGCCACGATTAACCAACCTAAAACCTATGCAACAACGAGCAAAAGCTACAAAGAACAAAGAATAAAAGTTTCAATCAATTTTATTTATCAAAGTCTGAGTAAAATAGTGGTACAAGGGTTCCTATTTATAGGATAAAGGTCGGACAAGGACTTCTCCTTTTCCTTTTACGAAACTACTTCTAAAATACTGAAATAATCCTACTCCTAACTAAAAATGAATAATAATCCGACTCTAAAAGGGAAAACCTTAAAAAGTCTAAAAAATTCCTAATTTGACGCTAGAGTCCTAGCCATGTATGGAAAGCTCAATACTAGACATTCATATTCCTGATCGGAAATGGAATTCGATGTTCTCTATCGTGGCTTCGGGAATCCTAGCGTGTCATGAATTCCTGGTCTCGGTCAGATTCGTGTCGATCCGATTGTGGCACGGATTTGGTGTTTCGCTTGGCAGCAAGCATCCATTCTTTAGCATTCATCAGTCATCCTCCTCGTGCTCGGTCAGACTCCAAGCATCCACATAAACATTGACCTTATCTTTGACGCTTTTATCCTTGGTCCGTGTCCAAGGCTTCTCCAGTCATGACCACGAGGTTACGGGTGCATCACTTGACTACTTCATTTAAGAGTTTGATCCCTTTCTCGTTGGTTTCATGGTATTTTGGCTTGATTTGACCCTTTTACCACTTGAAGGGACAAGGGACTTGCCCTGTCCATTTTCACCTTTTTCTAGTGTTTCTATATAATCTCAGGTTACACCATGAAAGGTGGTTGAATAAGGATTGAAATGGTGATCGAATTGGAGGTCCTTAGCTCCCGTTATGATCTCTAAATGTTGGCATCTAGGAGCTATTTGCAGAGTGAGAAAAGGTTGTTCACCGAACCATACCCACGAGAGACGTGATTTTTTATATGAAAAGGTAGGGTTTCATTTCATCAATTGGCAAAGTTTGTAACTGTACATTCTAAAACAAGAGAAAGACTATACAAACTACAAGGAAGCTAACATAAGCTGCTCATCCGGTCTACCCAAAAACAAAATAGTGGATGTCTCTTGACTTTTTCAATCAAGGCATGGGCAGAATACTGCCTATTTCCATGAACTTTAGCACAACGTTCCCTCCAAATAGAACTAGTGACTATCTCTCAGGCAAGCTTGTGAACCTTGCTGCTTACTGAAGAAGAGACCAGATTACTCAGAGCATACTTAATAACACCATCCCATTTGAAATATGTTATCCCTGGGAGGAACGCTTGTAGGACCTGCACTGAATAGCTGCACTCCCAGAATAAATGTTTCTTACTATCCACACCATCTGAACAAAGAACACAGCTTATATCCAGAGAGAGGCCCCAAGCCACCATGCTCTCCTTAGTAGTCAATCGCCCCATAACAATCAACCAGACAATTAAGCTATTACATGGAATTGAGAAACCTGACCAAACTAATTTGTACCATGCACCATAGTTTCCTTGGGGCGAATAATATCCCAAATAGTTTCAGTACTGTATCTAGTCATCTCTACTCCATCACACGAAACAACACCATCAATCTCTGCAAAAATCGTAGCAGCTCTACTTCTGAGTTTAAGTAGCTTCTTTGATGTGAACCGCTGCAACCGTGGGCAGACGACCCTTGAACACCGCAAGTTGAGACCGTGCAACGAGGTAGAACCGTCGGGAACCGGGGGCAGAGGAGGACTTTGACCCGCTAGCTATATAACAGCTAGGAACCAGAAGTATAAAGTCGTAGACGCCACGCCAAGAGATGGATGATCTTGATGATAAGTCGAGCCTTCAGTATCGCAACATGCAGATACAATAAGGGTTTCAAGAACAAATTTCTATCAAAGGGGTTGTTTATTTCATAAAAGTTGTGAGTACAATGGGTGGCCGGCTGCCTCTATATATAGGTGAGGGAACAAGTTCTCCTCCCTAAACACTACTTCCTAAATAATAATAAAATAAAGAGTCCTATTCCAAAAAAGAATCCTAAAACCCCTAAATAGTCCTACTAAAAAGGAATAAAACATAAAATAATAGTTGTAGTCTTTAAAGCAGAATAAAAGACCTAAATTAGGTCAAAACCCCTAATCTGGCCGCATACGGCTGCTCGGGCTTGATTTGGGTGGCGGTCGCGGGCCTGGTGCTCCGGGCTGGTTTAGTGGCAAGGGCTTTGTCTAAAAGGCCCGGTCTTCGTGGTCGACTTCATGGAATTCCTTTGATCGGTCTTGTTGCCGGTCTAGGGCTCGGGGCTGTTCTTTCCTTGGGCCTTCTCCATTTCCGCTCGGGCCTTCTTCTTTAAGCTTCAGGTAGGCCTCCAAGTTGCTCCTGATGTAGATCTCCGAGGGTTGGGTCGGTCTAAGTGTCACACCTCGGGGCCAAGGATTCCAATTCTTCATATGGCTCGGCTCAGGGTCATTCCTTGGAAGCTCTCCTCTCCAGGCCAAGTATTCTTGGGCTCTTTTCCTCCTATACTCCAGAAATGCTTCCAAAGGGTCACTCGAGGGGCGGACTTCTTCTTCAGGGCTTCTGGAGGTCAGGCTAGGAGCAGGTCTAGGTTTCTCTTCCTTGCTAGGGCTTATACCCTTGGCCAGCAGCATGGCCTGGAATAGCATTCCATCTCATGGAGCCTTTCTACCTGCAAGGGAAGGACTTAGTCGATATTTCAGGGCGTACCTTGGCTTTAGGGCTTGAAGATGGCCTTCCCTAGGCTCTATATGCCTTTTGTGAGGTCCTAGGGTCTTATCTCGGCCAGGTGACCCTGGTGGGTTGTAGGAGTACCGATTGGCTTCAGGGCAGCATTGTTGGATCATATCATCCCCCTCTTCTTGCCTTGGATTTGTCCACAAATCCATCTCAGGTTTTCTTCTAGCATTCATCACCCTCTTCCAAACTTCAGCAATTTTATTGGCCACGGTAGGGGAAAACTCAGCATCATCTCTGGACCTAGGAGTGTCACTTGAGTCAGTAACGGACCAAGGCTCGGGTCCTTCAGTGATTTCTCCATCGGTCTCCATAGCTCCTTCTCCTAAAAAACTATCAACAATAATGTTACGGCTTGGGGAGGTATCCGGTGAGGGTTCCTTAGTCATTTCCACATCCGGGTCAGCATCCGGATCTTCTTTGCTCGGGGCAGCTCTCAAAATACGCCGGGAGGTGATCTCCCATTGAATCTTGGATGCAGAGGGGACCGTCGGTGAAGCGTCGGGTCAGGGCACTGGGGTGCCGGAGGCGCCGAGGATAGGCCAGGGTACGTCGGGCAAGGCGGCGGTGTCTGGCAGTGGGGAGGCGGCGGCGGCCAGTGGGAAGGCGGCGGCGGCGGGTAGTGGGGAGCCAGCGATGGCGGGTAGTGGGGAGGCGGTGATGGCGGGTAGTGGGGAGGCGGCAGCGGCGGGCAGTGGGGAGGCGGCGACGGCGGGCAGTGGAGAGCCGGCGGCGGCGGGCATTGGGGAGTCGGCGGTGGTGGGTAGTGGGGAGTCGACGGCAGCGGGCAGTGGGGAGTCGGCGCGGTGGGCAGTGGGGAGTCGGCGGCGGCAGGCAGTGGGGAGCCGGCGTCGGTCATCATCGCGTCGGGGTCGGGTAGGACTGGGACGGAGCGGTGGGCAGGGACGAGCCGGACTCGTCGGGTAATGATCCGACGGGGGCCACGTCGGGTGGTGATGCGCCGCGGGGCATCGGGCGGCGACAGGTCGGGGCCGGGTGTTGGGGCGGCCGGGGCCTGGTTGGGCAGAGTGGCCCCGGGTGCTGGGGCACTCGGACTGGTGGGGGCGGGCCAGTCGGCATCAGAGTCGAATGCTGGGGCGTCGGGGCCTGGTCGGGCAGCATCGAGGTCGGGGCTGAGCGCTGAGGCGCCAGGGCCTGTCAGGCCTGGTCGGGCAGCGCCGGGGCTGGATGCCGGGGCTGGTCAGGCCCGGTCTGGCAGCGCCGGGGCTGGGCGTCGGGGCGTCGGGTGCTACGGTTTTAGAGATTAACCCTACAAACTTCTCAAGCCCTTCGGGCTTAACTTCTTCTCCTTCATCAGACTCTTCTTCATCTTCCTTCGTCTCCTCTTCTTCATCATCTGACTCGATTCCTCCTTCTCTTACCACCATCGTCCATCGTTAGGGCAGTCCCTTGAGATATGTCCTCTACCTTGACACTTAAAGCATACAATTCCACTAGGACGTGGGTTAGAATTCTTAACTTTAGAAGTAGGTTGGGCAGATGTTACTGGTGGTGCCGAATCCCTAGGGTTAAGGTTTGGCCGTGAGCTTGAGCCTCGGGGATGTTCGGGCTTCCATGGGGCTTGGCTTGTATTCGGGCCTCATCTCCACAGGGCATTAGCTGATCTTCTCGTGTAGCCCTTCCTCATCTCTCTCTCCACACGGTTGGCTAGGGCCTTGAGATCCTCGTAGTCAACATAGTTAAGTATGTTGACTTGATGCATGATCTCGGGTTGTAGCCCACCCACAAACCGGGCTATCTTTGCTTCGGGTTCTTCTCGGAGGTCGAGTCTGGCTACCAACATCTCTATCTCCTTGGTGTATTGCTCCACAGACATGGTGCCTTGCTTTAAGTTCCGGAGGGAGGTGTGTAGGTCTCGAATGTAAGTTCTAGGAACGAACTTCTTCCTGAAGACTCTCTTGAGATCTCTCCATGACTCGATGGGGTCTTCCTCATCTCTTTGAACTCGGCTCTTGAACTGGCTCCACCATAGAGCAGCATAGTCAGTAAATTCAAGGGTGGCGAGGATTACCTTCTTACGTTCAGAATAGTGGTGGCACTCGAGGAAGTCCTCCATACTTCTCTCCCAATCCAAGTATTCGTCGGCATTGTACTTGCCGGCAAACTTGGGCACGGTGAGCTTGAGGTTGCTCAAGTCATCATCAATCTCCTGAGCTAGCCTTTGGGCTCTTTGGTTCAGGCCTTCAGGGCTGTCCTCTCGGCGCTCATCACATCCTCTCCCGGCTTGAAGCCTGGCTAGGGTTTCTTGGACGGCAGCTGATGACACTCGATTTGACGTGATTATCAGCCTCATTTAAGCGACATTTCTTTGCTTAAGACATGGTTTTTATGGTAGAATAACGAATATTCAATCGATTGCCCTATCTCGTGCCATTTGTGTTACCTTGGCCCGTTTCCGGTCTATTTGATGGTTTTCTAGTGTTTTTACGTTAGCACAGGTTTTTGCCATCGAATAAGTAACCAAGGACATGTCTAAGGTGTTGGAATCTCAAAGGATTGCTGATGACACTCGTTTTGACGTGATTATCAGCCTCATTTAAGCGACATTTCCTTGCTTAAGACATGATTTTTAGGGTAGAATAACGAATATTCAATCGATTGCCCTATCTCGTGCCATTTGTGTTACCTTGGCCCGTTTCGGGTCTATTTGATGGTTTTCTAGTGTTTTTACGATTAGCACAGGTTTTTGCCATCGAATAAGTAGCCAAGGACGTGTCTTAGACGTTGGAACCCTGAAGAATCACACATAAATCAACCGGAAAGATCACTCAAGTCAAAGAAACTCCTGCTCCATTTACACATATATTTTCGGCGAAAATACCCTTGGGTTTTCGCCGAAAATGAAAGAAGGAATCCACTGTCCCGATTAAGAAGAATTTTTCGCCGAAATTCCTCTATTATTTTCGGCAAAAATATCAGGGGAAATCAGAAAATCTCGGTAGGTTTAAATACAGAAATCGGCGGCTAAATGAGTGGACTTACAATTTTACGACGGACAACAGACAGCTAGACAGAGGAGAGAGAGAAAAATGAGTAGAGAGGGTTCGAGGAGCCAGGAACGGATCGTGACGCCATCCATCCATCTCGGAGAGCCAGTGCTAGGAGTTGAAGATCTAGCAGATTGAAGCTGCCAGGAAACATCGAAATTAGGTTTTACAGTTGATGACACTCGATTTGACGTGATTATCAGCCTCATTTAAGCAACATTTCTTTGCTTAAGACATTGTTTTTAGGGTCGAATAACGAATATTCAATCGATTGCCCTATCTCGTGCCATTTGTGTAACCTTGGCCCGTTTCGGGTCTATTTGATGGTTTTCTAGTGTTTTCATGTTAGCACAGGTTTTTGCCATCAAATAAAGTAGCCATGGACGTGTCTAAGGCGTTGGAACCTCGAGGAATCAAACTGGAATCGATCCAAGGAGCCAATCAAGTCAAACCGAAAATCTGCCATTCACACTTACAGTTTCGGCGAAACCAGGCCTCCAATTTCGACGAAACCAGCAGTTCAAATCAACTGATGCCAACAGAAGTATGGTTTCGGCGAAATAAATCAACTGCTCGGACCAAAGACATTGAACAGCCGGCGGAGCCCTGAACTCAAAGCCAGTTTCGCCGAAACTATCCCTATGGTTTCGGCGAAAACATCAGCTCAGCCCGGCCCAACTAGGGTTAAGTATTTATACTTAATCCGGCGGCCCGAAGAGGAATAAAGGGGAGGGAATTCAATAATTAATCATAATACAACTTTTCAAGATCAGAATTCTCTGAAGTTCTGGAGCGAAGAGCTGGAGTTTGAAGAGTCGGATAGAGATCGTGACGCCATCCCTTCCATCTCGGAGAACCGGAGTTAGGAGTGCAACTTACCGAAGATCGGAATCTGTCAGAGTCGTCTGAATTAGGTTTTTCAGATTCTTTTCTGTTCTTCCTCTGAATGACGAACTTTTTCCTTGTCTTTGTGTCTTTTGTAATGATCATGAGTAGCTAAACCCTTTAGAGCTTAGACTAGATGAACCCTAAGTGACCCAGGGCTTTAAAGCGGTCACGGATCGGCGGTGATTAGATTCGAAATTCAATCAGTTCTTTTTCATGTTTGATTTGTTCTTCATTATTCATGTTTCTTGTCTGGATTGATCACCTAGATTAGATTCTTGTTAAGCTAAGGATAGAAGCGAATGCTCGCCTTACTTTAGAACATCGAATTAAACAATTAACCTTATAATTGGAGTGTGCCTTTCGAAGGAACCAGTTAGGGTTAATTCACTGCAAGAGTAACTCATTAATCACTAGTAATTACACCAATTAATTAAGTCGTTGCGAGAGGCGACCGTACCCGGGCGGCTAGTTAATCTTGGTAGTTAGAACGGATAGAGGGAACGTTCACCGGTCTTAAACCTAAGGGTAAGGAGTTATGGTGGTGTCTTAGTAATTGATTGAATGAGAATCGAAATCCGCTGATCTGTTGATTGCCAATGCTCTGGGAACGAAGGGGGATTCAAAGTCTAAGTTCGTCTGTCATTCTTGTTTCCAAACCCTAATTCTCAATCTGCTTTAGTTTAATCTTTTTAATTTTCTGCATTTCTTAGAAGTAGAAGTCGTGGAACTCGCACCACGCACTAAGTGTTTTTCTTTGAATAATTTGTTAGTTCTGAAGTAGCCAATCATTTGAAGGCCCGTGGAATACGATCTGCTATACGCTTTTTCTTAGCATTAGCAGTTTTTATTTGGCTGAACGTCCGAACAACGACCAGAGGTTCCACCAAATTGGCGTCGTTGCCTGGGACTTCTTTTGATTGTTGAAAGAAGATCTGGCAATTTATTCTTCTATTTTCCATCTTTCATTTTTCCATCCACTTCGATTTTACACTGGTTTTGTTTGTCTTTGTTATCTGTAGGTTTACAGGTGTATGCCTCACCGTCCTTGGACTCGCTCTGAGACCGAACAGGCTAAGATTGCAGGGAATCCAGGCAGTTCTGCTACACCTCTACGATCACAGATTCTGAAGGAAGGCAGATCCAATCCATTCATCACTCCAATCAAGATCGAGGAACCGAAGGAGAGTTCCTCATCTCCGTCTTCACCGCACTTTTCATCCGCTTCATACACCGAGTCACTTTCACCTCCTCCATCTCCCACCATGACCGATAGATTACCACCAAACGGCGATCAACCGCCGCCACCCCCACCTGCACAGAAGAGTCTAGCAGACTATAACAAGCCGAGCGCGACTAGCGTTCGATCTGCCATTGCCGTTCCGCGCATTGAAGGAGATCCTGACTATGAGATCAAGATTCCATTCTTGACCATGATCTCTAGGGATTTACAGTTTGAAGGCAAGCCTCTAGACAATCCGTGCACTCATCTTGCAGACTTCCTTGATCTCTGCAGTACTTTTAAAAATGGAAACCTCGACAAAAACACTCTTTGTCTGAGAGCTTTCCCGTTCTCTTTGAAAGGCGCTGCTAGGAGGTGGCTTACTGGCAAACCACCTGGCTACTACACTAACTGGGATACTCTGGGTCAGGACTTTGTTGAAGAATACTTCCCTCCGGCCAGGACAACTGCCATCAAGGACAGCATCGCCAGATTCTCCCAGAAAGAAGGAGAAAGTTTATATGATACTTGGAATCGATTCCAAGAACTTCTCTACACCTGCCCTCATCATGGATTCGAGCAGAGGCAGTTAGCTGAAATCTTCTCTCGAGGACTTCGAGAAGAATCTGCCAAGTGGGTCAATTCTCTAGCTGAAGGGGATTGCACTACACTCACTCCTGAAGCTGCTCTTCTGCACTTTGCAAACTGTGCCTCCAAGTCAAGGAACTGGGAGCGACAATATGAAGGATCGAGGAGCAAGCTAGATTTCGAAGCAGCTATCAAGGCAGAGGTAGAGAAGCATTTGAAGAAGTCTACCACACCAATCATGCCACCGGCAGCTTCTGTCTATGTTGCCGATTGCGAGTGGTGTGGAGCTTGCGCACATAACGGAGGCCGTTGTCAGAATTTTGGTAAGGCAGAAGTCTGGTCTGCCGAAGAGGTAAATTTCATCCAACAAGGCTTTGTTAATAATCAGAATGGTTACTCTGGTTATCGTAACTTCAGACAGCAAGGGAACTATCACGACAGACCTCCCTATAATGCTGGCGCCAATCATAACCAGAACCAGAATAACCGCTCGGCTGGTCAAGTTCAGGATCAGAAGCCTAACCATCCGCCGGTAGGTGTCTACCAGCCGCCGCATCACAATCCGGGTAATTATGGAACTGCTCCTGGCAATCGCCAGAATCAATATCTTAACAATACCTATCCAGGACAACAACATCAAAGAGATAATAATGTCAGTGACCTGGATAAGAAGCTCAGCCAGATCATCATAAGACTCGATGATCATGACAGTCAGTTCAAGGCTCAAGCTCTTCTCAATCAAGAACAAATAGCATCTGGACAACGGATTGAGCAAGTCGTGAACAACATCTCGAGCATGCTAGCATCTGGTCGACCATTTGGCCAGCTTCCAAGCCAGACAGAGCCAAACCCGAGAAAAGAACAGGCTAAAATGGTAACTGCTCGAAAACTTCCGAACTTAATTGCTGATGCCTTTTCTGTTTTACGCAGGATCGCTGAAACTCCCGGAAGAAGAGGAAGAAGAGGAACAGAAACCAGCGCCTAAGTATGATCCTCCTCTTGCACCATACGTCGTGAAGCCTTCTTTTCCTAGAGCACTGCTGCCAAACGCAAG
Organism: Linum lewisii; assembly: GCA_034768395.1. Classification (NCBI taxonomy): domain Eukaryota; kingdom Viridiplantae; phylum Streptophyta; class Magnoliopsida; order Malpighiales; family Linaceae; genus Linum; species Linum lewisii. The sequence goes on from CM068302.1 coordinate 42,211,834, forward strand.
GATCGAGACTGGCATGAAGGGGAACAAGGAAGGATACCCTAACATTCGTATTAAGAAACCTATCTCTCCATATCCAGCTAAGTTATCTGATCCTGGTTCTTTTACTTTGCCTTTGGTCATTAATGATGTTGAGATTGAACGTTGCTTAGTTGATCTAGGAGCATCTGTTAATGTCATGCCTGTGAGTCTATATGAAAAGTTAAACCTAGGGGAACTTGAACCGCCCAGTATGCAACTCGTCTTTGCTGATAGATCGCTTAAAACCCCTAGGGAGAGATTAAAGATGTTGTCACCAAATGTGGTCCGTTCACGTTCTTAGCTGATTATGTGATTATGGATACTAGTACAGATGACGCTACTATTCTCATAGGTCGACCTTTCATGGCTACTACTGGAATGAATATTAACGTTCCTAATGGTTCTTTGACTTTAAGAGTTGGTAAAGAAACGAAAACGTTCCGTCTTAAAGATGGCATGAAATATGACTCTAGGAATGAAGAATCTCACTGCTTAGCTGTTGAAACTGTGGAGTTGACTCCGGTCAACTCCGTTACTAATTCTTCTTCCAGTGTCTCTAGATCATTGTTGCTACAGGTATTAAACAGGTCACTACGAAAAAACCAGAAATTTTGGTTCAGAAGCCGCTTAAGAAGAAGAAGAAGGAACCGCAAGCCTCTTCTAAATCACCGAGCAGACCTCGAGGAAAGAACAAGAAGACAAAGACCCAAATGGTCTGGAGACCAAAAGCTCCACCATCCTCCACCGAGCCAGCTGCGCCACCATTTCGTTCTGAGAAACCGGCGCCGGAACAAGTGTGGAGGGAGAAGCCGAAAGCATCTCCTAAGGAAGTACTTATGATCACCGATCCTGGTGATAACAAGCCGAAGAAGAAAGAAAAAGAGAAACCTGCAGTCCTCATTCCTTCCATCGTCACACTAAAGAAGGATGACCTCTCTAGAGAGCTGTTCGGACCATTCAAGTTCGTTGATCATCTTCCCGACGGACGTACCAAACTACTACATGCAAACGGGAAGAGATTCACGCCTACCGGAGAAGTCCCGAAGCTGTACTTCATGAACTCTGACGCGAGCGTGAAGGAGAATCTAAGTTGGGATGTCTCCTAATATCGTCCAGGTATCGTCCAGCTCAAGGACGTTAATAAAAGAGCGCTTCGTGGGAGGCAACCCACGGCTGGAGTCAGTTTTGTTTTGTTTCAACCTTGGTATTTTAGAGTCGGTTCGGGAGAGCCAAAAGTGTCAGTTTGTTTGATTTATTATTTTTCGTGTAGATTCTGCATGTCATAGAGTCAGTCGCAAGTTGATTGAGGTCGTTCCGATTTTTCTAGATTTAACTGTGATTTCTGAAGTTGGCCTGATTTACGAAAATATTTTCACCCGAACAGTTCAAAATTTTCGGCGAAGCCACTACCATTTTCGGCGAAACTGATTCTTGATTTTCGAACTCATTCTTCCTGTTTCCTATTTTTCATTCAAAAATTTTCTAATTTCGGCGAAACCATCCCAACTAAATTTTTGGCGAAACCGAACTACCATTTTCGGCGAAACCGCCTTTCCAAAATATTTCAATCCATGTTAACTTGTAGTTTCGGCGAAACCACCCCCCTACTTTCGTCGAAACTGATTTCAAAAATCACTTAATTATTCCCTTTAAAATCCGGACCTCTCTCTTCTTTATCTCATTTTCGCACAGCCTACCCGAAACCCCCCCTCTCCTTTTGAAATCGCCGACCACCCTCCACTTTAAAACCCGCCGTCGCCGCCGATTCACCCGCCGTCGCCGCCGCCGACCGCCGCCGCACCTCCCCTCTCTTTTTTTTCTGATCCCACCAAGCCCTAGAACGTTCGAATCGGAGCTTTGTAGCTCCATTTCTCCGAAACCCCAGTTTTCAAGTTTTTCACCGATTCCTCTCACCTCGTTCATTTTAGCAATCATGACTTCAAGGTAAGTTGTATGACTTTTCAATACAAATCTTTTGACATATAGATTGCTGAATTTCATTGAGGTTGACTTTCGGTTGACTTTTTGGTTTGCCTCGTTTTGCGTGCCGACTGTTTCGTGTGAACTAGGATTGACTGAACTTATAGAACTGTTCTAGGATGCTTAGGGAGTTCCGTGCTTAATCTCCATATCATTTGGTCATGTGTTCCTATGCATACGATTAATTTCTTGTTATGTTGACTTTTGTGAGAAATGTCGGTTTGACTTTGAACTGTGTTGATCATTTGGCTACCACAAATGTCCATTCTCGTTCATATTATCGTGCTGCCATTTGAAATAATATTTTACCGTCATTCTCCGAGTTGTGATAGTCTCGCCATGATTAGGGTCCAATATGCTTAAAGGTTGACTTTCTAAATGTCGGTTTGACTTTTGAACTCTGATTGTAATTATCCGATTCTGGCTGTTCCGAAGTATGTATTTTACTGTCTATGATTACCGGTTACTCCGCTTTCCTTACCCCACTTATTTTCCCTCGTTTCTTTGTGAAATTGAGTTTTTCTACTAAGTGTGGGGTGAGGTTTTGGTCGACTAATTTGGTTTCATTCTGGTTTAGGAACACCTTTGAGCGCAGGACTAAGGCGCGACTCGATGGCGCCTCGAGCTCAGGAGCTGCCGCTCCCGTCACACCCGCCATTCTGGGTCCTCCACCTGCACTCCCTCGCCATGCTGGATACCATCCCACCATCGCCCGTCTACCAGACTTCTACTTTGAGAGCTTCCAGAAGATCGAGCACATCCGTGGAGTTGACGTGCGTCCTTTATCCATGGAGTCACTCCAGGAGCATAACGAGGATTCCTACCGGAACGTGCATGACGCCCTAGCACCGGCCGGTCCCTAGAGGTGACCACCATAGCCGCCGAGTTCCCAGACATTGCTCTCTAGGAGTTCTGGGCGACATTTGACTTGGACGAGCATAAGAGGAGACGGGGCCAGAAGGTTGTCACCTTCTTTCTTGGTGGGGTGTACCGACAGCTCACCTACGATGAGTTTGCCGCTCATCTGGGCATCCCCTACGAGCACTATCACGATCATCACCTGGGTTGGGGCGAGGATGATGATGACGAGGAGTTGCACGCCCTCTGGAGCCACATGACAGGCGTGCCTGGCGATCGCCTCGGGAAGAGCAACTCAGTTAAGTCTCTCTCTCACCCGCTCTATAAGTTTATTCATATGGTTTGGCGGAGGTCACTTTTATATGTCAGAGACAAGGATCGCCACCATATCCTTAAGGAGGAGCTCGTGCTTCACCGAGCCATCCGAAAGAGCTACCCTCTCCACCCCGGCTGGGTGCTAGCTCACATCTTCAGCCAGCGGACCAAGCGGAGGAAGCTACCACGCAAACTCTTGGGAGGCAACTTCATAGGTCAGCTCATCCTCTCCTTCGGCATCAGCCATGAATATGGCCCTAACATTCCACGACACCCAATTATGACCGTTGGAGGAGACTTGGCGGTTGAGTACGACTTAGAACTCGACCTCAGTCCCCATGTAGCAGCAGATCCTCCACTCCAACCTGCGGTCGAGTCGGAGGACGATGATGATGCTGAGGAGCAGCAGCCGCAGCCGCCGCCCGAGTTTCAAGATTATATACCCTCGCCACACCATCAGGCAGGGTACATCCACCAGTCGCCGCCGCGCATTCCAGATCCATTTCCGGCGCATACTCACCAGCCGCGACATCACCCCGCGGATGTGGGAGAGTTATACGAGCGACTGCAGGAGTGGCACATCACCGACAACGCCGCTCAAGAGGCGCGATGGACTATTATGCAGCAACATATGCGCCGAGCCGACCGGCGATATGAGGCACAGATGGCGTGGCAACACCAGCTCGGTGAATTTCTCAACTTTTCACCCCCCGGTTCACCGGACCAGCAGTGATCGGGTTGTATTCCTTTTCTGGTGTCTTTTTTTATTTATTATTTTCGGATTTCGATCCAACTTTCTTTTTCTGTGTGGATCCGGGGCACTTGTCCCGGTTTCCTTTTTATGTTTCATTTGTTTTTGTTTTGTAGGCAGTTGGGAGATTCCCTTTGCTTCAGGTTCTGTTACACTTCCCTCCGCTCCAAGGATCCGTGCTTACCCTCTGAAATCAACCGTCCTCTTCCAGGTTCTTCCATTCCACTCTGAACTCTAGAATTAGTCCTGTGAGGACACAGTTCGATTTAAGTGTGGGTAGGATGCTAGAGAACCTTGCATGAACTTGATTGCCCTTGATTGTGTTTTGTGTGCCTCGTGATTCCATTCCAGTCTCTCTAGCATTAGAATGGCTCAGTTCTTGATTTTTGATGTTAAGTTGTTGTTCAACCTTTCATAATGATGCTTAGACTGCTTAACCTAGAACTTGAGAACCAACTTGTATGCTTTGATGCTAAATTGCCTGGTCAGAACAGAATTTTAAAATCACACTTGTAGTTTGTAGCCTTGATTGCATGAAAATGACCGAATCTGACTAGCAAACCAACTGTGAGCTTTTGATCCATTGCACGTAACTTGCAATTTTAATTCTTTCTGAGTGGTTTTTTGTTTACTTGAATGAGTTAGAATTTGCATGAGACCTACTCGAGACCACACGATGACACAAGTTCTAGGAGGATAGGGGCACCTAGATTCAGCTACTAAGCCAGATAGCCTACCAAACGATAAATCCACTAGGTTTAGACCCTTGAGCTTAGCCTGTTCTTTCGGTTCGATAATACATTACAGCCATTTCCCATTTCTTTCATTCCCCGTTGATCCCCTGTGGTTGTAGTTCTAGACTGACCTACCGGAAGTCGGTTTGTGGTAACCTGCCTATAGCCATTAAACAGGTGGTCTTAGCTAATATGTCCAGACATGTAAACCCCTCTAGCAACTAAAAGAAAAAAAAGAGAAAAATTTCAAAAAAAATTGAAGAAAGAAGAAAATCAGAAAAAGTTCAAAGTGTAGTTCAAATAAAACGTTCTTCTCCCTATATATGGAAGAACCAAGTAGAAAGAAAAGTTGAAAAGAAAAGAAAAAAAATGTGTATGCAAAAGGAAAAGAATAAGTGCTAGCTTGCTTGAGGGTATCATAGGACGAGCATTCATCATTCCACCAGTGTTTGGTTAGACGGTAGGAAGCCATAGATTAGATTCGAGGGAAGTTAGTCGAAAGCTACACCGCATCAAGCCATCATCATTCATTCCCATCATTCAGTCCTAGCAGGGATGTCCTTCTTGACTAGATACTCGTGTTGTCACAGTGGTGGATATGTGGTCGAAATGCAAACCTATGACAGAATTCGGTAACAGAGAATGATCGAGAGCAGAAACACGTCCTTAAACACAGAGAGTGAGAGTCCCCATTGTACTAAATATATCCTGTGTGAGGAGTCTGGACAATCAGGTCAAATTCGTGCATGATTGATTGCTAATTACTTGTCGTGTGCAGTTTATTAGTGAGACCAGGTAGTTTGGCTGATCAGTATGCATGTTAGGTTTCTTGTTCTAGGATCGATCTGTCTAATAATTCATTGTGCTTGATTGAGCTCCAATTTAATCGATCTTATCATTTATGAACATGAGCGTTTCTATTCAGTTTGCTTGAGGACAAGCAAAAGCTTAAGTTGGGGTATTTGATGACACTCGATTTGACGTGATTATCAGCCTCATTTAAGCAACATTTCTTTGCTTAAGACATTGTTTTTAGGGTCGAATAACGAATATTCAATCGATTGCCCTATCTCGTGCCATTTGTGTTACCTTGGCCCGTTTCGGGTTTATTTGATGGTTTTCTAGTGTTTTCATGTTAGCACAGGTTTTTGCCATGAAATAAAGTAGCCATGGACGTGTCTAAGGCGTTGGAACCTCGAGGAATCAAACTGGAATCGATCCAAGGAGCCAATCAAGTCAAACCAAAAATCTGCCATTCACACTTACAGTTTCGGCGAAACCAGGCCTCCAATTTCGGCGAAACCAGCAGTTCAAATCAACTGATGCCAACAGAAGTATGGTTTCGGCGAAATAAATCAACTGCTCAGACCGAAGACATTGAACAGCCGGCGGAGCCCTGAACTCAAAGCCTGTTTCGCCGAAACTATCCCTATGGTTTCGGCGAAAACATCAGCTCAGCCCGGCCCAACTAGGGTTAAGTATTTATACTTAATCCGGCGGCCCGAAGAGGAAAAAAGGGTAGGGAATTCAATAATTAATCATAATACAACTTTTCGAGATCAGAATTCTCTGAAGTTCTGGAGCGAAGAGCTGGAGTTTGAAGAGTCGGATAGAGATCGTGACGCCATCCCTTCCATCTCGGAGAACCGGAGTTAGGAGTGCAACTTACCGAAGATCGGAATCTGTCAGAGTCGTCTGAATTAGGTTTTTCAGATTCTTTTCTGTTCTTCCTCTGAATGATGAACTTTTTCCTTGTCTTTGTGTCTTTTGTAATGATCATGAGTAGCTAAACCCTTTAGAGCTTAGACTAGATGAACCCTAAGTGACCCAGGGCTTTAAAGCGGTCACGGATCGGCGATGATTAGATTCGAAATTCAATCAGTTCTTTTTCATGTTTGATTTGTTCTTCATTATTCATGTTTCTTGTCTGGATTGATCACCTAGATTAGATTCTTGTTAAGCTAAGGATAGAAGTGAACGCTCGCCTTACTTTAGAACATCGAATTAACAATTAACCTTATAATTGGAGTGTGCTTTTCGTAGGAACCGATTAGGGTTAATTCACTGCAAGAGTAACTCATTAATCACTAGTAATTACACCAATTAATTAAGTCGTTGCGAGAGGCGACCGTGCCCGGGCGGCTAGTTAATCTTGGTAGTTAGAACGGATAGAGCGAACGTTCGCCGGTCTTAAACCTAAGGGTAAGGAGTTATGGTGGTGTCTTAGTAATTGATTGAATGAGAATCGAAATCCGCTGATCTGTTGATTGCCAATGCTCTGGGGAACGAAGGGGGATTCAAAGTCTAAGTTCCTCTGTCATTCTTGTTTCCAAACCCTAATTCTCAATCTGCTTTAGTTTTATCTTTTTAATTTTTCTGCATTTCTTAGAAGTAGAAGTCGTGGAACTCGCACCACGCACTAAGTGTTTTTCTTTGAATAATTTGTTAGTTCTGAAGTAGCCAATCATTCGAAGGCCCGTGGAATACGATCTGCTATACGCTTTTTCTTATCATTAGCAGTTTTTATTTGGCTGAACGTCCGAACAACGACCGGAGGTTCCACCAAATTGTCTTCTCTGTCTTCCTACCTGAGATGTATTCTTTGTTTGTCTTCGATTCTTCTGTATTCAATATGAGTAGCTAAACTCGTGTAGCTTAGATTAGATGAACCCTAAGTGACCCAGGGCTTAAAGCGGTCACGGATAGGCGGTGATTAGATTCGAAGTTCATTTAGTTTCATCTTTCATGTTTGATTTGTTCTTCGTTATCTGTGTTTCTTGTCAGGTTTGGCCACCTAGATTAGATTCTTGTTAAGCTAAGGATAGAAGCGAACGCTCGCCTTACTTTAAAACACCAAATTGAATAATCAACCTTATAATTGGAGTGTGCCTTTTGTAGGAACCGATTAGGGTTGATCCATTGCTAGAGTAACTCATTAATCATTAGAATTTGCACCAGTTAAGTTAAGTTATTGCGAGAGGTGACCGTACCCGGGCGGCTAATTAATCATGGTAGCTAGATCGGATAGAGTGAACGTTCGCCAATCTTACACCTAAGGGTCAGGAGTTATGATGGTGTCTATGAACTGGATGAACTAGAATCGAAAGTTACTGGTCTGTTGACTGCTGTTGCTCTGGTGATCTAAGGGGGATTCGAAGTCTAAGCTTGTCTGTCATCTTTCTAGTCAATCAATCAATCTTCAATCTTTCTTCGCTTTAATTCTCATTTCAAATTATCTTTGCATTTTAGTATAGAAGTCGTGGAACTCACACCACGCACAACTTGTGTTTAAACTTGAATTAAATTGCCAACATCTTTGAGTAAGGAAGTAGAGGAAACCCATGGAATACGATCTACCCTAGCTTTTGTTAGCTTTGTTAGTTATTTGTTTGAACGCATTACAACAACACGTTCATCAAATTGGCGCCGTTGCCGGGGAACTCTTCTATTTCGTTGAAAGAAGAGTTGGCATTTTTATTCTTCTACCTTTCCATCTTTCATTTTCCATCACACTTCGATTTTACACCGGTTGTGTTTGTTTTTGTCTCTTACAGATCATAGTAGGTACAGAAATGGATCACTTCCGTTCCATCCTCCTTTACCGCAATGGCTACTCTTAAAAGTGTTGCGGACTACAGTAAGCCGCGTGCATCCAACTTTCGATCCCCCATCACCGTGCTTTCTAATGACGATGATCCTGACTATGAGATTAAGATTCCTCTCCTAGAACTGATCTCTAAGGACGTGCAATTCGAAGGGAGGCCAGATGATAACCCTGCACCCATCTAGATGACTTTTTGGCTGTCTGTAACACCTTCAAGTCTGGGAACCTCAACAAGAACGCTTTATATCTCCGAGTTTTTCCTTTCTCACTCAGAGGTGCAGCTAAGCAGTGGCTTGGAAGCAAGCCGCCGGGTCATTACACTAACTGGGAGGCATTAGCTCAAGATTTTGTGGAGGAATACTTTCCTCCCGCAAGAACAATGATGAACGTGTCGTTGTGCTGACGTTCAAACAAATACTAACAAAGCGGATAAAAGCTAGGGTAGATCGTATTCCACGGGTTTCTTCTAATCGACTACTTTGAAGAAGCTGGCAAATTACTCAGGTTAAAACACGTTGTGCATGGTGTGAGTTCCACGACTTCTAATCTATTAAGCAAAGGAAAACAAAAGACAGAAAGATTAAAAGATTGACTAACGGGAAGATAGATGAACTTAGATTTCGAATCCCCCTTAGATCACCAGAGCAACGGCAATCACAAGATCAGCGGTTTTCAATTCTAATTCCATCGGTTTCTATACACCACCATAACTCCTTACCCTTAGGTTTAAGACCGGCGAACGTTCGCTCTATCCGTTCTAACTACCAAGATTAACTAGCCGCCCGGTACGGTCGCCTCTCGCAACGACTTAATTAACTGGTGCAATTACTAATGATTAATGAGTTACTCTTGCAGTGGATTAACCCTAACCGGTTCCTACGAAAGGCATGCTCCAATTATAAGGTTAATTGTTCAATTCGATGTTCTAAAGTAAGGCGAGCGTTCGCTTCTATCCTTAGCTTAACAAGAATCTAATCTAGGGGATCAATCCAGACAAGAAACATGAACAATGAAGAATGAATCAAACATGCAAAGAGAAACTGATTGAACTTCGAATCTAATTACCACCGTTCCGTGACCGCTTTAAAGCCCTGGGTCACTTAGGGTTCATCTAATCTAAGCTCTACAAGTTCAGTTACTCATATCAGAAACAAGAGAATCAAAGGCAACAATGAAGATCATCATACAGAGGAAGAACAGATAAGAACTGAAAAACCTAATTCTGACGACTCCCGCGAAGCTTCAATCTCCTGGATCTTCAACTTTAAGCTCCGAGTTCTCTGATGTGGAAGGATGGCGTCACGATCTCTCCACGGATCTTCGAACTCTCTAAACTCTATCTATCGACCCTAGAGTCGGCTGACTCTCAAAAGTCTGATTTGTGAAAATATGAATAATGAGTTATGTCTCTGATCAATTGTTGTCGGCTGCTTCTTTAAATAGGTACGTTCTAGGGTTTCCAATACAGCACCGGATTTGGAAGGGATTTTCGCTGAAAATAATGAAGTATTTTCGCCGAAAATATTCTTGCAATTGAAGACACCGCCGGCTGATTTCTCTGTACTCTATTTTCGGATCGAAGAGTTAATCAATTTCGCCGAAAATACCTTCTGTTGGCGCCAGTGATTTTCCCTTGCATCTTTGCCGAAAACCCTGGGCTCTTTTCGCGGAAGATGTTCTTCTCTTGACATCAGTTGGTTTACACTGATATTTTCGCCGAAGATGTGAGCTTGTTTTCGCCGAATGTGTAAGTGTGAATGGGCAGATTTTTGGTTTGACTTTGATTGGCTCCTTTGATCGATTCCGGTTCAGTTCCTCGATGTTCCTTGCCTTAGACACGTCCATGGCTACTTTATTTGACCGCAAACACCTGTGCTTACGCAAAAACACTAGAAAACCATCAAATAGACCCAAAAAGGGCCAAAGTAACCAAATCGGTAGGAAATAGGGTAGTTGAGTGAATATTCGCTATTTTACCCCTAAAACCACGTTCCAAGCAAGGAAATGTCGCTTAAATGAGGCTGATAATCACGTCAAATCGAGTGTCATCAAATACCCCACACTTAAGCTTTTGTTTGTCCTCAAGCAAACTGAACTAGAACACACTCAGATTCACAAATGACACGAGATTAAACCGAGATTCAATTCTAACAATTTGGTTTAGACTGTTCCACGTAGAAAGAGTGACCTACACATGCAAGAACATCAACCAACCAAGTTTTCGATCTCACTAATTTCTGCACACTTCAAGTAGTAGTTTTAACAAAGCTCGTCTCTTGGCAAAACAATTAATCATAATTAACCGACTACGATAACACCAATTCTAATGAGAAAAGGCTTTAAGCTCTAGCCATGATGTGGACGCGGAGGTAGGAAAAGTGACGTGGCTATCGACTCGACTTCATCCGTTTCTAGATCTGTACGTTACATGTTCTAGCTAGGACCGCTTTTTAACAACAATTTCGTTCAAGCTTCAACTTATTCCTTCAATTTATTTACTGCATACTAGTGCTCGATACCAAACACTTCACTTAGGTGTTGGACCTGCCTAGCTCACAGTATTTGTGCCTTTGCTAGTGCTCAACCCGAACACTTCACTTAGGTGTCGGGCTTGCCTAGCTTTATTTTCAGCACTTCAAAAACTTAGCATTGATTTGCAACACTTATTACTTGATTTAACAATTTAGCCACTTAATCCTAGCTAGTTATAACTTTTTACACAAGATTTCGAATTGGATTTCCATCTAATCTCAAGCCACAATCACAGGTGATCAAATATGGAGTGAAAAACATGGAAGAAGCTAGCATTTATCATCTTAGAACAGTGTTATCGAGCTTTGTTATTAACAGACCAATCAGTTCAATTAATTCAAGTTTCAACTACTGAAGTGATTTATGATCTGTTCTGACCTAGACTCATTTAATATCAGTTCCAACACGTTGGTTACAGGTTCTAAGTGGAACAGTCTAGACGTCATTGTTCAAAATTGAAGTCTATTTAACATCAAGAGTCAAGAATTGAGCAATTCTATGCTAGAGAAATTCAAATTTGAACCATAGAATCATAGATAGCAAGCAAGATCATGCATAATCCTAGACTCCTACCCCACACTTAAACGGTTCTGTGTCCTCACGAACTAATCTAGAGTAGAGAGATACGAAGAACCTGTGACGAGATGGTCGGTGTAGGGGATGAACACGGATAGCCCGGAGCAGAGCGGAGTAGCTACTCGAGATCCTACAAAACAAAAACAACAAAAAGATCAAAAGGATACCGGGACAAGTGTCCCGGATCCACACATAATAAAAGTCGAACAAAGAAGGTTAAGGGGAATTTTTTTTAAAAATATTTTTGATGATTGAATGAGAAACTGAAAGAAGGTAGAGAGAGAGGGTGAATCCGGATTTTAAAGGAATAGTTTGGGTGATTTTCAAAAGAGTTTTCAGCGAAATTAAAAGGGTGGTTTCGCCGAAAATTTTAGTTCAAATGCACTACCGGATTTTCGAAGGCGTTTTCGCCGAAAATAACCATATGGTTTCGCCGAAAACTTTAGTTCAAATCACTGCTTGGTTTTCAAAATCAATTTCGGCGAAAACATTATACACTTCGGACCGAAAATATGAAACAGAGAGACTCAGTTGAAAATCCAAAAGGTGGTTTCGCCGAAAATGGTAGTTCGGTTTCGCCAAAAATTTAGTTGGGATGGTTTCGCCGAAATCAGAAAATTTTCAAACCAAAAATAGGAAACAGGAAGAATGAGTTCGAAAATCAAGAATCAGTTTCGCCGGAAAATGGTAGTGGCTTCGCCGAAAATTTTGAACTGTTCGGGTTTAAAATATTTTCGCAAATCCGACCAACTTCAGAAAATCACAGTTAAATCCAAAAAAATCGGAACGACCTCAATCAACTTGCAACTGACTCTATGACACGCAGACTCTACACGAAAAATAATAAATCAAACAAACTGACACTTTTGGCTTCCCAAAACCGACTCGAACGACGAAAAAAACTGACTCAATAATTAAAAAAAATGACTCCAGCCGTGGGTTGCCTCCCACGAAGCGCTCTCTTTTAACGTCCTTGAGCCGGACGGTACCTGTTAGGGACCCCAACTCAGAAGTTCCTTGAAGTCAATCGTCTTCTTCAAGGATAGCGGTTGAGTGCCATGTAGCACTCCAGCAGGGTGATGTAACCGGTAGTGTTCCAGTAGATCGTGGTTCTGGTTGGATGACCAGTTCTTCTTGAATTCTCCTTCTGGAAGAGGAAAGAGGTAGTACGGCGCGGCATGATCAATGAGCTCCATCTTCTCCACCTGATGCTCATCAAGAGGTCTCTCGGGATCGAGTGTGTATACTTCCAAATCCTTGATGTCTTTGATTCCCACGTGCTCGTCTCTGGCTTGATCTATAGGTTGGCTCGTCGGAAGCTCGATTGAGGATATCTCCTCGATTTCTTTGTGCTCCTTTTCGGCTTCAACTTCAAGATGGATTGGCTCTATGTCTTTATCAACTGCCACCGCCAAGGATTCTTCATCAGATGCTTCTAGCTCGCAATAGTCATCGGTGAGATTGTCATGTTCATCTTCATACAGCTCTTGAGCATCTTCTTCCATTAGTGGATTTGGTTGCTCGAGCTCGATATCCACTACGTTACGAGCTTGCAGCTTCGAAATGAGATCATCCAAGGCTGATTCTACTCTTGCCGTCTGTTGTCGATTTTGATGAACCTGTGAGTTTATCTTTTTGTGAGCTTGTAGCTCTGTAGAGATATTCTCCAAGAAGGATTCTATTCTCGTCGTCTGTTGTCGATGCTGATGAGCTAGTATATACATCTCTTGGTTATCCTCAATATACGGTGCTTCATCGACATACCACTCTTGGTACTGGTCATCCCACCAGTAATCCTGCATAATTAAAACTCAAAAACACTACCTAGGTAAATCATGAAAATATGGAGGAAAATTAAATGGTAAGGCGGAAAGGTAGAAGAATAAAATGCCAACTCTTCTTTCAACGAAGTAGAAGAGTCCCCGGCGACGGCGCCAATTTGATGAACGTGTCGTTGTGCTGACGTTCAAACAAATACTAACAAAGCTGATAAAAGCTAGGGTAGATCGTATTCCACGGGTTTCTTCTAATCGACTACTTTGAAGAAGCTGGCAAATTACTCAGGTTAAAACACGTTGTGCGTGGTGTGAGTTCCACGACTTCTAATCTATTAAGCAAAGGAAAACAAAAGACAGAAAGATTAAAAGATTGACTAACGGGAAGATAGACGAACTTAGATTTCGAATCCCCCTTAGATCACCAGAGCAACGGCAATCACAAGATCAGCGGTTTTCAATTCTAATTCAATCGGTTTCTATACACCACCATAACTCCTTACCCTTAGGTTTAAGACCGGCGAATGTTCGCTCTATCCGTTCTAACTACCAAGATTAACTAGCCGCCCGGGTACGGTCGCCTCTCACAACGACTTAATTAACTGGTGCAATTACTAATGATTAATGAGTTACTCTTGCAGTGGATTAACCCTAACCGGTTCCTACGAAAGGCACGCTCCAATTATAAGGTTAATTGTTCAATTCGATGTTCTAAAGTAAGGCGAGCGTTCGCTTCTATCCTTAGCTTAACAAGAATCTAATCTAGGGGATCAATCCAGACAAGAAACATGAACAATGAAGAACGAATCAAACATGCAAAGAGAAACTGATTGAACTTCGAATCTAATTACCGCCGATCCGTGACCGCTTTAAAGCCCTGGGTCACTTAGGGTTCATCTAATCTAAGCTCTACAAGTTCAGTTACTCATATCAGAAACAAGAGAATCAAAGGCAACAATGAAGATCATCATACAGAGGAAGAACAGATAAGAACTGAAAAACCTAATTCTGACGACTCCCGCGAAGCTTCAATCTCCTGGATCTTCAACTTTAAGCTCTGAGTTCTCCGATGTGGAAGGATGGCGTCACGATCTCTCCACGGATCTTCGAACTCTCTAAACTCTATCTATCGACCCTAGAGTCGGCTGACTCTCAAAAGTATGATTTGTGAAAATATGAATAATGAGTTATGTCTCTGATTAATTGTTGCCGGCTGCTTCTTTAAATAGGTACGTTCTAGGGTTTCCAATACAGCACCGGATTTGGAAGGGATTTTCACCGAAAATAATGAAGTATTTTCGCCGAAAATATTCTTGCAATTGAAGACACCGCCGGCTGATTTCTCTGTACTCTATTTTCGGATCGAAGAGTTATCAATTTCGCCGAAAATACCTTCTGTTGGCGCCAGTGATTTTCCCTTGCATCTTCACCAAAAACCCTGGGCTCTTTTCGCCGAAGATGTTCTTCTCTTGACATCAGTTGGTTTACACTGATATTTTCGCCGAAGATGTGAGCTTGTTTTCGCCGAAGATGTGAGCTTGTTTTCGCCGAATGTCTAAGTGTGAATGGGCAGATTTTCAGTTTGACTTTGATTGGCTCCTTTGATCGATTCCGGTTCAGTTCCTCGATGTTCCTATGCCTTAGACACGTCCATGGCTACTTTATTTGATGGCAAACACCTGTGCTTACGCAAAAACACTAGAAAACCATCAAATAGACCCAAAAAGGGCCAAAGTAACCAAATCGGTAGGAAATAGGGTAGTTGAGTGAATATTCGCTATTTTACCCCTAAAACCACGTTCCAAGCAAGGAAATGTCGCTTAAATGAGGCTGATAATCACGTCGAATCGAGTGTCATCAAACAACTATTTATAAAGACCGCATTTCCAGATTCACTCAGAGAGAGGATGTAAGCCTGTATGACACTTGGAATGAATTCCAGTCTCTTCTCTTCGACTGCCCTCACCATGGGTATGAACAAAGACAGCTGGCTGAGTTCTTTGCTCGTGGTATGCGCAAAGAATCTGCAAACTGGGTCAACTCTCTAGCTGGCGGAGATTGCACCGCCCTTACTCCTTAGGATGCTCTTCTGCATTTTGCTGACTGTGCTTCAAAGTCTAGAAACTGGGAGAGGCAAATAGAAGGAAACAAGAGTCAGAGACAGATGAGTGTTGCAGAGCAGATCAAGGCAGAGGTCCAGAAACACCTACAAGCAGCTGGTATTCCCCTAGATCCCCCATCAGCCACCATCTTTTCAGTTGACTGTGGATGGTGTAGGTCCTGTGCTCATAACGGTGGAAGCTGCCTCAACTTCGGCACAACAGAAGTCTGGTCTACAGAAGAGATAAACTTCATCGATCAGGGTTTCGCTAACAATCAGAAAGGCTACGCCGGTTACAGAAACTATGTGCCGCGGAACCAGAGCAACCGGCTAGTAGATCCTTATTATAGACCTCCGGGATTCATTGGAGGACAACACCAGTTTCAAGCAAAGCCGCACTACAATAGAGACATGGACTATGAGAAGAAGTTCGATCAAATTATGAGCAGACTTGACAACCACGACATTCAACTAAAAGCTCAAGCTGCACTCAATCAAGGACAGAGAGCTCAGAGCCAGAGGATAGAGGATGCTACAAGCAATATGACTAAACTCTTTACTAGCAATCCTCTCCTTAATCCAGAAGCATTTCAAGCAGACTCCGGTACAAAGAGCGAACACGCTCAAGCCATTACCACCAGGAGCGGCAAGCATACAACTGATCCCAAGGCTCCAGAACCGGACGTAATACCAGACACCAGTGCAGCCATGGATATGTCAGAAATTGAGGATATCACAGAAGAGGAGGAAGAAGCATCTGCTCCTCCTCCTCCTCCGCCCAGGACAGCTCCTGAGCCTGTTTTGGCGCCATGTATTCCTCGGATTCCCTTTCCAAAAGCTGCAAGGAGCAA
Source organism: Linum lewisii (assembly GCA_034768395.1). NCBI lineage: Eukaryota > Viridiplantae > Streptophyta > Magnoliopsida > Malpighiales > Linaceae > Linum > Linum lewisii. The sequence goes on from CM068302.1 coordinate 42,227,929, forward strand.
GGCTAAGGATCACGACACTCAGTATAAGAAGTGGTACAATGTTCTTAAGACGGCAGAGATCAAGATACCAGTAACAGAAGTTGTGGAAGTCATACCACCACTTGGGAAGTTCTTTAAGGATCTCGTGAAGAAAGTGAAGAATGGGGAGGCGTACTCTGTCATGCTTACTAATGAATGCGCGTCTATTCTCGGTGCGCCATCTCCCATTCGACAGCCGCCACCACCCCTAGCTAAGTGTCCTGATCCCGGTTCTTTTACATTACCGTGCATTATTAATGGCATTAAAATTGATCGCAGTCTGGTTGATTCTGGTGCTTCTATTAATGTTATGCCTGTTTATCTATATGAAAAGTTGAATCTAGGGCAATTAAAACCAATTACTCTACATCTTCTGTTAGCCGATAGGTCTGTCAAACTACCTAGGGGTATAATAGAAGATGTAACTGTTTGCTGTGGTCCGTTTACTACAATTGCGGATTTTGTTGTTCTGGATACTCGTGAGTTAGACGGAACACTTATCCTAGGTCGACCTTTCTTAGCAACTGCTGGTGTAAATATAAACTGCAAACAAGGCCTATTAACTTTAAGTGTAGGACAAGAGAGTGTCACATTCTGCATTAAAGATAGCATGAGATACTCTGTTGCTCAAGATGATAAATGTTATGCTGTTGATCCCCTAGAGTTGGCCTCGGCCATCTCCTTTACTAATGCTTTATCTAGTGATCTGCTAGAATTGTGTTTGATTTCAGGGATTGATAATGCGTTAGAAGATCCAGAGCAGTGCTTATGGCAAGATGAGCTAGACGAACAGAAGGCTACATTCAAACCCACCACTGCGCCTACACATATTGAGCCAGCATCGAGTCGGATTACTACCTCATATGAGAATCCGCCATAACTTACTTTGAAGGAGCTGCCTGACCACCTAGAATACGCATTCCTGGGGAAGGACTGCCAGTTACCTGTCATCATCAATTCGAACCTGTCTCCTGAGCAGAAAGAGCAACTGATCGGGCTACTCAAGAAGCATGTCCGAGCTATTGCCTGGCAGTTAGCAGACATCAGAGACATCTCTGAAACCTTCTGCAAGCATCGAATAGTCATTGATGAAGAATTCAAATCGGCCAGACAACCGGAACGCCGACTTAACCCTCTGATGCAGGAAGTTGTAAAGAAAGAAGTACTCAAGCTTCTAGATGTCGGTATCATCTATCCTATTGCCGACAGTACTTGGGTCAGTCGACTCAAGTCATTCCGAAGAAAGGAGGAATCACTGTCATCCCTAATCCAAAGGGTGAACTCATTCCTACCCGAACAGTTACCGGATGAAGAGTCTGCATCGATTATCGACGACTCAATGATGCCACCAAGAAGGATCACTTTCCACTGCCGTTCATTGATCAGATGCTTGAACGATTAGCTGGTCATGAATACTACTGTTTCTTAGACGGGATGTCCGGTTACTTCCAGATCCCCATTGAGCTTGATGATCAAGAGAAGACAACTTTCACATGCCCGTTTGGTACGTTTGCTTATCGTCATATTCCTTTCGGTTTATGTAATGCTCCCACTACCTTTCAGAGATGCATGCTTGCTATATTTGGAGATCTGGTAGAGAATGTGGTAGAGGTGTTCATGGACGACTTCTCCGTCTATGGAGATTCATTTTCAAAATGTCTGGCTAATTTGGATAAGGTGCTAGCTCGTTGTGAGGAGACCAACCTAGCTCTTAGTTGGGAGAAATGTCACTTCATGGTTACCGAAGGCATTGTTCTGGGCCACAGGATATCTAAGACAGGTATAGAAGTCGATTGTGCCAAGCTTGAAACCATTGCCAGCTTACCACCGCCGACCTCAGTTAAGACAGTTCGAAGTTTCCTCGGTCATGCTGGATTTTACCGGAGATTCATCAGAGATTTCTCCAAGATCACCCTTCCAATGACGAAGCTCCTTGAGAAAGATGTTCCGTTCATCTTTGACAAAGCCTCTCTTGAAGCTTTTGAGACCTTGAAAACTCAACTCACCACCGCACCGATTCTTACAGCACCAGATTGGAATCTTCCATTCGAGATCATGTGCGATGCTAGTGATTTCGCCGTTGGCACAGTTGTTGGTCAGAGAAAGGAGAAGAGATTTCATCCTATCTACTTTGCGAGCAAGACACTCAATGATGCTCAGAGAAACTACACTACTATGGAGAAAGAGCTTCTGGCTATCGTTTTCTCCTTTGATAAGTTTAGACAGTATCTGGTTCATTCACATACCATTGTCTACACAGATCACGCCACTCTGCGCCATCTATTAGCCAAGCAGGATTCAAAGCCATGTCTCATCCGGTGGATCCTTCTCCTCCAAGAGTTCGACATAGAAATCAAAGACAAGAAGGGAGCAGAGAACTTAGCAGCGGATCATCTTTCTCGCCTCGAGGAATCACAGGCGGGTAAGTCCACCACCCCTATCAATGATTCTTTCCCTGACGAGCTGTTGCGTGTTGAAACGTATGAACAGGTTAACAACATAGCTATCGAGCCCTGGGCAATCCCTCACGCTCAAGATCTGAGTAATGCCGCCGATTCAGAGGAGCCTTGGTATGCAACTCTGGCTAACTATCTCTCGCACGGCATTGTACCTCCTGAGCTGGATTTTAATGCACGCAAAAAGCTCTTTAAAGAAGCCAAGTCATACTTTTGGGATGAGCCTTTCTTATACCGCATCAGTCTTGACGGGATGATCCGGAGATGTGTCTCTTACACTGAAGCAGCTGACATCATGCGTAAGTGCCATGAAGGACAGTTCGGAGGACACTTTGGAGGCAACCGCACTGCGAGAAAGGTACTCGAAACAGGTTTCTACTGGCCTTCGATCTTTAGTGATTGCAATGTTTTTGCTCGACATTGTGATGCATGCCAGCGATCAGGTAACATCTCTAACCATAATGAGATGCCCCAAATTGTCTCTTTAACTGTTGAAATCTTCGATGTTTGGGGAATTGATTTTATGGGCCCGTTCACACCCTCCAACGGAAACAAGTACATTCTTGTAGCCGTTGATTATGTTTCTAAGTGGGCTGAAGCTGAAGCTCTACCCACTAATGATTCTAGAGTGGTGGGTCGGTTCCTTACCCGTCTTTTCACGTGTTTTGGTTCACCGCGCTTCATCATAAGTGATAGGGGTACCCACTTCCACGGACAATTCGACCGGGTGTGCAAACGTTTTGGCGTCACCCACCGAATGTCCACGGCTTCCACCCTCAAGCGAATGGTCAGGCGGAAGTGACGAACCGTGAGCTCAAGCGGATTCTTGATAGGACAGTTGGCCGGTCTCGCAAGGACTGGTCATCTAATCTCAGTGATGCCTTATGGGCATATCGAACTGCCTACAGGACCCCCATCGGTACCTCACCGTATCAGCTGGTCTATGGCAAGTCATGTCATTTGCCAGTTGAGCTTGAGCATAAGGCATTCTGGGCTAACAAAGAGTTGAACATGAGCTATGCAGTAGCAGGTAATAACCGCCACAACCAGATCGCGGAGCTTGAGGAACACCGACTCCACGCATATGAGAGCACGAAGTTATACAAAGAGCGCACAAAGAAAATTCATGACTCTCAATTGAAGACGACCAAGCAGTTTTATCCCGGAGAAGAAGTACACTTATATAACTCTCGATTGAAGCTCTTTCCGGGTAAGTTGAAATCCCGATGGTCTGGCCCTTATACCGTGGTCCGACAGACACCCTTAGGCAGCGTCTACATTAAATTGCACGATCAAGAGCCGTTTGTGGTCAACGGGCATAGGCTTAAGAAGTATATGCAAGGGTTAGCTGTCTCTTCCATCGACGTGCACTACTTCACGATGGAACCGTGACACGATTCCAGGTATCGTCTGGCTCACGGACGTTAAACAAGAGCGCTTCGTGGGAGGCAACCCACGGCTAGAGTCAGTAACTTTTCGTTTTGAGTCGTTTTTGTTTTAAACCCCTTTTGAAAAAAAAACACACAGCCGCCGTTTTCAAATAAATTTTCGGCGAAAATGTGTCATTGTTTTCGCCGAAAACATGTGTTCAAAATCAACCTGTTTCTCCTGTCCTGACTTTTCGAACCGAGACCCCCATTTTTTCGGTGAAACTATTTCTTCATTTGAACTGGGATTTTCGCCAAAAATCCCACATCTTTTTCGCCAAAAATTCTTTTCCCTTGTCTCCGGTATATAAGGCCCCCTTTGGTTTCTGGTTTCGCGAAACACTTACAACCCCACCCGAAAACTTCAACCTACTCTCTCTCTCTCCTGTCTTGAAACCATCCGCCGCCCGACCGCTCAACGCCGCCACCTGGCCGCCGATCACCACGCCACCGATCGCCACGCCGCCAACCTTCCCCCTTGCCCAGCCCTCTTCCAAAACCCTAGAATCGGAGCTTTTCAGCTCTGGGTCCGGCCGACCTAGTTTTCAAGTTTTCATCGATTCCTTGGATTTCCAACCGTTTTCTTGAGTCATGTCTTCACGGTTAGTTGTTCAGCCCTTGATTGTGAATCTTTTGGTTTTTTTGACTTTCGGTTTTCGGCATGGTTGACTTTGGTTGACTTTTTGGTTCTCCCTCATTCTTCATGATTGTTTTGTCGGTATCAATTGGCTAGGTTCTGGCATTCCTTTGTGACCTTTTCGGAATCGTGACTTGTAGTCTGTGAGATCGTGTTCATGAATCATTCCATTCTTCATGCTTGCTAAATGAATTGACAGCTCTTTAATGCTATATCTTGATTCGGTGATCTCTCGGTTAATTTGTTTACCCCAACTTGTCAACTTAAGTGTGGGGTAAGATTCTTGTCATTTGATGCTGGTCATCTCTGAGTTGTGTTTTACAAGGCTCCCAAGCGTTTTAAGACTACTAGTGCAGATAGAGCGCATCGATCCTCAGCTCGCAAGACACGGACACCATCCTCCCGACCAAAAGTTTCAGCTGCACCAACATCGACGGCTGTGGCCATCATTCCCGAGGATGCACCGACCACTGCGACTCCTATTTCCTCTATTCCTACACCTGCCAATGGGGCTATACATCCTTTCATCGCCGCCCTGGAGCCACACCAGCTAGAGGTCTTTCAGAAGATCAAAGACATTCCTCCGGCTAAGGTGGCAGTTCTTTCTCTCGACAGTCTCAAGGCGCACAATCCGGCTTGGCACTCGACCATCGACACCACCCTTCATAAAGCCGGTTTGCGTGTGCTGACCGCTCATGGCTCCCCCTACCCGCTTGCCGCTCTCCAAGAGTTCTGGAGTTCATTCCGACGCCTCACCCCGAAGCCCATTCGCGAGCAGAAATTCGTTTCCTTTCGCCTCGGTGGTGTTCTTCATGAGAAGTCCCTTCGCGAGTTCGGCCGCCTGCTGGATCCGCACATCACCTTCGACACAACATCAGCTGGCTTCGAGGACACATACTCCATCACGAGTGCTCCTTACCCAGATGTATGGAGATGGGCCTGCTGCGAAGATGAGATCTCACCATCGTCAACCCCACGGTCGGTGACATCTTTCACCCTATTCTTAAATTCTTGCATTATGTTTGGGTGCAATCTCTGTGTTATTGCAGCAAGACGAGCCGTCACCACGTTTCTTTGGAGGAGCTCGTATTATTCCGTGCTTTAGAAGAGGACGCCAACCTGCATCCCGGATGGTGGCTTGCACGATTCTTTCACAAGCGCACTACCGCCAAGAAGCTTCCTTCTGAGCTTCCAGGAGGGCCCTTCATTTCAATTTTGATCGACAACCTCCAGCTCGGTAACAAATGGGGCCCCGACATTCCTCGTATTCCAATTGAGCGTATAGGTGCTGAACTCGCCATAGCACGGGGCATCGACCTTTCTGCGGATTTTGAGCATTGCACATCGCTCCCTCACCGCACTCACCAGTCAGTTGACCGCCCGCCGTCGCGAGCGCAAATCACCGCGGAGATGAATGAGAGGCTGTCGCGTATTGAGAAGTGGCAGATAGACTACTCGGCTGGTTCGCTTCAATGGCAGAAGGACCGAGTAGCACATGAAGAGACTCAGAACGAGCGTTGGTCCACTCTCCAGCAATTCATGGCCGCCCAGTCTGCCCTACACACGGATGATATCGCATGGCGACAGCAGCAGGAGCAGCGGCTCGGCCTTTCACCTATCCCGAATCAACCTCCACCCCCTCCCGCGGAACAGTGATCAGGTTGTCTCTACCCGTTTCCATTTCTTTTCTTTCTTCTTTTCAGGTTTCTACCCAATTTTATTCTGTGTGGATCCAGGACACTTGTCCCGGTGTCCTTTTGATTTTTTTTGTTGTTTGTGTTTTGTAGGATTTTAAGTAGCTACTCTGCTCCGCTCTGGCACCTCCGCGTTCTTCCACTACACCAACCATCATTCTCCAGGTTCTTCGTATCTCTCTCCTTCAAATTAGTCCTGTGAGGACACAGAACAGTCTAAGTGTGGGGTAGGGTGTTAGAGAACCATGCATGATCTTGATTGCCTATATCTTTGTGTGTGCCTCGTGATTCCTGTCCAGTCCCTCTAGCAATAGAATGGCTCAGTTTTTTATTTTTGAGGTTAAGTTGTTGTTCAAACCTTCATAATGATGCTTAGACTACTTAACCTAGAACTTGAAAACCAACTTGTCTACTTTGATGCTAAATTGCCTGGTCAGAGCAGAATTTTTAAAATCACACTTGTAGTTTGTAGCCTTGATTGCATGAAAATGTCCGAATCCGACTAGCAAACCAATTGTGAGCTTTTGATCCATTGCACGTAACTTGTAATTTAAATTCTTTATGAGTGATTTTCTGTTTACTTGAATGAGTTAGAATTTGCATGAGACCTACTCGAGACCACACGATGACACGAATTCTAGAAGGATAGGGGCACCTAGATTCAGCTACTAAGCCAGATAGCCTACCAAACGATAAATCCACTAGGTTTAGACCTTTGAGCTTGCCCTGTTCTTTCGGTTCGATAATACATTACAGCCATTTCCCATTTCTTTCATTCCCCGTTGATCCCCTGTGGTTGTAGTTCTAGATTGACCTACCGAAAGTCGGTTTGTGGTAACCTGCCTATAGCCATTAAACATGTGGTTTTAGCTAATATGTCCAGACGTGTAAATCCCTCTAGCAACTAAAAGAAAATCGGCACAAAGAAAAAGTAAAGTAAAGTAAGAAAAGAAAGAAAATTTCGAAAAAAATGAAGAAAAGAAAAATCAGAAAAGTTTCAAAGTTTCAAGTTCAATAAAACGTTCTTCTCCCTACAAATGGAAGAACGAAGTCAAAAGAAAAGTTGAAAAGAAAGAAAAAATCGTGTAAAGAAAAAGAATAAGTGCTAGTTTGCTTGAGGGTATCATAGGACGAGCGTTCATCATTCCACCCGTGTTTGGTTAGACGGTAGGATGCCATAGATTAGATTCGAGGGAAGTTAGTCGAAAGCTGCACCGCACAAAGCCATCATCATACATTCCCATCATCCATCTCATTATAAACCCGAGTAGTGTAGAATTCATTACGGTCCTAGCAGGGAAGTCCTTCTTGACTAGATACTCGTGTTGTCACAGTGGTGGAGATGTGGTCGAAATGCAAACCTATGACAGAATTCGGTAACAGAAAAAGATTGAGAGTAGAAACACGTCCTTAAACACATAGAGTGAGAGTTCCCATTGTACTGTTTATATCCTGTGTGAGGAGTCTGGTCGGTCAGGTCAAATTCGTGCATAATTGGTTGCTAATTACTTGTCGTGTGCAGTTTATTAGTGAGACCAGGTAGTTTGGCTGATTTGTATGCATGTTAGGTTTCTTGTTCTAGGATCGAGCTGTCTAATAATTCATTGCGATTGATTGAGCTCCAATTTAACCGATCTTATTATTTGTGAACATGAGCGTCTCTATTCAGTTTGCTTGAGGACAAGCAAAAGCTTAAGTGTGGGGTATTTGATGACACTCATTTTGACGTGATTATCAGCCTCATTTAAGCGACATTTTCTTGCTTAAGACATGATTTTTAGGGTAGAATAACGAATATTCAATCGATTGCCCTATCTCGTGCCATTTGTGTTACCTTGGCCCATTTCGGGTCTATTTGATGGTTTTCTAGTGTTTTTACTATTAGCATAGGTTTTTGCCATCGAATAAGTAGCCAAGGACGTGTCTTAGACGTTAACCTTGAAGAATCACACATAAATCAACCGGAAAGATCACTCAAGTCAAAGAAACTCCTGCTCCATTTACACATATATTTTGGCGAAAATACCCTTGGGTTTTTGCCGAAAACGAAAGAAGGAATCCACTATCCCGATTAAGAAGAAATTTTCGCCGAAATTCCTCTATTATTTTCGGCGAAAATATCAGGGGAAATCAGAAAATCTCGGGTAGGTTTAAATACAGAAATCGGCGGCTAAATGAGTGGACTTACAATTTTACGACGGACAACACACAGCTAGACAGAGAAGAGAGAGAAAACGAGTAGAGAGGGTTCGAGAAGCCAGGAACGGATCGTGATGCCATCCATCCATCTCGGAGAGCCAGTGCTAGGAGTTGAAGATCCAGCAGATTGAAGCTGCCAGGAAACATCGAAATTAGGTTTTACAGTTCTTCTCTGTCTTCCTACCTGAGATGTATTCTTTGTTTGTCTTCGATTCTTCTGTATTGAATATGAGTAGCTAAACTCGTGTAGCTTAGATTAGATGAACCCTAAGTGACCCAGGGCTTAAAGCGGTCACGGATCAGCGGTGATTAGATTCGAAGTTCATTCAGTTTCATCTTTCATGTTTGATTTGTTTTTCATTATCTGTGTTTCTTGTATGGTTTAGCCACCTAGATTAGATTCTTGTTAAGCTAAGGATAGAAGCGAATGCTCGCCTTACTTTAAAACACCAAATTGAACAATCAACCTTATAATTGGAGTGTGCCTTTCGTAGGAACCGATTAGGGTTGATCCATTGCTAGAGTAACTCATTAATCATTAGAATTTGCACCAGTTAAGTTAAGTCGTTGCGAGAGGAGACCGTACCCGGGCGGCTAATTAATCGTGGTAGCTAGATCGGATAGAGCGAACGTTCGCCAGTCTTACACCTAAGGGTCAGGAGTTATGATGGTGTCTATGAACTTGATGAACAAGAATCAAAAGTTACTGGTCTGTTGACTGCTGTTGCTCTGGTGATTTAAGGGGGATTCGAAGTCTAAGCTTGTCTGTCATCTTTCTAGTCAATCAATCAATCTTCAATCATTCTTCGCTTTAATTCTCATTTCAAATTATCTTTGCATTTTAGTATAGAAGTCATGGAACTCACACCACGCACAACTTGTGTTTAAACTTGAATTAAATTGCCAACATCTTTGAGTAAGGAAGTAGAGGAAACCCGTGGAATACGATCTACCCTAGCTTTTGTTAGCTTTGTTAGTTATTTGTTTGAACGCATCACAACGACACGTTCATCAATTGCACCAAGATCGATCAAAGGAGCCAACCAAGTTCAAACAAATCCCTGCCCGGTTTACAAAGGAATTTTCGCCGAAAATACCCTTGTATTTTTGGCAAAAATATGTTCACAAATCAGCTATTGGTAGCTGAAGGAATTTTCGGCGAAAAGGATTAAGTTTTCGAACCAAGAAAGAAGTTCAGGAGAATCAGCCGACAGACCCTTCATTTGCAAAGGAATTTTCGCCAAAAATTCCTCAATATTTTCGGTGAAAATAATAGAAGAAATCCGGCTGATTAGGGTTAAGTATAAATACTTAACCCGGCGGCCCAAATAGGAGAGACAACAGAAGATATATCATAATATACTTTTCGAAATCATAATTCAAAGAATTCTCTGAAGTTCTGGAGTGAAGAGTTAGAGTTTGAAGAGCCGAAAAGAGATCGTGACGCCATCCCTTCCACCTTGGAGAATCGGAGCTAGGAGTGCGGTTTACGAAAGATCGAAGTCTGTCAGAGTCGTCTAAATTAGGTTTTTCAGATTCTTTTCTGTTCTTCCTCTGGATGATGAACTCTTTCTTTGTCTTAGATTCTTGTGTGATAAACATGAGTAGCTAAACTCGTTAGAGCTTAGACTAGATGAACCCTAAGTGACCCAGGGCTTTAAAGCGGTCACGGATCGGCGGTGATTAGATTCAAATTCAATCAGTTCTCTTTGATGTTTGATTTGTTCTTCCTTGTTCATGTTTCTTGTCTGGATTGATCACCTAGATTAGATTCTTGTTAAGCTAAGGATAGAAGCGAACGCTCGCCTTACTTTAGAACATCGAATTGAACAATTAACCTTATAATTGGAGCGTGCCTTTCGTAGGAACCGGTTAGGGTTAATCCACTGCAAGAGTAACTCATAAATCGTTAGTAATTGCACCAGTTAATTAAGTCGTTGCGAGAGGCGACCGTACCCGGGCGGCTAGTTAATCTTGGTAGTTAGAACGGATAGAGCGAACGTTCGGCGGTCTTAAACCTAAGGGTAAGGAGTTATGGTGGTGTCTTAGTAATTGATTGAATGAGAATCAAAATCCGCTGATCTGGTGATTGCCAATGCTCTGGGGAACGAAGGGGGGTTCAAAGTCTAAGTTCGTCTGTCATCCTTGTTTTCAACCCTAATTTCCAATCTGCTTTAGTTTAATTTTTATTTTTCTCCACATTTCTTAGAGTTAGAAGTCGTGGAACTCACACCACGCATGAAGTGTTTACATTCGAGTATTTTGCTAGTTTTGAAGTAGTCAATCTTAGAAGACCCTTGGAATACGATCTACCCTAGCTTTTGTTAGCTTTGTTAGTTATTTGTGTGAAATGCATCACAACGACTGCGCGTTCACCAAATTGGCGCCGTTGCCGGGGACTTCTTTTGATTGTTTGAAACAAGAACTACCAATTTCCTCTTCTACTTTCCATCTTTCACCTTTCCATCCACTTCGATTTTACACTAGTTTTGTTTGTCTTTGTTATCTGTAGGTTTACAGGTGTATGCCTCACCGTCCTTGGACTCACTCTCAAACCGAACAGGCTAAGAGTGCAGAGAGACAAGGCAGTTCTGCTCCACCTCTACGATCACAGATTTTGAAGAAAGGCAGATCCAATCCACCCGTCACTCCGATCAAGAACAAGGAATTGAAGGAGAGTTCCTCATCTCCGTCTTCACCGTCATCTTCATCCGCTTCATACACCGAGTCACTCTCACCTCCTCCATCTCCTACAATGGACGATCAGTTACCACCACCACCAACACCAAATGGAGAACTACCGCTGCCACCGCCACCACCTGCACAGAAGAGTCTAGTAGACTATAACAAGCCGAGCGCGACTAGCGTTCGATCTGCCATTGCCGTTCCGCGCATTGAAGGAGATCATGACTATGAGATCAAGATTCCATTCTTGACTATGATCTCTAGACAATCCTTGATCTCTGCAGCACTTTCAAGAGCGAAAACCTCGACAAAAACACTCTTTGTCTGAGAGCTTTCCCGTTCTCTCTGAAAGGCCCTGCTAAGAGGTGGTTTACTGGCAAACCACCTGGCTATTACACTGATTGGGATACTCTGGCTCAGGACTTCGTTGAACAATACTTCCCTCTGGCCAGAACAACTGCTATCAAGGACAGCATCGCCAGATTCTCTCAGAAAGAAGGAGAAAGCTTGTATGATACTTGGAATCGATTCCAAGAACTTCTCTACACCTGCCCTCATCATGGATTCGAGCAGAGGCAGTTAGCTGAAATTTTTGCTCGAGGACTTCGAGAAGAATTTGCCAAGTGGGTCAATTCTCTAGCTGAAGGGGATTGCACTACACTAACACCTGAAGCTGCTCTTCTTCACTTCGCAAACTGTGCTTCCAAGTCAAGGAACTGGGAACAACAATCTGAAGGATCAAGGAGCAAGCTAGATCTCGAAGCTACAATCAAAGTAGAAGTAGAGAAGCATTTGAAGAAGTCTACCACACCGATCAAGCCACCGACAGCTTCTGTCTACGTTGCCGATTGTGAATGGTGTGGAGCTTGCGCACATAACGGAGGCCGTTGTCAGAACTTTGGTAAGGCAGAAGTCTGGTCTGCCGAAGAGGTAAATTTCATTCAACAAGGCTTCGTTAATAATCAGAATAGTTATGCTAGCTACCGTAACTTCAGGCAGCAAGGGAACTATCAAGACAGACCTCCCTACAATAATGGCGCCAACCATAACCAGAACCAGAATAACCGCCCAGCTGGTCCAGCTCAGGATCAGAAACCTAACCATCCGCCGGCAGGTGTCTACCAGCTGCCGCATCGCAATCCGGGTAATTATGGAACTGCTCCTGGCAATCGCCAGAATCAATATCTTAATAATACCTATCCAGGGCAGCAACATCAAAGAGAAAACAATGTTAGTGACCTGGATAAGAAGCTCAGCCAGATCATTACCAGACTTGATGATCAAGACAGTCAATTCAAGGCCCAAGCTCTTCTCAATCAAGAACAGATAGCATCTGGACAAACAATTGAGCAAGCCGTGAACAACATCTCGAGCATGCTAGCATCTGGTCAACCATTTGGCCAACTTCCAAGCCAGACAGAGCCAAATCTGAGAAATGAGCAAGCCAAGATGGTAACCGCTCGAAAACTCCCAAACTTAATTGCTGATGCTTGTTCTATCTTACGCAGGATCGCTGAAACTCCGGAGGAAGAAGGAGAACAGGAACCGGCGCCTAAGGAGGATGATCCCCCTCTTGCACCGTACGTCGTGAAGCCTCCTTTTCCAAGAGCATTGCTGCCAAATGCAAGGATCGAGACTGGCATGAAGGGGAATAAAGAAGGATACCCTGACATTCGTATTAAGAAACCTGCCTCTCCATATCCAGCTAAGTTATCTGATCCTGGTTCTTTTACTTTACCTTTGGTCATCAATGATGTTCAGATTGAACATTGTTTAGTTGATCTTGGTGCATCTGTTAATGTTATGCCTATGAGCCTGTTTGAAAAATTGAACCTAGGAGAACTTGAACCGCCTAGTATGCAACTTGTCTTTGCTGATAGATCACTTAAAACCCCTTAGGGAGAGATTAAAGACGTTGTTACTAAATGTGGTCCGTTCACGTTCTTAGCTGACTATGTGATTATGGATACTAGTACAGATGATTCTACCATTCTCATAGGTCGACCTTTCATGGCTACTACTGGAATGAATATTAACGTTCCAAATGGTTCTTTAACTCTAAGGGTCGGTAAAGAAACGAAAACGTTCCGTCTTAAAGATGGCATGAAATATGACTCTAAGAATGAAGAATCTCACTGCCTAGCTGTTGAAACTATGGAGTTGACTCTGGTCAACTCCGTTACTAATGCTTTTTCCAGTGTCTCTAGATCAGTTGTTGCTGCAGATATTGAACAGGTTATTAAGAAGAAGCCAGAAACTTCGGTTCAGAAGCCACTCAAGAAGAAGAAGAAGGAACTGCAAGCCTCTTCTAAGCCACCGAGCACAAAACCGAGTAGACCTCGGGGAAAGAACAAGAAGACGAAGACCCAAATACTGACGATCACCGATCCTGGTGATACCAAGCCGGAGATAAAAGAAAAGAAGAAGCCGACAGTCCTCATTCCTTCCATCGTAACACTCATGAAGGATGACCTCTCTAGAGAGCTTTTTGGACCGTTCAAGATCATTGATCATCTTCCCGATGGACGTACCAAGCTCTTGCATGCAAACGAGAAGAGATTCACGCTTACCAGAGAAGCCCCAAAGCTGTACTTCATGAACTCCGACGCGAGCGTTAAGGAGAATCTGAGTTGGGATGTCTCCTAATACCGTCCAGGTATCGTCCAGCTCAAGGACGGTAATAAAAGAGCGCTTCGTGGGAGGCAGCCACGGCTGGAGTCCGTTTTTAATTTTTGTTGAACTTAGTGTTTTAGAGTTGGTTCGGGGGAGCCAAAAGTGTCTGTTTGTTTATTTTCTTATTTTTTGTATGTAGTCTGTGTGTCGTAGTGTCAGTCACAAGTTGATTGAGGTCGTTCCGATTTTTGTGGATTTAACTGTGATTTTCCGAAGTTGGCCGGATTTGCGAAAAATATTTTCACCCGAGTAGTTCAAAATTTTCGGCGAAATCACCCCTATTTTCAGCGAAATCGCCTTTTGAATTTTCGAACCCGGTCTCCTGTTTCATATTTTTGGTTCGAAAATTTGAGTGTTTTCGGCGAAAATCTATTTGAAAACCGGCAGTGATTTTAACCTTAATTTCGGCGAAAACATATGGGAATTTTCGGCGAAATGATCTTTGAAAACTGGCAGTGCATTTGAACGTTTGTTTTCGGTGAAAATACCCTTTTATTTTCACCGAAAATCCTTTTGAAAACCACCCAATCCTCCACATAAAAATCCGGACTTCAGACCCTCTTCTCCACTTGCCATTTTCGTTCCAAACCCGAAAAATAACCTTCCCTTTGTTTTTCAAAATAATCACCGCCACCACCCTTTTCAAAATCGCCTCCGCCACCGTTTACCACCGCCGCCGCCGCTGCCGACCGCCGCCGCTCAAATCCCCTCTCTTTTCCGATCGTTTTGAGCCATAGAACAGCCGAATCGGAGCTCTACAGCTCTAGTTCTCCCAAACCCTAGAATCTTTGATTTTTCACCGATTCCTCCCAAACCGTTCATTTTTAGCATCCATGGCTTCAAGGTAAGTTGTAGAACTTTTCAATACGAATCTTTTGACATATGGATTGCTGAATTTCGTCTGGGTTGACTTTCGATTGACTTTTCGGTTTGCCTCGATTTGCGTGCCGACTGATTTCGTGAGAACTAGGTTAGCTGAACTTGTTGAACTGTTCTAGCATGTTTAGGGCGTTTCGTGCTTAATTTCCATATCATTTGATCATGTGTTGCTATGCATAGGATTGATTCTTTGTGATGTTGCCTTTTGAGAAAATGTCGGTTTGACTTTGAATTGTTGTGATCATTTGGCTGCCTGATGTGCTCATTCCGTTCATATCATTGTGTTTGCCACCTAAGATCATATTATGTCGTCAATTTCTCCGTTGTGATAGTCTTGCCATGATTAGGGTTCAATATGCTTTGATGTTGACTTTTTGAATGTCGGTTTGAGTTTTTGAACTCTTATTGTACTATTCAATTCTGGTTGTTCCTAAGCATGCATTTCATTGCTTGTGATTACCGGTTAATCGGCTTTGCTTACCCCCACTCGGTTTCCCTCATTTCTTTGTGAAATTGAGTTTTTCTACTAAGTGTGGGGTAGGGTTTTAGTTGACTAATCTGGTTTCGCTCTGGTTTTAGGAACACCACTTATGAGCGCAGGACTAAGGCGCGACTTGATGGCGCCTCGAGCTCCGGAGCTACCGCCCCCGTCACTCCCGCCGTTCTGGGTCCTCCACCCGCACTACCTCGCCGGGCTGGATACCATCGCACTCTAGCTCGTCTTCCTGACTTCTACTTCGAGTGCTTCAAGAAGATCCAGCACATTCGTGGAGCTGACGTGCGCCCTCTTTCCATGGAGTCTCTCTCCGAGCATGACACCCTAGCACTGGCCGATCTCCTATAGCTAACCACCATAGCTGCCGATTTCCCAGACATTGCTCTCCAGGAGTTCTGGGCAACCTTTGATCTGGATGAGCACAAGAGGAAGCAGCGCCAGAAGGTTGTGACCTTCTATCTGGGTGGCGTGTACAGGCAGCTCACCTACGATGAGTTTGCTGCTCATCTAGGCATCCCCTACGAGCATTATCACGATCATCACCTAGGCTGGGGCACGATGATGACGACGAGGAGTACCACGCCCTCTGGAGCCATATGACTGGAGTGCCTGGTGATCGCCTCACGGGCCATGACTCAGTTAAGTCCCTCTCTCACCCACTCTTTAAATTTATTCATATGGTTTGGCGTAGATTGCTTTTGTATGTTCCAGACAAGGATCGCCACCATATCCTCAAGGAGGAGCTTATGCTTCTTCGAGCCATTCGAGAGAGCTACCCTCTTCACCCCGGCTGGGTGCTAGCTCGCATCTTCCGCCAGAAGAATAAGAGGCGGACGCCACCTCGCAGACTCCTGGGGGGTAACTTCATAGGTCAGCTCATCATCTCCTTCGGCATCAGCCATGAATATGGCCCGAACATTCCACAACGCCAAGTTAGGACCGTTGGAGGAGACTTAGCGGTTGAGTACGACTTAGAGTTGGACCTCACTCCCCAAGTAGCACAGATCCTCCACTCCAGCCTGTGGTCGAGTCGGAGGAAGAAGATGATGCTGAGTACCAACAGCACCAGCCGCCGCCAGAATTCCAAGATTATATACCCTCACCACACCACTAGGCAGGGTATGCTCACCAGTCGCCGCCGCACATCCCAGATACATACCAGGCGCCTCCCCAACAGCCCCGACACAACCCCGCGGATGTTAGAGAGCTGTTTGAGCGACTGCAGGAGTGGCGCATCACCGACAACGCCACTCAGGAGGCGAGATGGACTATTATGCAGCAGCATATGCGCCGCGCCGACAGGCGGTATGAGGCACAACTGGCGTGGCAACGTCAGCTCGGCGAGCACCTCCACTTTCCACCCCCCGACACCCCTGACCAGCCATGATCAGGTAGTAGGGAGATTCCCTTTGCTTCATTTCGGTAGATTCCCTCCGCTCCGAGGACCCATGCTCATCCCCTACACCAATCATCTCGGTCCAGGTTCTTCTACTTCACTATGAACTCTAGAATTAGTCCTGTGAGGACACAGTCTGATTTAAGTGTGGGGTAGGATGCCAGAGAACCTTGCATGAACTTGATTGCCCTTGATTGTGTTTTGTGTGTGCCTCGTGATTCCATTCCAGTCTCTCTAGCATTAGAATGGCTCAGTTCTTGATTTTTGATGTTAAGTTGTTGTTCAACTCTTCATAATGATGCTTAGACTGCTTAACCTAGAACTTGAGAACTAACTTGTATACTTTGATGCTAAATTGCCTGGTCAGAACAGAATTTTTTAAAATCACACTTGTAGTTTGTAGCCTTGATTGCATGAAAATGACCGAATCTGACTAGCAAACCAACTGTCAGCTTTTGATCCATTGCACGTAACTTGCAATTTTAATCCTTTCTGAGTGGTTTTCTGTTTGCTTGAATGAGTTAGAATTTGCATGAGACCTACTCAAGACCACACGATGACACGAGTTCTAGAAGGATAGGGGCACCTAGATTCAGCTACTAAGCCAGATAGCTTACCAAACAATAAATCCATTAGGTTTAGACCCTTGAGCTTGGCCTGTTCTTTCGGTTCGATAATACATTACAGCCATTTCCCATTTCTTTCATTCCCCGTTGATCCCTTGTGGTTGTAGTTCTAGATTGACCTACTGGAAGTCGGTTTGTGGTAACCTGCCTATAGCCATTAAACAGGTGGTCTTAGCTAATATGTCCAGACGTGTAAATCCCTCTAGCAACTAAAAGAAAATTGGCACAAAGAAAAAGTAAAGTAAAGTAAGAAAAGAAAGAAAATTTCGAAAAAAATGAAGAAAAGAAAAATCAGAAAAGTTTCAAAGTTTCTAGTTCAATAAAACGTTCTTCTCCCTACAAATGGAAGAACGAAGTCAAAAGAAAAGTTGAAAAGAAAGAAAAAATCGTGTAAAGAAAAAGAATAAGTGCTAGTTTTCTTGATGGTATCATAGGACGAGCGTTCATCATTCCACCCGTGTTTGGTTAGACGGTAGGAAGCCATAGATTAGATTTGAGGGAAGTTAGTCGAAAGCTACACCGCACAAAGCCATCATCATACATTCCCATCATCCATCTCATTATAAACCCGAGTAGTGTAGAATTCATTACGGTCCTAGCAGGGAAGTCCTTCTTGACTGGATACTCGTGTTGTCACAGTGGTGGAGATGTGGTCGAAATGCAAACCTATGACAAAATTCGGTAACAGAAAAAGATTGAGAGCAGAAACACGTCCTTAAACACAGAGAGTGAGAGTTCCCATTGTACTGTTTATATCCTGTGTGAGGAGTCTGGTCGGTCAGGTCAAATTCGTGCATAATTGGTTGCTAATTACTTGTCGTGTGCAGTTTATTAGTGAGACCAGGTAGTTTGGCTGATTTGTATGCATGTTAGGTTTCTTGTTCTAGGATCGAGCTGTCTAATAATTCATTGTGTTTGATTGAGCTCCAATTTAACCAATCTTATCATTTGTGAACATGAGCGTCTCTATTCAGTTTGCTTGAGGACAAGCAAAAGCTTAAGTGTGAAGTATTTGATGACACTCGTTTTGACGTGATTATCAGCCTCATTTAAGCGACATTTCCTTGCTTAAGACATGATTTTTAGGGTAGAATAACGAATATTCAATCGATTGCCTTATCTCGTGCCATTTGTGTTACCTTGGCCCATTTCGGGTCTATTTGATGGTTTTCTAGTGTTTTTACGATTAGCACAGGTTTTTTCCATCGAATAAGTAGCCAAGGACGTGTATTAGACGTTGGAACCCCGAAGAATCACATATAAATCAACCGGAAAGATCACTCAAGTCAAAGAAACTCCTGCTCCATTTACACATATATTTTCAGCAAAAATACCCTTGGAAAGATCACTCAAGTCAAAGAATCACATATATTCTTTGTTTGTCTTCGATTCTTCTGTATTGAATATGAGTAGCTAAACTCGTGTAGCTTAGATTAGATGAACCCTAAGTGCACCAGGGCTTAAAGCGGTCACGGATTGGCGGTGATTAGATTCAAAGTTACTGACTCCAGCCGTGGGTTGCCTCCCACGAAGCGCTCTTGTTTAACGTCCGTGCGCCAGACGATACCTGGATTCGTGTCACGGTTCCGTCGTGAAGTAGTGCACGTCAATGGAAGAGACAACTAACCCTTGCAGATACTTCTTAAGCATATGCATGTTGACCACAAACGGCTCTTGATCGTGCAATTTAATGTAGATGCTGCCTAAGGGTGTCTGTCGGACCACGGTATAAGGGCCAGACCATCGGGATTTCAACTTACCCAGAAAGAGCTTCAATCGAGAGTTATATAAGAGTACTTCTTCTCCGGGATAAAACTGCTTGGTCGTCTTCAATTGAGAGTCATGAATTTTCTTTGTGCGCTCTTTGTATAACTCCGTGCTCTCATATGCGTGGAGTCGGTGTTCCTCAAGCTCCGTGATCTGGTTGTGGCAGTTATTACCTGCTACTGCATAGCTCATGTTCAACTCTTTGTTAGCCCAGAATGCCTTATGCTCAAGCTCAACTGGCAAATGACATGACTTGCCATAGACCAGCTGATACGGTGAGGTACCGATGGGGGTCTTGTAGGCAGTTCGATATGCCCATAAGGCATCATTGAGCTTAGATGACTAGTCCTTGCGAGACCGGCCAACTGTCCTATCAAGAATCCGCTTGAGCTCACGGTTCGTCACTTCCGCCTGACCATTCGCTTGAGGGTTGTAAGTCGTGGACATTCGGTGGGTGACGCCAAAGCGTTTGCACACCCGGTCGAATTGTCCGTGGAAGTGGGTACCCGTATCGCTTATGATGAAGCGCGGTGAACCAAAACGCGTGAAAAGATGGGTAAGGAACTGACCCACCACTCTAGAATCATTAGTGGGTAGAGCTTCAGCTTCAGCCCACTTAGAAACATAATCAACAGCTACAAGAATGACTTGTTTCTGTTGGAGGGTGTGAACGGGCCCATAAAATCAATTCCCCAAACATCGAAGATTTCAACAGTTAAAGAAACAATTTGGGGCATCTCATACGGTTAGATATGTTACCTGATCGCTGGCACGCATCACAACGTTGAGCAAAAACATCGCAATCAGTAAAGATCGAAGGCCAGTAGAAATCTGTTTCGAGTACCTTTCTCGCAGTGCGGTTGCCTCCAAAGTGTCCTCCGAACTGTCCTTCATGGCACTTACGCATGATGTCAGCTGCTTCAGTGTAAGAGACACATCTTTGGATCATCCCGTCAAGACTGATGCGGTATAAGAAAGGCTCATCCCAAAAGTATGATTTGGCTTCTTTAAAGAGCTTTTTGCGTGCATTAAAATCCAGCTCAGGAGGTACAATGCCGTGCGAGAGATAGTTAGCCAGAGTTGCATACCAAGGCTCCTCTGAATCGGCGGCATTACTCAGATCTTGAGCGTGAGGGATTGCCTAGGGCTCGATAGCTATGATGTTAACCTGTTCATACGTTTCAACACGCAACAGCTCGTCAGGGAAAGAATCATTGATAGGGGTGGTGGACTTACCCGCCTGTGATTCCTCGAGGCGAGAAAGATGATCCGCTGCTAAGTTCTCTGCTCCCTTCTTGTCTTTGATTTCTATGTCGAACTCTTGGAGGAGGAGCATCTACCGGATGAGACGTGGCTTTGAATCCTGCTTGGCTAATAGATGGCGCAGAGCGGCGTGATCTGTGTAGACAATGGTATGTGAAAGCCAGATACTGTCTAAACTTATCAAATGAGAAAACGATAGCCAAAAGCTCTTTCTCCGTAGTAGTGTAGTTTCTCTGAGCATCATTGAGTGTCTTGCTCGCAAAGTAGATAGGATGAAATCTCTTCTCCTTTCTCTGACCAAGAACTGCGCCAACGGCGAAATCACTAGCATCACACATGATCTCGAATGGAAGATTCGAATCTGGTGCTGTAAGAATCGGTGCAGTGGTGAGTTGAGTTTTCAAGGTCTCAAAAGCTTCAAGACAGGCTTTGTCAAAGACGAACGAAACATCTTTCTCAAGGAGCTTCGTCATTGGAAGGGTGATCTTGGAGAAATCTCTGATGAATCTCCGGTAAAATCCAGCATGACCGAGGAAACTTCGAACTGTCTTAACTGAGGTCGGCAGTGGTAAGCTCAATGGTTTCAAGCTTGGCACGATCGACTTCTATACCTTTCTTAGATATCCTGTGGCCCAGAACAATGCCTTTGGTAACCATGAAGTGACATTTCTCCCAACTAAGAGCTAGGTTGGTCTCCTCACAACGAGCTAGCACCTTATCCAAATTAGCCAGACATTTTGAAAATGAATCTCCATAGACGGAGAAGTCATCCATGAACACCTCTACCACATTCTCTACCAGATCTCCAAATATAGCAAGCATGCATCTCTGAAAGGTAGCGGGAGCATTACATAAACCGAAAGGAATACGACGATAAGCAAACGTACCAAACGGGCATGTGAAAGTTGTCTTCTCTTGATCATCAAGCTCAATGGGGATCTGGAAGTAACCGGACATCTCGTCTAAGAAACAGTAGTATTCATGACCAGCTAATCGTTCAAGCATCTGATCAATGAACGGCAGTGGAAAGTGATCCTTCTTGGTGGCATCATTGAGTCATCGATAATCGATGCAGACTCTCCATCCGGTAACTGTTCGGGAGGAATGAGTTCACCCTTTGGATTAGGGATGACAGTGATTCCTCCTTTCTTCGGAACGACTTGAGTCGGACTGACCCAAGGACGGTCGGCAATAGGATAGATGATACCGGCATCTAGAAGCTTGAGTACTTCTTTCTTTACAACTTCCTGCATCAGAGGGTTAAGTCGGCATTGCGGTTGTCTGACCGGTTTGAATTCTTCATCAACGACTATTCGATGCTTGTAGAAGGTTTCAGAGATGCCTCTGATGTCTGCTAACTGCCAGGCAATAGCTCGGACATGCTTCTTGAGTAGCCCGATCAGTTGCTCTTTCTGCTCGGGAGACAGGTTCGAATTCATGATGACAGGTAACTGGCAGTCCTTCCCCAGGAATGCGTATTCTAGGTGGTCAGGCAGCTCCTTCAAAGTAAGTTCTGGCGGATTCTCATATGAGGTAGTAATCTAACTCGATGCTGGCTCAATATGTGTAGGCGCAGTGGTGGGTGTGAATGTTGCCTTCTGTTCGTCTAGCTCATCTTGCCATAAGCACTGCTCTGGATCTTCTAACGCATTATCAATCCCTGAAATCAAACACAATTCTAGCAGATCACTAGATAAAGCATTAGTAAAGGAGATGGTCGAGGCCAACTCTAGGGGATCAACAACATAACATTTATCATCTTGAGCAACAGAGTATCTCATGCTATCTTTAATGCATAATGCGACAATCTCTTGTCCTACACTTAAAAGTTAATAGGCCTTGTTTGCAGTTTATATTTACACCAGCAGTTGCTAAGAAAGGTCGACCTAGGATAAGTGTTCCGTCTAACTCACGAGTATCCAGAACAACAAAATCCGCAATTATAGTAAACGGACCACAGCAAACAGTTACATCTTCTATTATACCCCTAGGTAGTTTGACAGACCTATCGGCTAACACAAGATGTAGAGTAATTGGTTTTAATTGCCCTAGATTCAGCTTTTCATATAGATAAACAGGCATAACATTAATAGAAGCACCAGAATCAACCAGACTGCGATCAATTTTAATGCCATTAATAATGCATGGTAATGTAAAAGAACCGGGATCAGGACACTTAGCTGGGGTGGTGGCGGCTGTCGAATGGGAGATAGCGCACCGAGAATAGACGTGCATTCATTAGTAAGCGTGATAAAGTACGCCTCCCCGTTCTTCACTTTCTTCACGAGATCCTTAAAGAACTTCCCAAGTGGTGGTATGATTTCCACAGCTTCTGTTACTGGTATCTTAATCTCTGCCGTCTTAAGAACATTGTACCACTTCTTGTACTGAGTGTCGTGATCCTTAGCCTTGCTCCTTGCAGCTTTTGGAAAGGGAATCCGAGGAACATATGGCGCCAAAATAGGCTCAGGAGCTGTCCTGGGCGGAGGAGGAGGAGGAGCAGATGCTTCTTCTTCCTCTTCTGTGATATCCTCAATTTCTGGCATATCCATGGCGGCACTGGTGTCTGGTATTACGTCCAGTTCTGGAGCCTTGGGATCAGTTGTTTGCTTGCTGCTCCTGGTGGTAATGGCTTGAGCGTCTTCGCTCTTTGTACTGGAGTCTGCTTGAAATGCTTTTGGATTAAGGAGAGGATTGCTAGTAAAGAGTTTAGTCATATTGCTTATAGCATCCTCTATCCTCTAGCTCTGAGCTCTCTGTCCTTGATTGAGTGCTGCTTGAGCTTTTAGTTGAATGTCATGGTCGTCAAGTCTGCTCATAATCTGATCGAACTTCTTCTCATAGTCCATGTCTCTATTGTAGTACGGCTTTGCTTGAAACTGGTGTTGTCCTCCAATGAATCCCGGAGGTCTATAATAAGGTTCTACTAACCGGTTCCTCTGGTTCCGCGACACATAGTTTCTGTAACCGGCGTAGACTTTCTGATTGTTAGCGAAACCCTGATCGATGAAGTTTATCTCTTCTGTAGACCAGACTTATGTTATGATGGTGTCTATGAACTGGATGAACTAGAATCAAAAGTTACTGGTCTGTTGACTGCTGTTGCTCTGGTGATCTAAGGGGGATTCGAAGTCTAAGCTTGTCTGTCATCTTTCTAGTCAATCAATCAATCTTCAATCTTTCTTCGCTTTAATTCTCATTTCAAATTATCTTTGCATTTTAGTATAGAAGTCGTGGAACTCACAACACGCACAACTTGTGTTTAAACTTGAATTAAATTGCCAACATCTTTGAGTAAGGAAGTAGAGGAAACCCCTGGAATACGATCTACCCTAGCTTTTGTTAGCTTTGTTAGTTATTTGTTTCAACGCATCACAACGACACGTTCATCAATTGCACCGGGATCGATCAAAGGAGCCAACCAAGTTCAAACAAATCCCTGCCCGGTTTACAAAGGAATTTTCGCCGAAAATACCCTTGTATTTTTGGCGAAAATATGTTCACAAATCGGCTATTGGCAGCTAAAGGAATTTTCGGTGAAAAGGATTAAGTTTTCGAACCGAGAAAGAAGTTCAGGAGAATCAGCTGGCGGACCCTTCATTTGCAAAGGAATTTTCGCCGAAAATTCCTCAATATTTTCGGCGAAAATAATAGAAGAAATCCGGCTGATTAGGGTTAAGTATAAATACTTAACCCGGCGGCCCAAATAGGAGAGACAACAGAAGATACATCATAATATACTTTTCGAAATCAAAATTCGAAGAATTCTTTGAAGTTCTGGAGCGAAGAGTTAGAGTTCAAAGAGCCGGAAAGAGATCGTGACGCCATCCCTTCCACCTCGGAGAATCGGAGCTAGGAGTGCGGTTTACGGAAGATCGAAGTCTGTCAGAGTCGTCTAAATTAGGTTTTTCAGATTCTTTTCTGTTCTTCCTCTGGATGATGAACTCTTTCTTTGTCTTAGATTCTTGTGTGATAAACATGAGTAGCTAAACTCGTTAGAGCTTAGACTAGATGAACCCTAAGTGACCCAGGGCTTTAAAGCGGTCACGGATCGGCGGTGATTAGATTCGAAATTCAATCAGTTCTCTTTCACGTTTGATTTGTTCTTCCTTGTTCATGTTTCTTGTCTAGATTGATCACCTAGATTAGATTCTTGTTCAGCTAAGGATAGAAGCGAACGTTCACCTTACTTTAGAACATCGAATTGAACAATTAACCTTATAATTGGAGCGTGCCTTTCGTAGGAACCGGTTAGGGTTAATCCACTGCAAGAGTAACTCATAAATCGTTAGTAATTGCACCAGTTAATTAAGTCGTTGCGAGAGGCGACCGTACCCGGGCGGCTAGTTAATCTTGGTAGTTAGAATGGATAGAGCGAACGTTCGCCGGTCTTAAACCTAAGGGTAAGGAGTTATGGTGGTGTCTTAGTAATTGATTGAATGAGAATCGAAATCCGCTGATCTGTTGATTGCCAATGCTCTGGGGAACGAAGGGGGATTCAAAGTCTAAGTTCGTTTTTCATCCTTGTTTTCAACCGTAATTTCCAATCTGCTTTAGTTTAATTTTTAAATTTCTCCGCATTTCTTAGAGTTAGAAGTCGTGGAACTCACACCACGCACGAAGTGTTTACATTCGAATATTTTGCTAATTTTGAAGTAGTCAATCTTAGAAGACCCTTGGAATACGATCTACCCTAGCTTTTGTTAGCTTTGTTAGTTATTTGTGTGAAACGCATCACAACGACTACGCGTTCATTAAATTGGCGCCGTTGCCGGGGACTTCTTTTGATTGTTCGAAACAAGAACTGGCAATTTACTCTTCTACTTTCCATCTTTCACCTTTCCATCCACTTCGATTTTACACTGGTTTTGTTTGTCTTTGTTATCTGTAGGTTTACAGGTGTATGCCTCACCGTCCTTGGACTCGCTCTCAAACCGAACAGGCTAAGAGTGCAGAGAGACAAGGCAGTTCTGCTCCACCTCTACGATCACTGATTTTGAAGAAAGGCAGATCCAATCCACCCGTCACTCCGATCAATCCACCCTCTACGATCTCCGTCTTCACCGTCATCTTTACCGTCATCTTCATCCGCTTCATACACCGAGTCACTCTCACCTCCTCCATCTCCTACCATGGACGATCAGTTACCACCACCACCACCACCAAATGGAGAACTACCGCCGCCACCGCCACCACCTGCACAGAAGAGTCTAGCAGAAACCTCGACAAAAACACTCTTTGTCTGAGAGCTTTCCGTTCTCTCTGAAAGGCCCTGCTAAGAGGTGGCTTACTGGCAAACCACCTGGCTATTACACTGATTGGGATACTCTGGCTCAGGACTTCGTTGAAGAATACTTCCCTCCGGCCAGAACAACTGCTATCAAGGACATCATCGCCAGATTCTCTCAGAAAGAAGGAGAAAGCTTGTATGATACTTGGAATCGATTCCAAGAACTTCTCTACACCTACCCTCATCATGGATTCGAGCAGAGGCAGTTAGCTGAAATTTTTGCTTGAGGACTTCGAGAAGAATCTGCCAAGTGGGTCAATTCTCTAGCTGAAGGGGATTGCACTACACTAACACCTGAAGCTGCTCTTCTTCACTTCGCAAACTGTGCTTCCAAGTCAAGGAACTGGGAACGACAATCTGAAGGATCAAGGAGCAAGCTAGATCTCGAAGCTACAATCAAAGCAGAAGTAGAGAAGCATTTTAAGAAGTCTACCACACCGATCAAGCCGCCGGCAGCTTCTGTCTACGTTGCCGATTGCGAATGGTGTGGAGCTTGCGCACATAACGGAGGCCGTTGTCAGAACTTTGGTAAGGCAGAAGTCTGGTCTGCCGAAGAGGTAAATTTCATTCAACAAGGCTTCGTTAATAATCAGAATGGTTATGCTGGCTACCGTAACTTCAGGCAGCAAGGGAACTATCAAGACAGACCTCCCTACAATAATGGCGCCAACCATAACCAGAACCAGAATAACCACCTAGCTGGTCTAGCTCAAGATCAGAAACCTAACCATCCGCCCGCAGGTGTCTACCAGCCGCCGCATCGCAATCCGGTAATTATGGAACTGCTCCTGGCAATCGCCAGAATCAATATCTTAATAATACCTATCCAGGGCAGTAGCATCAAAGAGAAAACAATGTTAGTGACCTGGATAAGAAGCTCAGCCAGATCATTACCAGACTCGATGATCACAACAATCAATTTAAGGCCCAAGCTCTTCTCAATCAAGAATAGATAGCATCTGGACAAACAATTGAGCAAGCCGTGAACAACACCTCGAGCATGCTAGCATCTAGTCGACCATTTGGCCAACTTCCAAGCCAGACAGAGCCAAATCCGAGAAAGGAGCAATCCAAGATGGTAACCGCGCGAAAACTCCCAAACTTAATTGCTGATGCTTGTTCTGTCTTACGCAGGATCGCTGAAACTCCGGAGGAAGAAGGAGAACAGGAACCGACGCCTAAGGAGGATGATCCCCCTCTTGCACCGTACGTCGTGAAGCCTCCTTTTCCAAGAGCATTGCTGCCAAATGCAAGGATCGAGACTGGCATGAAGGGGAATAAAGAAGGATACCCTGACATTCGTATTAAGAAACCTGCCTCTCCATATCCAGCTAAGTTATCTGATCCTGGTTCTTTTACTTTACCTTTGGTCATCAATGATGTTGAGATTGAACGTTTTTTAGTTGATCTTGGTGCATCTGTTAATGTTATGCCTATGAGCCTGTTTGAAAAATTGAACCTAGGAGAACTTGAACCACCTAGTATGCAACTTGTCTTTGCTGATAGATCACTTAAAACCCCTAAGGGAGAGATTAAAGACGTTGTTACTAAATGTGGTACGTTCACGTTCTTAGCTGACTATGTGATTATGGATACTAGTACAGATGATTCTACCATTCTCATAGGTCGACCTTTCATGGCTACTACTAAAATGAATATTAACGTTCCAAATGGTTCTTTAACTCTAAGGGTCGGTAAAGAAACGAAAACGTTCCGTCTTAAAGATGGCATGAAATATGACTCTAAGAATGAAGAATCTCAATGCCTAGCTGTTGAAACTGTGGAGTTGACTCCGATCAAATCCGTTACTAATGCTTCTTCCAGTGTCTCTAGATCAGTTGTTGCTGCAGATATTGAACAGGTTATTAAGAAGAAGCTAAAAACTTCGGTTTAGAAGCCGCTCAAGAAGAAGAAGAAGGAACTGCAAGCCTCTTCTAAGCCACCGAGCACAAAACCGAGCAGACCTCGGGGAAAGAACAAGAAGACGAAGACCCAAATACTGATGATCACCGATCTTGGTGATACCAAGTCGGAGATAAAAGAAAAGAAGAAGACGATAGTCCTCATTCCTTCCATCATAACACTCATGAAGGATGACCTCTCCAGAGAGCTGTTCGGACCGTTCAAGATCATTGATCATCTTCCCGATGGACGTACCAAGCTCTTGCATGCAAACAGGAAGAGATTCACGCTTACCGGAGAAGCCCCAAAGCTGTACTTCATGAACTCCGACGCGAGCGTTAAGGAGAATCTGAGTTGGGATGTCTCCTAATACCGTCCAGGTATCGTCCAGCTCAAGGACGTTAATAAAAGAGCGCTTCGTGGGAGGCAGCCCACGGCTAGAGTCCGTTTTTAATTTTTGTCGAACTTAGTGTTTTAGAGTCGGTTCGGGGGAGCCAAAAGTGTCAGTTTATTTGTTTTCTTATTTTTCTTGTGTAGTCTGTGTGTCGTAGTGTCAGTCACAAGTTGATTGAGGTCGTTCCGATTTTTGTGGATTTAACTGTGATTTTCTGAAGTTGGCCGGATTTGCGAAAAATATTTTCACCCGAGTAGTTCAAAATTTTCGGCGAAATCACCCCTATTTTCGGCGAAATCGCCTTTTGAATTTTCGAACCCGGTCTCCTGTTTCATATTTTCGGTTTGAAAAGTTGAGTGTTTTCGGCGAAAATCTATTTGAAAACCGGCAGTGATTTTAACTCTTAATTTCAGCGAAAACATATGGGAATTTTCGGCGAAATGATCTTTGAAAACCGGCAGTGCATTTGAACATTTGTTTTCGGCGAAAACACCCTTTTATTTTCTCCGAAAATCCTTTTGAAAACCACCCAATCCTCCACTTAAAAATCCGGACTTCAGACCGTCTCTCTCCACTTGCCATTTTCGTTCCAAACCCGAAAAAT
This sequence comes from Linum lewisii, assembly GCA_034768395.1. Classification (NCBI taxonomy): domain Eukaryota; kingdom Viridiplantae; phylum Streptophyta; class Magnoliopsida; order Malpighiales; family Linaceae; genus Linum; species Linum lewisii. The sequence continues at coordinate 42,256,335 of CM068302.1, forward strand.
AACCCTCCCCTTTGTTTTTCAAAATAATCACCGCCACCACCCTTTTCAAAACTGCCTCCGCCGCCATTTGCCGCACGCCCACCACCCCGCCGCTCAACTCCCCTCTCTTTTCCGATCGTTTTGAGCCATAGAACAGCCGAATCGGAGCTCTACAGCTCTAGTTCTCCCAAACCCTAGAATCTTCGATTTTTCACCGATTCCTCCCAAACCGTTCATTTTTAGCATCCATGGCTTCAAGGTAAGTTGTAGAACTTTTCAATACGAATCTTTTGACATATGGATTGCTGAATTTCGTTGGGGTTGACTTTCGGTTGACTTTTTGGTTTGCCTCGATTTGCGTGTCGACTGATTTCGTGAGAACTAGGTTAGCTTAACTTGTTGAACTGTTCTAGCATGTTTAGGGCATTTCGTGCTTAATTTCCATATCATTTGATCATGTGTTGCTATGCATAGGATTGATTCTTTGTGATGTTGCCTTTCAAGAAAATGTCGGTTGACTTTGAATTGTTGTGATCATTTGGCTGCCTGATGTGCTCATCCTCGTTCATATCATTGTGTTTGCCATCTGAGATCATATTATGCCGTCAATTTCCCCGTTGTGATAGTCTTGCCATGATTAGGGTTCAATATGCTTTAATGTTGACTTTTTGAATGTCAGTTTGACTTTTTGAACTCTGATTGTACTATTCAATTCTGGTTGTTCCTAAGCATGCATTTCATTGCTTGTGATTACCGGTTAATCGGCTTTGCTTGCCCCCACTCGGTTTCCCTCATTTCTTTGTGAAATTGAGTTTTTCTACTAAGTGTGGGGTAGTGTTTTAGTTGACTAATTTGGTTTCGCTCTGGTTTTAGGAACACCACTTATGAGCGCAGGACTAAGGCGTGACTTGATGGCGCCTCGAGCTCCGGAGCTGCCGCCCCCGTCACTCTCGCCGTTCTGGGTCATCCACCCGCACTACCTCGCCGGGCTGGATACCATCGCACTCTAGCTCGTCTTCCTGACTTCTACTTCGAGTGCTTCCAGAAGATCCAGCACATTCGTGGAGCTGACGTGCGCCCTCTTTCCATGGAGTCCCTCTCCGAGCACGAAGAGGACTACCACCGGAATGTGCATGACGCCCGAGCACCGGCTGGTCTCCTAGAGCTGACCACCATAGCTGCCGATTTCCCAGACATTGCTCTCCAGGAGTTCTGGGCAACCTTTGATCTGGATGAGCACAAGAGGAAGCAGCGCCAGAAGGTTGTGACCTTCTATCTGGGTGGGGTGTACAGGCAGCTCACCTACGATGAGTTTGCTGCTCATCTAGGCATCCCCTACGAGCATTATCACGATCATCACCTAGGCTGGGGCGACGATGATGACGACGAGGAGTACCACGCCCTCTGGAGCCATATGACTGGAGTGCCTGGTGATCGCCTCACGGGCCATGACTCAGTTAAGTCCCTCTCTCACCCACTCTTTAAATTTATTCATATGGTTTGGCGTAGATCGCTTTTGTATGTTCCAGACAAGGATCGCCACCATATCCTCAAGGAGGAGCTTATGCTTCTTCGAGCCATTCGAGAGAGCTACCCTCTTCACCCCGGCTGGGTTGTGGCTCGCATCTTCCGCCAGAAGACTAAGAGGCGGACGCCACCTCGCAGACTCCTGGGGGGTAACTTCATAGGTCAGCTCATCATCTCCTTCGGCATCAGCCATGAATATGGCCCGAACATTCCACAACGCCAAGTTAGGACCATTGGAGGAGACTTAGCGGTTGAGTACGACTTAGAGTTGGACCTCAGTCCCCAAGTAGCAGCAGATCCTCCACTCCAGCCTGTGGTCGAGTCGGAGGAAGAAGATGATGCTGAGCAGCAACAGCACCAGCCGCCGCCAGAATTCCAAGATTATATACCCTCGCCACACCACCAGGCAGGGTATGCTCACCAGTCGCTGTCGCACATCCCAGATACATACCAGGCGCCTCCCCAACAGCCCCGACACCACCCCCGCAGATGTTGGAGAGCTGTTTGAGTGACTACAGGAGTGGCGCATCACCGATAACGCCACTCAGGAGGCGAGATGGACTATTATGCAGCAGCATATGCGCCGCGCCGACAGGCGGTATGAGGCACAGCTGGCGTGGCAACGTCAGCTCGGCGAGCACCTCCACTTTCCACCCCCCGACACCCCTGACCAGCCATGATCAGGCAGTAGGGAGAATCCCTTTGCTTCGTTTCGGTAGATTCCCTCCGCTCCGAGGACCCGTGCTCATCCCCTACACCAATCATCTCGGTCCAGGTTCTTCTACTTCACTCTGAACTCTAGAATTAGTCCTGTGAGGACACAGTCCGATTTAAGTGTGCGGTAGGATGCTATAGAACCTTGCATGAACTTGATTGCCCTTGATTGTGTTTTGTGTGTGCCTCGTGATTCCATTCCAGTCTCTCTAGCATTAGAATGGCTCAGTTCTTGATTTTTGATGTTAAGTTGTTGTTCAACTCTTCATAATGATGCTTAGACTGCTTAACCTAGAACTTGAGAACTAACTTGTATACTTTGATGCTAAATTGGCTGGTTAGAACAGAATTTTTTAAAATCACACTTGTAGTTTGTAGCCTTGATTGAATGAAAATGACCGAATCCGACTAGCAAACCAACTGTGAGCTTTTGATCCATTGCACGTAACTTGCAATTTTAATCCTTTCTGAGTGGTTTTTTGTTTGCTTGAATGAGTTAGAATTTGCATGAGACCTACTCGAGACCACACGATGACACGAGTTCTAGAAGGATAGGGGCACCTAGATTCAGCTACTAAGCCAGATAGCTTACAAAATGATAAATCCGTTAGGTTTAGACCCTTGAGCTTGGCCTGTTCTTTCGGTTCGATAATACATTACAGCCATTTCCCATTTCTTTCATTCCCCGTTGATCCCCTGTGGTTGTAGTTCTAGATTGACCTACCGGAAGTTGGTTTGTGGTAACCTGCCTATAGCCATTAAACAGGTGGTCTTAGCTAATATGTCCAGACGTGTAAATCCCTCTAGCAACTAAAAGAAAATCGGCACAAAGAAAAAGTAAAGTAAAGTAAGAAAAGAAAGAAAATTTCGAAAAAAATGAAAAGAAAAATCAGAAAAGTTTCAAAGTTTCTAGTTCAATAAAACGTTCTTCTCCCTACAAATGGAAGAACGAAGTCAAAAGAGAAGTTGAAAAGAAAGAAAAAATCGTGTAAAGAAAAAGAATAAGTGCTAGTTTGCTTGAGGGTATCATAGGACGAGCATTCATCATTCCACTCGTGTTTGGTTAGACGGTAGGAAGCCATAGATTAGACTCGAGGGAAGTTAGTCGAAAGCTACACCGCACAAAGCCATCATCATACATTCCCATCATCCATCTCATTATAAACCCGAGTAGTGTAGAATTCATTACGGTCCTAGCAGGGAAGTCCTTCTTGACTAGATACTCGTGTTGTCACAGTGGTGGAGATTTGGTCGAAATGCAAACCTATGACAGAATTCGGTAATAGAAAAAGATTGAGAGCAGAAACACGTCCTTAAACACAGAGAGTGAGAGTTCCCATTGTACTGTTTATATCCTGTGTGAGGAGTCTGGTCGGTCAGGTCAAATTCGTGCATAATTGGTTGTTAATTACTTGTCGTGTGCAGTTTATTAGTGAGACCAGGTAGTTTGGCTGATTTGTATGCATGTTAGGTTTCTTGTTCTAGGATCGAGCTGTCTAATAATTCATTGTGTTTGATTGAGCTCCAATTTAACCGATCTTATCATTTGTGAACATGAGCGTCTCTATTCAGTTTGCTTGAGGACAAGCAAAAGCTTAAGTGTGGGGTATTTGATGACACTCGTTTTGACGTGATTATCAGCCTCAATTAAGCGACATTTCATTGCTTAAGACATGATTTTTAGGGTAGAATAATGAATATTCAATTGATTGCCCTATCTCGTGCCATTTGTGTTACCTTGGCCCGTTTCGGGTCTATTTGATGGTTTTCTAGTGTTTTTACGATTAGCACAGGTTTTTGCCATCGAATAAGTAGCCAAGGACGTGTCTTAGACGTTGGAACCCCGAAGAATCACACATAAATCAACCGGAAAGATCACTCAAGTCAAAGAAACTCCTGCTCCATTTACACATATATTTTCGGCGAAAATACCCTTGGGTTTTCGCCGAAAATGAAAGAAGGAATCCACTGTCCCGATTAAGAAGAAATTTTCGCCGAAATTGCTCTATTATTTTCGGTGAAAATATCAGGGGAAATCAGAAAATCTCGGGTAGGTTTAAATACAGAAATCGGCGGCTAAATGAGTGGACTTACAATTTTACGACGGACAACACACAGCTAGACAGAGGAGAGAGAGAAAAACGAGTAGAGAGGGTTCGAGGAGCCAGGAACGGATCGTGAAGCCATCCATCCATCTCGGAGAGCCAGTGCTAGGAGTTGAAGATCCAGCAGATTGAAGCTGCCAGGAAACATCGAAATTAGGTTTTACAGTTCTTCTCTGTCTTCCTACCTGAGATGTATTCTTTGTTTGTCTTTGATTCTTCTGTATTGAATATGAGTAGCTAAACTCGTGTAGCTTAGATTAGATGAACCCTAAGTGACCCAGGGCTTAAAGCGGTCACAGATCGGCGGTGATTAGATTCGAAGTTCATTCAGTTTCATCTTTCATGTTTGATTTGTTCTTCGTTATCTGTGTTTCTTGTCTGGTTTGGCCACCTAGATTAGATTCTTGTTAAACTAAGGATAGAAGCGAACGCTCACCTTACTTTAAAACACCAAATTGAACAATCAACCTTATAATTGGATTGTGCCTTTTGTAGGAACCGATTAGGGTTGATCCATTGCTAGAGTAACTCATTAATCATTAGAATTTGCACCAGTTAAGTTAAGTCGTTGCGAGAGGCGACCGTACCCGGGCGGCTAATTAATCGTGGTAGCTAGATCGGATAGAGCGAATGTTCGCCAGTCTTACACCTAAGGGTCAGGAGTTATGATAGTATCTATGAACTGGATGAACTAGAATCGAAAGTTACTGGTCTGTTGACTGCTGTTGCTCTGGTGATCTAAGGGGGATTCGAAGTCTAAGCTTGTCTGTCATCTTTCTAGTCAATCAATCAATCTTCAATCTTTCTTCGCTTTAGTTCTCATTTCAAATTATCTTTGCATTTTAGTATAGAAGTCGTGGAACTCACACCACGCACAACTTGTGTTTAAACTTGAATTAAATTGCCAACATCTTTGAGTAAGGAAGTAGAGGAAACCCCTGGAATACGAACTACCCTAGCTTTTGTTAGCTTTGTTAGTTATTTGTTTGAACGCATCACAACGACACGTTCATCAATTGCACCGGGATCGATCAAAGGAGCCAACCAAGTTCAAACAAATCCCTGCCCGGTTTACAAAGGAATTTTCGCCGAAAATACCCTTGTATTTTTGGCAAAAATATGTTCACAAATCGGCTATTGGCAGCTGAAGGAATTTTCGGCGAAAAGGATTAAGTTTTCGAACCGAGAAAGAAGTTTAGGAGAATCAGCCGGCGGACCCTTCATTTGCAAAGGAATTTTCGCCGAAAATTCCTCAATATTTTTGGCGAAAATAATAGAAGAAATCCGGCTGATTAGGGTTAAGTATAAATACTTAACCCGGCGGCCCAAATAGGAGTACTTAACCCGGTAGCCCAAATAGGAGAGACAACAGAAGATACATCATAATATACTTTTCGAAATCAGAATTCGAAGAATTCTCTGAAGTTCTGGAGCGAAGAGTTAGAGTTCGAAGAGCCGGAAAGAGATCGTGACGCCATCTCTTCCACCTCGGAGAATCGGAGCTAGGAGTGCGGTTTACGGAAGATCAAAGTCTGTCAGAGTCGTCTAAATTAGGTTTTTCAGATTCTTTTCTATTCTTCCTGTGGATGATGAACTCTTTCTTTGTCTTAGATTCTTGTGTGATAAACATGAATAGCTAAACTCGTTAGAGCTTAGACTAGATGAACCCTAAGTGACCCAAGGCTTTAAAGCGGTCACGGATCGGCGGTGATTAGATTCGAAATTCAATCAGTTCTCTTTCATGTTTGATTTGTTCTTCCTTGTTCATGTTTCTTGTCTGGATTGATCACCTAGATTAGATTCTTGTTAAGCTAAGGATAGAAGCGAACGCTCGCTTTACTTTAGAACATCGAATTGAACAATTAACCTTATAATTGGAGCGTGCCTTTCGTAGGAACCGGTTAGGGTTAATCCACTGCAAGAGTAACTCATAAATCGTTAGTAATTGCACCAGTTAATTAAGTCGTTGTGAGAGGCGACCGTACCCGGGTGGCTAGTTAATCTTGGTAGTTAGAACGGATAGAGCGAACGTTCGCCGGTCTTAAACCTAAGGGTAAGGAGTTATGGTGGTGTCTTAGTAATTGATTGAATGAGAATCGAAATCCGCTGATCTGTTGATTGCCAATGCTCTGGGGAACGAAGGGGGATTCAAAGTCTAAGTTCGTCTGTCATCCTTGTTTTCAACCCTAATTTCCAATCTGCTTTAGTTTAATTTTTAATTTTCTCCGCATTTCTTAGAGTTAGAAGTCATGGAACTCACACCACGCACGAAGTGTTTACATTCGAGTATTTTGCTAGTTTTGAAGTAGTCAATCTTAGAAGACCCTTGGAATACGATCTACCCTAGCTTTTGTTAGCTTTGTTAGTTATTTGTGTGAAACGCATCACAACGACTGCGCGTTCACCAGCGGCCATGGTAGCTTCCAGATTCTGAAGGTGGCCGTCCATGTTGGCTAATCTCTCGTCTGCCATGGTTAGTACTAGCAAACAGAAGCAATTTTCTATCCCCTCTTCTTAGAAATAAACTTACAATGAAAGAAAATAACGTGGCAAGGTGGCCTTGCTTTCTTTTCTTTTTCTTAACTTACAACTCAAAACTGAAACAAGGATTGAAATAGAAGGGAATTTTCGAAGCTATTTTTCTAAAAAGCAGTAAAGGATATGAATCCAGGTAAACCTGGAGACTGGGATAGATTGTGGTCCTTGAGCTAAACCGTGCTCTGATACCAACTGATGTGAATCGCTGCAACCATGGGGAGACGACCCTTGAACACCGCAAGTTGAGACCGTGCAACGAGGTAGAACTGTCGGGAACCGGGGGCGGAGGAGGACTTTGACCCGCTAGCTATATAACAGCTAGGAACCAGAAGTATCAAGTCGTAGACGCCATGCCAAGAGATGGACGCTCTTGATGATAAGTCGAGCCTTCAGTATCGCAACATGCAGATACAATAAGGGTTTCAAGAACAAAATTCTATCAAAGGGGTTGTTTATTTCATAAAAGTTGTGAGTACAATGGGTGGCCGGTGGCCTCTATATATAGGTGAGGGAACAAGCTCTCCTCCCTAAACACTACTTCCTAAATAATAATAAAATAAAGAGTCCTATTCCTAAAAAGAATCCTAAAACCCCTAAATAGTCCTACTAAAAAGGAATAAAACATAAAATAATAGTTATAGTCTTTAAAGCAGAATAAAAGACCTAAATTAGGTCAAAAACCCTAATCTGGCCGCGTACGGCTGCTCGGGCCGGTTGGGCGCGTGTGGCGGCCCGGTGGGCTTGACCGGCCGGGCGGCGGGCTTGATTCGGGTGGCGATCGCGGGCCTGGTGCTCCGGGTTGGTTCAGTGGCAAGGGCTTTTTCCAAAAGGCCCGGTCTTCATGGCCGGCTTCATGGAATTCCTCTGATCGGTCCGGTTGCCGGTCTAGGGCTCGGGGTTGTTCTTTCCTTGGGCCTTCTACATTTCCGCTCGGGCCTTCTTCTTTAAACTTCAGATAGGCCTCCAAGTAGCTCCTGATGTAGCTCTCCGGGGGTTGGGTCGGTCTAAGTGTCATGGCTCGGGGCCAAGGACTCCAATTCTTCTCATGGCTCAGCTCAGGGTCATTCCTAGGAAGCTCTCCTCTCCAGGCCAAGTATTCTTGGGCTCTTTTCCTCCTATACTCGAGAAATGCTTCCAGAGGGTCACTCGAGGGGCCGACTTCTTCTTCAGGGCTTCTGGAGGTTAGGCTAGAAGTAGGTCGAGGTTTTTCTTCCTTGCTAGGGCTTATACCCTTGGCCAGCAGCATGGCTTGGAATAGCATTCCATCTCGTGGAGCCTTTCTACCTGCAAGGGAAGGACTTAGTTGATATTTAAGGGCGTACCTTGGCTTTAGGGCTTGAAGTTGGCCTGCCCTAGGCTCTATATGCCTTTTGTGAGGTCCTAGGGTCTTATCTCGGCCAGGTGACCCTGGTGGGGTGTAGGAGTACCGATTGGCATCAGGGCAGCATTGTTGGATCATATCATTCTTCCAGATCCAGGAACCTGCCAAAGTGGTCAAGTTCCAAAAATCCTTTTTCAAAAATGGGAGGCGTGATTTGAGTCGCAGGAGCGCGTTCTTTTCTAAGAGTTTTGAGAAAAAATTTATGAATGATTGGGGGTAAGGTTGTGGGCTTTGAAACACCCAACCCACACTCGCGCCCCCACCCTACCTGCGGCATCACGACCCTCGCAGCCGTGGGCCGTACCTTAGCACCTATAAATGCCCTCTTTTGGGAATTTTGAAAGGGGAGTTTGTTTTTTGTGTTCTTGATGGTGATTTGACGAAGGAAAGGGGTCTCCACCACCTCTTAGGCCATTCCCAAGGGTGTCCATACCATAATTCATCACCCCAAGTTCATCTAAGAACTAAGGATGTCTCTCTTCTTCACTTTCTTGTGTAGATTTATAGTTGTTCTTTCTTTTTGAATGGCACACTAGACCTAGGGTATGAGTTTGGGGGAATCCATGGGTGTAAGGTTGGTATCTTGGTTTCAACTGTGTGTATGAATTGTTTGTATGGAAGATTGGTTTCAATCCTTTGACTATGCATACTCTCTTACTCAAATTCCACAATGACTTGTGCAAAGGGTGTTGAATGTGAGAAAAGACACTTTGTTTGCTCATGTATATTGGTGATTTGGGTCATAATTCACGTAGTTGTTGTTAGGATTCAAGTTTGAAGTGTGTTTGCCTACCTACGTGTGCTAATTGACAAGAGTTACATGTTGTTGGTCCTACTTTAGGAGATTTTTCACCTCAGCATTTCAGCGCAACATGTTGTTGGTAGAAAGATCGTTTTCCTTGCCACTTTCATCGTAGTAGGACCTCGTTAGAGACCCTAGGCCATGCCTTGATGAAGCGTGTGAGGGTTGTGGACTGTTTCTTGCGTTGGATTGACCAATTTTCTACCCGGTTTCCATTGTTACTACATCTTAAGCTCGAAAGTAACCCCCAACCCACCCTTTCTTATGATAGAATCTTTCCTTAGTTGTTTTCCCCTATTTCATGCACCTTGACTTGATCATGCTTTTTGATCCCTCGGACGAATTCCTGCTTGATCCGATTCCCTTGTTCTCCGAGCAAAATAGGTACACAAAACCGGCGAATTTCAAAACCCGGCAGGATTTCAAATGAGCTCTGGTTGGGTTTTCAAAACCCTTAGAAAAGGGATGGAAATGATAGCTTTTATAATTTTTTTCCTTGATTTTTCCAACATACCCCCTTATGTTCTATTTTCTAGCGTGAGAGGACAGCTTTTTGGTTCGTGTTTTTAAAGGACAAAACTTCTATAATATTTTAATAGCTTAGATGGATTAACATTGAGCCACCATTGGTCATGAGATGCAGGTTAGAGAATTTTTTATGAAGCTAAGGTGCCATATTATTCCCTTTTCTTTGAATGATTGAATAATTTTGATTTATTTGAATATTGATGTTTGGTTGATGTGAAATTTTATGAATACCGTTGAGCTCGAATTTTATGAGTATTTTATGTAAAAACTATATAAATGAGATGCAGAAAGAAAGTAGGGGTTGTTCGGATTGATAGGAAGGGTAGTTCAGTCGTGCTAGGTGATTTTTTTTTAATTCATATAGTAATGGTATAGTGGAAAATAATGAATTAAAATCCGGAAAGAATTAGGATCTTTCCCAACAATCAAATCCTTTCTTGATTCTAATTTCACTCCAATTTATTTTCGTGCGAAAAAAGACCTCTTAGATTAACCAAACTTGAGTCAACCAAACTTGAGTCGCGAAATATTCAGCTGGAGAACAATGTTACAATTCTGGCATCTAAATCATGAGAAAGAAGAGATGAAAGAGCATACATGAAGGCGCTGAAAGAAAGAAACCCTCAGAACTTTTGGATTTAGTTTCGAAAACCTATACACGTCGCTCGTTCAATCTAAGATAAGATCTAACAAATATCTTCACCTTGACTAATCAATGGAATCCAAACAAATAAACGAGATGAGGAAAGGTGGTTAGAATAACCAAAGGTTTCGAGATGGGCTGCCAACACTGCAACATGAAGTATTGCAAATTATATAATTTAATTACTCGTTTTCCCTGAATGATCAGCTGGTTTTACCAACCAGTACACTCCTAATGGTGGAGGTTGTCTTGCATATGGTGAAATAAATTAACACCACATTCACTTTTTTTATGAATAAATATAATGAAAATCTAATGTTACAATTCTGTGGCAAAAAATTGATTGATATTTCCCCTAAAAATGAATTCTGTTAAAACTTTATTATATTAATTATCGAAAGGTACATATATCGGTCCAAATTTTGTCGTCAACTTATAAACTCGATGAGGGACTTTGGGTAAGAGTGGTACCCTTAATTGTCGGAGAAAAATTGTCAAAATAAGTCTCTGGTCGGCCCTGCATAATACTAGCTAGTATTTAGTACTTTGTTACCCTATGAATGAAAGGCATGTCGGCCCCTTACTTGCATGTGCAATCCGGAGAAAATATTACAGAGGAAGAATGGTCCAACATTTGCACCACACAAAAACTGAATTCTTGAAGGGGCCATGTCCTTATTTTAAAAAGTCATCCAAGGGACCCGACTCTTCTGTTTGTTTGTTTTGTTTAATAGAAGATATACAACAACCATTACGGCACTGACTATCCCTCTTTGAGTGAATGTGGTATTGCCACACTACAATGGCATCTTGGTATGTTTGAATGGTGGACTTTCTTTGCCAATTTATTATCATGCACGATCCCAACTTCAAATTCTATAGTAGCCCTAGCTAGATAGGGCCACTCGACTATATAGTGTTCTCAGAGGGGCATCTTCGGTTAGCAGCTCCCTATCATAGCTCTAGCTATAGCTAAGCTACTTTCTTGGTACTTCACTTTCTACATTTGCACACAATGATGAAAGGTCCAACTTATTGGTCATACTCACACACTCCAAATGGCCATTAAAACAGAAACGTGGTAAGTGTGATGAACAAATTTTTATGTATCCTCGAAATATTACTAAGTATCTTATATTTCACCCATCTATTCTAAATTAACTATTCCATATTGATTTGACGTTGTGCGATCGTGTGACAAGCACCAAAGTGTGGCTTCCCACACGTGCCACAAATAGGTATCCTAGATGGTGCTCCACCTGAACGAGTTGAACTAGCACCACGAGCATTTTAAGCAGCACTCTTATGACGTGACTGGCCACAAGTAAAGCAGGTTATTACACCTTGTTGCGAAGCAGACTTAGCACCTCTGAAATCATAATAGGACGGCTGCCCACCCCTCAAACCTGAATAGGACATTTGCACTCTTTTATCCAGATGGCTATGAGCAACTGAATGAGCAGGCGGGACAAATGCCTTTCTCTTCTTTTCATTCTTCTTCTTCTGCTCCAACCTTTCCCTCTCCAGTGCAGCGGCCTTAACAGACACCAAACTTCCCATGTTAGCAGAGGTGACACCTTCCTAAATCTCCACCCTTAAACCATTCTTGAACCTGTTGATGAGCTTCCTCTCCCAGTTGGCCTGCGCATCAAACCATTGGGAAAGGGCGGTGAGCTCCATGTAGTAAGCAAGCATATACTTCTCCCACTACTCCAACTCCAAGAACTCATTGGACTTCTCCTGAAGCCAAATGTTCGGACAGAACTAGTTTCGGAACTCCTCTACAAACTCATCTAGCCCAATCTCAGACGGAACCACCCGACTCTGTGGCATCGACCTCCACCAATCCAAAGCATCACCATCGAGGAGGAAGGTCATGGCTTGCATCCTCACCCCTTCATCAAGCTCCTTCTACAGGAACTTGTACTAACACTCCTGAAAACATCTCTCTGCAACAGCAGGATCACCAACCTCTCGAGTGAACTCCCCAAAGTTCCAACCCTTCAGTATGCATGGTTGGAACCTAAGAGCTCTACCTCCATACCTTGAATCACCAGTCGAACGAATTCCCTTAGGGTGGTTTGACTCACTACAGGAGGACATAAGAAGATTTGAATTGACAACACTTCAAAACTTGCAATTCAAATACTCTTTCTTCTTCAAAACTCACGACCCAAGTTAAAACAATTTGAAAATCCCTTGAAGGTCAGTCTTGTACTGATGTTTCATCCTTTCAGCTTATGAGGTTAGTTACTTCTCTAGAAGAAAAGACAATCCACCAATTCAGCAACAACAAACCAGGCTCTAATACCACTTGTAACACTCTTCCCGAACCAAGAGGGTTTCACCCATGGTTAGACCGGGAATGAGCATTACCATAAAGAACAAGATAAAATAAATGCATAAAAATGAAACCAAATTGAATGTCAAATCCAATACGTGTTCACCAATAATTAATCCTGATACAAAACTGAAGAAGATTAATCCTAAATATAATCCAAAAATTAATACAAATCCCCAAATGTCAATACTACAAAAAACATAAGATTTAGCAACGCTGCCGACGAATTCAAAATCGTTGGCGAAGATACATCTTTTGGCAACAATTTTGAGAAATCGTTGGTGAAGATAAACCTTTTGGCAACGATTTTGATAAATCATCGGCAATACAACAATTGAAAAGGAGATTATTTGAATGATGTCTTTGCCAACGGTTGAAACCGTTGGATAATCTTAAATAGTATCAAAAAAATAATTGAAATCTATCAATCTCGAACCTAAGAACTTAAATGTGAAAATGGGCATCCTTACCACTAGGAAAACTTTCAATTCGTAGTTTATTGTTGCACTGTTATTTCTGTACAATCTTACGTTAAACTCTGCACCTATTACTAAGCAATAATTGGCATCGACCTTAGCCATACTTTGCTGGAAAAAAACGAAGTCTCATTCTCTCTGCAAAAAATGGATTTTCGTGAACCCTAGATTTCCGATTTACTTCTTCTTCTTCTCCGATTTGCTCTTATTCTTCTCCTCCTTCTCCTCTTCCTCCTCCTTAATTCCTGCGCTCTATATCTGAAAAGTATTAGCGCCAACGATTAGCAGCGACAAAGAATGCACATACGAGATACGTTCTTATTAAACCTTCTTCTATGGTAAGTTTCATTGGCTTAGGGGTTGGCTTCGATTTCTTTCTATTTTGGTTGTTGCTCAGTTCTGACATTGTAGTATATCTTCTTCTTTCTCACAAATGATCAGTTACCCTGAAGTAGTACAATAGAGGCTTCATCTACTGCCTTCCTAAGTGGTAAGTTTTCATTAATTTAGTTTAGTTTTACTTATGTGGATGGGGAATGAAAGCCAGCTCTTACGAGCAACATGAACTTAATGTTTCTGCAATGTGATGCTAGTATGGAATGTGAGTTATGTTACTTGTGTTGCAGTGTACTAAAAGATGTAGAAGTGGGGTTGGTTACCCAAATCATCATTGAACAATGACCAAATAACCCGCCAGTCACTGAACTCAGAAAAATAACCTAGCAATCACTGAACTTCGGCCCATTATCCTAGCAGTCACTACCGTCTACGGACATCCAAAATTCCGTTAGTCTGCCTATGTGGCGATGACAAGTCAATTGCCACGTCATTTAAAATTACCACATCGGATTCTATCTACACAAATTTACCCACCCAACCCAATTAACCAAACCAGATCGGGTCATTTTATTGGTTTAGGATTGTCTTCAACCTACCTGCCCTCTCTTTGTACCTCCACCATCTTCGGCGTTTGCCTTCACAGCAACACCATCACAACAACCGTCCCTTCGTTCTTGCCTTAGTCGCCGACGACTACTAAACCCATTTAGTCACTACCGTTCTAATCATCCACCCGTGCCTTCTTCTCCTCCATTGCCACCTCCACTGCCGCAAGTCCCCTCTCTAGCTCACCGACGTCACTTTACTCGCCCCACACAACAAAGTCGCTGCAACCCTGATTTGAAGTCACAAAATCATTCTCTTTTGCCCATAAGATTGGATTTTGTTTGATGAATGGGATCAGCTAGAGGGATTCCCAGATCTGCTTCTGGGAGGGATTCCCAGATCCGCCTCCCTCCGACCACTAAACGTCACCGCCGGCGCCACCATAGGATTGAAGGTTGCTGATGCTAAGACTGAGTAAATTTATCGGAAGCTTGGGCTGGATTTGCTTCTGGGAAGTTGGAACTAGAATACTCGTTGAAGCCTCAGATGTTGCTGAAATTCCAACCACTGTAGGCGACGATGCAAGGACTCCACCGCAGTGAGCAAGTGCTTAGTAAGTTGAGGTTGGTTACCCAAATACCCAAGAACTCCACACCACCTCCGCCTCTTCGGCTTCTTCCCTCCCTAATAGCCCCAAACGTTCATCCAAATCCACACCTGCGCTACTTCTTCTTCCAACCCTCGTTTCTTCAATTTCTCTAACCCTTCCTCTCCCTTCCTAATCCTTGCCTATAAATATGATTTCAGTTTCTGATTTTACTGTCTATGTAGTTATCTTGTCATTTCCTAATCCTGCTAGAAAATCTAGCAGAGGGATGATAAGAGATTTTGGGTTATGACTTCTTGCAATGGATCGGCAATGGCAAAGAATTAGGGAAAATGGAAATTGGAAGGTGTTGTCATCGTCAATCGACGTGGGAGTCGTACCGGAGAGATGCGTAATAAAGGAGATATCGAATCCGTACAAGGAAGGAGGGATGAGTGGGGCGGGGGAATCGGCAGTGAGTCAGGTGGTTCTGTTGTTGGCAGTGGACAGGGAGGCTAGGGTACAGGGAGAAGAGGAAGAATCGAAAATTCAAGTTTGGGTTTGGATTTGTGCTTAGGTTTGAGTTTGGGTTTGGGTTTAGTTTATGTGGATTTCAGATGATGTGGCAGCCTAGGTGTGGTGTCCACGTAGACAGACTAACGGAATTGTGGATGTCCGTAGATGGTAGTGACTGCTAGGATAATGGGCCGAAGTTTAGTGATTGCTAGGTTATTTTTTTGAGTTTAGTGACTGACGGGTTATTTGCCCATAGTTCAGTGATGATTTGGGTAACCAACCCTGTAGAAGTGGTATAGGTAAGTTTGAGAATAGTAGGCATTCAAAGTTGTGTATACAGGAAGGTCAAGTGTGATAAAGTTTGCCAGTGAATTGTTGAGCCAAAGAGAAAAATACTTTGTAGTAGCATGGAAGTAGGAGAACTAGGTGGGAAGAGTTTCTGATATATGAACTAAAATCTGTATATTATGTTGTGCAGTTTTGCAGATAAATGTTTTCAAGTAGTTAGATGCACTGAGTTTCAACATTATACTCTTTGGTTTATGCGAGGTAAGTATCCAAATGTGAATCCTAATAGATGAATTTGTTTTGCTTTTCTTCATAACCTTTATCCAGTCCTAGTAGAGGAAATTGTCTCTGTTTTAAAATGGTTGTAATTTAAAAGTTTTGGACTATGTGCCAATGAACAAAATTATTAACTTTCAAAGAGAAGTAGAGAGAAACATAGGGTTTTTTTTGTTTCTTCTTAGTTGAATACTAAATCAAAATAGGAAGACAGCCTTGGTGTGACAAAGTAGGACTGAAGAAAGGGCCATGGAGATGAAGACAGTAAGCTTATCAACTTCATCCTCACCCAATCAAAGCAGCAACTATTGCTGCAATTTAGGGGCAACATCAGCTGGATTCCATGCTTGAAATGCAGCTGATGCTAACCATGAACTACAGCAATAGCTGCTGCAATTTATAGCACTCTATCTTGAAATTGTAATGATAAGTACTATTTCTATTATTCATAGACTAGCCTCAGTTTATTGCATCTGCTAAGGAAATGTCTCTCTACATATGAAGACAATTTATATTATATGACATATTGCGCGAAAATTTAATTATGGTTTTCCTTTGGCTTTGTTTCAAAAAATCCAATACTATTTTTAGTTTAATCACTGTCATTTGATACTGATTTTATTGTTTCATTGTCAATGCTCCCAAGGCCACAAATAGTTTTTGTGGTAGAAGATAGTAACTGGCCAGCCATGAAATTGACTTGGTGAGGACTTCTCAGAACTGAACAAAGACTTCATCGAGAGGTTTCCTGAGCAAAGACTTGATTGAGAGCTAATTTAATTAAAGCTTATTCCTTATGATTTGCTTACAGTGCTGAAAATATTTAACTCTGTGATTAGTTTGACTCTTTTGTGTCCGTCATATTCCCTTAGAAACACTTATTCCCAATTCTTTTAAAACTGATTTCTATCGTTTCTACGGATTATTTGGAGCAGTGATGTGGAAAATTTAACTCACAACATTCAAGGTCGTATTCCACTAGGTCCTCTCATAAGCTAATACTCACACGGTTCATGAACGGTCTAAACATTTAAATTGAGGTTTGGTTTAAACACGAATGAGTTAAAAACATAAATGGACAAGGCAAAACTAAACAAAGCAAGTTGAGGATCAAACAAGAGAGAAGTAGGTTAGCTTAGCAAGGGGTTTCTTCAAGCTCAAGGTTCATGAAAGCTGGATTGAATCTCAAGCAACGATGTGTAAACTAATGACCAAATGCACCATGCTTTCGCTATGTGAACAAGGGAATGGAGTGCTTTAGCTAGCTCAATGAAATGCTCAACACTTGATTTCTATGCTAACATTCATCTAACACAAGGTAAATGATGCAAGACACTCTCATGTCAATCATATAACACTAGTCTAACAATCAAAAGGATCTTTCAACCTTCAAATGACTGAAAACTAAATGCACACCAAGTGTTCGACAAAATGACAATAAGAAAAACAAGCTCAAAATGGTTCCAATTGCATAATCCAATCTCTCAAATCATTCAATTACAATCCTAAAACCTTAGATCAACATCAATCAATCATTCTCATGTATTGAAAGACATAAACAAAGTATCAAAGGAACAAGTTAAGTTCCATGAACAACAAGCACAAGGTCTAGGATCATCACCTTACACAAATGGCTATGGGAAACTCAATCCATATAATCAATCACCTATCCTAGCTTGATCCATCCCCCACTAAACTAAACCTAAGGTTAGCCTAGCATAATCTTGGAAGGACCCTGAAATTGAGTAGAGGAGATCATCCTTGTTTCCATGGAGGATCTTGCAACTTGGCTCTACAAGCTTCAATCCAAGGTATGGAGGACTTCACTTAGATCCTTGATCTTCAAGTTGATCAACAAAAAAAAGGAAGGATGATTGGATGAGAGAAAGGGGATGATGATCGGAAATTGGAGTTGAGAGAGAGAGTGAATGGCGAGTGTGTGTGTTCTCCAAATTAATGAATCCCCCTTTTTTCAGGGAAAAGTTGCATTTTTCTTGATTTTGCAACGGCTATATCTCCTCCATCCTAGCTCCGATTGACCTCCAGTTTGATCCTACGTGCTCCTTGTCACCAGTACTATGACACCAAGGCCTGAAAATGCACATATAAAACTCCAATAGGCACTGAAATTGCCCTCAAAGTGGCACTTCGACAACAAAAGAGCACTTTTCATAAAACTTCCATAAAAGCATATAAATTATGGCAAAATGAGATCAAACATGGGAGATCCCTAGGCTAATCGAGGGCTTAAAATGCACTAAATATAGTCACATCAAGCAGTTAAGTTTCTATTTAATAATATCACGCTTAGTCTTGCACAAACTCAGAATCTTTATAGCTCGATCTTGTTCTTATACTTTTATCTTTAATCTTAATGGTTGGTAGACTTATCCCTGGTCACTTTGCTAAACCTAAGTACTGATTTCCCCTTCATCTTGTTCTTTATTCTATAGTTTCATTTATATTAATTTAAGTAGTGGGTTCTTCACAAATCCATATAGGTCCAGTATGGCATTTGATTCCAGATTGAATTATTATTAAATATTGGTTAATTGTGATACTTAAATATTGGTTAATGGTGAGTGTTAAGTACCTCGCACCAATTGGGCGTGTTCTAAGTTGTAGCACACATTGGATGAACCTAATTAGTTAAGATGCTTTGTTGTTCAATTTTGATGAACTTTACGAGTCATCATATGTATCTAATTTTTAAAAACTTACTTCAAATAGACTATCATAATAGGATGGACAAATGATGGATGAACCATAAGGCGATTCAATGTAGGATATGTTGAAGGAGTCAAGTCTTTCATGCATTTTGTTGAAGGCCATTTGGGCGTAGATATTGACATCCATTGTCCATGCAACAATTGCTTGAATGTCTTGCAAAAATATCAAGATGTGGTACTTGAACATTTGATGATTAATGGTATAAATGTGGGATACACAATATGGATTTATCATGGTGAGACATCAACTATTGACATGGATTACATTGATATCAATGTCGATAATTTGGTAAATGAGGATGAAGAGGATAATGTTTTTTATCTATTGGATGAGCATCAAAATTTCATTAATAACGAGAGATGCGACAATGACACTACAAATGAAGGGTTTGTAGAGTACATGGAAATGTTAGGACAAGCTTATAAGGACTTATATCATGGTTGTACCAAGTATTCACAACTTTCATTTATAGTGAAATTACTTTACTTGAAAGTTGACGACAAATGGAGTAATTAAGTCATTTGACATACTACTTAAGTTACTCAAAGATATTATTCCTGAAGGTAACTTAATTCCTAATTTTTATTACGAGGCAAGAATGACGTTGCGTAGCCTTGGCTTGGGATATATCAGAATTCATGCATGTCGTTATGATTGTGCATTATATTGGAAAGAAAACGAGCTTCTTGAAACTTGTCCAGTCTACAAAACCTCTCGGTGGAAAATTAATGATGGTAAAGAAAAGAAGATACATTGGAAGGTCTTAAGGTACTTTCCCCTAAAGACTAGATTTCAAAGATTGCTCATGTCAAGCAAGACTGCGACGCTAATGAGATGGCAAAAGGAAAAATGTAATGATGATAATGATTGGTTGAGACATACAACGAATTCAAAGGATTGGAAGAATTTGAATAAAGAATTTCCATGGTTTGATGAGGATTCTCGCAATGTTAGGCTCGGTCTTGCTAGTGATGGCTTTAACCCTTTTGGTAATATCAGTGTTTCATACAGCATGTGGCCTGTTATACTTACTCCTTATAACTTACCTCCTTGGATGTGCATGAAAGAGCAATTCTTATTCCTGACCTTGCTGATTCCTGGCCCATCTACACCCGGGAAGGATATTGACATATATATGCAACCTTTGATTGATGAGCTAAAAGAGTTGTGGTTGGATGACATACAAACATATGATGTTCATACAAAATCTGTATTTCAACTCCATGTTGCAGTTATGTGGACCATCAATGATTTTCCCGCCTATGGTAATCTATCAAGTTGGGGCACAAAAGGATATCTTGCATGCCCAGTTTGTAATAAAGATTCACCAGGTGAATCACTGAAAAGTAAAATTGGGTATTTAGGTCATCACTAATTTTTACCTACAAATCATAGGTGGCGAAGAGACAAGAAGTTCAATGGGAAGCGCGAGACTCGACTTCATCCTCCGTTCTTATGTGGTGATGACTTGTTGGAACAGTTAGCCTATGTGCCATTGAGACTTCCATGAAAACATCCACAAATTCAAAACAAAAGAAAGCGACCTTCTGAGGAATTGAATTGGGTGAAACGAAGTAATTTTTTCACTCTTCCTTATTCGAGGTAGCTAAATTTGAGACATAACTTAGATGTGATGCATATTGAAAAAAATATTTGTGATAATATTATTGGAACTTTGTTGGATGCAACTGGTAAAACAAAAGATACCATCAAGGCTAGACAAGATTTAGAGATGATGGGGATAAGAAAGGAATTACATCTTGTGAGGAGGGCAGATGGGAGATATGAAATGCCACATGCTTGTTATACTATGACAAAGGAGGAGAGGAAATTATTTTGTCAATTTTTGAAAGAAGTCAAATTCCCAAATGGTTATGCTTCTAATATTTCTAGATGTTCCAATGCTATGGAAGGTAAACTATCGGGAATGAAAAGTCATGATTGTCATGTTCTGCTTCAAAGGCTATTGCATGTTGGGGTTAGGGGTTGTATGGATCAACGTGTTATTAGTGTTTTGGCTGAATTGGGACACTTCTTTCATCAATTATGTTGTAAGTCTTTACATGTCGATGCATTGGTGAAATTGAAAGATGGTATCGTCACCATTCTTTGCAAGTTGGAGTTAATCTTCCCCGAACATTCTTTGATGTAATGGTGCATCTGGCAGTTCACCTACCACTATAGCAATACTTGGTGGTCCTGTTCAATATCGATGGATGTATCCGATTCAAAGTTATGAAGAATTATACTTCAATATACAATTGTCCATCTTACAATGTACATCTCACATAATAGATGCACAATTTGAATATATCTCAATTTCTTTTCAGATATTTAAGTACCTTCAAAAGTTTTGTTCGTAATAAAGCTCACCAAGAAGGATCTATTGCTGAATCATATGTAGTCAATGAATGTTTGACATTTTGTGCAATGTATCTTGATGGAATTGAGACTTCATTTAATGCACTAGAGAGAAACTTTGATATCAAAACAGAGGATGAGTTATCAGTATTCTCAAGTAAAGTTTGAATGCTTGGCGCTCCAGATTATGTTCAACTAACATCCAACTAGTTGAATATGATGCATTAGTATGTGCTTAGCAATTGTGAGGAAGTTCAACCATATATGGAGTAAGTCCAGTAATTGATATCTTGGTTTTCTGGAATACACATAACACTCTCTTACATAGTCTTTACTTTATTAGGGATCATCTAAATTCAATTGTTGAGGTTGACCCATCAAGAAAACAATAAATTCATAAATCTCAGTTTTCAGAGTGGTTCAAAATTCGTGTAAGTTTGGTTGAACATTAAATTTGTCATTTTAATGGACAGATTTTTCCTTGTATGAATGTTTTACACATTTAACTAGTGAATAGTGGTTTCCTTGTAGATGACATGACCTTCAATCAAAGTGAACAAATTTTGGCATTGCATTCGTTATCTTGTGAGCCAATATCGAGTGTCACCAAATACACTGATTGTATGATTAATGGTGTTATATTTCATACCAAAGATTGAGAAATGCGTCGTAAAACTCAGAATAGTGGTATTGTTGTGGAAGGAAATCATCTTGATGAAATTATTGACTTCTACGGAGTGTTGGTAGATATTATTGAGTTAGATTATGTGAGAGATAAACATATTTATCTCTTTCAGTGTGATTGGTATGATGTGGAGAAGAGGAAGTCAAGAATTGTTAATGATGGTGCAGTTACTAGCATTAGAGTTGATCAAATTTGGTATTCGAGTGATCCATTTGTACTTGCTAGTCAAGCAACTCAAGTTTTCTACATCAATGATCCCAAATTAGGATCCAATTGGCGAGTTGTGCAAAAATTTTATCATTGACATATTTTTGTTGGTGAACTTGAGAACCCAAATGCTCTTGATGGTGATGATGATGCATATCAAGACGAAGAGTTGACAAACAATGCATCTGGGATGATTGGTAATGATGATGAGACAGAAATTTCACTTAGAAGGGAAGATGTCATGCCTGAAGTGATATCTAGCAATCTCGTTACTAGCCAAACAGTTTCTCAGTTACCACATAGGGTTGTTGAGCAACAGCAACAAACTTCTGATCAATAGAGTAACGATGAAGGCTATTTAGAATCAATTTCAGATGTATCTGAAGATGAAGGAGATAATGCGTCCCTTTATGTTAGCGATGATAATACATAATAAGTATTGAACATGTTCTATGCGAATATAATTTATTGTGGGCTTTTGAAGGTATTTGCTTCTTAGTTGTTATTTAACATAGCTTAGTAGTAAATATAAGTAAGTATGTGATTTCTATTTCTTACTTAATTTTACTTACTACTTTTGTCTAGTTGTGATGGCTCCAGGTTTATCAAAGATTAAGAAAGATTAAGACAAGCATAGGTGACAATCCATCACAGGGACATGTTGTTTCCCCAGTTAAAAGAAATCCATTTGAAGATCTCACCATGCCATCTAGCCAACATGTCAAGGCATCAAACTCACACAAGGTAATACGATCTTGTTAGGGATGATATTACACATTAATGATATTTACCTAATGATGAAGTGTCAGCAAGTATATAAAAAGGTTTGCTTGAACCATGTTGTTATGTGTAATTTTTAACACATGATATGCATCAATAGAGAACAGAGGATGAGTAGGACATGGACTTCTGGGTTCACAATGGGTCTTTGTTATGTTCAAAATAGTACGTGTTTCATATATAATATATAGGTATGTCCTATTACCTTTAATTTGAAGCCTAGTAGGTAAGTTGATCAGCAATAGATATAAATAAAGGGTTTAGAGAGAGAGATAGAGTGATAAGGTACAAATAATGATGTGTGTGGGGATAAGTATAGAGAGAGGTCGCAATGAATAGCGATTTTTTTACTTTTTCTACCATTCCACTACCCTTTTCCGGTTTAGCCATGGCCTTGCATATGGAGTTATCACATTTCTCTTCTTTAGAATCAAGTGGTTTAATGTATGTATTGGCATTGCCACTTGCCACCAGGTTCAGTCTTGCCAAGTATGTTCAACAAAAAAGGGTCATCTCGAGCTCGAATGAAAACATTATTGCAAGCTTGGAAAGATAAAATTAATGAAATGAAAACATTCTAGTGAATGTAAGAAATGTTATTTTACATACAATAATTATAGTGTGATAGTGGAACAATTATAGGTTGGGTAGCTAATGTGTTTAGATGATTTTTTTTTGAAGAAGTGTTTAGATGATATTCTACTTAATTTATAGGTAGCACTACTAATCCCGCAACATCGAGTCTATCAACACCTCAAGTGACTACTACAATAGTACCTCAAGGAAATCTTTATACTACATCACAATCAGTTGTGGAAGAATATTTGGAGAATCATATGAACCCGAGTAACCATCATTTTGAATATTTAAGGAGGTTACTTTCTAAAATATTTGATTCCATGCATGATCATTGGAATATTGTGTATGCTTTGATAATTGCCATCTTTAATCATCACTATGTTCGTGCCCATGTAAACAACTTTGGCGGATAATTTGGAGGAGCAAATGGATCAAGAGGATTTGGAGCAAATAGATCAAGAGAATTTGGAGGAGCAAATGTATCAAGAGTATCAAGAGGATTTAGAGAAAATGGATTAAGAGGATTTGGAGGAGCAAATGGATCAAGATGATTTAAATTTAGGTAACAATCACTTTAATGAGAGGTTCATTTGTTATATTTGTCTTATTAATGACACATTTAAATGATTTAAACATTTAGATGGTCACACACTTATACGCAAGGAAGTTAGAGGGTGACTCATGGCCTTATTTGCATAAGCAATTTAAGAGGACAGGAAAGAAGATGGAAGTTGTGATTATCGAACGATGGAGAGCAGAGACAACACTCAAGTTAGTTGTTGCTAATGAGCTTGGTCAAATCGCTTCCGCATA
This sequence comes from Linum lewisii, assembly GCA_034768395.1. NCBI lineage: Eukaryota > Viridiplantae > Streptophyta > Magnoliopsida > Malpighiales > Linaceae > Linum > Linum lewisii. The sequence goes on from CM068302.1 coordinate 42,280,075, forward strand.
TGTTTGGCCTGTTTATAAGAAAAAGGCAGACAAAATGGCTATTATCAATGAGGTCATGCTTAAGTTAAAGGTTAGTGCATGAGTTTAAGTTGGTTATGTCATGCACTTTATTATATTATTCTAACTTCCTTTTTACTTGTTTAATTTTAGGTCAAGTTAGATATCATGAACACAAGAAACATTTTTGTGAGGAGAAAACTTTGGGAACATTTTTTAAAATTGTGAAGGGAAGAAGTGCTACATTTCATTCAATTTTCAAAGTGCATGGCAATGCAGCCACATCAAAGAAACACAAGCCTAATAGTTTAACTGTTGAGATGTGGAACAACTTGTGTGACTACTAGGAAAAAGACAAAGTGAAGGTATGTGTTCTAGTTGAATGAAGTTCTTGCTCATTTTATATAATATGAACACTTATTAGTTGAATTTACTGTAGGAAACATGTGCAAAAAATCAAGGTAACAGGGAAAAGTTGAAAAGACCTCATAATGAAGGACCGGTTTCTTTTGTTGCATCGTATTGTGAAAGGGTAAGCATTTTCTAATCATCATTTTAATATGTTTATATATTTAAACCTAATTGTAACATGTAAAAATGTAATTTTTTGAATATGTATTATGTTGAATAGAAAAAGAAAAAAGGAGTCGAGTACAATGAGATAGAGTTCTTTAAGGATTGTAGAACTTCTGAAGATGAAATATGAATGAACCCTGCATGCGAAGAAGCATATGTGAGATACAATTCCCTATATACTCTACTAATAAGTTTTGTTCTCTTATAGAAACTATTGTAACTTGTATTTGTTTTATGTGTTTAGAAAAAAATGAAGGAGATGCTGAATCAAGGTGTAGAATCCGAAGAGCCTATGGACGCAAAACAAGTGATGGATATAGTGTTAGGACATAAATCGGGTTATTGCAAGGGAATAGGCTATGGTCCTTCTGTTCCATCCACTAAACGATCAAATTTGGAATGTGAAAATGCTCAACTTAATGAAATTAATGGTGAGTTAAGTCAAAGTTCAAAAGAAATGAAAGATGCGGTGATGAGAAATGAAGCTAGACTAGCTGCTTTTGAGAAGTTCATCCTTGACAAGTTGGATAATGGGTCTGAGAGCACGGATAATTGGTATGATCTATTCTTATGTCCATGACTTAAAAGAATATAATGTGTATATGAAAACACATAAATATAATTGTTGTTTTGTTGTTCTTTATACAGAATGTAATTGATGTTTCAACCACAGGCAACGGGTATGTTTATATAATTGATGTTGTTTGTGGCTTTTGTAGTATCATTTTCATGATGTTTTGTTATTGGCCACTATTGTTTTATCTGTTTGCTCATGTGAACTTTGCTGCAAAACTAAGCTTGGCAAAACCAACCGAAAACCCGCTCACCCGCCCGAAACCGAGCCGGTCAACTCAGGTTTTACCCGGTTTGACCGGGTTTTCGGTTGCGGGCGGGGAAAACCCGTGTTGACCATTAACGGTGATGGGGCGGTGATGGTATTTCGACAATCCGAACCGTCCCCGACCCGTATTCAACCCTTGCTCCTATTTTTATGCCTTGAACTCTCTCTCACACATAAATCTGTGAAATCATCTCCACAATCCGTCAATCCCGTTGTGAGTCCATGATTTTCTCCATCATATTTTCATTCTTCCTTTTATATTGCGGTGATGAAATAGCCAAGCTTAATCTTAACTTCCTTTATCTGCAGATTTTCTCAATTTTCAATGGATTCGTCTCAATTTGGGACTCATCCTTCCTACTTTTCCCTACATGTTTATCGGAGTCAAACTCGCAGAACTCACGATATAAGTAGTCGTGACTTCGGAGTCTTGTTTCCACAGATCAAAGTCATCAAACTCCTATTTCACTCCTCCGATTCTCCTTGGCTTCACTGATTGCTGATTGGCGCTTTCGACTTCCTTCCTGCATCTTTCTTATATCTTTCGACTTCCTGCATCTATTCTCTCAATTCCCGAAGACTTTGAAGGTAAATAATTTTACAGTTTTAGTTTCATCTCTGCGTTCTAACTGTTTAGGTTTTGGCCTTTGGGGCTGTAGAGGGTTTGTACTTTCTGCTGAATATATATGCTGCGTATTGCTAATGAAAGCACACCATTCATTAAGGACTGAGGTTGTATGTACATTTTACTGATTTGTGACTTTGCGTTGATTATTTTTTGTAGGTTGAGGTTGTTTGTTCGTGGCCCATTGGTTCATTGATTTGTATTTTGAACTTGAAGTTTCCCAATCCCAGGTAACCTAGTCATAGATATCCAGAATTGAAGATGATCTGCTTCTGTCCTTTTAAATACTCTGTTTTTATATTTTGATTTCCTTGCGTATATGTTGTTGTTTATAAGAAGATTAAGCTTATCTTATTCGGTCCTTTTATATCTTCAATTCCTTGCATATATGCTGTTGTTTTTGTTTGATAATTTGACCTTGTTGATCCAGGATAAGCGAGCAGTCTTTGGTTTGGTTTGTGATTGATAGGTTTGTAGGTGTTTAGCTAGGTCTGTGTGTGGCTTCTGGTTTTTCCCCTTTCTTGGTCTCTGCTTCCTTGTGCATAGAACTCACTAAGGTTTCATATATACTCATTATAGCTTTACCCCTCTTTCTAATTGTTAAATGAAGCAGACCTAATGTAAGCTAGGTAGCTAGCTAATTCATGATCTGTTGTCTACTTGTCTTCAGATTACTTCAGTTTTTCTTTTAATATTTGTTCTTATTTTGTAATAGGTGCTCAAGATGTCTCAGTCTCCAATCAATGAACAAGCTACTTCTGCCCTTGTTGGTCAAGCTGAACAATCGTCACCAGCTCCAGCTACTGTTGAACAAACTACAAACTTCCCCTGTGACCCCTGCTGTTCATAATGCAAATGGAACTGAAAATGGCAATATGGTGACAGAAGAGGACGTTGAGAATGCAAGGCTGACGAGTCCAGTTTGGCAACATTTCAAACGAGTAAGGGTTTGTGGTATACTAAAGGCTTAGTGCAACTACTGCAATAAACTGTTAGGTGGAACATCAAACCATGGTACATCTCACCTAAAAGCTCATACATCCTCATGTTTTCAAAAGCTAATTCAGGATAGAAGCCAAAAAAATCTGGGTGCTAACATTATGTCGAAAGGGAAAAAGGATATGATTGCTACATCATTTGATGCTTCCGTAGCTAGAAAAAACCTAGCTATTGCCATTGTCATGCACGAGTATCCATTGTCTATAGTGGATCACTTGTACTTCAAAAATTTTGTGTTCTCTCTTCAGCCCTTGTTCAGTGTCCCTTCTAGGAATACTATTAAGGATGCAATTATGAAGGTTCATGTATCTGAGCGAGATAGATTTAGGCAACTGATTGATGATAATAAGGGAATAATTGCTATTACAACTGACATGTGGACTGCTAGTAATCAGAGAAAGGGTTATATGGCTGTAACAGCTCAATACATTGACAATACTTGGAAGCTACGAAACCACATGATGGGGTAATAATCTTTCATCTACTAAATTTTGTGTTTATTGTTCGGTTTTGTATATTCCCTATTAAGATTCTACATTTCTAACTTAAGGTACGGTGCATACAGGTTCATTTATGTCCCCTCTCCTCATACAAGTGAGAGGTTAGCTTCTGTGCTCGTTAAATGTATGCTGGAATGGAATGTTGATAATAAGGTATCAACTATTACTCTTGATAACTGTAGCACTAATGATGCAATGCTTGAGAAGGTCAAAATGTCATTAGGGGTGTCTAATTTGATGGGGGAGGGGGCATTCCTTCATATGAGATGCTCGGCGCATATACTCAACTTAGTTGTTAAGGATGGCCTAGACGTAGTGAGGGAAGGTATAGAGAAGATACGAAATAGTGTGGTCTATTGGATTGCCACCCCAAAAAGAGTAGAGTTCTTTGAAGAAAATGCCAAACAACTTAAGTTCACTAACATCAAGAAGCTAGTATATGACTGTCCGACTCGTTGGAATTCAACTTATGCAATGTTGGTTGTTGCCATTCCATATAGAGATGTGTTTACTAGGCTTAGCCAACGAGATCATCAATACACTTCATTACCTACACATGCTCATTGGCAATTTGCATCCATTGTGTGTGGAAAGTTGCAAAGTTTTAGCGAGGTCTCTGAATTATTTTCTGGTCAGAATTATCCCACTGCCAATTTATTCTTTCCTCATATCTGTGGTCTGAAAATTAAGATTGCAACATGGTTATCTGATTCAAACCAAGTGATTGCTCGTATGGCTGCATCAATGTGTCAAAGTTCTCTAAATATTGGGAAGTTATCCATCAAATTTTGGCTGTGGCAGTGGTGTTGGATCCTCGTTATAAGCTTGCAATTATTGAGTATTATGCTGAGATGTTCGATGATGATGGCAGTGGTTTGGGTGTTGAAAGTACTAGGCAGATTTTATGTGATTTGGTATTCAAATATCAACGTAGATTGAATGAGAAAACTGTATTTTCTAGTCTTGATGGTGAATCTACGACTGTTGCTCCAACTAGTACCGATCTTGACTTTGACTTGTTTGTAAGTCGGAGAAAGAAAGCCAAGACAACTGCTATTGTTACTGAGTTGGACAACTATTTGAACGAGGAAATCATACCTCGTACCTCACCTGCTTTTGATATTCTCATGTGGTGGAAAGTAAATGGGCCAAAGTACCCAATCTTGCATGAAATCGCTAGAGATGTACTAGCTATTCCTATAACTTCTGTTGCATCTGAGTCGGCATTCAGTTCTGGAGGTCGGTTATTAGATCCTCATCGTAGCATACTTCACCATGACACCGTTGAGGCATTGATGTGTACTCGAAGTTGGCTACATGACAATCATAATCAAGGTAATAGTTTCTACCCAATGCACACCTTTCAGTTTTTTTTTTCTGTTTTCATTGTTATTCTTTACTTGTACTCCTGCAAACAAGCACACCAAACACACCCGAGTAATACAACGATGTGGGATAATAAAGTAAACAAAGAGCAACAAGGAAGCAAAAAGTAAAGCGGAAGGAAGTGAATAGATCGGTCCACTACTAAGTGCTTTCAAAGGAATGAGAGAGTTCCCCGGCAACGGCGCCAAAAACTTGATAAAAGCGATTTTACCAAGGTCGTATTCCACGGGGTCCTCTCATAGACCAATACTCACACTTCTCATAGACGGTCTAGACATTTGAAATTGGTTTGGTTTGATTTAGAAATTCAGAAACAAAGGCAAAGAAATGCAATACTAACAAAGATTAAGCAAGAAGAAAGGTGGCTCAAATCAAAGACAAAGGGGTTCTCTTGGTGGGTAGTTTCATCATGCTCAAGATGACTAATTGAACAAACAAGCTAATCAAGATCGAGTTTGCATTCGGATGACCATGCATTTCACTTCTATAGACTCAATGCACTCTCGTAGCACCAAATCCCTATCCTAATACCACTCAACTTAGGCTCTCGCTCTCAAGCTAAGTGAAAAAGGATGCATTCTTAGTGTTTGATGAAATGCCAAGACACAAGACCCTCTCTTAAGACTCTATGACCACAAGGCTAGGCACAACACTCTCATATCAATGCTCTAACACTAAGAGATTCACCAAAAAGCCTTTTCAAACTCAATTGAATGAAAATCCACATGCACACCAAGTGTTCGATAAAATGCCCAAGAGAGAAATCAAGTGAAAATGGTTGAAATAAGATGATCTAATCTCTTAGAACACACTCACTTCAATCCCTAGACCTACAATCTATGCAATCCAAGCACTCTCATGCATCAAATCACATTGAATGGACCAAATTAAGCAAACATGGCATAAAATGGCATTAAGAACAAGTCTAGGAATCATCCTCATACAACCAAGATCAATCATGGCAAGTTCTATACAATCATCTCTCTATCATAGCACAACTAATCTACCCATCCAAGATGAACCCTAGAAACTCAGCCACACATGGCCAAGGGAGTAAAGAGAAAAGAAGGAAGAATGGTCACCAAGAACACCATGGATGAATCCTTGAGATGATCTTCACTTCTCCACTTCTAAGCACTTCTCCCAAGGTTTGTTGGCTTCAATCCTAGCTCCAATGGCTTCAAATTGCTCCAAAAATGTGTTCTAGGGTTTGAGGGTTCGTGGGTATGTGTTTGGGGTTCAAGAGAGATCCAAGAATTCTTCAAAATGGCCAAAAACAAGAGTATTTATAGTGTAGGGGGCAGTGCACGACGTGCACCCATGCACGGCGTGCACACCTGCACGGCGTGCACCCATGCACGGCGTGCACACCTGCACGGCGTGCACACCTGCACTCTGCAGAAAATTGATCTTGTAATGCTCGTATCTCCCTCGTCCGGACTCCAAATGACCTCCCGTTTGCTCCTATTCGCTCCTTGTCATCCGTACTTTGATGCCATAACCTGAAAATGCACAGAGGCAACTCCAATAGACCACGAATTTGGCTCCAAAGTGGCAACCGGACAACAAAATGACATTTTGCACAAAACTTCAATAAAAGCATATAAGTCATGTCATTTCACGAATAAACACGGCCATTTCAAAGGTCATTCATAAGCTTAAAATGCACTAATTAAAGTCACATCAGTGGTCTAAGTTATAAATTACTGTGACAGAATCTGATGGTGCCACTGCCAATTCCATATCTGAATGTATGGAGGGTTGTTTCTCGATTGAAGAAGGGTTAGACGAAACAACGGATGATGTTACTGATCCTGAAAATGGTGAGTAGTTCAAACTCAGATGTTAGAAACTTTGAATTTAGCTGTTAACTAATTAAAACTAATTTCTGCTGTATAATACTTGTTAGGTGAAAACCAATGAAGCAAAGATGAAGCTGAGCTGGCGTGGGAGCTACAATAAAGTCCCTGGACATGAACTATCTGTCTCATTCTGCTCAGGCTTTTCTGCAGAATTTCTGGTCTTTCTTAGTTGCGTAATTTTGGATGCATTATGACAATTAGCTGGCGTGGAAGTTTGTAATTTCTGGTCTTTCTCAGCTGGCGTGGAAGCTGTAATTTTGGATGCATTATCCAGAATTTCTGCACGCAGAGTTTGAGCTGATTTTGCTTTATGGTCTTTCACACAGCTTTCTTATTTAGTTATTTATGCTTTTGTAATGGATTTTTGTTAGGAAAGGGGGATATCATCAGATGAACTGATTTTGCTTTATTAGACTGTACTAGCTTCATTTTGCAAATTGACGGAAATCATTATTTAATTACTGAATATTGTGTTATTTTTAATCTTTATGCACATTAATTAAATAAGCAGCGGGTTTGAAGTGGGTAGCGGGTAACCCGGAAATCCGGGTGGGGACAGGGATGGTATTACTAGCAATCACCGCCTCTCCAAGTTGGGCGGGTTTTACCCGTCCCCGAATAGTCACTGGGCGGGGAGTGGATTTTGTATAACCGCCCCGCCCGGACCCGTTACAAAGCCTATGCAAAACTGTACAAGCCTTTTATTCATATTTATAGGTTGATTAGTCCAACACAGTGTGTCTTTGAGGCTCCTAAGAGTATGTTGTCTCGAGGGCTATGTGTAATATTGGCAAATAGTTAAGGACTACTGGCATTTTTTCTGCTGCTATTTTAGAGCAGTGGCATACCGTCATTTTTCGTCTAGGGTGAGCTTTGCTTCTGTTGTGTTTGGTGCCCTGGTTTGTTTTTGGCGGGTAGTATAACGGGTTTGGGATGTGTGGGGGGGGGGGGTTTAGTGCAGTGGCAACCCTTTGTTTCCAAGGTCAACTTGCTTGTCAGCAGCTGATGTGGATTTGTTTGGAGGGTAGGTTGGCAGAATGTTGAAGAGGTGATTGAGTTTTTTGGGTCTTGATTTGATTGGTTGGGGTTTGTCTATTTTGATTCCAAGTAGAAGGGGTGGTTTTGTGCTCTGTTTCCTTGGGCGTAAATGTACAATAGTGTTTCCTTTATTTATATATACACACACCTTTATAAAATAAAAGAATTTAAGCACATTGCCAACACTTTACTTTTGATGAATCACTCCCAACGTTGGCCTTGTTTACCAATTTTCAATGGGACCCCAAAGACATCATTTTCAATATCCCAATCACCCGAACTTGAGTCTCAAACCTTACGGTTGGGTGGGGATGTTACTGAGAGGTTGTGGTGAGGTTCCCCTCTTGGTTAAAATTGCTCTGGACACGAGCTGGGGTTGAATTCCGATAAAAAATCTTGAAAATACAACATTTATAGGGCTGGCACTAGGTGCTGGAGCGCTAGTAGCACGCGCGCCATAGCCTTGCGGCGCGCACGCTAGTCCGACGCCTAACGTGCATCATTCCTCATAGAATTAGTGATCGGGCACGGATTTGTATGAGTGCCTAATGCGGGACGCGCGCTGCCTAGGTCACCCAAAAAATAGCTTTCCTTGAATCTTTGATATCTTAAGCATCCATACTCGAATTTGATCACCGTTTGAGCATGTCAATTTCTATTTTCGTCCACCATCATTGCAGGGCCTGAAAACCAATAAAAAATATCTCGAATGCAGTGTAAATTGACCATAAGGGTCCTAAAAGGGTATTTAAGATTAGTTATCATGAATTAGAAAAAAACCACTTAGAGGCGTCTTTTAAGAGCACAAATCAAACAAGAAACATGTCAAATACGGGGGATTCAATGATGTATAAATCAAGTCATCAATATGATATTCCGAGATTTACCATACAAATATCCTAAGACTCTCTCGAGAATATTAGGACCAAGGTCTAACACCTATCAACCAGACTCTCTTCTCATAACTGTGTAAATGCAGATGCACATCAAGTGTCCAATGAGTTGCTACAAGGTTGTCAGACATAGAAACACCTATCACATGTTCCTCTCTCGAGTGTAATGCACTACAAATCACGATACCACAATACTACGTGATGTGAATGCCCTCTCGGGTCAATCCATACCAAGCAACAACCTAATCAAGCATCTAAACCAAAAAGAACTTTTAACAGCTGTAACATCCTGTTTCCCTACTTGTTGGTTCAAGTGGAAATCATTGGAGTTGGAACTCTACAATATTGCTACTGTGTTCTCTAATCTGTAGGTTTGAGGAGGACAATGGGCGTTACCAGTAGTCCAACAGCGTAGTCTTCCTAGACACAACGGGTGTTAAGGTTCTGGTAATGGTCATTGTCTGTTAGGGATAACGAGCGTTAAATTGTGTGTAATGGCCGTTATCTTAACCTGTATATAAGTAACTCAGACGAGATGACTATCACAACTGTTTCATTTCGTTCTTTCTTCACTTTGATGAAAAGCTGGTATTTGAAGATGGGATTTGGAACTTGGTGCCATCAATCAGTAAGGAAACATGAGAGAAGGTTCAAGGGTCGATCTAGGTCAATTTCCCAAGCTTTGATTCAGGTAAATCATGCAAGTTTAAGCGGATTCAAGCTCTGACAGCTAGGGTTCTGGAGTTTGGGGTTTTTGGCATTCTTCTTTTATTTGATCATTTCTAATAATCAAGATGGCTTGGAATCTTGTGTAGGAAGGTTGTGGTGCAATGCTTGGGGTTAGCCACTATCTCATTTCTGGTAGGATTTTAAGAGTCGGCCAAGGAAACTGTGAGGGGTTTTTCACTGAAATGCTATCATTTCCTGCTATGATCCATACCTGTGTTTAATTAGTATTATTGTAAATTGTTATTGAATTGCACCTATTTATGTAATTCGGGCTAAGTTGTTAGATTACCTTGATTGATATCGGTAGGAATTACGTGCATGATTAGACTAATATGATAGGTTGTAATTAGGTGCAAGCGCAGGTAATCCAATTATGGATTGCGGAATCCCCTAGGTTATAAAGGGATAAAAGGGGTCTTAATGATCGGGAACAAGGCCTATATGGCACCGGGATGGTTAGTAGACCTTACAGGCTTATTGATCCTTTCAAAGGATCAGGATTGGGATTGCTCGGGCTACCAACATCTAACTGCTATGATCTTTCTTGTGACTTGGTTTATCGGTTTACTACTTTATAGCATGTGGGATTTCATTTTTTGATTCACTCAGTGCATGTTCCTAACCCCTCTTTCTTTTGTTTATTTGTCGGTTCGTTTTGGGGTATGGTGAGCAGGTCGCCATACCTCCGAGGAGAGCTTAGAGGAGATGTGCTACCGGGCATGCCGACTAGTCGGTTCATGCTAGGTATTGCTAGATGTTCAGACCCACTTTTGGATTTATTGTTTTCACTGGGTTTTAGGGATTTCCTTTCTTTGATATTGATGTTTATGATTGATTATGGTTTCTCCTTTCCCCCATCCTTTGGATGTTGGATTCTTGTTTGATTGAGCTGGTTTGGCCAATTAATTCAGGTTTATGTTATTGTATTGAGATGCTTGTACATTGTGCGAATCGAGCATGTGGCTCCTCATTAGTGTTGCACGGGTTTAACCTATGGTTTAACCAAGTTGTCTAGGGTGGGGTGTTACAACGCGTATCAAAGCCTGGTTTGTTTTCTGTCACGTAGTTGTGCTACCATCTTTCACAAGGCGTCATGAACCTTATAGAGAGATGTTGTATTCCACTTCCGTGTTAGCACTAGACATTCCAAGGGGCTAGTTTCCGCTTTGTTGCTACGTGAAAATGGTTTTAGGGAGAAAGGGTGTTTTAAAGGATTTAAGCTTAAAGGTTTTTAAGTGGGTCCATTTCAAATTGGGTAACCGAACATCCTACTCTTCTATAGTGATAGAGATAGTGCCACGGGTAGCCAAAATGCTGCTATTAACTCACCTGCTCTAGTTTTAGATTTTGTGTGACTCGTTAAGATGGAAGGCGTCACATTCGAAGAGAAAATCTCATATTCCCAGCTGGCTCTAGAGTGGTTGAGGGAGAACGAGCATGCGTTCAGTTTCATGGGAGCTACTGATGAGCATAAGTTGTGGTACTCAATCTTCTTGTTGAGTGGAGATGCTAAGGAGTGGTGGAGTAATTATGCGGCTCTATAGGATGATCCTTTTGCCATTGGGTTTGAAGGTTTCAAGCAAGTATTGAAGAGTAAACACATGCCTCCCACCTGGCAAAGGGCTAAGAGGCTGGAGTTTCAGAATCTGCAGCAGGGTAGAAGGACTGTAGCTGAGTACTACAGAGAGTGTGTGCGTTTGAGCTCATGGTACTAGGGAGATCTAGCATACAAGAAGGAAGAGCTGAAGCAACAACTTCTGGAGGGTTTGAAGGCTTCAATCAAAGTTGGTGTCACCTCAAATGATGTGGGTAAAATTGCTGACATCAAGGTTGCTGCTCTCAAGGATGAGTTGCTGGACAATAAGTGCAAAGAAGAGCGCCAAGCATGGCAGAAAGAGAAGAAGAAGAAGGCTTCTAGTTTGACAGGTTTGGTTGGTCTTGTTCATTAGAGGAGGAGGGAGTTTGTTAGAGCTTCAAGCCAGCAAACTAGGAGGTCTGCTCCACTAGTGCCAAATCCACGGACCAGCGGATGACCGCCTTGAGATCCATCATCGGGACCGCGAATCCGTAGCACTTGCGAGAAACATCATTTTGGGAGTGTCGTATGCTGAGGTAGGACATAGTGATTTGTTTTCTGTGCGGTCAGAGGGGTCACAAGAGTGGAGAGTGGCCAACTAGGAGAGTAGAACCAACTCAATCTGTGGGTTCGGTGCAAGGTGTAGGGATTTGTTTGGGAGCTATGGAGGTATAGGAGGAGGTAGTTCGGTCGTTGTGTCGCGAGTGCTGGGAGAGGGACTAGAGCTAATGCTACACCACTTGGATCTTGAGGAGAACAAGGAGGGTTGAATGCTCTTACTAGAGGCGTAGAAGAGAATCCGAACGACGGAGTTAACGGTATGATACTTTTTCTTGATCTTTCTGTTTGCTCCTTGTTTGATTAGGGTTCGCCCCTTCTTTGTGCTTAAGAGTGTTTGAGTAGTTTAGAGTAGTAGCAGTAGTATACTAAGAGGTTGGTTTGAAGAATAGAACTACTCTGTAGGTTTTGGTTAACTTAGGTAGAGTGCTCAAAGGGTGTGAGGTACTAGTTGTAGGTGTTAGTTTAGTAGTTACTTCCTTTGTTTGAGTTGTGCTTTTGTTGTGCTGTTGTGGTGACTTGTGTCGTAGAGGTTCGGTTGTGCGTGTGTGTTAGGTAGAAATATGGGTCAGTGAGGGAGAAATTTTCTTAGAAGGTGTGAGTTGCTAGAGCTGTTAAGGGGGAGTTTCAGGTAGTAATGTGGACCTCGAACTGCTGCATTTTGTTGTAATTTTTGGTTGCATTACTAAGATGAGTTGTGATTTCGGGGATGAAATATCTTGAAGTTATGGAGACTTGTAACATCCCAGCCCAACCGAAAGGTTTGGAACTCAAGTTCGGGTGAGTGAGGCATTGGAAACAGTGTTCTTGAGGTCCCATCGAAGTCCGGGACGATCATAATTGAGTCGGGTTAAAGTTACAAATGAGCCTGCTGTATAGTGTGAAATACACGACCGTGTAGTTGAAGTACATGTCGTGTATCTACGATACGCGACCGTGCTCTAAATTTCAGAAACGTTCATCGAATTTGGCAGAAGGAAACACACGGCCGTGTAGTTGTAGTACATGCCTTTTATCATGGTACAGCCGTGTATCATAATACACGCCGTGTGTTGTGACCTGGCCATAAAAAGATTGGTTTTGACGGATTTCTTCAACTTTTCCCTCTCTCTCTTTCCTACTGAAAACCCCTTTGTCCGGTCGAGGATCCGTTTCCTCCTGTACGTTCCTTCTAACGAGAGGAAGAGACCACACATCTTGGTTTCTGATGTTGTGGATCTAGGAGCTGTCAGCAAGAGAAAGAAAAGCTATGTTTTTGGAGAAGGAGAGCTTGTTCGTTCCAGTTTCTAGAAGTTGTTTAGAGCCTCATCTTCTTGTCAGATGAGGGTTTAGCATACGATAGGTAGTGATGGTCAATGTGAGAAGTTGTAATCTGACCTAGATGAAATTAGGGAGTGCATAAAAATGGAAGATAGTGAAATATGATGATTGGTCTGTGATTGATTGCTGATTAATGTTCAATTGATGTAATGCTATGTTGTTGGGATTGGGGTAAGCGATTAATATAGATGATTAATGAACCAGAATTAGAAGTGAGTGTTAGGAACGACGAGTTTGGGTGATCTTGTGAAATTGCATATGTACTCTACGGTTGTGAGCTGTGGTTACAGGAGGATGGCCCTCCCAATGTGGGCTCGTCCTAATAATGATGAACAGGAGGGTAACTCTAGACTTACGTCATGGCTATTCCTATACTTGCAGGTGGGGGTGGCTGGTGAGCTAGCCATTTACCCTTATTGTGAATGTGAATTGTGATGGTGAAATTGTATGTGGATGGTGGTAAATGGGTGAGATGTGATAATGATTAAGGTTGACGATGTGTGATGTGGGTGACAGTGTGATTGAGAAATGATACATTAGGAATGAAATGTGATTGAATGAATTATGTGATGAATGAAATGATAGAATCGGAAGGAGCCTGTACTGTCCCTTAAGTTGCATTGAGGTGATATGGTGTCCCTGAGGGGTATTGTGTGGGTTGGCCATGAATCCTTTTAACTGCGGTTGAGGATGCGTCTTGGCAACCCCCTATTGTGGTTCGGGGTGCGTCTGTTGTGAGTCAGAAGGGGTGGTACAGGATAACTCCTTATCACGCCTAATGAACTCACCTAGATAAATCAATTGTAATGTGTGTGTGTTGATTGTGATGGTGAGCTGTCTTGTGATATGATATTGAACTGTATGCCTGATGAACTCTGTTGTATTGTTGTTTATGCACATTGTGAATGTTGAACTAAAAATTGCACCTATGTGATCACCTATACTGTTTTAGGATATTAAAGCCGGTTAAAAGGTTGAGTTTTATTCCATTGTCAGTGTTTCGTGAGGAGTTTGGAATCGCTTCTTTTGGTTAGGTTCGACGCATACTTAGACCCAGTGATTTCACTCAGTTTCATTAGGAAACTAATCCCCCACCTCTTCCCCTTTCAGGTTTGTGTGGCTAAAGTGAGTGCTTGGAGATTCAGGTGTTTCGGTCTAGTTCAGAGAAGTTGCTGGTTGGAACAATGAGGTGAAGATTGGCGATCTATTAGAGTTGACTGTTTCCTTTCTTTTTACATTTTTAGTTGACTATTGTCGTTTTGAGAAATTTTGTAAACTTTTGAGGATTGAATTGTGGATTCACTGTTTATCGGTTGATTTTCGGGTTTCAATTATTAGAGGCCTCATTTTTTATTTATTAAATGTTGTTGTCAATTTACCTCTTTGTCTTTATTATTTTATCTTTGAGCGATGCTCATACCGGTTCAACCATGGGTTTACTCGTGTCGGTTCAGTAAGGGTGGTGAACCACCCGGTCGTTGGTCGGGGTTCAACCAATAAAAACTACTAATGCTAAAAAGCGTATAGCAGATCATATTACGAGGGCTTTCTTTGATTGGTTACTTCAGAACTAGCAAAATACTCAAAGGTAAACACGTTGTGCGTGGTGTGAGTTCCACGACTTCTACTTCTAAGGAATGCAGAAAAATTAAAACAAAATAAACTAAAGAAAATTGGGAATTAGGGTTTGAAAACAAGAATGACAGACGAACTTAGACTTTGAATCCCCCTTCGTTCCCCAGAGCATTGGCAATCAACAGATCAGCGGATTTCGATTCTCATTCAATCAATTACTAAGACACCACCATAACTCCTTACCCTTAGGTTTAAGATCAGCGAACGTTCGCTCTATCCGTTCTAACTACCAAGATTAACTAGCCGCCCGGGTACGGTCGCCTCTCGCACCGACTTAATTAATTGGTGTGATTACTAGTGATTAATGAGTTACTCTTGCAGTGAATCAACCCTAACCGATTCCTACGAAAGGCACACTCCAATTATAAGGTCAATTGTTCAATTCGATGTTCTAAAGTAAGGCGAGCGTTCGCTTCTATCCTTAGCTTAACAAGAATCTAATCTAGGTGATCAATCCAGACAAGAAACATAAACAATGAAGAACGAATCAAAAATGAAAAAGAACTGATTGAATTTCGAATCTAATCACCGCCGATCCGTGACCGCTTTAAAGCCCTGGGTCACTTAGGGTTCATCTAGTCTAAGCTCTAAAGGGTTTAGCTACTCATGATCATTACAGAAGAAACAAAGACAAAAAAAGAGTTCATCATTCAGAGGAAGAACAGAAAAGAATCTGAAAAACCACTACAACAGAACTTGTGTTTTGGAGGGGTTCAAAAGTCCGTTTAACAGGGGTTTAAACCCCTGTTAAACTCTTTACCAGCGGTTTGAAAACCGCTGTTATACTAACCATTGCTAAACGGAACCGCTGGTAAAAGTACAGTTTAACAGGGGTTTATAAACCGCTGTTAAATGGTCAGTTTAACAGGGGTTTGTAACCCCTTCTAAATGGCATTTAACAGGGGTTTGCAGCCATTTAACATGGGTTACAAACCCCTGTTAAACGGACCATTTAACAGCGGTTGTAAACCCCTGTTAAACGTGCCATTTAACAGCGGTTCTAAACCCTTGTTAATGGCTGCTGTTTAATAGATTATAAACCCCTTTTAAACTGACAGTTTAATTTTTAATTAATACCTAATTTCTGGAATTCTGAATTGGAATTCCTACCTAATTTTTAATTAGAAATAATAGGTAAACAATTAACATTCATACAATAAATGAAAAGTCTTCTTCATAAATATAAATTAAATACATCCTTACAACGTAGTTTCACATCAGACCACTACAATACGTACTGACGATCTACTAAATGTACGACAACTACAAATTTCCTTAAATAATATCAACATCTACTCAGAGTCAGAGTCACTATCAGAACTATCGGAACTGGTCGAACTCAAGACATTGTCATCATTTGATCATGGCCTAGAGGATGAATTAGAAGCACCTCCACATTGATTACCATTCCCTGCAACACTAGGGCTGATCCTGGTGGCATCTACGACCGGGGAGGTAGTACTCTCAGCATTCCAGTGAAATTTTTGCTACAAACAAATAACAACAAATTTTCATTAGGAGGAACTTGCAACTATTCCATTGGGCAGTCATGTTTAACAATAAGAAGTGATGTTTAATCAAAGCTTTCGTTTTCATGGGTAGTCATGCTGTAAAATGCTTAACCAGAAAAGTTATAAAAAGCTAACAAAATAGTCAAATACTCAGCAGGAGCAGTAGTACTAGTACTAGGTAACTAGAGAGGGAGCTGGTTGGTCCATTTTTTTTGTTCAGAACATAGACGATGTTATATACACAACTAAGATCATTGTTCTCCATTAGAACTTAGGAGGCACCAGAGAAGAAGCCCTGAAATGAGAGTTTAGGATGAGAAACTTTCTAAGCAGCAGAAGAAAGTGTGCAGTGCAGAAATGGGAAAACAATATTAATAGGAACATCACATGGTACTTATTCATACGCCATTCTTTCCTTTTATTCCTTGTGGCCTGTGAGGGTAAATAATATTAACTGATGGGAAGGGATAAGCCAAGAAAGAAAGGGGTCAGGTGACTCGTGAGAAAGGGTTGAAAATGTTGGAATCATTCTAATAAGTTTTTTGATGTTAAGCTTGCATGGTTATTGGGTACCACATTGTAGATGTATGATGAAATGTCCCTTTTTCTTTTCTTTGTTTTACTGGGAAAAATAAAATTTTTACTTCTTAGGTAACAAAAATGAAACATTGAGTAGTAACAAAAATGGAACATAAAGTACATACCCGGATGTAATTATCGAACGTATGATCTTTCTCCACCTTGGTAATCTTACTCCAACTCGTAGGACTGATATCAAACAATCGGGCTTCACCAACTTTCCATTCACCTGCCGTAAGAAACAACCCTCGTGACCTTCCGGCACTCATTTATCATTTAAACGAAGCACCACCTTCGATCCATCTCGACCAACCCTACTCCATCTTCGTGTCTTCAATGATTTCTTGAAGAAAACACCTGTTTTATCTACAAATTTTGAAACAATGGTTACTATATAGAATTATATCACTCCAGTTTCGAATACTGATTGACATACCAATCATATGACAATTCCAGGAATCTCTACACTCCTTATTAGGTTGTCGTCCATCGTCACCACCATCACCTCCAGCCGAACCACCACACATAGCCGCCATTAGTACCTACAACATTAAAACATATAGATAATTTAACTATTTTGAACTAATTAATATGTGTAATATCAGTGTTTAAACAGTAAAACGTTGGAATGGTTGATATTTTGGGTAGGAGTTGTAGTAGGTTGCAGAACATGCATATTCCATCCATTTGTCTTTCCCACGAATGGATGTTGATTTAGTAAGAGCAAAAAAATAGCATTGTTGTTGGATTTTTTGTTGCTGTTGCAGCTGCTGTTTGCTGGTATATCCAGCTGCAAATTACTAGCAAAAAGCTGCTGCAACAGCAGCAAAAAACAGCAATATTAATGTTGGCCTTTTTCTGCAATTTGTAGCTGGAAATAGCAGCAAAAAAACAACAATTATATATTGAAACCTTATGCAATCATGTATTATGAAGTATGATCATTTTTATCTTCGCATTGGTCTAGATGTCATGTTATGCCATCTTAGTTTGTGTTTAGATGGCATGTTGATATGAATATGATTTAGGTATCTCTACAAGGGGAGAGTTTAAATCCTAATTCATTCTATTTTGGCAATGCAGGGGTCTACATGTTTTCACTTTGTGCTATGTTCACTATTCACTCCCCAAATAATCAAATCAAATCTAGATGAAGATAAATCATGTAATGATCATCAGATCATGTGAACAACCCCTATGGTAGTTTGTCCAGATCAATAGGATTACGAGTTGATACTCTCTATTTTTGTTTTCTTTTCTTTTCTTTCTATTATGATTTTCTATGTTTATATTCAATTTTAGCTTTCTGGTCTTTTTTCATGCTTGTAATCTATAACATGATTAGAAGATTAAGATGATGAGTCTCCAGTTGTAGTGTTAGAATCAAAATCGTTATTCCTAGTTTATGTTTGTTGTAGTTGTTGTTAATGTTTATGTTTTACATATTGTAGAGGTATCGTGATTAGATTATTATTACCATTCACTAATGTTAGTAAACTAAAACACTAATATTCCATTGACATGAATGAAGCAGAGATTAACAAAGTAGAGGGTTTATTCCATGTAATACCTGAATAAATCGAAGAGCAAGAATTCGAGCAAGTGGCTGGAGTGCACGACAACTTATCGACCACGAAGAATAGCTAGAGACCAATAATAGTAGTAAGCTTGATTCGTTCATGGCAGGTAAATTAAATCAGAGATAAATAGCAATACTGAGTTCTCAATCAACATGTGAAAGCTCATTTAACTAATATATAACACTACATTTGGCCCATCTCATTCACTCCACCATTTTGAGGTAACATAGCTTACAATTAATGTGAAATGAAGTTGCAGTTTATATGCAGGACTAATATGAAGCAATGAAGCTGCAGTTTATATGAAGCAATGAAGTAAGAGATTATAACAAACAGTTATGCAGCAGATGCAGTTTGAGCAGCTGCTGCAGAAGCAGTACTAATATAGTGATGATCAACTCAAGCAGTACTATTCATGTTGGTTGTTATCTTGCAAATGTCATAGGTTGAAGAATAATTTAAATACTATGCAACTTTGTTCCCCGAATAACAATTTCATGACATAACAACTTTGTCCCCTGGTATTAGGAGGTGGACGATTGAAATAGAAGAAGAGTTGGAAGATTGAAATAGAACACCAATTTCATGATAAAGAACACCAATTCACTTCCTGGATGACAAAACAAGAATAGTAGAACACCACCACAAGTAATCCTAAGAAATCGAAACGGATTCTAGGGATTGAAAATCCTAAATCGAACACCACTACAGTAGATTTTCATAAGCAACCATAAGTGAAGAAGAAGAAGATCTCACCTGATGGAGACTGGCTTGACTATGATTTCTGAGTTATCAACTGCCGCCGAGCCACCGAGACCTCTAGTTTAAAACGACGGTGAGAACGATGGTGAGAACGCCGGTGAGAACATCGAGAGTGTTTAGGTGTGAACCGAAGGGGAAGAACAGAGCACTATGGGGTTTTCGTTTTCAGATTAAAAGGGTTTTCGTTTTCAGATTAAGAGGAAGACATCGTTTTATTGTTCCATTTAATAGGGGTTATAGTCGATGTTATATAGAGATACCATTTGGTGGGGGTTAAAAACCCTGTTAAAACATACACATTTAGCATCGCTTCAGAACCCATGTTAAATCATACGTATTTAACAGGGGTTTCACAACTACTGTTAAAACTGACAGTTTTAATAGGGGCTCCAGAACCCATGTTAAATACGTATGATTTAACAGGGGTTTAGTAAACCCCTGTTAAAAATCCGCTGCTAATGTTCCAGTTTGTTGTAGTGAACCTAATTCAGACGAATCTGACAGACTCCGATCTTCGGTAATCTACACTCCTAGCTCCGGTTCGTCGAGGTGGAAGGGATGGTGTCACGATCTCTATCCGGCTCTTCGAACTCCAACTCTTCGCTCCAGAACTTCAGAGAATTCTGATCTCGAAAAGTTGTGTTTTTTGTAAATTATGATTGTATCGAATGCCCTCTGCCGCCGGGTTAAATATTTATACTTAACCCTAACTGATCCGGATTAGTGTATTATTTTCGCCGAAAATTCCTTAAGAATTTCGGCGAAAATTCCTTTGTGTTTGGGAGTGCTTTCTCTGCCTTGTATTTTCGGTCCGAAGAGTACAATGTTTTCGCCGAAGATGTCATTTGACTCGGCACCAGTTGAATGCACTAATATTTTCGTCGAATATGCAAGCTCAATTTCGGCGAAAATCTCTTTGTACTCGGGCAGGATTTTGTTTGACTTTGACTGGCTCCTTGGATCGATTCCGGTTTGATTCCTCGAGGTTCCTATGCCTTAGACACGTCCATGGCTACTTTATTTGACGGCAAAAACCTGTGCTAACACAAAAGTACTAGAAAACCATCAAATAGACCCGAAACGGGCCAAGGTAACACAAATGGCACGAGATAGGGCAATCGATTGAATATTCGTTATTCTACCCTAAAAACCATGTCTTAAGCAAAGAAATGTCGCTTAAATGAGGCTGATAATCACGTCAAATCGAGTGTCATCAAATACCCCACACTTAAACTTTTGTTTGTCCTCAAGCAAACTGAATAGAAACGCTCATGTTCACAAATGATAAGATCGATTAAATTGGAGCTCAATCAAACACAATGAATTATTAGACAGCTCGATCCTAGAACAAGAAACCTAACATGCATACAGATCAGCAAACTACCCGGTCTCACTAATAAACTGCACACGACAAGTAATTAGCAACCAATTATGCACGAATTTGACCTGACCGACCAGACTCCTCACACAGGATGTATATAGTACAATGGGAACTCTCACTCTCTGTGTTTAGGGACGTGTTTCTGCTCTCGATCATTTTCTGTTACCGAATTCTGTCATAGGTTTGCATTTCGACCACATCTCCACCACTGTGACAATACGAGTATCTAGTCAAGAAGGACTTCCCTGCTAGGACCATAATGAATACTACACTACTCGGGTTTATAATGAGATGGATGATGGGAATGAATGATGATGGCTTTGTGCGGTGTAGCTTTCGACTAACTTCCCTCGAATCTAATCTATGGCTTCCTACCGTCTAACCAAACACGGGTGGAATGATGAACGCTCGTTCTATGATACCCTCAAGCAACCTAGCACTTATTCTTTTTCTTTACACGAATTTTTTTTCTTTTCTTTCTTTTGAACTTTTCTTTCTACTTCGTTCTTCCATTTGTAGGGAGAAGAACGTTTTATTTGAACTACACTTTGAACTTTTCAGACTTTCTTTTCTTCATCATTTTTTTCGAAATTTTTCTCTTTTTCTTTCTTTTCTATATTTTTTTTCTTTTGTGCCGATTTTTCTTTTAGTTGCTAGAGGGGTTTACACGTCTGGACCTATTAGCTAAGACCACCTGTTTAATGGCTATAGGCAGGTTACCACAAACCGACTTCCGGTAGGTCAATCTAGAACTACAACCACAGGGGATCAATGGGGAATGAAAGAAATGGGAAATGGTTGTAATGTATTATCGAACCGAAAGAACAGGCCAAGCTCAAGGGTCTAAACCTAGTGGATTTTATCGTTTGGTAGGCTATCTGGCTTAGTAGCTGAATCTAGGTGCCCCTATCCTTCTAGAACTCGTGTCATCGTGTGGTCTCGAGTAGGTCTCATGCAAATTCTAACTCATTCAAGTAAAGAGAAAACCACTCAGAAAGAATTAAAATTGCAAGTTACGTGCAATGGATCAAAAGCTCATAGTTGGTTTGCTAGCCGGATTCGGTCATTTTCATGCAATCAAGGCTACAAACTACAAGTGTGATTTTAAAAGTTCTGTTCTAACCAGGCAATTTAACATCAAAGCATACAAGTTGGTTCTCAAGTTCTAGGTTAAGCAGTCTAAGCATCATTATGAAAGTTTGAACAACAACTTAACATAAAAAATCAAGAACTGAGCCATTCTAATGCTAGAGAGACTAGAATGGAATCACGAGGCACACATAAAACACAATCAAGGGCAATCAAGTTCATGCAAGGTTCAGGTTCTCTAGCATCCTACCCCACACTTAAATCGGACTGTGTCCTCACAGGACTAATTCTAGAGTTCAGAGTGGAATGTAAGAACCTGGATGAGGACGGTTGATTTCAGAGGGTAAGCACGGATCCTGAGAGCGGAGGAAGTGTAACAGAACCCGAAGCAAAGGGAGTCTACCGATTGCCTACAAAACAAAAACAAATGAAACATAAAAAGGAAATCGGGACAAGTGTCCCCGATCCACACAGAAAAAAAGTTGGACCGAAATCCGAAAAGAATAAATAAAAAGAAGACACCAGAAAAGGAATACAACCCGATCACTGCTGGTCCGGTGAGCCGGGAGGTGGAAAGTGGAGAAATTCACCGAGCTGGCGTTGCCACGCCATCTGTGCCTCATATCGCCGGTCGGCGCGGCGCATATGTTGCTGCATAATAGTCCATCGCGCCTCTTGAGTGGCGTTGTCGGTGATTCGCCACTCCTGCAGTCGCTCGTATAACTCTCCAACATCCGCGGGGTGGTGTTGCGGCTGTTGAGTGTGCGCCGGATATGGCTCGGGGATGTGCTGCGGCGACTGGTGGATGTACCCTGCCTGATGGTGTGGCGAGGGTATATAATCATGAAACTCAGGCGGCGGCTGCGGCTGCTGCTCCTCAGCATCATCTTCTTCCTCTGACTCGACCACAGGCTGGAGTGGAGGATCAGCTGCTACATAGGGGCTGAGGTCGAGTTCTAAGTCGTACTCAACCGCCAAGTCTCCTCCAACGGTCCGAACTGGATGTCGTGGAATGTGCGGGCCATACTCATGGCTGATGCCGAAGGAGAGGATGAGCTGTCCTATGAAGTTGCCTCCCAAGAGTTTGCGGGGTGGCGTCTTCCTCTTGGTCTTTTGGCGGAAGATGCGAGCCAGTACCCAACCGGGGTGGAAAGGGTAGCTCTCTCGGATGGCTCGGAGAAGCATGAGCTCCTCCTTGAGGATATGGTGGCGATCCTTATCTGGAACATATAAAAGCGACCTCCGCCAAACCATATGAATAAATTTATAGAGCGGGTGAGAGAGAGACTTAACTGAGTTGTTCATCCCGAGGCGATCGCCAGGCACGCCTGTCATGTGGCTCCAAAGCGCGTTGTACTCCTCGTCGTCATCATCTTCGCCCCAACCTAGGTGATGATCGTGATAATGCTCATAGGGGATGCCGAGATGAGCGGCAAACTCATCGTAGGTGAGCTGCCTGTACACCCCACCAAGATAGAAGGTGATCACCTTCTGGCGTTGCTTCCTCTTGTGCTCATCCAGATCAAAGGTTGCCCAGAACTCCTGGAGAGCAATGTCTGGGAACTCGGCGGCGATGGTGGTCAGCTCGAGGAGACCAGCCGGTGCTAAGGCGTTATGCATGTTCTGGTGGTAGTCCTCATCATGATCGTGCAGGCACTCCATGGAGAGAGGGCACACGTCAGCTCCCCGAACGTGCTGAATCTTCTGGAAGCACTCAAAATAGAAATCCGGTAGACGGGCGATGGTGGGATGATATCCAGCATGGTGGGGTAGAGCAGGTGGTGGACCTAGAACAGCTGGTGTGACGGGAGCGGCAGCTCCTGAGCTCGAGGCGCCATCAAGTCGCGCCTTAGTCCTGCGCTCATAAGTGGTGTTCCTAGAACCAGAATGAAACCAGATTAGTCAACCAAAACCTTACCCCACACTTAGTAGAAAAACTCGATTTCACAAAGAAATGAGGGAAACTAAGTGGGGTAAGCAAAGAGGAGTAACCGGTAATCATAGACAGTAAAATACATACTTAGGAACAGCCAAAATTGGATAAGCACAATCAGAGTTCAAAAAGTCAAACCGACATTTAGAAAGTCAACATTTAAGCATATTGGACCCTAATCATGGCAAGACTACCAAAACTTGGAGAATGACGGTAAAATATGATTTCAAGTGGAAGCACGATAATATGAACAAGAATGAACACTTATGACAGCCAAACGATCAACAACAGTGCAAAGTCAAACCGTCATTTCTCACAAAAGTCAACATTACAAAGAATTAATCTTATGCATAGCAACACATGACCAAATGATACGGAAATTAAGCACGGAACTCCCTAAGCATGCTAGAACAGTTCTATATGTTCAGTTAATCCTAGTTCACACGAAACAGTCGGCACGCAAAACGAGGCAAACCGAAAAGTCAACTGAAAGTCAACCCCGACGAAATTCAGCAATCTATATGTCAAAAGATTCGTATCGAAAAGTTATTCAACTTACCTTGAAGTCATGACTGCTAAAAATGAACGAGTTGAGAGAAATTGGTGAAAAACGTTGAAAACGAGGGTTTCGGAGAACTGGAGCTGCAAAGCTCCGATTCGAACGTTCTAGGGCTCGTTGGGATTGGAAAAGGGAAGGGAAGGGAGCGGCGGCGGTCGGCGATGGCGGCGGCGGCGGGTTACGGTGGCGATGGCGATTTTTTAAAATGTGGGCGGTCGGCGATTTTAAAGAGATAAGGGGGGTTTTCGGTAAGTTGAACGAAAATGGGTGAAGGATGAGAGAGGGGGTGGACCGGATTTTTTTAAAGGAAGATTTGGGTGATTTTCAAAATTATTTTCGGCGAAAATAGGAGGGTGGTTTCACGGAAAATATCAGTTAAAATGGACTGCCGGATTTGTGAAGGCGGTTTCGCCGAAAACAATAGCACGGTTTCACCGAAAATATCAGTTAAAATGGTTTCGCCGAAAACAAAAACTTTTCGAACCGAAAACAATGAACAGGGAGCTTGAGTTCGAAAATTGAAAATCGATTTCGCCGAAAACAAGGGTGGTTTCGCCGAAAATTTTGAACTGTTCGGGTGTTTAAATATTTTCATAAATTCGGCCAACTTCAGAAAATCACAGCTAAATCCACAAAAATCGAAACGACCTCAAATTAGGCTTGGCAAAACCAACCGGAAACCCGCTCACCCGCCCGAAACTGAGCCGGTCAACTCAGGTTTTACCCGGTTTGACCGGGTTTCCGGTTGCGGGCGGGGAAAACCCGTGTTGACCATTAACGGTGATGGGGCGGTGATGGTATTTCGACAATCCGAACTGTCCCCGACCCGTATTCAACCCTTGCTCCTATTTTTATGCCCTGAACTCTCTCTCACACATAAATCTGTGAAATCATCTCCACAATCCGTCAATCCCGTTGTGAGTCCATGATTTTGTCCATCATATTTTCATTCTTCCTTTTATATTGCGGCGATGAAATAGCCAAGCTTAATCTTAACTTCCTTTATCTGCAGATTTTCTCAATTTTCAATGGATTCGTCTCAATTTGGGACTCATCCTTCCTACTTTTCCCTGCATGTTTATCGGAGTCAAACTCGTAGAACTCACGATATAAGTAGTCGTGACTTCGGAGTCTTGTTTCCACAAATCAAAGTCATCAAACTCCTATTTCACTCCTCCGATTCTCCTTGGCTTCACTGATTGCTGATTGGCGCTTTCGACTTCCTTCCTGCATCTTTCTTATATCTTTCGACTTCCTGCATCTATTCTCTCAATTCCCGAAGACTTTGAAGGTAAATAATTTTACAGTTTTAGTTTCATCTCTGCGTTCTAACTGTTTAGGTTTTGGCCTTTGGGGCTGTAGAGGGTTTGTACTTTCTGCTGAATATATATGCTGCGTATTGCTAATGAAAGCACACCATTCATTAAGGACTAAGGTTGTATGTACATTTTACTGATTTGTGACTTTGCGTTGATTATTTTTTGCAGGTTGAGGTTGTTTGTTCGTGGCCCATTGGTTCATTGATTTGTATTTTGAACTTGAAGTTTCCCAATCCTAGGTAACCTAGTCATAGATATCCAGAATTGAAGATGATCTGCTTCTGTCCTTTTAAATACTCTGTTTTTATATTTTGATTTCCTTGCGTATATGTTGTTGTTTATAAGAAGATTAAGCTTATCTTATTCGGTCCTTTTATATCTTTAATTCCTTGCATATATGCTGTTGTTTTTGTTTGATAATTTGACCTTGTTGATCCAGGATAAGCGAGCAGTCTTTGGTTTGGTTTGTGATTGATAGGTTTGTAGGTGTTTAGCTAGGTCTGTGTGTGGCTTGTGGTTTTTCCCCTTTCTTGGTCTCTGCTTCCTTGTGCATAGAACTCACTAAGGTTTCATATATACTCATTATAGCTTTACCCCTCTTTCTAATTGTTAAATGAAGTAGACCTAATGTAAGCTAGGTAGCTAGCTAATTCATGATCTGTTGTCTACTTGTCTTCAGATTACTTCAGTTTTTCTTTTAATATTTGTTCTTATTTTGTAATAGGTGCTCAAGATGTCTCAGTCTCCAATCAATGAACAAGCTACTGTTATTGTTACTGAGTTGGACAACTATTTGAACGAGGAAATCATACCTCGTACCTCACCTGCTTTTGATATTCTCATGTGGTGGAAAGTAAATGGGCCAAAGTACCCAATCTTGCATGAAATCGCTAGAGATGTACTCGCTATTCCTATAACTTCTGTTGCATCTGAGTCGGCATTCAGTTCTGGAGGTCGGTTATTAGATCCTCATCGTAGCAGACTTCACCATGACACCGTTGAGGCATTGATGTGTACTCGAAGTTGGCTACATGACAATCATAATCAAGGTAATAGTTTCTACCCAATGCACACCTTTCAGTTTTTTTTTCTGTTTTCATTGTTATTCTTTACTTGTATTCAACTTGTGTGGTCTAAGTTATAAATTACTGTGACAGAATCTGATGGTGCCACTGCCAATTCCATATCTGAATGTATGGAGGGTTGTTTCTCGATTGAAGAAGGGTTAGACGAAACAACGGATGATGTTACTGATCCTGAAAATGGTGAGTAGTTCAAACTCAGATGTTAGAAACTTTGAATTTAGCTGTTAACTAATTAAAACTAATTTCTGCTGTATAATACTTGTTAGGTGAAAACCAATGAAGCAAAGATGAAGCTGAGCTGGCGTGGGAGCTACAATAAAGTCCCTGGACATGAACTATCTGTCTCATTCTGCTCAGGCTTTTCTGTAGAATTTCTGGTCTTTCTTAGTTGCGTAATTTTGGATGCATTATGACAATCAGCTGGCGTGGAAGTTTGTAATTTCTGGTCTTTCTCAGCTGGCGTGGAAGCTGTAATTTTGGATGCATTATCCAGAATTTCTGCACGCAGAGTTTGAACTGATTTTGCTTTATGGTCTTTCACACAGCTTTCTTATTTAGTTATTTATGCTTTTGTAATGGATTTTTGTTAGGAAAGGGGGATATCATCAGATGAACTGATTTTGCTTTATTAGACTGTACTAGCTTCATTTTGCAAATTGACGAAAATCATTATTTAATTACTGAATATTGTGTTATTTTTAATCTTTATGCACATTAATTAAATAAGCAGCGGGTTTGAAGTGGGTAGCGGGTAACCCGGAAATCCGGGTGGGGACAGGGATGGTATTACTAGCAATCACCGCCTCTCCAAGTTGGGCGGGTTTTACCCGTCCCTGAATAGTCACTGGGCGGGGAGTGGATTTTGTATAACCGCCCCCGCCCGGACCCGTTGCCAAGCCTAGCGAAAATATCATCACAAATCAGCTGTTGCCAACTGAAGGAATTTTCGGCGAACTAAAGAAGTTTTTGAACCGAGAATAAAGTTCAGGACAATCAGCCGGCGGGACTTCCATTTACAAGCAAATTTTCGGCGAAAATAGTTCATTATTTTCGGCAAAAATCCTAGAAGAAATCCGGCTGGGCTAGGTTAAGTATTTATACTTAACCGGCGGCCCATTAGAGAGGAGATCATAATTTTACATCAGAAAATACTTTTCGAATCAGAATCCTACGATTTTCTCTGAAGTTCTGGAGCGAAGAGTTAGAGTTCGAAGAGCCGGAAAGAGATCGTGACGCCATCCCTTTCATCTCGGAGAACCGGAGCGAGGAGTGTAGTTTACCGAAGATCGAAGTCTGTCAGAGTCGTCTAAATTAGGTTTTTCAGATTCTTTTCTGTTCTTCCTCTGAATGATGAACTCTTTCTTTGTCTTTGTTTCTTTTGTGATAAACATGAGTAGCTAAACTCGTTAGAACTTAGACTAGATGAACCCTAAGTGACCCAGGGCTTTAAAGCGGTCACGGATCGGCAGCGATTAGATTCGAAATTCAATCAGTTCTTTTTCATGTTTGATTCGTTCGTCATTGTTCATGTTTATTGTCTGGATTGATCACCTAGATTAGATTCTAGTTAAGCTAAGGATAGAAGTGAGCGCTCGCCTTACTTTAGAACATCGAATTGAACAATTAACCTTATAATTGGAGCGTGCCTTTCGTAGGAACCGGTTAGGGTTAATCCACTGCAAGAGTAACTCAGTAATCATTAGTAATTGCACCAGTTAATTAAGTCGTTGCGAGAGGCGACCGTACCCGGGCGGCTAGTTAATCTTGATAGTTAGAACGGATAGAGCGAACGTTCGCCGGTCTTAAACCTAAGGGTAAGGAGTTATGGTGGTGTCTTAGTAATTGATTGAATGAGAATCGAAATCCGCTGATCTGTTGATTGCCAATGCTCTGGGAACGAAGGGGGATTCAAAGTCTAAGTTCGTTTGTCATATCTGTTTTCAAACCCTAATTTCCAATCTGCTTTAGTTTAATTTGTTTTAATTTCTCTGCATTTCTTAGAATTAGAAGTCGTGGAACTCACACCACGCACAATTTGTTTGCATTCGAGTATTCTGCCAGTTTTGAAGTAGTCAATCTTAGAAGACCCTTGGAATACGATCTACCCTAGCTTTTGTTAGCTTGGTAGTATTTGATCACTGTTCTGCAGCAGCATCAAATTGGCGTCGTTGCCGGGGACTTCTTTTGATTGTTCGAAAGAAGAACTGGCAATATATTCTTCTACTTTCCATCTTTCACCTTTCCATCCACTTCGATTTTACACTGGTTTTGTTTGTCTTTGTTATCTGTAGATTTACAGGTGCATGCCTCACCATCCTTGGACGCGCTCTCAAACCGAACAGGCTAAGAGTGCAGAGAGACTAGGCAGTTATGCTCCACCTTTACGATCACAGATTCTGAAGAAAGGCAGATCCAATCCATTCATCACTCCGATCAAGATCGAGGAACCGAAGGAGAGTTCCTCATCTCCATCTTCACCTGTACCGTCATCTTCATCCGCTTCATACACTGAGTCACTCTCACCTCCTCCATCTCCTGCCATGGACGATAGATTACCACCACCACCACCAAATGGCGATCAACCGCCGCCGCCACCACCTGCACAGAAGAGTCTAGCAGACTATAACAAGCCGAGCGCGACTAGCGTTCGATCTGCCATTGCCGTTCCGCGCATTGAAGGAGATCCTGACTACGAGATCAAGATTCCATTCTTGACTATGATCTCTAGGGATTTACAGTTTGAAGGCAGGCCCCTAGACAATCCGTGTACTCATCTTGCAAACTTCCTTGATCTCTGCAGCACTTTCAAGAGCGGAAACCTCGACAAAAACACTCTTTGTCTGAGAGCTTTCCCGTTCTCTCTGAAAGGCCCTGCTAAGAGGTGGCTTACTGGCAAACCACCTGGCTATTACACTGATTGGGATACTCTGGCTCAGGACTTCGTTGAAGAATACTTCCCTCCGGCCAGAACAACCGCCATCAAGGACAGCATCGCCAGATTCTCCCAGAAAGAAGGAGAAAGCTTGTATGATACTTGGAATCGATTCCAAGAACTTCTCTACACCTGCCCTCATCATGGATTCGAGCAGAGGCAGTTAGCTGAGATCTTTTCTTGAGGACTTCGAGAAGAATCTGCCAAGTGGGTCAATTCTCTGGCTGAAGGGGATTGCACTACACTAACACCTAAAGTTGCTCTTCTTCACTTCGCAAACTGTGCTTCCAAGTCAAGGAACTGGGAACGACAATCTGAAGGATCGAGGAGCAAGCTAGATCTCGAAGCTACAATCAAAGCAGAAGTAGAGAAGCATTTGAAGAAGTCTACCACACCGATCAAGCCGCCGGCAGCTTCTGTCTACGTTGCCGATTGCGAGTGGTGTGGAGCTTGCGCACATAAGTGAGGCCGTTGTCAGAATTTTGGTAAGGCAGAAGTCTAGTCTGCCGAAGAGGTAAATTTCATTCAACAAGGCTTCGTCAATAATCAGAATGGTTATGCTGGCTACCGTAACTTCAGACAGCAAGGGAACTATCAAGACAGACCTCCCTACAATGCTGGCGCCAACCATAACCAGAACCAGAATAACCGCCCGGCTGGTCCAGCTCAGGATCAGAAGCCTAACCATCCGCCGGCAGGTGTCTACCAGCCGCCGCATCGCAATCCGGGTAATTATGGAACTGCTCCTGGTAATCGCCAGAATTAATATCTTAATAATACCTATCCAGGGCAGCAGCATCAAAGAGAGAACAATGTCAGTGACCTGGATAAGAAGCTCAGCCAGATCATCACCAGACTCGATGATCATGACAGTCAGTTCAAGGCTCAAGCTCTTCTCAATCAAGAACAGATAGCATCTGGACAAAGAATTGAGCAAGCGTGAACAACATCTCGAGCATGCTAGCATCTGGTCGACCATTTGGCTAACTTCCAAGCCAGACAGAGCCGAATTCGAGAAAGGAGCAAGCCAAGATGGTAACCGCTCGAAAACTCCCAAACTTAATTGATGATGCTTGTTCTGTCTTACGCAGGATCGTTGAAACCCCGGAGGAAGAAGAAGAACAGGAACCGGCGCCTAAGGAGGATGATCCTCCTCTTGCACCGTACGGCGTAAAGCCTCCTTTCCCAAGAGCATTGCTGCCAAATGCAAGGATCGAGACTGGCATGAAGGGGAACAAAGAAGGATATCCTGACATTCGTATTAAGAAACCTGCCTCTCCATATCCAGCTAAGTTATCTGATCCTGGTTCTTTTACTTTACCTTTGGTCATTAATGATGTTGAGATTGAGCGTTGTTTAGTTGATCTAGGAGCGTCTGTTAATGTCATGCCTATGAGCCTGTTTGAAAAATTAAACCTAGGAGAACTTGAACCGCCTAGTATGCAACTTGTCTTTGCTGATAGATCACTTAAAACCCCTAAGGGAGAGATTAAAGACATTGTTACTAAATGTGGTCCGTTCACGTTCTTAGCTGACTATGTGATTATGGATACTAGTACAGATGATTCTACCATTCTCATAGGTCGACCTTTCATGGCTACTACTGGAATGAATATTAACGTTCCAAATGGTTCTTTAACTCTAAGGATCGGTAAAGAAATGAAAACGTTTCGTCTTAAAGATGGCATGAAATATGACTCTAAGAATGAAGAATCTCACTGCCTAGTTGTTGAAACTGTGGAGTTGACTCCGGTCAACTCCGTTACTAATGCTTCTTCCAGTGTCTCTAGATCAGTTGTTGCTGCAGATATTGAACAGGTTATTAAAAAGAAGCCAGAAACTTCGGTTCAGAAGCTGCCCAAGAAGAGGAAGGAACTGCAAGCCTCTTCTAAGCCACCGAGCACTAAACCGAGCAGACCTCGGGGAAAGAACAAGAAGACAAAGACCCAAATGGTCTGGAGGCCAAAAATACCGCCGTCTTCCATCGAGCCAGCTGCACCATCAAATTGTTTCGAGAAACCGGTGCCGGAACAAGTATGGAGGGAGAAGCCGAAAGCATCTCCTAAGGAAGTACTGACGATCACCGATCCTGGTGATACCAAGCCGGAGATAAAAGAAACGAAGAAGCCGACAGTCCTCATTCCTTCCATCGTAACACTCAAGAAGGATGATCTCTCCAAAGAGCTGTTCGGACCGTTCAAGTTCATCGATCATCTTCCCGATGGACGTACCAAGCTCTTGCATGCAAACGGGAAGAGATTCACGCTTACCGGAGAAGTCCCGAAGCTGTACTTCATGAACTCTGACGCGAGCGTTAAGGAGAATCTGAGTTAGGAAGTCTCCTAATACCGTCAAGGTATCGTCCAGCTCAAGGACGTTAATAAAAGAGCGCTTCGTGGGAGGCAACCCACGGCTGGAGTCTGTTTTTAATTTTTGTCAAACTTAGTATTTTAGAGTCGGTTCGGGGGAGCCAAAAGTATCAGTTTGTTTGATTTCTTATTTTTCGTGTCAAGTCTGTGTGTCGTAGTGTCAGTCGCAAGTTGAGTGAGGTCGTTTCGATTTTTGTGGATTTAACTGTGATTTTCTGTAGTTGGCCGGATTTGCGAAAATATTTTCAATTCGTAGTGTTCAAAATTTTCGGCGAAATCACCCTTATTTTCGGTAAAATCGGCTTTTGAATTTTCGAACCCGGTCTCCTGTTTCATATTTTCGGTTCGAAAAGTTAAGTGTTTTCGACGAAATTTTTTTTTTTGAAAACCGGCAGTGCATTTGAACGTCTATTTTCGGCGAAAACTCCTTGCTATTTTCGCCGAAAATACCTTTGAAAATCAGCCAATATTCCATTTAAAATCCGGTCTTCCACCCTCTCTCTCCACTTGCCATTTTCGTTCCAAAACCCGAAAACAAACCCCCTTCCCCTTTGTTCTTTCAAAACAGCCGACCGCACCCATTTTTCTCACCGCCGCCGCCGCCGTTTCCTTAGCCACCGCCATCGCCAACCGCCGCCGCTCAACTCCCCTGCCTTTTCCGATTCCATTGAGCCCTAGAACGTTCAAATCGGAGCTCTGCAGCTCCAGTTCACCGAAACCCTTTTTTCAGAGTTTTTCACCGATTCCTCCCAAACCGTTCGTTTTTAGCACCCATGGCTTCAAGGTAAGTTGTAGAACTTCTCAATATGAATCT
The DNA here is from genome assembly GCA_034768395.1 of Linum lewisii. NCBI lineage: Eukaryota > Viridiplantae > Streptophyta > Magnoliopsida > Malpighiales > Linaceae > Linum > Linum lewisii. The sequence goes on from CM068302.1 coordinate 42,312,523, forward strand.
TTTGACATATGGATTGCTGAATTTCGTTGGGGTTGACTTTCGGTTGACTTTTCGATTTGTCTCGATTTGCGTGCCGACTGATTTCGTGTGAAGTAGGTTAGCTGAACTTATAGAACTGTTCTAGCATGCTTAGGGAGTTCCGTACTTAATTTCCATATCATTTGATCATGTGTTGCTTTGCATACGATTGATTCCTTGTTATGTTGACTTGTGAGAAATGTCGGTTTGACCATGAACTATTTTTGATCATTTGGCTGCCGTACGTGTTCATTCTAGTTCAGATTATCGTGTTTTCCATCTGAGATCATATTTTACAGTCGTTATCCACTTTGTGATAGTCTTGCCATGATTAGGGTTCAATATGCTTTAATGTTGACTTTCTGAATGTCGGTTTGACCCTTTGAACTCTGATTGTGATTATCCGATTCTGGCTGTTCCTACGCATGTATTTTACTGTCTATGATTACCGGTTACTTTGCTTTGCTTACCCCCACTTGGTTTCCCTCATTTCTTTGTGAAATTGAGTTTTTCTACTAAGTGTGGGGTAGGGTTTAAGTTTGACTAATCTGGTTTCATTCTGGTTTTAGGAACACAACTTATGAGCGCAGGACTAAGGCGCGACTTGATGGCGCCTCGAGCTCAGGAGCTGCCGCCCCCGTCACACCCGCCGTTATGGGTCCTCCACCCGCACTCCCTCGCCGGGCTGGATACCATCGCACTATAGCTCGTCTACTAGACTTCTACTTCGAGTGCTTCCAGAAGATCCAGCACATTCGTGGAGCTGACGTGCACCCTCTGTCCATGGAGTCCCTCTTCGAGCACTACGAGGACTACCACCGGAATGTGCATGACGCCCTAGCACCGGCCGGTCTCCTAGAGCTGACCACCATAGCTGCCGATTTCCCAAACATCGCCCTCGAGGAGTTCTGGCCGACCTTTGATCTGGATGAGCACAAGAGGAAGCAGCGCCAGAAGGTTATGACCTTCTATCTTGGTGGGGTGTACAGGCAGCTCACCTACGATGAGTTTGCTGCTCATCTAGGCATCCCCTACGAGCATTATCACGATCATCACCTAGGCTGGGGCGACGATGATGACGACGAGGAGTACCACGCCCTCTAGAGCCATGTGACTGGAGTGCCTGGTGATCGCATCACGGGCCATGACTCAGTTAAGTCCCTCTCTCACCCTCTCTTTAAATTTATTCATGTGGTTTGGCGTAGATCGCTTTTGTATGTTCCAGATAAGGATCGCCACCATATCCTCAAGGAGGAGCTTATGCTTCTTCGAGCCATCCGAGAGAGCTACCCTCTCCACCCCGGCTGGGTGCTGGCACGCATCTTCCGCCAGAAGACTAGGAGGAGGACGCCACCTCGTAGACTCCTAGGGGTAACTTCATAGGTCAGCTCATCCTCTCCTTCGACATCAGCCATGAATATGGCCCGAACATATACCCTCGCCGCATCATCAGGCAGGGTATGCTCACCAGTCGCCGCCGCACATTCCAAATACATACCAGGCGCCTCCCCAACAGCCCCGACACCACCCCGCGGATGTTGGAGAGTTGTACGAGCGACTGCAGGAGTGGCACATCACCGACAACGCCACTCAAGAGGCGAGATGGACTATTATGCAGCAGCATATGCGCCGCGCCGACAGGCGGTATGAGGTAAAGCTGGCGTGGCAACGTCAGCTCAGCGAGCACCTCCACTTTACACCTCCCGGCTCACCTGACCAGCAGTGATCGGGTTGTATTCCTTTTCTATCCTTTCTTTTTATTTATTCTTTTCGGATTTCGATCCAACTTTTTTCTGTGTGGATCCGGGGCACTTGTCCCGGTTTCCTTTTTATGTTTTATTTGTTTTTGTTTTGCAGGCAATCGGTAGATTCCCTTTGCATCGCTTTGGTAGATTCCCTCCGCCCCGAGGACCCGTGCTCATCCCCTACACCAATCATCTAGGTCCAGGTTCTTCTACTTCACTCTGAACTCTAATTTTAGTCCTGCGAGGACACAGTCCGATTTAAGTGTGGGGTAGGATGCTAGAGAACCTTGCATGAACTTGATTGCCCTTGATTGTGTTTTATGTGTGCCTCGTGATTCCATTCCAGTCTCTCTAGCATTAGAATGGCTCAGTTCTTGATTTTTGATGTTAAGTTGTTGTTCAAACCTTCATAATGATGCTTAGACTGCTTAACCTAGAACTTGAGAACCAACTTGTATACTTTGATGCTAAATTGCCTGGTCAGAACAGAATTTTAAAATCACACTTGTAGTTTGTAGCCTGTATTGCATGAAAATGACCGAATCCGACTAGCAAACCAACTGTGAGCTTTTGATCCATTGCACGTAACTTGCAATTTCAATTCTTTCTGAGTGGTTTTCTGTTTGCTTCAATGAGTTAGAATTTGCATGAGACCTACTCGAGACCTCATGATGACACGAGTTCTAGAAGGATAGGGGCACCTAGATTCAGCTACTAAGTCAGATAGCCTACCAAACGATAAATCCACTAGGTTTAGACCCTTGAGCTTGGCCTGTTCTTTCGGTTCGATAATACATTACAGCCATTTCCCATTTCTTTCATTCCCCGTTGATCCCCTGTGGTTGTAGTTCTAGATTGACCTACCGGAAGTCGATTTGTGGTAACCTGCCTATAGCCATTAAACAGGTGGTCTTACCTAATATGTCCAGACGTGTAAACCCCTCTAGCAACTAAAAGAAAATCGGCACAAAAGAAAAAAAAAGGTAAAGTAAAAAAAGAAAGAAAATTTTGAAAAAACTGAAGAAAAGAAAAAATCAGAAAAAGTTCAAAGTTTCTAGTTCAATAAAACGTTCTTCTCCCTACAAATGGAAGAACGAAGTCAAAAGAAAAAGTTCAAAAGAAAAGGAAAAAAATCGTGTAAAGAAGAAAATAAGTGCTAGGTTGCTTGAGGGTATCATAGGACGAGCGTTCATTATTCCACCCGTGTTTGGTTAGACGGTAGGAAGCCATAGATTAGATTCCAGGGAAGTTAGTCGAAAGCTACACCGCACAAAGCCATCATCATACATTCCCATCATCCATCTCATTATAAACCCGAGTAGTGTAGAATTCATTACGGTCCTAGCAGGGAAGTCCTTCTTGACTAGATACTCGTGTTGTCACAGTGGTGGAGATGTGGTCGAAATGCAAACCTATGACAGAATTCGGTAACAGAAAATGATCGAGAGCAGAAACACGTCCTTAAACACAGAGAGTGAGAGTTCCCATTGTACTAAATTTATCCTGTGTGAGGAGTCTGGTTGGTCAGGTCAAATTCGTGCATAATTGGTTGCTAATTACTTGTCGTGTGCAGTTTATTAGTGAGACCAGGTAGTTTGGCTGATCTGTATGCATGTTAGGTTTCTTGTTCTAGGATTGATCTGTCTAATAATTGATTGTGTTTGATTGAGCTCCAATTTAATCGATCTTATCATTTATGAACATGAGCGTTTCTATTCAGTTTGCTTGAGGACAAGCAAAAGCTTAAGTGTGGGGTATTTGATGACACTCGATTTGACATGATTATCAGCCTCATTTAAGCGACATTTCTTTGCTTAAGACATGGTTTTTAGGGTAGAATAACGAATATTCAATCTATTGCCCTATCTCGTGCCATTTGTGTTACCTTGGCCCGTTTCGGGTCTATTTGATGGTTTTCTAGTGTTTTTATGTTAGCACAGGTTTTTGCCATCGAATAAGTAACCAAGGACGTGTCTAAGGCGTTGGAATCTCGAAGGATTGCACCGGGATCGATCAAAGGAGCCAACCAAGTTCAAACAAATCCCTGCCCGGTTTACAAAGGAATTTTCGCCGAAAATACCCTTGTATTTTCGACGAAAATATCATCACAAATCGGTTGTTGGCAACTGAAGGAATTTTCGGCGAAAGAAGGAAGTTTTCGAACCGAGAAGAAAGTTCAGGAGAATCAGCCGGCGGGACTTCCATTTACAAGCAAATTTTTGGCGAAAATAGTTCATTATTTTCGGCGAAAATCCTAGAAGAAATCCGGCTGGGCTAGGTTAAGTATAAATACTTAACCGGCGGCCCATTAGAGAGGAGATCATAATTTTGTATCAGAAAATACTTTTCGAATCAGAATCATACGATTTTCTCTGAAGTTCAGGAGCGAAGAGTTGGAGTTCGAAGAGCCGGATAGAGATCGTGACGCCATCCCTTCCATCTCGGAGAACCGGAGCTAGGAGTGTAGTTTACCAAAGATCGAAGTCTGTCAGAGTCGTCGGAATTAGGTTTTTCAGATCCTTTTCTGTTCTTCCTTTGAATGATGAACTCTTTCTGTGTCTTTGTTTCTTTTGTGATAAACATGAGTAGCTAAACTCGTTAGAACTTAGACTAGATGAACCCTAAGTGACCTAGGGCTTTAAAGCGGTCACGGATTGGCGGCGATTAGATTCGAAATTCAATCAGTTCTTTTTCATGTTTGATTCGTTCGTCATTGTTCATGTTTCTTGTCTGGATTGATCACCTAGATTAGATTCTAGTTAAGCTAAGGATAGAAGCGAGCGCTCGCCTTACTTTAGAACATCGAATTGAACAATTAACCTTATAATTGGAGCGTGCCTTTCGTAGGAACCGGTTAGGGTTAATCCACTGCAAGAGTAACTCATTAATCATTAGTAATTGCACTAGTTAATTAAGTCGTTGCGAGAGGCGACCGTACCCGGGCGGCTAGTGAATCTTGGTAGTTAGAACGGATAGAGCGAACGTTCGCCGGTCTTAAACCTAAGGGTAAGGAGTTATGGTGGTGTCTTAGTAATTGATTGAATGAGAATCGAAATCCGCCGATCTGTTGATTGCCAATGCTCAGGGGAACGAAGGGGGATTCAAAGTCTAAGTTCGTTTGTCATCTCTGTTTTCAAACCCTAATTTCCAATCTGCTTTAGTTTAATTTGTTTTAATTTCTCTACATTTCTTAGAATTAGAAGTCGTGGAACTCACACCACGCACAACGTGTTTTCCTTGAGTAATTTGTTAGTTCTGAAGTAGCCAATCAATTGAAGGCCCGTGGAATGCGATCTATCCTAGCTCTTGAGCTTGATAGTTATTTGGTAGAACCTGCTCATCACAACGACGGTTCCACCAAATTGGCGCCGTTGCCGGGGACTTCTTTTGATTGTTGAAAGAAGAACTGGCAATTTATTCTTCTATTTTCCATCTTTCATTTTTTTTTCCATCCACTTCGATTTTACACTGGTTTTGTTTGTCTTTGTTATCTGTAGGTTTACAGGTGTATGCCTCACCGTCCTTGGACTCGCTCTCAGACCGAACAGGTTAAGACTGCAGGGAATCCAGGCAGTTCTGCTACACCTCTACGATCACAGATTCTGAAGGAAGGCAGATCCAATCCATTCATCACTCCGATCAAGATCGAGGAACCGAAGGAGAGTTCCTCATCTCCGTCTTCACCACACTCTTCATCCGCTTCATACACCGAGTCACTTTCACCGCCTCCATCTCCCACCATGACCGATAGATTACCACCAAACGGTGATCAACCGCCGCCACCCCCACCTGCACAGAAAAGTCTAGCAGACTATAACAAGTCGAGCGCGACTAGCGTTCGATCTGCCTTTGCCGTTCCGCGCATTGAAGGAGATCCTGACTATGAGATCAAAATTCCATTCTTGACCATGATCTCTAGGGATTTACAGTTTGAAGGCAGGCCCCTAGACAATCCGTGCACTCATCTTGCAGACTTCCTTGATATCTGCAATACTTTTAAAAACGGAAACCTCGACAAAAACACTCTTTGTCTGAGAGCTTTCCCGTTCTCTTTGAAAGGCGCTGCTAAGAGGTGGCTTACTGGCAAACCACCTGGCTACTACACTAACTGGGATACTCTGGCTCAGGACTTTGTTGAAGAATACTTCCCTCCGGCCAGAACAACCACCATCAAGGACAGCATCGCCAGATTCTCCCAGAAAGAAGGAGAAAGTTTATATGTACTTGGAACCGTTTCCAAGAACTTCTCTACACCTGCCCTCATCATGGATTCGAGCAGAGGCAGTTAGCTGAAATCTTCTCTCGAGGACTTCGAGAAGAATCTGCCAAGTGGGTCAATTCTCTAGCTGAAGGGGATTGCACTACACTCACTCCTGAAGCTGCTCTTCTGCACTTCGCAAACTGTGCCTCCAAGTCAAGGAACTGGGAGCGACAATATGAAGGATCGATGAGCAAGCTAGATTTCAAAGCAGCTATCAAGGCAGAGGTAGAGAAGCATTTGAAGAAGTCTACCACACCAATCAAGCCACCGGCAGCTTCTGTCTATGTTGCCGATTGTGAGTGGTGTGGAGCTTGCTCACATAACGGAGGCCGTTGTCAGAATTTTGGTAAGGCAGAAGTCTGGTCTGCCGAAGAGGTAAATTTCATCCAACAAGGCTTCGTTAATAATCAGAATGGTTATGCCGGTTATCGTAACTTCAGACAGCAAGGGAACTATCAAGACAGACCTCCCTATAATACTGGCACCAATCATAACCAGAACCAGAATAACCGCCCGGCTGGTCAAGTTCAGGATCAGAAGCCTAACCATCCGCCGGCAGGTGTCTACCAGCCGCCGCATCGCAATCCGGGTAATTATGGAACTGCTCATGGCAATCGCCAGAATCAATATCTTAACAATACCTATCCAGGACAGCAGTATCAAAGAGATAATGATGTCAGTGACCTGGATAAGAAGCTCAGCCAGATCATCACAAGACTCGATGATCATGACAGTCAGTTCAAGGCTCAAGCTCTTCTCAATCAAGAACAAATAGCATCTGGACAACGGATTGAGCAAGTCGTGAACAACATCTCGAGCATGCTAGCATCTGGTCGACCATTTGGCCAGCTTCCAAGCCAGACAGAGCCAAACCCGAGAAAGGAACAGGCTAAAATGGTAACTGCTCGAAAACTTCCAAACTTAATTGCTGATGCCTTTTCTGTTTTATGCAGGATTGCTGAAACTCCGGAAGAAGAAGAAGAAGAGGAACAGAAACCAGCACCTAAGGATGATCCTCCTCTTGCACCATACGTCGTAAAACCTCCTTTTCCTAGAGCACTGCTACCAAACGCAAAGATCGAGACTGGCATGAAGGGGAACAAGGAAGGATACCCTGACATTCGTATTAAGAAACCTGTCTCTCCATATCCAGCTAAGTTATCTGATCCTGGTTCTTTTACTTTGCCTTTGGTCATCAATGATGTTGAAATTGAACGTTGCTTAGTTGATCTAGGAGCATCTGTTAATGTCATGCCTGTGAGTCTATATGAAAAGTTAAACCTAGGGGAACTTGAACCACCTAGTATGCAACTCGTCTTTGCTGATAGATCGCTTAAAACCCCTAAGGGAGAGATTAAAGACGTTGTTACTAAATGTGGTCCGTTCACGTTTTTAGCTGACTATGTGATCATGGATACTAGTACCGATGATTCTACAATCCTCATAGGTCGACCTTTCATGGCTACTACTGGAATGAATATTAACGTTCCTAATGGTTCTTTGACTTTAAGAGTTGGCAAAGAAACGAAAACGTTCCGTCTTAAAGATGACATGAAACATGACTCTAGGAATGAAGAATCTCACTGCTTAGCTGTTGAAACTGTGGAGTTGACTCCGGTCAACTCCGTTACTAATGCTTCTTCCAGTGTCTCTAGATCAGTTGTTGCTGCAGGTATTAAGCAGGTTATAAAGAAGAAGCCAGAAGCTTCCGTTCAGAAGTCACCTAAGAAGAAGAAGGAACTGCAAGCCTCTTCTAAACCACCGAGCAGACCTCGAGGAAAGAACAAGAAGGCAAAGACCCAAATGGTTTGGAGACCAAAAGCTCTACCATCTTCCACCGAGCCAGCTGCACCACCAATTCGTCCCGAGAAACCAGCACCGGAACAAGTATGGAGGGAGAAGCCGAAAGCGTCTCCTAAGGAAGTACTAACGATCACCGATCCTGGTGATAACAAGCCGAAGATTAAAGAAAAGAAGAAGCCAACAGTCCTCATTCCTTCCATCGTCACACTCAAGAAGGATGATCTCTCTAGAGAGCTGTTCGGACCGTTCAAGTTCGTTGATCACCTTCTCGACGGACGTACCAAGCTAATGCATGCGAACGGGAAGAAATTCACGGTTACCGGAGAAGTCCCGAAGCTGTACTTCATGAACTCCGACGCGAGCGTGAAGGAGAATCTAAGTTGGGATGTCTCCTAATACCGTCCAGGTATCGTCCAGCTCAAGGACGTTAATAAAAGAGCGCTTCGTGGGAGGCAACCCACGGCTGGAGTCTGTTTTAATTTTTTGTTGAACTTGGTATTTTAGAGTCCATTCGGGAGAGCCAAAAGTGTCAGTTTGTTTGAGTTATTATTTTTCGTGTGTATTTGTGTGTCATAGAGTCAGTAGCAAGTTGATTGAGGTCGTTCCGATTTTTTCTGGATTTAACGGTGATTTTCTGAAGTTGGCCTGATTTACGAAAATATTTTAAACCCGAACAGTTCAAAATTTCTGGCGAAACTAACTTTTGATTTTCGACCCATCCTTCCTGTTCATCATTTTCGGTTCGAAAAATAACTAATTTCGGCGAAACCACTTCAACCAAGATTTTTGGCGAAACCAAGCTTAAATTTTCGGCGAAACCGCCAGTTCAAATCAGCCAATTCTTGTTAACTTGTAGTTTCGGCGAAACCACTGCCCTATTCTCGCCGAAACCGATTTGAAAAAAAATAACCCAACTCTCCCCATTTAAATCCCGATTTTCGGACAACCTCTCTCATCCCTTCTCCCATTTTCGCTCACACAACACCCGAAACCCCCCTCTTTAAAAATATCGCCGCCAACCATCCATTTTCAAACCGCCGCCGCCGCCACCGTTTCACTCGCCGCCGCCATCGCCGACCGCCGCCGCTCACTCCCTCTCCCCTGTCCGATCATTTCAAGCCCTAGAACTTTCAAATCGGAGCCTTGCAGCTTCAGTTCTCCGAAACCCTTGTTTTGACCTGTTTTTCACCTATTCCTCTCAACCCGTCCACTTTTTGCAATCATGACTTCAAGGTAAAGTGTACAACTTTTCAATACGAATCTTTTGACATATGGATTGCTGGATTTCGTCGGGGTTGACTTTCAGTTGACTTTTCGGTTTGCCTCGTTTTGCGTGCCGACTGTTTCGTGTGAACTAGGATTTATTGAACTTATAGAACTGTTCTAGGATGCTTAGGGAGTTCCATGCTTAATTTCCATATCATTTGACCATGTGTTGCTTTGCATATGATTGATCCATTGTTATGTTGACTTGTGAGATATGTCGGTTTGCCGTTGACTTGTTATTGATCGTTTGGCTGTCATAAGTGTTTATTCTTGTTCATATTATCGTGCCGCCATTTGAAATCGTATGATGCCGTCAATTTCCAAGTTGTGATAGTCTTGCCATGATTAGGGTTCAATATGACTTAGTGTTGACTTTCTAAAATGTCGGTTTGACTTTTTGAACTCTGATTGCGCTTCCCTGATTATAGCTGTTCTTAAGACATGTGTTCTAATGTCTATGATTACCGGTTGCTCCGCTTTGCTTACCCCACTTAGTTTCCCTCATTTCTTTGTGAAATTGAGTTTTTCTACTAAGTGTGGGGTAGGATCTTAGTTGACTAATCTGGTTTCACTTCTGGTTTTAGGAACACTTTTGAGCGCAGGACTAAGGCACGCCTTGATGGCGCCTTGAGCTCAGGAGCTGCCGCTCCCGTCACACCCGCCATTCTGGGTCCTCCACCTGCACTCCCTCGCCATGCTGGATACCATCCCACCATCGCCCGTCTTCCGGACTTCTACTTTGAGAACTTCCAGAAGATCGCGCACATCCGGGGAGCTGACGTGCGTCCTTTATCCATGGAGTCGCTCCAGGAGCATGACGAGGATTCCTACCGGAACGTGCATGACGCCTTAACACCGGCCGGTCTCCTAGAGCTGACCACCATAGCCGCCGAGTTCCCAGACATTGCTCTCCAGGAGTTCTGGGCGACATTTGACTTGGAAGAGCATAAGAAGAGACGGGGCCAGAAGGTGATCACTTTCTTTCTTGGTGGGGTGTACAGGCAGCTCACTTACGATGAGTTTGCCGCTCATCTGGGCATCCCCTACGAGCACTATCACGATCACCACCTCGGTTGGGGCGAGGATGATGACGACGAGGCATTGCATGCCCTCTGGAGCCACATGACAGGCGTGCCTAGCGATCGCCTCAGGAAGAACAACTCAGTTAAGTCTCTCTCTCACCCGCTCTATAAGTTTATTCATATGGTTTGGCGGAGGTCACTTTTATATGTCAGAGATAAGGATCGCCACCATATCCTTAAGGAGGAGCTCATGCTTCATCGAGCCATCCGAGAGAGCTACCCTCTCCACCCCGGCTGGGTGCTAGCTCACATCTTCAGCCTGAGGACCAAGAGGAAGAAGCAACCACGCAAACTCTTGGGAGGCAACTTCATCGGTCAGCTCATCCTCTCCTTCGGCATCGGCCATGAATATGGTCCTCACATTCCACGACATCCAGTTCGGACCGTTGGAGGAGACTTGGCGGTCGAGTACGACTTAGAACTCGACCTCAGTCCCCATGTAGCAGCAGATCCTCCACTCCAACCTGCGGTCGAGTCGGAGGACGACGATGATGCTGAGGAGCAGCAGCCGCAGCCGCCGCCTGAGTTTCAAGAATATATACCCTCGCCACACCATCAGGCAGGGTACATTCACCAGTCGCCGCCGTGCATTCCAGATCCATTTCCGGCGCATACTCACCAGCCGCAACACCACCCCGCGGACATTGGTGAGTTGTACGAGCGACTACAGGAGTGGCGCATCACCGACAACGCCACTCAAGAGGCTAGGTGGACTATTATGCAACAACACATGCGTCGCGCCGACCGGCGATATGAGCGACATCTGGAGTGGCAGCGACAGCTCGGCGATTACTTCCACTTCCCTCACCCCGACACCTCTGACCAGTAATGATCAGGTGGTGTCCTCTTCCTTATCCTTTCTTTTTATTTATTCTTTTCGGACTTCGGTCCAATTTTTTTCTGTGTGGATCCGGGGCACTTGTCCCGGTTTCCTTTTTATGTTTCATTTGTTGTTGTTTTGTAGGCAGTTGGGAGATTCCCTTTGCTTCGCTTGGGTAGATTATCTCCGCTCCGAGGACCCGTGCTCATCCCCTACACCAATCATCTCGGTCCAGATTCTTCCATTCCACTCTGAACTCTAGAATTAGTCCTGTGAGGACATAGTCCGATTTAAGTGTGGGGTAGGATGCTAGAGAACCTTGCATGAACTTGATTGCCCTTGATTGTGTTTTGTGTGCCTCGTGATTCCATTCCAGTCTCTCTAGCATTAGAATGGCTCAGTTCTTGATTTTTGATGTTAAGTTGTTGTTCAACCTTTCATAATGATGCTTAGACTGCTTAACCTAGAACTTGAGAACCAACTTGTATGCTTTGATGCTAAATTGCCTGGTCAGAACAGAATTTTGAAAATCACACTTGTAGTTGGTAGCCTTGATTGCATGAAAATGACCGAATCCGACTAGCAAACCAATTGTGAGCTTTTGATCCATTGCACATAACTTGCAATTTAAATTCTTTCTGAGTGGTTTTCTGTTTACTTGAATGAGTTAGAATTTGCATGAGACCTACTCGAGACCACACGATGACACGAGTTCTAGAAGGATAGGGGCACCTAGATTCAGCTACTAAGCCAGATAGCCTACCTTAATGATAAAATCCACTAGGTTTAGACCCTTGAGCTTGGCCTGTTCTTTCGGTTCGATAATACATTACAGCCATTTCCCATTTCTTTCATTCCCCGTTGATCCCCTGTGGTTGTAGTTCTAGATTGACCTACCGGAAGTCGGTTTGTGGTAACCTGCCTATAGCCATTAAATAGGTGGTCTTAGCTATTATGTCCAGACGTGTAAACCCCTCTAGCAACTAAAAGAAATCGGCACAAAAGAAAAAAATGTACAAAAAGAAAGAGAAAAGAAAATTTTCGAAAAAATAAATAAAGAAAAGAAGAAAAAGAGAAAAAAGTTCAAGTGTAGTTCAAATAAAACGTTCTTCTCCCTACAAATGGAAGAACGAAGTCGTAAGAAAAGTTGAAAAGAAAAATGTTGTGAAAAAGAAAAATGATAAGTGCTAGGTTGCTTGAGGGTATCATAGGACGAGCGTTCATCATTCCACCAGTGTTTGGTCAGACAGTAGGAAGCCATAGATTAGATTCGAGGGAAGTTAGTCGAAAGCTACATCGCACCAAGCCATCATCATTCATTCCCATCATCCATCTCATTATAAACCCAAGTAGTGTAGATTTCATTACGGTCCTAGCAGGGAAGTCCTTCTTGACTAGATACTCGTGTTGTCACAGTGGTGGAGATGTGGTCGAAATGCAAACCTATGACAGAATTCGGTAACAGAAAATGATCGAGAGCAGAAAACACGTCCTTAAACACAGAGAGTGAGAGTTCCCATTGTACTAAATTTATCCTGTGTGAGGAGTCTGGTCGGTCAGGTCAAATTCGTGCATGATTGATTGCTAATTACTTGTCGTGTGCAGTTTATTAGTGAGACCAGGTAGTTTGGCTGATCTGTATGCATGTTAGGTTTCTTGTTCTAGGATCGATCTGTCTAATAATTCATTGTGTTTGATTTAGCTCCAATTTAATCGATCTTATCATTTATGAACGTGAGCATTTCTATTCAGTTTGCTTGAGGACAAGCAAAAGCTTAAGTGTGGGGTATTTGATGACACTCGATTTGACGTGATTATCAGCCTCATTTAAGCGACATTTCTTTGCTTAAGACATTGTTTTTAGGGTAGAATAACGAATATTCAATCGATTGCCCTATCTCGTGCCATTTGTGTTACCTTGGCCCTTTTCGGGTCTATTTGATGGTTTTCTAGTGTTTTTGCGTAAGCACAGGTTTTTGCCGTCAAATAAAGCAGCCATGGACGTGTCTAAGGCATAGGAACATCGAGGAACTGAACCGGAATCAATAATGCAAATCACACTTACAGTCAAACCGAAAATAATAACCATTCACACTTACAGTTTCGGCGAAAATAACCTCACAGTTTCGGCGAAATCAATAATGCAAATCAGCTGATGCCAAGTGAAGATTGATTTCGGCGAAACTATTAAGCTCTTCGGATCGAAAATGCAAGGCAGAGAAATCATGGCCATTTACATAAGAGTTTTCGCCGAAACTACCCCTATGGTTTCGGCGAAAATACCATCTCAGCCCGGCCCAACTAGGGTTAAGTATTTATACTTAACCCGGCGGCCAAATACGATAAACAATTCATAATTCTAAAAAACATAACTTTTCGAGATCAGATTTCTCTGAAGTTCGGGAGCGAAGAGTTGGAGTTCGAAGAGCTGGATAGAGATCGTGACGCTATCCCTTCCATCTCGGAGAACCGGAGCTAGGAGTGTAACTTACCGAAGGTCGGAGTCTGTCAGAGTCGTCGGAATTAGGTTTTTCAGATCCTTTTCTGTTCTTCCTTTGAATGATGAACTCTTTCTGTGTCTTTGTTTCTTTTGTAATGATCATGAGTAGCTAAACTCATTAGGGCTTAGACTAGATGAACCCTAAGTGACCCAGGGCTTTAAAGCGGTCACGGATCGGCGGTGATTAGATTCGAAATTCAATCAGTTCTTTTTCATGTTTGATTTGTTCTTCATTGTTCATGTTTCTTGTCTGGATTGATCACCTAGATTAGATTCTTGTTAAGCTAAGGATAGAAGCGAACGCTCGCCTTACTTTAGAACATCGAATTGAACAATTAACCTTATAATTGGAGTGTGCCTTTCGTATGAACCGGTTAGGGTTAATTCACTGCAAGAGTAACTCATTAATCACTAGTAATTACACCAATTAATTAAGTCGTTGCGAGAGGCGACCGTACCCGGGTGGCTAGTTAATCTTGGTAGTTAGAACGGATAGAGCGAACGTTCGCCGGTCTTAAACCTAAGGGTAAGGAGTTATGGTGGTGTCTTAGTAATTGATTGAATAAGAATCGAAATCCGCTGATCTGTTGATTGCCAATGCTCTGGGGAACGAAGGGGGATTCAAAGTCTAAGTTCGTCTGTCATTCTTGTTTCCAAACCCTAATTCTCAATCTGCTTTAGCTTAATTTGTTTTAATTTTTCTGCATTCCTTAGAATTAGAAGTCGTGGAACTCAAACCACGCACAACGTGTTTTCCTTGAGTAATTTGTTAGTTCTGAAGTAGCCAATCAATTGAAGGCCCGTGGAATACGATCTATCCTAGCTCTTGAGCTTGATAGTTATTTGGTAGAACCTGCTCATCACAACGACGGTTCCACCACCTACACACCTCCCTCTGGAACTTAAAGCAAGGCACCATGTCTGTGGAGCAATACACCAAGGAGATCGAGATGTTGGTAGCCAGACTTGACCTCCGAGAAGAGGCCAAAGCAAAGATAGCCCGGTTTGTGGGTGGGCTACACCCCGAGATCATGCATCAAGTCAACCTACTTAACTATGTTCACTACAATGATCTCAAGGCCCTAGCCAACCGTGTGGAGAGAGAGTTGAAGAGGGGCTACCCGAGGAGATCAGTCAATGCCACGTGGAGAGGAGGCTCGAGTACAAGCCAAGCCACATGGAAGCCCGACCAGCCCCGAGGCTCAAGCTCACGACCAAACCCTAACCCTAGGGATTCGGCACCACCGGTAACATCTGCCCAACCGACTTCTAAGGTTCAGAATTCTAACCCACGTCCTAGTGGAATTGTGTGCTTTAAATGTCAAGGTAGAGGACATATCTCAAGGGACTGCCCTAACCAACGGACGATGGTGGTAAGAGGAGGAATCGAGACCGATGATGAAGAAGAGGACAAGAAGGAAGAAGAAGAAGAGTCTAATGAAGGAGAAGAAGTTAAGCCCAAAGGGCTTGAGAAGTTTGCAGGGTTCACCTCTAAAACCCTAGCACCCGGCGCCCCGGCCCCAGCCCCGGCACCAGTACCCAGTCGCGGCGCTGCCCAACCAGGCCCCAGCGCCCCAGCGCTCGGCCCCAGCCCCGGCGCTGCCCAACCAGGCCCCAGGGCCCCAGCGCTTGGCCCCAGCTCCGGTTCTCCAGCGCTCGGCCCCGACCCCAGCTGGCACTGCCTGACCAGTGCCCGGCCCCGACTGGCGCTACCCGCCCAGTCCTAGCGCCCCAGCACCCGACGCTACTCTGCCCGACCAGGCCCCGACCGCCCTAGCACCCGGCCCCGACCTATCGTTGCCCGACGCCCCTCGGCACATCACCACCCGACGTGGCCCCCGACCACGAGTTCGGCGCGTCCCTTCCCGACGCTCAGCCCCGGTCCTACCCGACCCCGGCTGGCCCGACACGATGATGCCCGACGCTACCGACCTGCCCGCTGCCGCCACCTCACCATTAGCCGCCGCCAAGTTCCCACTGCCCGACGCCGCCATCGTCCCACTGACCGCCGCTGCCGGCTACCCACTGCCCACCGCCGCCGCCTCCCCACTGCAGACCACCTCCCACTGCCTGGCGCCGCCGCCCTGCCCGACGTGCCCTGGTTTACCTCCGGCACCTCCAGCACCCCCGTGCCCCGACCCGACGCTTCACCGACGGTCCCCTATGCACCTAAGATTCAATGGGAGATCACCTCCCGACGGATTCTGAGGGCTGCCCCCAGTGAAGAAGATCCGGATGCTGACCCGGATGTGGATATGAGTGAGGAACTCTCACCCGCTACCTCCCCGAGCCTTAACATTATTGTTGATAGTTTTTTCAGGAGAGGGAGCTATGGAGACTGATGGAGGAAGCACTAAAGGACCCGAGCCTTGGTCCGTTACTGACTCAAACAACACTCCTAGGTCTAAAGATGAAGCTGAATCATCCCCTACCGTAGCCAATAAAATTGCTGAAGTTTGGAAGAGGGTGATGAGTGCTAGAAAAGACCCCGAGATGGATTTGGGGAGGAATCCAAGGCAAGAAGTGGGGGATGATATGACCCGGCCCAGCTGCCCTAGTACTCGTCGGTACACCTACACCCCACCAGGGTCACTTGTCCGAGGCAGAACCCTAAGGTCATACAAGAAGCGTGTAGAACCAAGGGTCAGCCACTTACAAGCCCTCAAGCCACGGTATGAGCTGAAATATAGGCTAAGGCCTCCCCCTGCAGGTAGGAAAGCTCAGAAGGAAGAAATGCCACTCCATGCCATGCTGCTGGCCGAGTATAGAAACCCCAGGGTTGAGGATAAGCCCCAGCCAGATCCTGGCCTAATCTCCAAGGGCCCTGAAGATGAGGCACACTCGAGAGACCCAATGGAAGCCTTCCTGGAGTACAGGAACAAGATAGCTCGAGAGTACCTGGCCGAGAAGGGATGGCCACCCGAGACTGATCCGGAGCCGAGCCGTTAGAGGAAGAGGAGCCCTGGCTCCAAGGCACCACCCCTGGCCCGACCATAGCTTATGAGAGCCACATATGGAGCTACCTGAGGAGATGCCTGAAGCTAGGAGAGGAAGCACCAAGCAGAAATGAAGTTCCCTAACCGGCCCCGCCCCGAGCCCTAGACCGAGAGCCGGGCCGATCAGGAGTATTTTTTGGGAATGGTCACCATGTGGACCAAGCCTTTTGGCAAGGTCCTCGCCCTTGGATCAGCCCGGAGCATCAGGCCCCAAGGCCCGACGAAGGCCCTCCGTTTGAAGAAGAAGAAGCTCGGAGCCGAGCAAAGGCCTGGCCCGAGATCAGCTGCCCGCCGAATCCTAGTCCCACCCGGACTAGGAAACCCTAAAACTACCGGTTTAGGGTTTTAGGAGTTTTATTCCTATGTTGAGTTGGATTCTCGGTTTTAAAGACTATTTAATTGTTTTTCCATTTTAGTAGGATTGTTTTAGGGGTTTTAGGATTCTTTTTAGGAATAGGACTCTTTATTTTATTCTTATTTCGGAAGTAGTGTTTAGGGAGGAGAGCTTGTTCCCTCACCTATATATAGAGGCCGCCGGCCACCCTTTGTAAACACAACTTTTATGAAATAAACAACTCCCTTTGAAAGAACTTTGTTCTGAAACCCTTATTGTATCTGCATGTTGCGATACTGAAGGCCCGACTTATCATCAAGAGCATCCATCTTTTGGCGTGGCGTCTACGACTTGATACTTTTGGTTCCCAGCTGTTATATAGCTGACGGGTCAAAGTCCTCATCCGCCCCCGATTCCCGACGGTTCTACCTCGTTGCACGGTCTCAACTTGCGGTGTTTAAGGGTCGTCTACCCACGGATGCGGCGGTTCACATCACTCGCCGAGAACTTCAGTTTTAAGTAGGGAGGATTTCGGTTTTGACTTGTATGACTTCTGGATCGATTTGGGCTATCATTCACGGTTCCCTTGCTTTTCAAGCACGTCCGTGGTTACGTTATTGATGGCAAAAACCTGTGCTATTACAAAAACACTAGAAAACCATTAAATAGACCCCTAACGGGCCAAAGTAACCACAACGGTAAGAATAAGAGCAACCGAGTGAAAACACCCTAAACTACCTTAAAAGCCGTGTCTCGAGCAGGGACATGTCGCTTAAATGAGGTTGATAATCACATCAAATATAGTGTCATCAAATACCCAACACTTAAGCTTTTGCTTGTCCTCAAGCAAACTAAACTAGAGCGCACTCAGATTCACAAATGACGAGATAGATCAAGTTAAAGTTCAAGCCTTCACAATGAATTATTAGACCGCTACTTCTAGAACAAGTGACCTAACATGCATACACGTCAACCAAACAACCTGGTCTCACTAATCATCTACACACAACAAGAAGCAATCACCAATCAAGCACAAATCCGACCTAACCGACTAGTCTCCTTATACAGGAATTATTTAGTACAAGGGGGACTCTCGCACTCAGTGTTTAAGGACGTGTTTCTGCTCTCAATCACTTTCTCGACCGAAGTATGTCATAAGTTTGCATTTCGACCACATCTCCACCACAGTGACAACACGAGTAACTAGTCAAAAGAACTTTCGCAAGGGACTGTATCGATTCCTACACTACATGGGGTTATGATGAATGGATGATGGAATTGGCTTTGGTGCGGTGTAGCTTTCGACTAACTTCCCTCGAATCTAGCTTATGGCTTCCTACCGTCTAACCAGACACGGGTGTAATTGTGTACGCTCGTCCTATGATACCCTCAAGCAACCTAGCACTTTATTTTGTATTTTTTTTTCTTTTTTCTGAATTTTCCTAACTTTTATTCACATTTTCTTAGACTTTGTTCTTCCATTTGTAGTGAAAAGAACGTTATTGAACTATACTACTTGACTTTGAACTTTCAACTCTTTTTAATTTTTTCGAATTTTCTTCTCTTTTTTTCATTTATTTCTTTGTGCCGATTTTTTTCAAGTTGCTAGAGGGGTTTACAGGTCTGGACATAATAGCTAAGACCACCTGTTTAATGGCTATAGGGAGGTTACCACAAACCCACTTCCGGCAGGCTAATCTAGAACTACTACCACAGGGGATCAACGAGGTGATGAAAAACATGGGAAATGGCGGTAACGTACAAAGAACCGAAAGAAAGGCCAAGCTCAAGGGTTTACACCTAAGGGATTTATCGTTAGGTTGGCTATCTGGCTTAAGTAGCTGAATCTAGGTGCCTCTATCCTCCTAGAACTCGTGTCATTGTGTGATCTCGAATGGGTCTCATGCAAATTCTAACTCATTTAAAGTACGAGAAAGACACTCAAAATGAATTGAAATTGCAAGTTATGTGCAATGGATCAAAAGCTCACAATTGGTTTGCTAGTCGGATTCGATCATTTTCATGCAATCAAGGCGAAATACTATAAGAGTGATAAACTTTCTGTTCTGACCAGGCAATTTAGCATCAATGCAGGCAAGTTGGTTACAGGTTCTAGGTTAAGCAGTCTGATGACAATCTATTTTACGTGATTATCAGCCTCATTTAAACTACATTTCCTTGCTTGAACCTCGGGTTTTAGGATAGTTTAGGTTGTTTTCACCTAATTGCTCTAATTCTTTCCATTTTGGTTACTTTGGCCCATTATGGGTCTATTTGATGGTTTTCTAGTGTTTTTGAGATTACATAGGTTTTTGCCATTAAATATGTAGCCAAAGATGAGCTCGGGAAGAAAAGGAAACCTCAAGGAACAGTCCAAGATCAATCCAGAAGTCAACCAAGCAGAAGAAATCACTGCCCCGATCTTAACTGAAGTTTTCGACGAGAAGTCCAAAGTCTTCGTCAAAAACTAAGCCAAGAACTGCTCAGTTGAAGACAGGAGAATCCAGCCAAGGTTGCCACTGAAGTCTTCAGCGAAAACTCCCAAGTATTCACTGAAAACTAATTCCTTTTTTCGGCTGGAATCATGAACCCTATAAATACTAAACCGGCGGCCACAATCAAAATATCTACTCTTTGGATTAATTTCCAGACTTAAAAAGTCAGAGAGAGAGTTGAGAGAGTTCGGAGAGTTGGGAAGAAATCGTGACACCATCCTTCCATCTCAGAGAGCTCGGAGCTAGGAGTTGAAGATTCAGGAGATTGAAGCTTCACGGGGTCATCAAATTAGGTTTTACAGTTCTTCTCTATTCTTCCTACCTGAGATGTATTCCTTATTTGTCTTTGATTCTTTTGTATTGAATATGAGTAGCTAAACACATAGAGCTAGACTAGATGAACCCTAAGTGATCTGGGGCTTTAAAGCGGTCACGGATCGGCGATAATTAAATCCAGTTTCTCTTGCATGTTTGGTTTGTGTTTTTTGTCTAGCTTGATCACCTAGTTAAGATTCCAATTAAGCTGAGGATAGTAGCGAACGTTCGCCTCACTTCAAAACACCTAATCAACAGTTTGCCTATTCATTGGAAAAATTTCTCTTATAGGAACCAGTTAGGGTTAATCCGCTGCTAGATTAACTCACTAATCACTAGTAATCGCACCAGTTAGTTTTCCGTTGCAGAAACAAACGCACGGGCGGTCAATTAATCTTGATAGTTAGATCGGATAGAGTGAACGTTCGCCAGTCTTAAACCTAAGGGTCAGGAGTTATGGTGGTGTCTGAGAACTGAACGAATCAGGATTTAAAACCGCTGGTCTTGTGATCGCCAATGTTCTGATAATCTTAAAGGGATTTGAAATCTAAACTTGTCTGTCGTCTTGTTAAGTTAATCAACCTTTCTATTTGTCTTTTGTCTTATTTCTTTTCAATTCCCTTGCATTTAGATTAGATGTCGTGGAACTCACACCACGCAGAACTTGTGTTTAAACCTGAGTAATTTGCCAGTTAATTTGAGTAGACGATTAGAAGAAACCTGTGGAATACTATCTGCTTAGCTTTTATTTGATCACTGTTTTACAGCTCATTAAATTGGCGCGTTGCCAGGGAATCTTCTATTTGTTTGAAAGAAGAGTTGTCATTTTATTCTTCTACCTTTCCATCTTTCATTTTTTCCATCACACTTTGATTTTACACCCGTTGTGTTTGTTTTTGTTTTTTGCAGGTTGTTTTCAAGTTTATGCCTATCAAGTCTTCTACTTCAGACAAGCCGGGTAGTTCTACTCCACTTAGGAAACCACGAGTTCCGAAGCAATCTACTGTCGTTTGATAGCTGCAGTATTAGCGGTATCAAATAACTAATCTACCAAGGCAGACTAGATCGTATTCAACTCGAGGTCTCTTCTTCTTGACTACTCAAAGAGGCTGGCAAATTATTCAGGTTTAAATACGTTGTGCGTGGTGTGAGTTCCACGACTTCTAATCTAATAAAGCATGAAAATAAAAGACAGAAAGATTAAAAGGTTGACTAACGAGAAGATAGACGAGCTTAGACTTTGAATCCCCCTTCGTTCCCCAAAGCATTGGCAATCGACAGATCAGCGGTTTTCAATTCTCATCCAATCAATTTCTATACACCACCATAACTCCTGACCCTTAGGTTTAAGACTGGCGAACGTTCGCTCTATCCGTTCTAGCTACCAAGGTTAATTAGCCGCCCGGGTACGGTCGCCTCTCGCAATGACTTAATTAATTGGTGCAATTACTAGTGATTAATGAGTTACTCTTGCAGTGAATTAACCCTAACCGGTTCCTACGAAAGGCACACTCCAATTATAAGGTTAATTGTTCAATTCGATGTTCTAAAGTAAGGCGAGCGTTCGCTTCTATCCTTAGCTTAACAAGAATCTAATCTAGGTGATCAATCCAGACAAGAAACATGAACAATGAAGAACGAATCAAACATGCAAAGAGAAACTGATTGAACTTCGAATCTAATTATCGCCGATCCGTGACCGCTTTAAAGCCCTGGGTCACTTAGGGTTCATCTAATCTAAGCTCTACAAGTTCAGTTACTCATATCAGAAACAAGAGAATCAAAGGCAACAATGAAGATCATCATACAGAGGAAGAACATATAAGAACTGAAAAACCTAATTCTGACGACTCCCGCGAAGCTTCAATCTCCTGGATCTTCAACTTTAAGCTCCGAGTTCTCCGAGGTGAAGGATGGCGTCACGATCTCTCAACGGATCTTTGAACTCTCTAAACTCTATCTATCGACCCTAGAGTCGGCTGACTCTCAAAAGTCTGATTTGTGAAAAGATGAATAATGATTCCTGTTGTGTCAATTGTTGAATGAATGGCTGCCGACTCCTGCTTTAAATAGGGTTGATTAGGGTTTTCTGATTCTGCCGCGGAAAAGGAAGATATTTTCGCCGAAAATATCAAATGATTTTTGGCGAAAACTTTAGTTAAAATCCCCTGTGTTATTTCTTCTAGGATTTTCGGCGAAAACATAAGGAAGTTTTCGCCGAAGACTTCAGTGCAAATCAGCCTGTGAGTTCTGAAGGTATTTTCGCCGAAATCCTCATAGTCTTTTCGGCGAAAACATTGTGCTGGCCAGTTGGATCTTCGGTTCTGACTCTGGTTTGATTTCTGGTTCGATTCCGGTTCACTCCTTGAGGTCTTGAATACGTCCATGGCTGCGTAAATGATGGCAAAAATCTGTGCTATCACAAAAATGCTAGAAAACCATCAAATTGACCCAAAAAGGGCCAAAGTAACCAAATCGGTAGGAAATAGGGTAGTTGAGTGAATATTCGCTATTTTACCCCTAAAACTACGTTTCAAGCAAGGAAATGTCACTTAAATGAGGCTGATAATCACGTCAAATCGAGTGTCATCAATACCCCACACTTAAGCTTTTGATTGTCCTCAAGCAAACTGAACTAGAACACACTCAAATTCACAAATGACACGAGATTAAACCGAGATTCAATTCTAACAATTTGGTTTAGACTGTTCCACGTAGAAAGAGTGACCTACACATGCAAGAACATCAACCAAACAAGTTTTCGATCTCACTAATTTCTGCACACTTTAAGTAGTAGTTTTAACAAAGCTCGTCTCTTGGCAAAACAATTAATCATAATTAACCGACTACGATAACACCAATTCTAATGAGAAAAGACTTTAAGCTCTAGCCATGATGTGGACGCGGAGGTAGGAAAAGTGACGTGGCTATCAACTCGACTTCATCCGTTTCTAGATCTGTACGTTACATGTTCTAGCTAGGACCGCTTTTTAACAACAATTTCGTTCAAGCTTCAACTTATTCCTTCAATTTATTTACTGCATACTAGTGCTCGATACCAAACACTTCACTTAGGTGTTGGACCTGCCTAGCTCACAGTATTTGTGCCTTTGCTAGTGCTCAACCCGAACACTTCACTTAGGTGTCGGGCTTGCCTAGCTTTATTTTCAGCACTTTAAAGAACTTAAAATTGATTCGATTAACTCAATTACTTGATTTAACCATTTAGCCACTTAATCCTAGCTAGTTATAACTTTTTACACAAGATTTCGAATTGGATTTCCGTCTAATCTCAAACCACAATCACAGGTGAACAAATATGGAGTGAAACACATGGGAGAAGCTAGCATCTATCATCTTAGAACGGTGTTATTGAGCTTTGTTATTAACAAACCAATTAATTCAATTAATTCAAGTTTCAACTACAGAAGTGATTTATGATCTGTTCTGACCTAGACTCATTTAATATCAGTTTTGACACGTTGGTTACAGGTTCTAAGTGGAACAGTCTAGACGTCATTGTTCAAAATTGAAGTCAATTTAACATCGAAAGTCAAGAATTGAGCAATTCTATGCAAGAGAAATTTTAAAATTGAACCACGGAATCACAGAAAATCAAACAAGATCATGCATAATCCTAGAATCCTACCCACACTTAAACGGTTCTGTGTCCTCACAGGACTAAACTAGAGTAGAGAGATACGAAGAACCTGTGACGTGATGGTCGGTGTAGGGGATGAACACGGAGCGTCCGGAGCAGAGCGGAGTAGCTACTCAAGATCCTACAAAAACAAAAACAACAAAAAGATCAAAAGGATACCGGGACAAGTGTCCCGGATCCACACATAATAAATGTCGAACAAAGAAGGTTAAGGGGAATTTTGAAAATATTTTGAATCTTTTTTTTTTTCAAATTCACGGCACGACACTCCTAGAGCAATCTAGATCATCCAAGCTCAATTAGTTCAGAAAAAATCACACCGAAACAGCAGACACGCAAAACGAGGTAGACCGGTATTAAACTCATCGAAAATCAATGATCGGCATGTCAAAATATTCGAAATTGAAAACCCAACAACTAACCTTTAAGACACGACTCAAGAAAATGGACGGAAAGCGACGAAGTTGGCCAAAAACATGAAAAACTTGTTTCGGGCATAACTGGAGCTACAGAGCTCCGATTTGGACGATCAAGTATGCGTTGGAATCGGGACGAAAAATCTAACTGATTTTCAAAAAAAACACAAGTTTTCGGCGAAAAGTTTAGGATTTTTCGCCGAAAACATCTTCGGAAAACACACAAAAAATAAAGGGACGCTCCTGTGACTTGTTTTCGGGTGAGAATTTTCAATTCTCGCCGAAAATTTATTTTAAAACCCCTTTTTTTTTCAAAAACTAACGAAAAAAAACAAATCAAAAGGAAAGAAAATTAAACTGACACTTTGGCTCCCCCAAACCTGACTCGAACGACGAAAAGACTGACTCAAAAAATTCAACAACGGACTCCAGCCGTGGGTTGCCTCCCACGAAGTGCTCTCTTTTAACGTCCTTGAGTCGGACGGTACCTGTTAGGGACCCCAACTCAGAAGTTCCTTGAAGTCAATCGTCTTCTTCAAGGTGTGCGGTTGAGTGCCATGTAGCACTCCAGAAGGGTGATGTAACCGGTAGTGCTCCAATAGATCGCAGTCTTGGTTGGATGACCAGTTCTTATCGAATTCTCCAACCGGAGGAGGAAAGAGGTAGTACGGCGCGACATGGTCAATGAGCTCCATCTTCTCTACAGATTGACTCGGTGGAAGTGTAGGTGAGGGTATCTCCTCAATCTCTATGTGCTCCTCTTCGGCTTCAACTTCAAGATGGATTGGCTCTTTGTCTTCATCAACCACCACCGCCAAGGATTCTCCAACAGATGCTTCTAGCTCGCAATAGTCATGGGTGAGGTTGTCATGTTCATCTTCGTACGGCTCTTCAGCATCTTCTTCCATTAGTGGATTTGGTTGCTCGAGCTCGACATCCATCACGTTACGAGCTTGTATAATCGAAAGGAGATCATCCAAGGCGGATTCTACTCTTGCCGTCTGTTGTCGATGCTGATGAGCCGGTATATACACCTCTTGATGAATTTGTTGGTCGTGTGTAGCTTCTGGCTCTTCTTCGAAATGCTCTTGAGCATCTTCTTCCATTAATTGCACTAGTCGCTTGAGCTCGGCGTTCCTTGTATCAGCAGCATCGTTCATTGATTGGAGGTTGTCGATCGCGGCTTGGGTGATTGCCATCCATTGTTGATGCTCATAAGTGTGTAAATCCATCTCTTGGGAGTCTTCAATATATGGTGCTTCATTGATGTACCACCCTTGGTACTGGTTATCCCACCTGTAATCCTGCATAATTAAAACTCAAAAACACTACCCAGGTAAATCATGAAAATATGGAGGAAAATAAATGGTAAGGCGGAAAGGTAGAAGAATAATTTGCCAACTCTTCTTTCAAACAATTAGAAGAGTCCCCGGCAACGGCGCCAATTTGATAGCTGCAGTATTAGCGGTATCAAATAACTAATCTACCAAGGTAGACTAGATCGTATTCAACTCGAGGTCTCTTCTTCTTGACTACTCAAAGAGGTTGGCAAATTATTCAGGTTTAAACACGTTGTGCGTGGTGTGAGTTCCACGACTTCTAATCTAATAAAGCATGAAAATAAAAGACAGAAAGATTAAAAGGTTGACTAACGAGAAGATAGACGAGCTTAGACTTTGAATCCCCCTTCGTTCCCCAAAGCATTGGCAATCGACAGATCAGCGGTTTTCAATTCTCATCCAATCAATTTCTATACACCACCATAACTCCTGACCCTTAGGTTTAAGACCGGCGAACGTTCGCTCTATCCGTTCTAGCTACCAAGATTAATAAGCCGCCCAGGTACGGTCGCCTCTCGCAACGACTTAATTAATTGGTGCAATTACTAGTGATTAATGAGTTACTCTTGTAGTGAATTAACCCTAACCGGTTCCTACGAAAGGCACACTCCAATTATAAGGTTAATTGTTCAATTCGATGTTCTAAAGTAAGGCGAGCGTTCGCTTCTATCCTTAGCTTAACAAGAATCTAATCTAGGTGATCAATCCAGACAAGAAACATGAACAATGAAGAACGAATCAAACATGCAAAGAGAAACTGATTGAACTTTGAATCTAATTACCGCCGATCCGTGACCGCTTTAAAGCCCTGGGTCACTTAGGGTTCATCTAATCTAAGCTCTACAAGTTCAGTTACTCCTATCAGAAACAAGAGAATCAAAGGCAACAATGAAGATCATCATACAGAGGAAGAACAGATAAGAACTGAAAAACCTAAATCTGAATACTCCCGCGAAGCTTCAATCTCCTGGATCTTCAACTATAAGCTCTGAGTTCTCCGAGGTGAAGGATGGCGTCACGATCTCTCCACGGATCTTTGAACTCTCTAAACTCTGTCTATCGACCCTAGAGTCGGCTGACTCTCAAAAGTCTGATTTGTGAAAAGATGAATAATGATTCCTGTTGTGTCAATTGTTGAATGAATGGCTGCCGACTCCTGCTTTAAATAGGGTTGATTAGGGTTTTCTGATTCTGCCGCGGAAAAGGAAGATATTTTCGCCGAAAATATCAAATGATTTTCGGCGAAAACTTTAGTTAAAATCCCCTGTGTTATTTCTTCTAGGATTTTCGGCAAAAACATAAGGAAGTTTTCGCCGAAGACTTCAGTGCAAATCAGCCTGTGAGTTCTGAAGGTATTTTCGCCGAAATCCTCATAGTCTTTTCGGCGAAAACATTGTGCTGGGCAGTTGGATCTTCGGTTCTGACTCTGGTTCGATTCTGATTCACTCCTTGAGGTCTTGAATACGTCCATGGCTACGTAAATGATGGCAAAAATCTGTGCTATCACAAAAACGCTAGAAAACCATCAAATTGACCCAAAAAGGGCCAAAGTAACCAAATCGGTAGGAAATAGGGTAGTTGAGTGAATATTCGCTATTTTACCCCTAAAACCACGTTTCAAGCAAGGAAATGTCGCTTAAATGAGGCTGATAATCACGTCAAATCGAGTGTCATCACCGTTCCACCTTTATCTCTCACTCCAATCAAGATCGAGGAGCTGAAGCAGAGCTCCTCATCTTCATTTTCATCCGCTTCATCCAACGCATCACTCTCACCACCACTTTCTCCAACAATGGACGACCTGATGACACTCAATTTCACGTGATTATCAGCCTCATTTAAGCAACATTTCCTTGCTTAAGACATGTTTTTTAGGGTAGAATAACGAATATTCAATCAATTGCCCTATCTCGTGCCATTTGTGTTACCTTGGCCTGTTTCGGGTCTATTTGATGGTTTTCTAGTGTTTTTACGTTAGCACAGGTTTTTGCCGTCAAATAAAGTAGCCATGGACGTGTCTAAGGCATTGGAACCTCGAGGGATTGCACCGGCATCGATCAAAGGAGCCAACCAAGTCAAACAAATTCCTGCTCGGTTTACAAAGGAGTTTTCGCCGAAATAACCCTTTATGGTGAAACTGAAGGATGTTTTCGGCGAAAACATATAGCTTTCGAACCGAGAACTTATTCAGCAAAAATCACAGGAGAATCAGTTGGAGGACCCATCCATTTGTACCAACATTTTCGGCAAAAATAATCCCTTATTTTCGGCGAAAATAACAGAAGGAATCCGGCGACTTAGGGTTTAAGTATAAATACTTAAACCGGCGGCCCAAAAGGGGGGAGAATTCATTATTCATATTTTCACAAATCAGACTTTTGAGAGTCAGCCGACTCGAGGGTCAATAGATAGAGTTTAGAGAGTTCAAAGATTCGTGGAGAGATCGTGATGCCATCCTTCCACCTCGGAGAGCTCGGAGCTTAAAGTTAAAGATTACCGGAGATTGAAGCTTGACGGATTCATCAAATTAGGTTTTACAGTTCTTCTCTGTTCTTCCTACCTGAGATGTATTCCTTGTTTGTTTTCGATTCTTTTGTTTCTGATATGAGTAGCTAAACTTGTAGAGCTTAGATTAGATGAACCCTAAGTGACCCAGGGCTTTAAAGCAGTCACGGATCGGCGGTAATTAGATTCGAAGTTCAATCAGTTACTGTTTACATGGTTGATTTGTTCTTGATTGTTTATGTTTCTTCTCTGGTTGATCGCCTAGATTAGGTTTTTGCAAGCAAGGGTTAGTCGCCAGACATCTCCCTGCTTTGGCGCTTAAACTTGTCTTCCTTGATCACCTAGTTTAGATTCTTGTTAAGTTGAGGATAGAAGCGAACGCTCGCCTCTCTTTAAAACATCAATTCAACCAGTTAATCTTATAATTGGAGTGTGCCTTTCGTAGGAACCGGTTAGGGTTAATCCATTGCTAGAGTAACTCATAAATCGTTAGTAATTGCACCAGTTAATTAAGTCGTTGCGAGAGGCGACCGTACCCGGGCGGCTAGTTAATCTTGGTAGTTACATCGGATAGAGCGAATGTTCACTAGTCTTAAAGCTAAGGGTAAGGAGTTATGGTGGTGTATAGAAACCGATTGAATTAGAATTGAAAACCGCTGATCTGTTGATTGCCAATGCTCTGCTGATATAAGGGGGATTCGAAATCTAAGTTCGTCTATCTTCTCGTTAGTCAACCTTTTAATTTTCTGTCTTTTATTTTCCTGCTTTATTAGATTAGAAGTCGTGGAACTCACACCACGCACTAAGTGTTTAAACCTGAGTAATTTGCCAGCTTCTTTGAGTAGTCGACTAGTAGAAACCCTGTGGAATACGATCTAGTCTACTTCGGTAGGTTAGTTATTTGATACGCTAAAACTGCAGCATCACGACCATTTACCGCCTCCCCCACCATCGCCGCCGGCTCAGAGAAGTCCTGCCGATTATACCAAACCAAGCGCGACTAGCGTTCGATCTTCTATCTCTGTACCGGGCAACGACGATGCTCCTGACTATGAGATTAAGATCCCCTTCCTGGGAATGATCTCTAGGGACGTATGATGACACTCAATTTTACGTGTTTATCAGCTTCATTTAAGCTACATTTCCTTGCTTGAATCTCGGGTTTTAGGGTAATTTAGCATGTTTTCACCTAAATGCTCTAATACATGCCGTTTTGGTTACTTTGGCCCATTATGGGTCTATTTGATGGTTTTCTAGTGCTTTTGAGAATGCATAGGTTTTTGCCATCAAATACGTAGCCACGAATGAGCTCGGGAAACAAAGGAACCTCAAGGGATGGCCCGAGTATCCAGAAATCAACCAAGCCAGAAGAAATCATTGTCCTAACTGTAACTGAAGTTTTCGGCGAAAAGAATGAAGTCTTTGCCGAAAACTATACACGAAAATTCACATACGAAGACAAGAGAATCTGGCCAAAGTGTCACCTGAAGTCTTCGGCGACTAAAACTCCCAAGTTTTTGCCGAAAACTATTTCCTATTTTTCGACTGGAATCAGAAACCCTATAAATACTAAACCGGCGGCCACATTCAAGATATACTTATTCCGTGGATTAAATTCCAGACTTTAAAGTACGAGAGAGAGTTTAGAGATTTAGAGGAGCCAGGAAGAGATCGTGACGCCATCCTTCCATCTCGGAGAACTCGGTGCTAGGAGTTGAAGATCCAAGAGATTGAAGCTTCACAGATTCGTCTGAAATTAGGTTTTACAGTTCTTTTATGTTCTTCCTACCAGAAGATGTATTCTTTGTTTGTCTTCAATTCTTTTGTTTTGAATATGAGTAGTGCACATGTGTGATCACCTAGATAATATGAAGGAGAAATGTGGTGTATATGAAGGCGTGTGTATGTATAGGTATGGATTGGATGGTGAGACAACTTGTTATGTGATTTTGGAGGATGTGTAATATGCATGATGTTTTCTCTGTTATGCAATGTTGAGTTGGATGGGGTATAATGTTGAGCTTATGCATGCTAGACTCTTGTGTATTGATGCTATCATGATTTGTGGATGTTGATGTAAGATTTGAATCTATGTGAGCGCCTAGACTGTTTTAAGGAATTCAAATATGGTATGGATGTGTCTGGTCCCATTGTGGTTGGGTGCGCGAAGTTTAGGACCGCTCTTTCAGGTTAGGTTCGGCGCATAGTTAAACCCAGTGGGTTCACTCAATTTCAATAGGAAATTGATCCCCTCCCAGTTTCTCTTTCAGGTTCGCATGGTAGCGAGAGTGAGTTGAAGTTCAGGTGTTCGGTTGAGTTCAGATGAGTTGTAGATTGGAGTTGTGAAACGAAGATTAGTGGACTACTTTGGAGTGACTATCGTTGTGGTTTTATGTTTTAGTTGACACTTTTGGGTTGGGGGATTTTGTAAACGTTGTTGAGGTTCGGATTTCAGATTTTGATTTATCAGTTGTTCGATTTTTGAATTGTATTTAATGAAGGCCTTCGTTTGTTTTAGAACCTTTTAATAAGAGTTGTTTTTGTTTCCGCTGCGTTTTACTCCTTTATTTAAATGATGTATCTTCGAGTAGCACTCAAACTGGTTTGACCATGGGTAAACCCGGGTCGTTTTGGGAGGGTGTTACAGTCGACTTCATTGGTCAAGGCTTCTCCATCAACCAACAAGGTTATACTGGCTACAGTCAATTCTGACAACAAGGAAGCTTTCAAGAGCGACCTCCCTATAACTCCAGAGCAAACCAGAATCAGAATAACTGACCACCTGGGTCATTTCAAGATCAAAAGCCTAAAAGTAAATTGGAGGTATCTACCAACCACCTCACCAGAACCAAGGCAACTACGGTACAGCTCCTAGCAATCGCCAGAACCAGTATCTGAATAACAGCTACCAGGGTCAGCCTCAGAGATCACCGCCGCTTGTCAGCAAGGATAGTGAGTTGGATAAGAAGCTGAATCAGATTATCACCAGGCTCGATGATCATGATAGCCAATTTAACGCTCAAGCCCTCCTGAATCAAGAACAGATTGCCAAGGCCATAGAGTGGAGAACCAAGTAAACAACATCGCTAGCATGCTCTCTAGTGGTCGCCCTTTCGGTAAGCTACCAAGCCAAACAGAAACAAATCCGAAGACTGACGTGAAGACTATCTCCACTCAAAGTTGCAAGAATTCAGCCGCCACTACCTCTTCCAATCCGGCCATGACTCCTGATGTTGCAGCAGTTGATACAC
This sequence comes from Linum lewisii, assembly GCA_034768395.1. NCBI lineage: Eukaryota > Viridiplantae > Streptophyta > Magnoliopsida > Malpighiales > Linaceae > Linum > Linum lewisii. The sequence continues at coordinate 42,343,331 of CM068302.1, forward strand.
TGTTGATCAAGGAAGACGAAGAGAAGACTTCGTCGCCAAAGCCTAAGCGCGCATCTGAGCCCCCTCTTGCCCCGTACCAACCAAGAATCCCATTCCCCAATGGATTGCGAGGTGGGAGAATCAAGCAGCTCAGTTTGTCGAAGAAGAAAGAAGCATCCTCCACACTTTCCAAGGAAGAATGCTCCACCGTTTATGACCAGAAGCTCTCCATACCAATCCCAGCTAAGTTCTCTGATCCTGGTTCCTTTACTATACCTTTAATCATTAATGATATTGAGGTCGAACATAGTCTGGTTGATCTAGGTGCGTCTATAAATGTTATGCCTATGTGTTTGTATGAGAAACTCAATCTGGGTGAATTAAAACCTACTAGCATGCATTTAGTGTTCGCTGACAAATCTTTAAAGACTCCTAGGGGGATAATTAAGAACGTCATCACTAAGTTTGGCCCCTTCACTTTCTTAGCGAACTACATAGTAATGGATACTCGAGAAGATGATGCTACCCTCCTGATAGGTAGACCTTTCATGGAAACATCCGACATGACAATCAATGTACCTAACGGATCACTGACATTAAGGGTCAGAAAAGATACTGTGACATTCCATCTTAAGTATGATATGAAGTATATTCGACAAGGAGAAGCTCATTGTCTTTCTGCTGAAACTGTGGAGTTGGCCTCGGTCAACTCCGTTACTAACGTTGTTCCTAGTGTTTCTTCAAAGATAGCTGTCTCAGGTGCGGAACAGGTTGTCAAGCAAAAGAAGAAGATGCCCTCGGAGAAGCCAAAGAAGATGGAGGAACTGAAAGCCTCCCCTTCTAAATCACCTCAGGCTAAGAATCCTGGCGAGGCGAAGAAGAAGAACAAAGGAAAGACCAAAGAGGTGTGGAGGCCAATCATCAAACCACCTCCTCCTGAGCCGGTCGCTCCGCCTTCTTCTACCAAACCACCAGAAAAGGACGTGCAGCCGCAAGATCTATTCGGACCCTTCGAAGTAACCGGCCACCTTCCCGACGGACGAACCCAACTGACTCATATTAATGGGAAGCGCTTCTTACTCACTAGCGGTAAACTGAATCTATACTTCGTCAATTGATGACACTCGATTTGACGTGATTATCAGCCTCATTTAAGCGACATTTCCTTGCTTAAGACATGGTTTTTAGGGTAGAATAGAAAATATTCACTCAACTGCTCTATCTTGTGCCATTTGTGTTACTTTGGCCCTTTCGGGTCTATTTGATGGTTTTCTAGTGTTTTCATGCTAGCACAGGTTTTTGCTGTCAAATATAGTAGCCAAGGACGTGTCTAAGGCATTGAAACCCCGAAGAATCGCACCGGAACCAATCAAAGAAGTCAATCGAGTCAACCAAAATCCTACCTCAATTTACACTTGAGTTTTCGGCGAAAACCCTTAGAGTTTTCAGCTAAAACTCCAGAAGAAATCGGCTGAGCATCACAAGAGGAAGTTTTTGGCAAAACCTCAAGTTCTGGTGAAAACTCTGAGTTTGAAAATCACAGGAGAAACAGCCGGGAGATCAGTCAATTTACAAAGAAGTTTTCGACGAAATCTTCTTAAGTTTTCGGCGAAAACTTCTTAAGTTTTCGGTGAAAACTCCATGCAAAATCCAGCAGTTTTAGGGTTAAGTATAAATACTTAACCGGCGGCCCAACTTCGGGAGACAATCATAAATTTTAGAACTTTGATGAGTTCGAGACCGAAGATGTTCGAGAGAACCGAGTTGAAGAGTTCGAAGAGCCAGGAAGAGATCGTAACGCCATCCCTTCACCTCGGAGACTCGGAGCTAGGATTGAAGATTACCGAAGAGCGAACCTTCGCCGGAGTCATCTTAATTAGGTTTTACAGTTTCTATCTATTCTCCCTTTTCATGATGAACTCTGTCTTTGTCTTTGATTCTTTTGTTATGAACATGAGTAGCTAAAGTCGTAGAGCTTAGACTAGATGAACCCTAAGTGATCCAGGGCTTTAAAGCTGTCACAGATCGGCGATGATTAGATTCAAAGTTCAATCAGTTTCTCTTTCATGTTTGATTTGTTCTTCGTTGTTTTTGTTTCTTGTCTGGATTGATCACCTAGATTAGATTCTTGTTAAGCTAAGGATAGAAGCGAACGCTCGCCTTACTTTAAAACATCAAATCGAACAATTAACCTATTCATTGGAGTGTGCCTTTCGTAGGAACCTATTAGGGTTAATCCACTGCAAGAGTAATTCATAAATAGTTAGTAATTCCACCAGTTAGTTTAGTCGTCACAAGAGGCGACCGTACCCGGGCAACTAATTAATCTTGGTAGCTAGATCGGATAGAGCGAACGTTCGCCAGTCTTAAACCTAAGGGTCAGGAGTTATGGTGGTGTCTTAGAATTGATTGAACAAGAATCAAAATCCGCTGATCTGTTGATTGCCAATGCTCTGGTGAACTAACGGGGATTCAAAGTCTAAGCTTGTTAGTCGTCTTTGTTAAGTCAACCAATCTTTCAATCTGTCTTTCAGTTTAGTTTTTTATTTCCTTGCATTTTCTAGAATTAGAAGTCGTGGAACTCACACCACGCACAACCTGTTAAACTTGAGTAATCTGCCTTTATATTTGAGTAAACGATTATTAGAAGACCTGTGGAATACCTTCTACTTGGCTTTCCAGCTTGGTAGTATTTGATATCGCTAAAACTGCAATCATCAAATTGGCGCGGTTGCCGGGGAATTCTTTTAATTGTTTGAAAGAAGAACTGGCATTTTATTCTTCTACTTTCCATCTTTCATTTTTCCATCCAACTCAATTTTACACTGGTTTTGATTGTTTTTGTCATTTGTAGGTTGTTCACAGGTTTATGCACCACCGCCCTCTCACGCGCTCTCAAACCGCCAAGATCGACATGGCTAAGAATGTAGAAAGACCAGGCAGTTCTGCTCCGCCAAGACAATCGCGAATTCCAATGAGAGGCAGAACCAATCCACCTCCATCTGTCACTCCAATTAAGATTGAGGAATTGAAGGAGAGTTCCTCGTCTTCATCTTCACCGTCATCTTCATCTGCTTCATACACCGAATCACTTTCACCTCCTCCATCTCCTACCATGAATGATCAGTTACCACCACCACCACCACCAGGCGGTCAACCACCACCGCCAGGCAGTCAACCACCACCACCAGGTGCACCAAAGAGTCTAGCTGACTATAACAAGCCGAGCGCGACTAGTGCTCGATGTTCTATCGCCGTGCCACGCATCGAAGGAGATCCTGATATGAGATCAAGATTCCTTTCTTGACTATGATCTCTAGGGATCTACAATTTGAACGCAGGCCACTAGACAATCCTTGCACGCATCTGGCGGATTTCATTGATCTCTGTGGCACTTTCAAGAATGGGAATCTCGACAAGAACACTCTTTGAAAGGCGCAGCTAAGAGGTGGCTCACTAGCAAACCACTTGGCTACTACACAAACTGGGAGACTCTTGCTCAAGACTTTGTCGAAGAGTACTTCCCTCCTTCCAGGACAATACCCTTCAAGGACAGCATAGCTAGATTCTCTCAGAAGGAAGGAGCGAGCTTATATGATACTTGGAATGAATTCCAAGAACTTCTCTAAAACTGTCCTCACCACGGTTTTGAGCAGAGACAGTTAGCTGAAATCTTTGCTCGAGGTCTTCGTGAAGAATCTGCCAAATGGGTCAATTCCCTAGCTGAAGGGGATTGCACTACACTCACACCTGAAGCTGCTCTTCTTCATTTCGCGAATTGTGCTTCCAAGTCAAGGAACTGGGAGCGACAATCTGAAGGATCAAGAAGCAAGCTCGATCTTGAAGCAACCATTAAGGCAGAAGTCGAGAAGCATCTGAAGAAGTCTTCTACACCCATCAAGTCATCGGCAGCCTCTGTCTACGTTGCCGATTGCGAGTGGTGTGGAGCTTGGGCGCATAACGGAGGCCGATGCCAGAATTTTGGTAAAACATAAGTCTGGTCTGCCGAAAAGGTAAATTTTGTTTCTCAAGGCTTCAATAACAATCAGAACGGTTATGTTAACTACCTCAACTACAGACAACAGGGGAATTACCAAGATCGACCTCCCTATAATGTCGGTGCCAACCAGAACCAGAATAGTCGACCAACCGGTCCAGCTCAGGATCAGAAGCCGAACCATCCGCCGGGAGGCATCTACCAGCCGCCGCACCGAAATCCGGGTAACTATGGAACTGCTCCTGGCAATCGCCAGAATCAATATCTGAACAATACCTATACAGGACAGCAGCATCAGAAGGAGAACAACGTCTATGAACTCGACAAGAAGCTCAATCAGATCATCACCAGACTTGGCGATCATGATAGTCAGTTCAAAGCTCAAGCTCTCCTCGACCAAGAACAGATGACATCCAGTCAAAGAATTGAGCAAGCAGTGAACCAGATCTCTAGCATGCTAAAATCTGGTCGACCATTTGGCCAGCTTCCAAGCCAAACCGAGCCGAATCCGAGAAAGGAGCAAGGTAAGATGGTATCTATTCAAGATTCAACAAGCTCACCTACTAATGCTTCTTCTATTTTATGCAGGATCGATGAAGCTCTGGAGAAGAAGGAAGCAAAGAAGGAGGCGCCTAAGGAGTATGATCCTCCTCTTGCTTCGTACTACGAGAAGCCTCCGTTTCTAAGAGCATTGCTACCGAACGCGAGGATCGAGACTGGCATGTGGGGAAACAAAGAAGGATATCCTGCCGCCCGTAGGAAGAAGCCTTCATCGCCATATCTAGCTAAGTGTTCTCATCCTGGTTCTTTCACGCTACCTCTAGTCATTAATGATATTGAGATAGAACGTAGTTTGGTTGATCTAGGCGCATCTGTCAATGTTATGCCTATGAGTTTGTTTGAGAAATTGAATTTAGGATAACTAGAACCGACTAGTATACAACTTGTCTTTGCTGATAGATCATTGAAAACACCTAGAGGAGAGAACAAAGATGTTGTCACTAAATGTGGTCCTTTCACTTTCTTAGCTGACTTTGTGATCATAGATACTAGCGAGGAGGATTCTACTATTCTTATAGGTCGACCCTTCATGGCAAAAATTGGAATGCAAATTAACGTTCCAAATGGTTCCTTGACCTTGAGGGTTGGTAAGGAAACGATAACATTCCTCCTTAAGGACGGTATGAAATATACTCCTATGAATGAAGAACCTCATTGTCTTGCTGTTGAAACTATGGAGTTGACTCCGGTCAACTCCGTTACTAATGTCTCTTCTAGTGTTTCTCGATCAATTGTTGTTGCAGATGTTGAACAGAATACCAAGCAGAAACCAGAATCTTCTGCTCAAAAGCCGTCAAAGAAGAAGGAACTGAAAGCCTCTTCTTCACCACCAAACAAGGAACCTGGCAGGTCGCAGAGGAAGAATAAGAAGAAGAAGACTCAAATGGTCTGGAGACCAGTTGCTCCGCCACCTTCTTCCGAGATAGCTGCACAGCCAATTCCTTCCAAGCTACCGGCACCGGAGCAAATGAAGAAGGAGAAGCCAAAAGCATCTCTCAAGGAAACACCGATGATCACCAATCCTGGTGAAATGAAGCCGGAGGTTAAAGAGAAGACAAAGCCGATCGTTCTCATCCCCTCCACCATCTTCCTTGTAGAGGATGACCCCTCAACAGAACTTTTTGGTTCGTTCAAGGTCACCGATCACCTTCCCGATGGACGTACTAAACTCATACATGCTAACGGGAAGAAATTCATGCTCGCTGGAGATACCCCGAAGCTCTATTTCATGAACTCCGACGCTAGCATTAAGGAGATCCTGATATCTCCTAATATCGTCCAGGTATCGTCCAGCTCAAGGAACTTAATCAAGAGCGCTTCATGGGAGGCAACCCACGATTGGAGTCAGTTTTTCATTTGTGTCAAACTCAGTGTTTTAGAGTTGGTTCGGGGGATCCAAAAGTGTCAGTTTGCATGATTTCTTATTTTTTGTGTGTAGTCTTTGTCATCGTTTCAATCGCAAGTTGTTTGAGGTTGTTCCGATTTTTTGTCAAATTAGTTGTGATTTTCTGAAGTTTGCCGGAATTGCGAAAATATTTTCAATCCTACAGGGCAAAGTTTCCGGCGAAAACCTCCATATTTTCGGCAAAAACTTCTTTACAAAACCACCTGTGTTTTCCAGAAGATTTTAAGCATAACTTTTCGGCGAAAAGTTTGAACTTTTCGTCGAAAACTTGCTTTGAAATCTGGCAGACATTTTTAACTGAAATTTTCGGCGAAAACCTTACAACTTTTTGGCGAAAACTTTCAAAAAAAATCCAAAATTTTTTCCCTATTTCCCGGTTATTTTTCTCTCTCCCCTCACTTCTCATTTTTTTTCGAACGAACAAAAATCGCCTCCCCCTCTGTTTTTTTTTTAAAATCGCAGTCACCGACCCATTATCGTCGCCGCTGCCTGAACCATCCACCGCTGCCATCGCCGACCGCTGTCGCACCACTCCCCTCTCTCTTCTGGTCATTTCGAGCTGTAGATCATTAGAACTGGAGCTCTAGAGCTCCAGTTCCACCAAGACCTAGTTTTTTCGATTTTCACCGATTTTTCTCTCCTCGTTCGTTTTCAGCCATCATGACATCAAGGTAAGTTGTAGACCTTTTCATTACGAATCTTTTGACATGTTGAATGCTGAATTTCATTGAGGTTGACTGTGGTTGACTTTTCGGTCTACCTCGATTTGCGTGTCGACTGTTTCGTGCAAATTTTTGTTGAATTGATTAGTCTGGATTATTCTAGTGTGCTTAGGGAGAGATGTGTTGAAATTTGATGCAATTTGATCAAGATTTGCCATGCTTAAAGATTTTTTTTTATGTTGCATTTTGTTGAAATGTCGGTTTGACCTTGAACTGTTTGTGCTCAATTAGTTGCCATGTTTGTCCATTCACGTTTGTATCATGTGGTTGATTATCGGAGCTAATTTATGCTGTCATTTTCAGCTTTGAGCTAGTAATTGCCATGATTAGGGTTCAATGTGCTATGATGTTGACCTTTTGAATTTTGGTTTGACTTCTAAACTCTGATTGTGATGATAACGTTCTAGCTATTACTATGCATGTGCTGTAATTATTTTGTGATTACCGGTTAATCTGCTTTGCTTATCCCCACTCGGTTTTCCTCATTTCTTTGTGAAATTGTTTTTTTGTACTAAGTGTGGGGTAGGGTTTTAGTTTGACTAATCTGGTTTATTTTCTTGCTATGCATTAGGAATATGACCAATGAGCGCAGGACTAAGGCCAGACTCGACATTGGTTCCAGCTCCCGAGCTCCAGCTCCCGTCACACCGGTTATCCACGGCCCTCCACCAGCATTCCCTGACCGTGTCGGGTAGGGCTGGCAGTAGGCCCGGTTCGGTCAAAAACCGAATCGAAAGGTCGGTTGACCGAAGCCGAATTGTGGCCGAAGGTGTGACCGGCGACCGAACCAAAAGTGCTTGGTTTTTTAGTCGAGCTGAACCGACCGGTTTTGGTTTATAACCGAGCCGTGATCGAAAAACCGATTGAGACACTTTTGACCAGAATTAAGTAGTGAGAACCAAACCGAACCGAATAGAAAACCGCGCCGAAACTAAAATTTGGACCGGAACCCAAATTTTGGCAAAACAAAACCGAAAGCTGCAGATATTTGTTTTGCTAAAAATTTTGGCAGCATAACGCTACAATTTCGGCAATTCAGTTCTTCGCAATATTCCCTGAAACGAAAACAGAAGACATCATACCACAAAGCCATAATCAACCATCCATCATAAGTCTAAGTCATAACTCATAACCATAATTCAAAAGTCATCAACAACATCATAATTCAAACACCACACAAAGTCAACATTAACAACATAAACAAATTCAACCATCCCAATTCGCAACATCTAAAAGCTAATCATCATCTGACGCGCCCACCATACCAAACATTTCATTTTCCAGTGCATCGTCTTCATTGTAGTCATTATCATCATCACTATCAACAATAGCATTTTCATTGTCATTGCCATTCTTGTTGATGAATGATTGTAGAACGGGTTGCACAAGAGGATCAGAACCAATTGCTGATGGAGTAGCATCAAACTTTAAAACCGTCTCTTCAAAACCTAAACAACACAAGACTCATAATGAGTATAAATGATATATGGAAGATAAACTACTATCTATGGAAGATAAACAGTATAAATGCCAAAGATTACCTTTCTCGAACTCCAGTTGTTCATTCTCATTTTCCTCTTCTTCGGGATCAAATATATTCGGAGATGTTGACCGCAACCAATCCTTAGCACAAATCAGAGCTTCCACAATAGCAGGAGTCAATGAGCTCCTGAAGTTGCTCAACACTCGTCCCCCAGTACTGAAAGCACTCTCAGAAGCTACAGATGAAATTGGGACAACAAGTACATCCCTAGCCATCTCACTGAGAATAGGAAACCTGAGTGCAGACGCTTTCCGATAAGCCAAAACATCAAACCGTTGCTTCTTATCGGTACTAACTTCTCGTACTTCAGATAGATACTTTACCAACTCTGCTCTAGGGTCATCACCAGTGTGATTATCATCGTCAAACTCAGCGAAGCAATCATCTTCAATCTCTTCGTCCTCCTCAAAATCATCTTCATCTCCTCTATTAACACCGGAAGTCTGTTTTGATAAAGCTACAGATCCACTTTGACTATTATTGACACGTTTGTCATACTCTGCCTTGTATAGGTCAAACAAAGCATGCAATTCACTTCTCACCATCTCTACCAATTCAGCACATTATGTCGGACCATAAATCAGCTTGAAAGAATATGGAATGATTTCCATCTTCTTTCGTGGATCGAGTATAGCTCCGATGTAGACAGTCTGTTAACTTTGACGTTATCAACGTCCTCAGACCAATACTTCTTAACTTTATCCTCCATTGACCTTGCCATTGTTGGTATGACTGTTTCCTCATCTCTTTTCATCTTCTTAAGTGGTAAAACAACTTTGTCACTTCTCTGAGGAAGAGATTAATTGTAACATATGAGGTACAGATGCCACACGAGTCATGTCACTGAAGAACTTTAGGTGACTAGTGAGGACTCTCACACTATCCCAATCACTAGAACTAGGAACACCAATAACCTCACCTTGATAAGTCTTCACCTCCAAATCTTCCACAAAGTTACTTTCCATATTTTTGAGAACTTTGAATGCTTTCTCATAAGTCGAAGCCGTATCCAACATTGAGAATGTGGAATTCCATCTAGTTGGTACATCTAGTAAGGGCATTTTCTTGCACTTCATCTTCTTGATGCCCACAACATTCCTAAAGCACTCTTCACGTGCTGGCAATGCACGAACCCATCTAACCGCCTCCCTCACTCGCCTAATTGACATTCCAATCTTATTTAGTCCATCTTGAACCACTAGATTAATAATGTGGCAAACACAACGAACTTGCAAGTAGTTGCCGCTCAAGAACTGAGTACCCCATCCATGTAATTTCCCATGCAAGTACTTGATAGCTGAATCATTAGCACTCGCATTATCAACCGTCACAGTGAAAAGCCTCTTCAGCCCCCATTCATCCAAGCATCTGGCAATCCCTGCCCCAATATCACTACCCTTATGACTTGTAATCCGAGAGAAACTAATAACCTTCTTATGCAACTTCCACTCATGTCCAATGAAATGTGCTGTTATGCACATGTAATTGAGATTCTGAACAGATGTCCAAGTGTCAGTTGTTATCGACACTCGACCTGCACAAGCCGTCCTCAAGTAATCCTTTAACTTTTGACGCTCAGCAATAAAGAGTTTGAAACAATCCTCTCGTATTGCTCTCCTCGAAGGAATGTCGAACTCTGGGCAGCATACACGCATAAAACGTTGAAACCCCCTATGCTCCACAAAGCTGAAAGGAAGCTCATCAACTATTATCATTTCTACTAGAGCCAACTGATGTGCAAGATTTGACTCACAACAATCAAGGTCGTATTCCACGAGGGCTCTCTCAATAGCTAATACTCACACGGTTCATGGATGGTCTATTCATTTAAAAGGATTTTTAGTTTGAAATAGGAACAAAAAAAAAACATAAAGAAAACTAAACAAACTAACAAAGCGGTGCAACACAAAGATAAATGAGGTTCACTTGGAAAGATAGCTTCATCATGCTCAAGAGGAACAAATACACAAACAAGCCAAACATGATCGAGGTTGCAATCGAATGACCACGCAAATCCCTTCTATAGACTCAATGCACTCTCATCGCACTAAGTCCCTATCCTAGAACCACTCAACCTAGGCTCTCGCTCTCAAGCTAAGTGACTAAGGATGCATTAAAGGTGTTTGATGAAATGCCAAGCTACAAAACCCTCTCCTATGACTCTATGACCACTAGGCTAGACACCACACTCTCATGTCAATGTCCTAACACTAAGAGAATCATCAAATGACTAATCAAAGTTCAATTGAATGAAAAACCTAATGCACACCAAGTGTTCGATAAAATGCACATGAGAGAAATCATGCAACTATGGTTGAATTGAGATGATCTAATCTCTTAGAACATGCTCTCTTCAATCCCTAGACCTACAAACCATGTAATCTAAGCACTCTCATGCATTACATCACAAAAGATAGACCAAATCAAGCACATAACACAGTTTGGAATTAACAACAAGTCTAGAGACCATCTTCTTACAATCCAAGATCAATCATGGCATATTTGTACAATCAACCTCTATCCTAGTATAACTATCTATCAATCCAAGGAAACCTAAGAAATCAGCCACACATGGCCAAGGAAATGAAGGAAAAATAAAGAGAGATGATAACCAAGTACACCATGGCAACCCTCCTCTTGCAAGCTCCTCTTCCAAGGTTGTGGACTTCAATCCAAGCTCCTCTACTTTGAGTTGCACCTTGCTCTAGGGTTGTGGATTGGAGATGAGAAGAAGAGATAAAGGGAGAAAGGGTTTTGTCGAAGGAATGGGCTGAAATGTGAATTATGAGAGTTGTTGAATAATGCCTCTTTCTCCCCAAAATTCCCTTTATATAGGCTGTTGGAAAAGACTTGGAATTTTCGGCAAAAACTGTACAAATTTTCACCGAAAATCTCTTTGAAAAACCCCGGGCATTCTTCAATTCCTTCTAATGTTTTTCGGCAAAAACTCTGAATGTTTTCACCAAAAACCTCTTCGAAAATTGACCCTCATCCTTCTGTTTGCAACGGGCTAATGGTTTTCGGCGAGAACTTAAAGTTCTCGCCGAAAAACTCCTTCAGCAATATCTGCATTTTTTTCCAAACTTGCATCGGCCATATCTCCTCCGTCCTAGCTCCGATTGACCTCCTGTTTGATCCTACGCTGCTCCTTGTCACCAGTACTAGACGCCAAGACCTGAAAATTCCAAGAAAACAACTACAATAGACACGAAATTGGCCTCAAAGTAGCAACCGGACAACAAATGGACACTTAGCACAAAACTTCAATAAAAGCATATTAAGCATGGCATTTAAGGATCAAACACGGGCATTTCATAGGTCAATCATAAGCTAAAAACGCACTAAATAAAGTCACATCACCAACCTTATAGCAACTTGACTGAAATGCCAGGCATCTGGAGTTGCTTCCCCTCTAACAGTTGAACTCTTCTTCATTATCAAAGTAGTATGTCCATTTCTTGCATCCCTCTTCCCAATACACTTTAATGCATGCTTCTTACAAGTACAAGTACCATTCAAAGTAGGATCAGCTGCAAGAACCTTCTGGCATATATTGCACTTAGCTTTCTTACTCCCATGCTCATCGACAAACTTAACCATAACTGTCCACGCTGATGACTATGACTTATGTGTTGAATTGGGAGCACTACTAGCACTAGAACTATTAGCACTCTCACAATACGAGTAGGAGGAGTAGCAGCAGGTACCTCAGGTTCAGGGTCAGGAGCCGGAGTAGTGGGAGCTAGATTGTGACTCGGTTGTTTTGGAATAGGAGGTCGTGAATTACCCTTGGTGCGTTTCTGTGCAGGTGGTTGAGTCTGAATTCCTTTACGCTTACCACTTCGCGTATTCACACCCGCTTCCATTCTTCTTTGATCTGAATCCCTGCAATCCATAACAACCCATTTTAAAATTATGCAAAACACGCAATTATACACAATATGAACCCATTGTAAAAACATAACAGTTATGAACCCATTGTAAAAACAAAACATGCAAAACATGCAATTCCCAACACACCTGTTCTTATTCCTACTGCTATATACAATATGAAAACGAAAGAAGCAGCCAAAACACCACAACACATGAGATTATATATCATGGAAGGCTTGTTATGTACAGTGTGTCAGATTAGGCATATGAAGAAGCCTTTCTGACTTGTATTGTTGTATCAAATATCTTGTAATACTTCATAAGAATGTGAAAGAAATAAACATGAAACATATATATGCATTCATAAATCATAATGGCAACTCACTCACGAGTAAATCCCGGCAACCAATTAAATCAAAGTGCGGTGAAATGAAACACACTTCGTTAATCAAAATTCAGACACAACAAGGAGAATGAACCTCTTCGTTAAAATTGTGATAATCAACCACTTTAAGTCAAAATAACAATTACATTTACATTCATGGCATTCATGGATAACAGTTACATTCAGCTCTTTGGTGATTCGAAAATCATACATTAAGCCAAAGATCCTACCAAATTCAGTTACTAGCATACATTCTTTCTTCAGTTATTCTTCTTCCACTCTCTATATATACTTCCTAACCATTGAACAAGTTGGATTTCAATCACAATTACAAATACTTCGAGTTCTATATAGGGCTGACAAATGTGAATGTTACATGTAGAACTTACATTTCGGAAGAGTTACTTCAACTTCTAGTCTTCGAGCGAGCCGAGGGAAATGATGAGCTACTTCGAGTTCAATATAGGGCTGACAAAGTGACAATAAACACTATGATTGAATTGAACCCTAACTACTTGAATAGACACATAGAACGGAGATGAAGTATAGGATTGTGTTCATTTTACCTGTAGGCTGTAGCTGAGTGAGGAGAAGATGACTGTGAGTGGCTGTAGCTTAGTGTTGTGCTGTTGATGTGTTGCTGCTGAGTGACCTGAGGCAGAGAGGCTCAGAAGGAGTAGATTGAAGAAGGCGCCATTGTCGAAGCCTGGATTTTGGCAGTAGCCAACGACTGTCGACACGAGACAGAAATACCAAGAGTGAGACGAGAAAGACTAGACTAGAGACTAAGTGAGAGAGGGCTATCTTCAGTACCTGTATCGGAACTCTGGTAGTACGCCTTCGAGAGTCGACCAGACGCCGTCGATTGAAGAGACGCCTACTGTCGAATCTGTGCTAGGTCGGCGTCGAGAGTGGTCGTCGTCGAGAGTCGAGTGCTGTCGACTCGAATTCGTGCTAGGTCCCGTCGCCATCAAGAGTGGACGCAGTCGACGTCGACATCGAGAGTCAACTGGGCGCCGTCGATGGAAGTCAGGGGGAGGAGCCGATTTGGTGGGAACGCGAACGCAGGTCTCGTCTAAGGGGGAGAAGTGTTTCTGAAAAAATTAGGGCAGTGTGTGAATGAATTGCAAATCGTGAGACCCCATCATGAATTTGGTCTATTTTTTCGGTTTTCGTTTATTAACGATTTTAACCAAAAACTGACCAAAGCCGAAAATAACTCAATTCCTCAACCGACGATCGAGCCGACTCAGTTTCTTCTCGGTTCGGTCACCCCAGTTTAGGTTTGGTTTTTGGTTAAAATCAAAAATCGGTGAACCGACTGCCAGCCCTAGTGTCGGGTACCACCCCACTGTTGCCCGCCTGCCCCTACATTACTTTGAGCGCTACCAGAGGCTCGAGCATGTTCCTGGAGCTGATGTGCAGCCACTATCCATGGATTCCCTTTCGAGCATGATGAGGACTGGTACCAGAATGTGCTCGACTCATTGGGACCTTCAGGACTTCTGGAGCTGACCACCCTAGCTGCTGACTTTCCAGACATCGCTCTCCAGGAGTTCTTGGCTACATTCGAGCTGAATCAGCACAAGAGGAGGCAGCACAAGAAGGTCATCTCGTTCTATCTTGGCGGGGTGTACAAAGAATTCACCTACGATGAGTTTGCAGCTCATCTCGGCATCTCCCGGGAGTACTACGAGGGTCATCACCTCGGCTGGGAGAACAACACTAGCAACAGAGAGGAGTATGACGCGCTCTGGAGCCACATGACTGGAGTGCCAAATGATCAGACCATGGCACATAACTCGGTTAAGTCACTCTCTCACCCTCTCTATCGTTTTATTCATATGATTTGGCGTAGATCCCTGTTATTTGCTCCAGAGAAAAGCCACCACCACATCAGCAGAGAGGAGCTCCTTCTTCTACGTACCATGCGGGAGGCTTATCTGCTTCATCTCGGATGAGTGCTTGCACGCCTATTCCGCCAGAAGACTCAGAAGCCAAAGCCGCCTAGCTCACTCCTTGGCGGCAACTTTGTAGGCCGGCTCATCATCTCCCTCGGTCTCAGCCAGTTATATGGCCCGGACGTCCACGACGCAGAGTACACACCGTAGGTGGTGATTTAGCAGTTGAGTACGCCCTCCAGCTGGACCTTGGTCCGCAGGTAGCGGCAGCTCCCCCTCCCTACCAGGAGACCGAGTCAAAGGAAGAAGATGATTCTGAGGAGTAGCTTCCTCAGCCGGAACCGATGTTTGACGATCATATACCCTCGCCACAGCAGCAGGCAGGGTATGCACATCAGTACCAGCCGCCCCTTCGGGACCCATTCCAGGAGCAGCAGCCTCAGCACCGACCGCATCCAGCTGATATTGGAGAGCTGTACGAGCGACTCCATGAGTGGCAAGTCACAGACACTGCCACTCAGGATGCCAGATGGGTTATTATGCAGCAGCACATGCGCCGCATTGACGAGAGATATGAGGCGCAGCTCGCGTGGCAGCGGCAGGTCAACGGCGCCCTCCACATTCCCCCTCCCGATGCACCTGACTAGCAGTGATCGGGTTGTATTCCTTTTCTAGTCCTTTCTTTTTATTTCTTCTTTTCGAATTTCAATCCAACTTTTTTCTGTGTGGATCCGGGACACTTGTCCCGGTTTCCTTTTTATCTTTCATTTGTTTTTGTTTTGTAGGTAGTTTGGGAGATTCCCTTTGCTTAGGGTCTACCTCTTTCTACTTCGCTTTGGTAGATTCCCTCCGCTCCGAGGACCCGTGCTCATCCCCTACACCAATCATCTCGGTCCAGGTTCTTCCACTTCACTCTCAACTCTAGTTTTAGTCCTGTGAGGACACAGAACGATTTAAGTGCGGGTTAGGATGCTAGAGAACCTTGCATGAACTTGATTGCCCTTGATTGTGTTTTTGTGTGCTTCGTGGTCCCTTTCCAGTCTCTCTAGCATTAGAATGGCTCAGTTCTTGATTTTTAATGTTAAGTTGTTGTTCAATCTGTCATAATGATGCTTAGACTGCTTAACCTAGAACCTGAAAACCAACGTGTATATTTTTTATGCTAAATTGCCTTGTCAGAACAGATTTTGAAAATCACACTTGTAGTTGTCGCATTGATTGCATGAAAATGACCAAATCCGACCAGTAAACCAAATGTGAGCTTTTGATCCATTTCACGTAACTTGCAATTTCAATTCCATTTGAGTGATTTTCTGTTTGCTTGAATGAGTTAGAATTTGCATGAGACCTACTCGAGACCACACGATGACATGAGTTCTAGAATGATAGGGGCACCTAGATTTAGCTACTAAGCCAAATAGCCTACCCAACGTTAAATCCATTAGGTGTAAACCCTTGAGCTTGGCCTGTTCTTTCGGTTCGCTATACATTACAGCCATTCCCCATTCTTTCATTCCCCGTTGATCCCCTGTGGTTGTAGCTCTAGATTGACCTACCGGAAGTCGGTTTGTGGTAACCTGCCTATAGCAACTAAAAGAAAGAATCGGCACAAAAAAGAAAAAAAAGAAAAGAAGAAGAAAAATTTTGAAAAAAATCAGAAAAAGAGAAAAGTTCAAGAAAGTTCAAAGTTCAATAACGTTCTTGATGACACTCGATTTGACGTGATTATCAGCCTCATTTAAGCAACATTTCCTTGCTTAAGACATGGTTTTTAGGGTAGAATAGCGAATATTCAATCAATTGCCCTATCTCGTGCCATTTGTGTTACTTTGGCCCGTTTCGAGTCCATTTGATGGTTTTCTAGTGTTTTTATGTTAGCACAGGTTTTTGCCGTCAAATAAAGTAGCCAAGGACGTGTCTAAGGCATTGGAACCTCGAGGAATTGCACCAGAATTGATCCGAGGAGTCAATCGAGTCGAACCAATGTCTGCCCCAGTTTACAATAAAGTTTTCGCCGAAAATCCCTTAGTGTTTTAGGTGAAAATCCCAGCACAAATCGACTGATGCTTATCAAAGGAAGTTTTCGGCGAAAACCCTAAGTTTTCGCCGAGAACAATTGATCCGAAATTCACAGAAGAAAAGCAGCCGGCGGACCATCCATTTACACTAAGATTTTCGGCGAAAATCCTTCAATATTTTCGGTGAAAATATCAGGCTAGATCCGGCGGTTTAGGGTTAAGTATAAATACTTAACAGTGGCCCAAATTAGAAGGGGGATGAATACAGATCATAATTACCAACTAATACCGAACTTCAGAATTCTCTCATGTTTTGGAGCAGAGAGTGTAGAGTCCGAAGATCCGGAAAGAGATCGTGACGCCATCCCTTCCATCTCGAAGACTCGGAGCTAGGATTGCAGTTTACCGAAGACGAAGTCTGCCAAAGTCGTCTGAATTAGGTTTTTCAGATTCTTTTCTGTTCTTCCTCTGGATGATGAACTCTTTCTTTATCTTTGATTCTTTTGTGATAAACATGAGTAGCTAAACTCTTAGAGCTTAGACTAGATGAACCCTAAGTGACCCAGGGCTTTAAAGCGGTCACGGATCGGCGGTAATTAGATTCAAAGTTCAATCAGTTTCTCTTTCATGTTTGATTTGTTCTTCATTGTTCATGTTTCTTGTCTGGATTGATCACCTAGATTAGATTCTGGTTAAGCTAAGGATAGAAGCAAACGCTCGCCTTACTTTAAAACATCAAATCGAACAATTAACCTTATAATTGGAGTGTGCCTTTCGTAGGAACCGGTTAGGGTTAATCCACTGCTAGAGTAACTCATAAATCGTTAGTAATTCCACCAGTTAGTTAAGTCATTGCGAGAGGCGACCGTATCCGGGCGACTAATTATTCTTGGTAGCTAGAACGGATGGAGCGAACGTTCGCCGGTCTTAAACCTAAGGGTCAGGAGTTATGGTGTTGTCTTAGAATTGATTGAATGAGAATCGAAATCTGCTGATCTGTTGATTGCCAATGCTCTGGTGAACGAAGGGGGATTCAAAGTCTAAGTTCGTCTGTCATCTCTGTTTTAATCAACCAATTTCCATTTTGTTCTTAGTTTCAATTTTTAATTTTTCTGCGTTTCTTAGAATTAGAAGTCGTGGAACTCACACCACGCACGAAGTGCTTAAACCTGAGTAATTTGCTAGCTTATTTGAGTAGTCAATCATTAGAAGGCCCGTGGAATACGATCTACCCTAGCTTGTTAGCTTTGTTAGTTATTTGTTTGAACCAACACATTCGGAGGTTCACCAAATTGGCGCCGTTGCCGGGGACTTCTTTTGATTGTTTGAAAGAAGAACTAGCAATTTATTCTTCTATTTTCCATCTTTCACTTTTCCCCCCACTTCGATTTTACACTGGTTTTGTTGTTTTTGTTATTTGTAGGTTGTTCATAGGTGTATGCATCGCCGCCCTTGGACTCGCTCTCAAATCGACAAGGCTAAGAGTATAGAGAGACCAAACAGTTATGCTCCACCTCGACAATCACAGATTCCAAGGAGAAGCAGAATCAATCCACCTCCATCTGTCACTCCAATCAAGATCGAGGAACTGAAGGAGAGTTCCTCATCTCCATCTTCACCGTTACCGTCACCTACATCCATTTCATACACCGAGTCACTTTCACCTCCTCCATCTCCTACCATGACTGATCAATTACCACCACCAGCACCACCAGGCGGAAATCCACCACCGCCACCTGCATAGAAAAGTCTAGCTGATTACAATAAGCCGAGCGCGACTAGCGTTCGATCTGCCATTGTCGTACCGCGCATTGAAGGAGATCCTGACTATGAGATCAAGATTCCATTCTTGATCTCTAGGGATCTACAGCTCGAAGGCAGGCCCCTAGACAATTCGTGCACTCATCTTGCAGACTTCCTTGATCTCTGCAGCACTTTCAAGAACGGAAACCTCGACAAGAATACTCTTTGTTTGAGAGCTTTCCCCTTCTCTCTGAAAGGTGCTGCTAAGAGGTGGCTTACTGGCAAACCACCTGGATATTACACTGATTGGGATACTCTGGCTTAGGACTTCGTTGAAGAATACTTTCCTCCTGCCAGAACAACAGCCATCAAGGACAGCATTGCCAGATTCTCCCAGAAAGAAGGAGAAAGCTTATACGATACTTGGAATCGATTCCAAGAACTTCTCTACAACTGTCCTCATCATGGATTCGAGCAGAGGCAGTTAGCTAAAATCTTTGATCGAGGTCTTTGAGAAGAATCTGCCAAGTGGGTCAATTCTCTAGCTGAAGGGGATTGCACTACACTCACACCTGAAGCTGCTCTTCTTCACTTTGCAAAATGTGCTTCCAAGTCAAGGAACTGGGAATGACAATTTGAAGGATCAAGGAGCAATCTCGATCTCGAAGCAGCTATCAAGGCCGAAGTAGAGAAGCATTTGAAGAAGTCTTCCACACCAATCAAACCGCCGGCAGCTTCTGTCTATGTTGCTGATTGCGAGTGGTGTGGAGCTTGTGCGCATAATGGAGGCCGTTGCCAGAATTTTGGTAAGACAGAAGTCTGGTCCGCCGAAGAGGTAAATTTTGTTCAACAAGGCTTCGTTAATAATCAGAATGGTTATGCTGGCTACCGCAACTTCAGGCAGCAAGGGAACTATCAAGACAGACCTCCCTACAATGCTAGCGACAACCATAACCGAAACCAGAATAACCGCCCAGCTGGTCCAGCTCAGGATCAAAAGCCTAACCATCCGCCGGCAGGTGTCTATCAGCCACCGCACCGTAATTCGGGTAACTATGGGACTGCTCCTGGCAATCGCCAGAATCAATATTTGAATAACACCTATCCAGGGCAGCAGTACCAGAAGGAAAACAACGTCAGTGACCTGGACAAGAAGCTTAGTCAGATCATCACCAGACTCGATGATCATGACAGTCAGTTTAAAGCTCAAGCTCTTCTCAATCAAGAACAGATAGCAGCCGGTCAAAGAATTGAGCAGGCTGTGAACAACATCTCGAGCATGCTAGCATCTGGTCGACCATTTGGCCAACTTCCGAGCCAGACAGAGCCGAATCCGAGAAAGGAGCAAGCCAAGATGGTAACTGTTAAAAAATTACAACCTTATCTGCTGATGCTTGTTCTGTTTTACGCAGGATCGCTGAAACTCCAGAGAAGAAGGAAGCACTGGAAGTGGCTTCAAAGAAGGAAGATCCTCCTCTCGCACCGTATGTCGTGAAGCCTCCTTTTCCAAGAGCATTGCTGCCGAATGCAAGGATTGAGACTGGCATGAAGGGGAATAAAGAAGGATATCCTGATGCTCATTGTAAGAAACCTTCCTCTCCATATCCAGCTAAGTGTTCTGATCCTGGTTCTTTCACTCTACCTCTTGTCATTAATGATATTGAGATAGAACGTTGTTTGGTTGATCTGGGCGCGTCTGTTAATGTTATGCCAATGAGTCTATATGAAAAATTGAACCTAGGAGAACTGGAACCGCCTAGTATGCAACTTGTCTTTGCTGATAGATCACTTAAAACCCCTAGGGGAGAGATAAAAGACGTTGTTACTAAATGTGGTCCTTTCATGTTCTTAGCTGACTTTGTTATCATTGACACTAGTAAGGATGATTCTACCATTCTCATAGGACGATCTTTCATGGCTACTACTGGAATGCAAATTAACGTTCCAAATGGTTCTTTAACTTTGAGAGTTGGTAAAGAAACGATCACGTTCTGCCTTAAAGACGGAATGAAGTATAATCCCAAGAATGAAGAATTTCATTGTTTAGCTGTTGAAACTGTGGAGTTGACTCCGGTCAACTCCGTTACTGATAGCTCTTCTAGTGTGCCTAGATCAATTGCTGTTGCAGGTGCCGGATAGATTATCAAGCAGAAACCAAAATCTGCTCCTCAAAAGCCGCCAAATAAGAAGGAACTAAAAGCCTCTTCTAAGCCACCAAGCACAAAACCTAGCAGACCTCGGGGAAAGAATAAGAAGACGAAGACTCACATGGTCTGGAGACCAGTTGTGCCGCCACTTTCCATCAAGCCAGCTGCACCACCAATTCGTTCCAAGCTACCGGCATCGGAACAAGTATGGAAGGAGAAGCCGAAAGCATCTCATAAGGAAATACTGACGATCACCGATCCTGGTGATATCAAGCCGGAGGTTAAAGAAAAGAAGGAACTGATCGTTCTCATTTCATCCACTATCTTCCTTGTAGAAGATGATCTCTTGACAGAACTATTTGGACCATTCAAGATCACTAACCACCTTCCCGACGGACTTACCAAACTCTTACACGCGAACGAGAAGAAATTCATGCTCGCCGGAGAAGCCCCGAAGCTCTACTTTATGAACTCCGATGCTAGCATTAAGGAGAATCTGAGTTGGGATGTCTCCTAATATCGTCCAGATATCGTCCAGCTCAAAGACGTTAATAAAAGAGCGCTTCGTGGGAGGCAACCCACAGCTGGAGTCAGTTTTTCATTTGTGTCAACCTTAGTGTTTTAGAGTCGGTTCAGGGGAGCCAAAAGTGTCAGTTGTTTGATTTCTTATTTTTCGTGTGTAGTCTGTGTGTCATAGTGTCAATTGCAAGTCGTTTGAGGTCTCTCCGATTTTTGTGGATTTAACTGTGATTTTCTGAAGTTTGTCAGGATTGCGAAAATATTTTCAATCGTAGAGTTCAATATTTTCGGCGAAAATAACCCATGTTTTCGGTGAAAATTCTCTTTGAAATCCCACTGAGTTTTCCAGATGTTTTTGCTTCACATTTGTGGTGAAAACTATTCCACATTTTTGGCGAAAATTATTTTGAAAACCAGCAGTACTTTTTAACTAACATTTTCGGCGAAAACTTGCACCTATTTTCGCCGAAAATTCATTTGAAAATCAACCAACTATTCATTTTAAAATCCGGATTCACCCTCACTTTCCAATTTTCGAAACCGAAACCAAAAACCTCCCCCTCTGTTTAAAATAAACCCGCCGACCGCCACCCACACTCGCCGCCGCCGACCGCCGCCGCTCCCTTCCCCTTCCATTTCCGATCAATCCAAGCCCTAGAGCAGCCGAATCGGAGCTCTAAAGCTCTAGTTCACCCAAACCCTAAAATTTTCAATTTTTCACTGATTCCTCCCAATCCATTAATTTTTAGCATCCATGGCTTCAAGGTAAGTTGCAGAACTTTTCATTGCGAATCTTATGACATGTTGATTGCTGAATTTCGTCGGGGTTGACTTTCGGTTGACTTTTCGGTTTGCCTCGATTTGCGTGCTGACTGATTTCGTGTGAACTAGGTTAGCTAAACTTGTTGAACTGTTCTAGCATGCTTAAGGAGTGTTGTGCTTCATTTTCATATCGTTTGATCATGTGTTGCTATGCCTAAGCCCTATTCCTTGTGAGGTTGACTTTTGATAAATGTCGGTGTGACCGTGAACTGTTTTTGTTCATTTGGCTGCCTTTTATGCTCATTCTCATTCAGATTATTGTGTTTGCCATCTGAGAGCATATCATACCGTCATTCTCCGATTTGTGATAGTCTTGCCATGATTAGGGTTCAATGTTCTATTATGTTGACTTTTTGAATTTCGGTTTGACTTCTGAACTCTAATTGTGCTAATTCCATTATGGCTGTTCCTAAGCATGTATTTTCTTGTTTGTGATTACCAGTAAATCTGCTTTGCTTACCCCCACTCGGTTTTCCTCATTTCTTTGTGAAATTGAGTTTTTCGACTAAGTGTGGGGTTGGGTTTTAGTTTGACTAATCTGGTTTGTTTTCTTGTTTAGGAACACCACTTATGAGCGCAGGACCAAGCAGAGACTTGACGCCGCCTCGAGCTCTAGAGCCCCCGCTCCCGTCACACCCACCGTCCAGTGCCCTCTACCAGCATTCCCTGGCCGTACTAGGCACCATCGTACTGCTGCTCGTCTACCCGACTACTACTTTGAGTGCTACAAGAAGCTCGAGCATGTTCCGGGAGCTAATGTTCGACCACTTTCCATGGAGTCTCTCTTCGATCACGATGAGGACTACCACCAAAACGTGGACGACGCCCTGGCACCGGCCGGCCTCCTAGAGCTGACCACCATAGCTTCCGACTTCCCCAACGTCGCTCTCCAGGAGTTCTGGGCCACTTTTGATCTGGACGAGCACAAGAGGAGGCAGAGCAAGAAGGTCGTTTCCTTCTATCTTGGCGGGGTGTACAGGACCTTCACCTATGATGAGTTTGCAGCTCATCTAGGCATTCCCTACGAGCATTACCACGATCATCACCTCGGCTGGGCAAACGACGACGACGACGGAGAAGCATACCATGCACTCTGGAGCCACATGACTGGAGTGCCCGACGATCGTCTCACAGACCATAATTCAGTTAAGTCTCTCTCTCACCCTCTCTATAAATACATTCATATGGTTTGGCGTAGATCGCTATTATATGCTCCAGAGAAGGACCGCCACCATATAAGCAAGGAGGAACTTCTGCTTCTTCGCGCCATCCGGGAGAGCTACCCACTTCACCCTGGATGGGTGCTTGCTCGCATCTTCCGTCAGAAGACCAAGAGGAGGACGGCACCTCGCTCACTCCTGGGAGGCAACTTCATCGGCCGACTCATCATCTCCTTCGGCCTCAGCCACGAATATGGCCCGAACATCCCACGCCGCAGAGTACGCACCGTTGGAGGAGATTTGGCGGTCGAGTACGACCTCGAGCTGGACCTCAGTCCCCAGGTAGCAGCAGATCCTCCCCTCCAGAACGAGGATAAATCGGAGGAAGAAGATGATTCTGAGGAGTCTCAACCTGAGTACGAGCCAGAGTTTCATGACCATACTACCTCACCACACCATCAGGCAGGGTATGCACACCAGTCGCCGCCGGCCATCCCCAAATCCATACCAGGCGCCTCACCCGCACCCCGCGGATGTTGGAGAGCTGTATGAGCGACTGCAGGAGTGGCGCATCACCAATAACGCCACTAAAGAGGCGAGATGGACTATTATGCAGCAACATATGCACCGCGCTGATCGGCGGTATGAGGCACAGATGGTGTGGCCACGTCAGCTCGGCGATTTCCTCCACTTTCCACCTCCCGGCCCACCTGACCAGCAGTGATCGGGTTGTATTCCTTTTCTGGTCCTTTCTTTTTATTTATTCTTTTCGGATCTCGATCCCACTTTTTTCTGTGTGGATCCGGGACACTTGTCCCGGTTTCCTTTTTATGTTTCATTTGTTTTTGTTTTGTAGGTAGTAGGGAGATTCCCTTTGCTTCGCTTTGGTAGATTCCCTCCACTTCGAGGACCCGTGCTCATCCCCTACGCCAACCATCTCGATCCAGGTTCTTCTACTTCACTCTGAACTCTAGATTAGTCCTGTGAGGACACAACCCGATTTAAGTGTGGGGTAGGATGCTAGAGAACCTTGCATGAACTTGCATGAACTTGATTGCCCTTGATTGTGTTTTTGTGTGCCTCATGATTCCATTCCAGTCTCTCTAGCATTAGAATGGCTCAGTTCTTGATTTTTGATGTTAAGTTGTTGTTCAAACTTTCATAATGATGCTTAGACTGCTTAACCTAGAACTTGCGAACCAACTTGTATACTTTGATGCTAAATTGCCTGGTGAGAACAGAATTTTTAAAATCACACTTGTAGTTTGTAGCCTTGATTGCATGAAAATGACCGAATCCGACTAGCAAACCAACTGTGAGCTTTTGATCCATTGCACGTAACTTGCAATTTCAATTCAATTTTGAGTGGTTTTCTGTTTGCTTGAATGAGTTAGAATTTGCATGAGACCTACTCGAGACCACACGATGACACGAGTTCTAGAATGATAGGGCCACCTAGATTTAGCTACTAAGCCAGATAGCCTACCTAACGATAAATCCATTAGGTTTAAACCCTTGAGCTTGGCCTGTTCTTTCGGTTCGATATACATTACATCCATTTCCCATTCTTTCATTTCCCCGTTGATAACCTGTGGTTGTAATTCTAGATTGACCTACCGAAAGTCGGTTTGTGGTAACCTACATATAGCCATTAAATAGGTGGTCTTAGCTATTATGTCTAGACGTGTAAACCCTCTTAGCAACTAAAAGAAAAATCGGCACAAAGAAAAAGGAAAGAAGAAAAGAAGCAAGTTTTGAAAAAAAATGAAAAGAAGAAAACTCAGAAAAGCCAAAAAGTTTTTTAGTTCAATAAAACGTTCTTCTCTCTACAAATGGAAGAACGAAGTCAAAAGAAAAGTTAGAGAAAAAATTGTGTAAAGAAAAAATAATAAAAGTGTTAGGTTGCTTGAGGGTATCATAGGACGAGCGTTCATTATTCCACTCGTGTCTGGTTAGACGGTAGGAAGCCACAGATTAGATTCGAGGGAAGTTAGTCGAAAGCTACACCGCACCAAAGCCATCATCATACATTCCCATCATCCATCTCATTATAAACCCATGTAGTGTAGAATTCGTTACAGTCCTAGCAGGGAAGTCCTTCTTGACTGGTTACTCGTGTTGTCACTGTGGTGGAGATGTGGTTGAATTGCAAACTTATGACAGAATTCAGTAACAGAAAATGATTGAGAGCAGAAACACGTCCTTAAACACAGAGAGTGAGAGTTCCCCATTGTACTAAATATTTCCTGTGTGAGGAGTCTGGTCGGTCAGGTCAAATTCGTGCATAATTGGTTGCTACTACTTGTCGTGTGCAGTTTATTAGTGAGACCAGGTAGTTTGGCTGATCTGTATGCATGTTAGGTTTCCTGTTCTAGGATCTATCTGTCTAATAATTCATTGTGTTTGATTGAACCCTAATTTAATCGATCTTATCATTTGTGAACATGAGCGTTTCTATTCAGTTTGCTTGAGGACAAACAAAAGCTTAAGTGTGGGGTATTTTGATGACACTCGATTTGACGTGATTATCAGCCTCATTTAAGCGACATTCCCTTGCTTAAGACATGGTTTTAGGGGTAAAATAGCGAATATTCACTCAACTACCCTATTTCCTACCGATTTGGTTACTTTGGCCCTTTTTGGGTCTATTTGATGGTTTTCTAGTGTTTTTTGTGAAAGCACAGATTTTTGCCAGCATTTACGTAGCCATGGATGTATTCAAGACCTCAAGGAGTGAACCAGAAATCAAACCGAATTCAGAACCGAAGATCCAACTGCCCAGCACAATATTTTTGCCGAAAAGACTAGGATTTCGGCGAAAATACCTTCAGAAACTCACAGGCTGATTTACACTGACGTTTTCGGCGAAAATTTCCTTAAGTTTTCAGCCGAAAATCATAGAAGAAATCAAACAGAGGATTTTAACTAAATTTTTCGGCGAAAATTACTTTATATTTTCGCCGAAAATATCTTCCAAATCCGGCGCTGTATTGGAAACCCTAAGCGTACCTATTTAAAGATAAGCAGCCGGCAGCCAAAGGGGAGAGACGAATCATTGTTCATATTTTCACAAATCAGACTTTTGAGAGTCAGTCGACTCTAGGGTCGATAGATAGAGTTTAGAGAGTTCGAAGATCCGTGGAGAGATTGTAACGCCATCCTTCCACCTCGGAGAGCTCGGAGCTTAAAGTTGAAGATCCAGGAGATTGAAGCTTCACGGGAGTCGTCAGAATTAGGTTTTTCAGTTCTTATCTGTTCTTCCTCTGTATGATGATCTTCATTGTTGCCTTTGATTCTCTTGTTTCCGATATGAGTAACTGAACTTGAAAAACCCTAAGTGACCCAGGGCTTTAAAGCGGTCACGGATCGGCGGTAATTAGATTCGAAGTTCAATCAGTTTCTCTTTGCATGTTTGATTCGTTCTTCATTGTTCATGTTTCTTGTCTGGATTGATTCCCTAGATTAGATTCTTGTTAAGCTCAGGATAGAAGCGAACGTTCGCCTTATTTTAGAACATCGAATTGAACAATTAACCTTATAATTGGAGCGTGCCTTTCGTAGGAACCGGTTAGGGTTAATCCACTGCAAGAGTAACTCATTAATCATTAGTAATTGCACCAGTTAATTAAGTCGTTGCAAGAGGCGACCGTACCCGGGCGGCTAGTTAATCTTGGTAGTTAGAACGGATAGAGCGAACGTTCGCCGGTCTTAAACCTAAGGGTAAGGAGTTATGGTGGTGTCTTAGTAATTGATTGAATTAGAATTGAAAACCCTGGTCTTGTGATTGCCGTTGCTCTGGTGATCTAAGGGGGATTCGAAATCTAAGTTCGTCTATCTTCTCGTTAGTCAACCTTTTTACTTTTTCTATCTTTTATTTTTCCTTTGTTTATTAGATTAGAAGTCGTGGAACTCACACCACGCACTAAGTGCTTAAACCTGAGTAATTTGCCAGCTTCTTTGAGTAGTCAAGAAGAAGAGACCTCGAGTAGAATATGATCTAGTCTACCTTGGTAGATTAGTTATTTGATACCGCTAATACTGCAGCTATCAAATTGGCGCCGTTGCCGGGGACTCTTCTAATTGTTTGAAAGAAGAGTTGGCAAATTATTCTTCTACCTTTCATGATTTACCTGGGTAGTGTTTTTGAGTTTTAATTGTGCAGGATTACAGGTGGGATGACCAGTACCAAGGGTGGTACATCAATGAAGCACCATATATTGAAGACTCCCAAGAGATGGATTTACACACTTATGAGCATCAACAATGTATGGCAATCACCCAAGCCGCGATCGACAACCTCCAATCAATGAACGATGCTGCTGATACAAGGAACGCCGAGCTCAAGCGACTAGTGCAATTAATGGAAGAAGATGCTCAAAAGCATTTCGAAGAAGAGCCAGAAGTTGCACACGACCAGCAAATTCATCAAGAGGTGTATATACCGGCTCATTAGCATCGACAACAGACGGCAAGAGTAGAATCCGCCTTGGATGATCTCCTTTCGATTATACAAGCTCGTAACGTGATGGATGTCGAGCTCGAGCAACCAAATCCACTAATGGAAGAAGATGCTCAAGAGCTGTATGAAGATGAACATGACAATCTCATTGATGACTATTGCGAGCCAGAAGCATCTGATGAAGAATCCTTGGCGGTGGTGGTTGATGAAGACATAGAGCCAATCCATCTTGAAGTTGAAGCTGAAGAGGAGCAGATAGAGATTGAGGAGATACCCTCACCTACACTTCCACCGAGTCAACCTGTAGAGAAGATGGAGCTCATTGAACATGCCACGCCGTACTACCTCTTTCCTCCTCCAGAAGGAGAATTCAAGAAGAACTGGTCATCCAACCAAGATCGCGATCTATTGGAACACTACCGGTTACATCACCCTTCTGGAGTACTACATGGCACTCAACCGCACACCTTGAAGAAGATGATTGACTTCAAGGAACTCCTAAGTTGGGGTCCCTAACAGGTACCGTCCGGCTCAAGGACGTTAAAAGAGAGCGCTTTGTGGGAGGCAACCCACGGCTGGAGTCCGTTTTTGAATTTTTGAGTCAGTCTTTTCGTCGTTCGAGTCAGGTTCGGGGGAGCCAAAGTGTCAGTTTGTTTGATTTATTATTTTTCGTGTAGAGTCTGCGTGTCGTAGTGTCAGTCGCAAGTTGATTGAGGTCGTTCCGATTTTGTGGATTTAACTGTGATTTTCTGAAGTTTGCTGGATTTGCGAAAATATTTTCACCCGAGTAGTTCAAAATTTTCGGCGAATATTCAACCTCATTTTCGGCGAAATCGCCTTTTGGTTTTCACTGAACCTCCCTGTTTCATATTTTCGGTCCGAAATTTATAATGTTTTCGGCGAAATTGAACTTGAAAACCAGGTAGTGATTTTAACGCTTATTTTCGGCGAAAACATATGGTTACTTTCGGCGAAAACACACTTGAAAAACCGGCAGTGCATTTGAACTAAAATTTTTGGCGAAAACACCCTCTTATTTTCGCCGAAAACTATTTTGAAAACCACCCAATCCTCTACTTAAAGAGAGTCAAAATATTTTCAAAATTCCCCTAACCGTCTTTGTTTGACTTTTATTATGTGTGGATCCGGGACACTTGTCCCGGTATCCTTTTGATCTTTTTGTTGTTTTTGTTTTGTAGGAACTCGAGTAGCTACTCTGCTCTGCTCCGGACGCTCCGTTTTCATCCCCTACACCGACCATCTCGTCACAGGTTCTTTGTATCTCTCTACTCTAGTTTAGTCCTGTGAGGACACAGAACCGTTTAAGTGTGGGGTAGGATTCTAGGATTATGCATGATCTTGTTTGATTTTCTGTGATTCCGTGGTTCAATTTTAAAATTTCTCTTGCATAGAATTGCTCAATTCTTGACTTTTGATGTTAAATTGACTTCAATTTTGAACAATGACGTCTAGACTGTTCCACTTAGAACCTGTAACCAACGTGTCGAAACTGATATTAAATGAGTCTAGGTCAGAACAGATCATAAATCACTTCAGTAGTTGAAACTTGAATTAATTGAATTGATTGGTTTGTTAATAACAAAGCTCGATAACACCGTTCTAAGATGATAGATGCTAGCTTCTCCCATGTTTTTTCACTCCATATTTGTTCACCTGTGATTGTGGCTAGAGATTAGACGGAAATCCAATTCGAAATCTCGTGTAAAAAGTTATAACTAGCTAGGATCAGGTGGCTAAATTGTTAAATCAAGTGTTTGAGTGGTGAAATTCGAGTTGTGCAAATCAATATAAAGTTCTTTAAAGTGCTGAAAAAAAAAGCTAGGCAAGCCCGACACCTAAGTGAAGTGTTCGGGTTGAGCACTAGCATAAGCACAAATACTGTGAGCTAGGCAGGTCCAACACCTAAGTGAAGTGTTTGGTATCGAGCACTAGTATGCAGTAAATCAATTGAAGGAAGAAATTGAACTTGAAATAAATCATTGTTTAAATAGGTCCTAGCTAGAACATGCAACGTACAGATCTAGAAACGGATGAAGTCGAGTCGATAGCCGCGTCACTTTTCCTACCTCCGCGTCCACATCATGGCTAGAGCTTAAAGTCTTTTTTTATTAGAATTGGTGTTATCGTAGTCGGTTAATTATGATTAATTGTTTTGCCAAGAAACGAGCTTTGTTAAAACCACTACTTGAAGTGTGCAGAAATTAGTGAGATCGAAAACTTGTTTGGTTGATGTTCTTACATGTGTAGGTTAAGTTTCTACGTGGAACAGTCTAAACCAAATTGTTAGAATTGAATCTCAGTTTAATCTCATGTCATTTGTAAATTTGAGTATGTTCTAGTTCGGTTTGCTTGAGGACAAGCAAAAGCTTAAGTGTGGGGTATTTGATGACACTCGATTTGACGTGATTATCAGCCTCATTTAAGCGACATTCCCTTTCTTGAAACATGGTTTTAGGGGTAAAATAGCGAATATTCACTCAACTACCCTATTTCCTACCGATTTGGTTACTTTGGCCCTTTTTGGGTCTATTTGATGGTTTTCTAGTGTTTTTATGAAAGCACAGATTTTTGCCAGCATTTACGTAGCCATGGATGTATTCGAGACCTCAAGGAGTGAACCAAAAATCAAACCGAATTCAGAACCGAAGATCCAACTGCCCAGCACAATATTTTCGCCGAAAAGACTAGGATTTCGGCGAAAATACCTTCAGAAACTCACAGGCTGATTTACACCGAAGTTTTCGGCAAAAATTTCCTTAAGTTTTCGCCGAAAATCATAGAAGAAATCAAACAGAGGATTTTAACTAAAGTTTTCGGCGAAAATTACTTTATATTTTCGCCGAAAATATCTTGCAAATCCGGCGCTGTATTGGAAACCCTAAGCGTACCTATTTAAAGAGAAGCAGCCGGCAGCCAAAGGGGAGAGACGAATCATTGTTCATATTTTCACAAATCAGACTTTTGAGAGTCAGCCGACTCTAGGGTCGATAGATAGAGTTTAGAGAGTTCGAAGATCCGTGGAGAGATTGTGACGCCATCCTTCCACCTCGGAGAGCTCGGAGCTTAAAGTTGAAGATCCAGGAGATTGAAGCTTGACGGGAGTCGTCAGAATTAGGTTTTTCAGTTCTTATCTGTTCTTCCTCTGTATGATGATCTTCATTGTTGCCTTTGATTCTCTTGTTTCCGATATGAGTAACTGAACTTGAAAAACCCTAAGTGACCCAGGGCTTTAAAGCGGTCACGGATCGGCGGTAATTAGATTCGAAGTTCAAGCAGTTTCTCTTTGCATGTTTGATTCGTTCTTCATTGTTCATGTTTCTTGTCTGGATTGATCCCCTAGATTAGATTCTTGTTAAGCTCAGGATAGAAGTGAACGTTCGCCTTACTTTAGAACATCGAATTGAACAATTAACCTTATAATTGGAGCGTGCCTTTCGTAGGAACCGGTTAGGGTTAATCCACTGCAAGAGTAACTCATTAATCATTAGTAATTGCACCAGTTAATTAAGTCATTGCGAGAGGCGACCGTACCCGGGCGGCTAGTTAATCTTGGTAGTTAGAACGGATAGAGCGTACGTTCGCCGGTCTTAAACCTAAGGGTAATGAGTTATGGTGGTGTCTTAGTAATTGATTGAATTAGAATTGAAAACCGCTGGTCTTGTGATTGTCGTTGCTCTGGTGATCTAAGGGGATTCGAAATCTAAGTTCGTCTATCTTCTCGTTAGTCAACCTTTTTACTTTTTCTGTCTTTTATTTTTCCTTTGTTTATTAGATTAGAAGTCGTGGAACTCACACCACGCACTAAGTGCTTAAACCTGAGTAATTTGCCAGCTTCTTTGAGTAGTGAAGAAGAAGAGACCTCGAGTAGAATACGATCCAGTCTACCTTGGTAGATTAGTTATTTGATACCGCTAATACTGCAGCTATCAAATTGGCGCCGTTGCCGGGGACTCTTCTAATTGTTTGAAAGAAGAGTTGGCAAATTATTCTTCTACCTTTCATGATTTACCTGGGTAGTGTTTTTGAGTTTTAATTGTGCAGGATTACAGGTGGGATGACCAGTACCAAGGGTGGTACATCAATGAAGCACCATATATTGAAGACTCCCAAGAGATGGATTTACACACTTATGAGCATCAACAATGGATGGCAATCACCCAAGCCGCGATCGACAACCTCCAATCAATGAACGATGCTGCTGATACAAGGAACGCCGAGCTCAAGCGACTAGTGCAATTAATGGAAGAAGATGCTCAAAAGCATTTCGAAGAAGAGCCAGAAGTTGCACACGACCAACAAATTCATCAAGAGGTGTATATACCGGCTCATCAGCATCGACAACAGACGGCAAGAGTAGAATCCGCCTTGGATGACTCCTTTCGATTATACAAGCTCGTAACGTGATGGATGTCGAGCTCGAGCAACCAAATCCACTAATGGAAGAAGATTCTCAAGAGCTGTATGAAGATGAACATGACAATCTCATCGATGACTATTGCGAGCCAGAAGCATCTGATGAAGAATCCTTGGCGGTGGTGGTTGATGAAGACATAGAGCCAATCCATCTTGAAGTTGAAGCTGAAGAGGAGCACATAGAGATTGAGGAGATACCCTCACCTACACTTCCACCGAGTCAACCTGTAGAGAAGATGGAGCTCATTGAACATGCCACGCCGTACTACCTCTTTCCTCCTCCAGAAGGAGAATTCAAGAAGAACTGGTCATCCAACCAAGATCGCGATCTATTGGAACACTACCGGTTACATCACCCTTCTGGAGTACTACATGGCACTCAACTGCACACTTTGAAGAAGATGATTGACTTCAAGGAACTCCTAAGTTGGGGTCCCTAATAGGTACCATCCGGCTCAAGGACGTTAAAAGAGAGCGCTTTGTGGGAGGCAACCCACGGCTGGAGTCCGTTTTTGAATTTTTGAGTCTGTCTTTTCGTTGTTCGAGTCAGGTTCGGGGGAGCCAAAGTGTCAGTTTGTTTGATTTATTATTTTTCGTGTAGAGTCTGCGTGTCGTAGTGTCAGTCGCAAGTTGATTGAGGTCGTTCCGATTTTTGTCGATTTAACTGTGATTTTCTGAAGTTTGCTGGATTTGCGAAAATATTTTCACCCGAGTAGTTCAAAATTTTCGGCGAATATTCAACCTCATTTTCGGCGAAATTGCCTTTTGGTTTTCACTGAACCTCCCTGTTTCATATTTTCGGTCCGAAATTTATAATGTTTTCGGCGAAATTGAACTTGAAAACCAGGTAGTGATTTTAACGCTTATTTTCGGCGAAAACATATGGTTACTTTCAGCGAAAACACACTTGAAAAACCGGCAGTGCATTTGAACTTAAATTTTTGGCGAAAACACCGTCTTATTTTCGCCGAAAACTATTTTGAAAACCACCCAATCCTCCACTTAAAGAGAGTCAAAATATTTTCAAAATTCCCCTAACCGTCTTTGTTTGACTTTTATTATGTGTGGATCCGGGACACTTGTCCCGGTATCCTTTTGATCTTTTTGTTGTTTTTGTTTTGTAGGAACTCGAGTAGCTACTCCGCTCTTCTCCGGACGCTCCGTTTTCATCCCCTACACCGACCATCTCGTCACAGGTTCTTTGTATCTCTCTACTCTAGTTTAGTCCTGTGAGGACACAGAACCGTTTAAGTGTGGGGTAGGATTCTAGGATTATGCATGATCTTGTTTGATTTTCTGTGATTCCGTGGTTCAATTTTAAAATTTCTCTTGCATAGAATTGCTCAATTCTTGACTTTTGATGTTAAATTGACTTCAATTTTGAACAATGACGTCTAGACTGTTCCACTTAGAACCTGTAACCAACGTGTCGAAACTGATATTAAATGAGTCTAGGTCAGAACAGATCATAAATCACTTCAGTAGTTGAAACTTGAATTAATTGAATTGATTGGTTTGTTAATAACAAAGCTCGATAACACCGTTCTAAGATGATAGATGCTAGCTTCTTTCATGTTTTTTCACTCCATATTTGTTCACCTGTGATTGTGGCTAGAGATTAGACGGAAATCCAATTCGAAATCTCGTGTAAAAAGTTATAACTAGCTAGGATCAGGTGGCTAAATTGTTAAATCAAGTGTTTGAGTGGTGAAATTCGAGTTGTGCAAATCAATATAAAGTTCTTTAAAGTGCTAAAAAAAAAGCTAGGCAAGCCCGACACCTAAGTGAATTGTTCGGGTTGAGCACTAGCATAAGCACAAATACTGTGAGCTAGGCAGGTCCAACACCTAAGTGAAGTGTTTGGTATCGAGCACTAGTATACAGTAAATCAATTGAAGGAAGAAATTGAACTTGAAATAAATCATTGTTTAAATCGGTCCTAGCTAGAACATGCAACGTACATATCTAGAAATGGATGAAGTCGAGTCGATAGCCGCGTCACTTTTCCTACCTCCGCGTCCACATCATGGCTAGAGCTTAAAGTCTTTTTTTATTAGAATTGGTGTTATCGTAGTCGGTTAATTATGATTAATTGTTTTGCCAAGAAACGAGCTTTGTTAAAACCACTACTTGAAGTGTGCAGAAATTAGTGAGATCGAAAACTTGTTTGATTGATGTTCTTACATGTGTAGGTTAAGTTTCTACGTGGAACAGTCTAAACCAAATTGTTAGAATTGAATCTCAGTTTAATCTCGTGTCATTTGTAAATTTGAGTATGTTCTAGTTCAGTTTGCTTGAGGACAAGCAAAAGCTTAAGTGTGGGGTATTTGATGACACTCGATTTGACGTGATTATCAGCCTCATTTAAGCGACATTCCCTTTCTTGAAACATGGTTTTAGGGGTAAAATAGCAAATATTCACTCAACTACCCTATTTCCTACCGATTTGGTTACTTTGGCCCTTTTTGGGTCTATTTGATGGTTTTCTAGTGTTTTTGTGAAAGCACAGATTTTTGCCAGCATTTACGTAGCCATGGATGTATTCAAGACCTCAAGGAGTGAACCAGAAATCAAACCGAATTCAGAACCGAAGATCCAACTGCCCAGCACAATATTTTCGCCGAAAAGACTATGAGGATTTCAGCGAAAATACCTTCAGAAACTCACAGCCTGATTTACACTGAAGTTTTTGGCGAAAACTTCCTTAAGTTTTCGCCGAAAATCATAGAAGAAATCAAACAGGGGATTTTAACTAAAGTTTTCGGCGAAAATTACTTTATATTTTCTCCAAAAATATCTTCCAAATCCGGCGCTGTATTGGAAACCCTAAGCGTACCTATTTAAAGAGAAGCAGCCGGCAGCCAAAGGGGAGAGACGAATCATTATTCATATTTTCACAAATCAGACTTTTGAGAGTCAGCCGACTCTAGGGTCGATAGATAGAGTTTAGAGAGTTCGAAGATCCGTGGAGAGATCGTGACGCCATCCTTCCACCTCGGAGAGCTCGGAGCTTAAAGTTGAAGATCCAGGAGATTGAAGCTTCACGGGAGTCGTCAGAATTAGGGTTTTCAGTTCTTATCTGTTCTTCCTCTGTATGATGATCTTCATTGTTGCCTTTGATTCTCTTGTTTCCGATATGAGTAACTGAACTTGTAGAGCTTAATTAGATGAACCCTAAGTGACCCAGGGCTTTAAAGCGGTCACGGATCGGCGGTAATTAGATTCGAAGTTCAATCAGTTTCTCTTTGCATGTTTGATTCGTTCTTCATTGTTCATGTTTCTTGTCTGGATTGATCCCCTAGATTAGATTCTTGTTAAGCTAAGGATAGAAGCGAACGTTCGCCTTACTTTAGAACATCGAAATGAACAATTAACCTTATATTTGGAGCGTGCCTTTCGTAGGAACCGGTTAGGGTTAATCCACTGCAAGAGTAACTCATTAATCATTAGTAATTGCACCAGTTAATTAAGTTGTTGCGAGAGGCGACCGTACCCGGGCGGCTAGTTAATCTTGGTAGTTAGAACGAATAGAGCGAACGTTCGCCGGTCTTAAACCTAAGGGTAAGGAGTTATGGTGGTGTCTTAGTAATTGATTGAATTAGAATTGAAAACCGCTGGTCTTGTGATTGTCGTTGCTCTGGTGATCTAAGGGGGATTCAAAATCTAAGTTCGTCTATCTTCTCGTTAGTCAACCTTTTTACTTTTTCTTTCTTTTATTTTTCCTTTGTTTATTAGATTAGAAGTCGTGGAACTCACACCACGCACTAAGTGCTTAAACCTGAGTAATTTGCCAGCTTCTTTGAGTAGTCAAGAAGAAGAGACCTCGAGTAGAATACGATCTAGTCTACCTTGGTAGATTAGTTATTTGATACCGCTAATACTGCAGCTATCAAAAAACAGCCGGCGGACCATCCATTTACACTAAGATTTTCGGCGAAAAAATTAGGCTAGATTCGGCGGTTTAGGGTTAAGTATAAATACTTAACCGGCGGCCCAAATTAGAAGGGGTATGAATACAGATGATAATTACCAACTAATACCAAACTTCAGAATTCTCTCAAGTTCTGGAGCAGAGAGTTTAGAGTCCGAAGAGCCGGAAAGAGATCGTGACGCCATCCCTTCCATCTCGAAGACTCGAAGCTAGGATTGCAGTTTACCGAAGATCAAAGTCTGCCAGAGTCGTCTGAATTAGGTTTTTCAGATTCTTTTATGTTCTTCCTCTGGATGATGAACTCTTTCTTTATCTTTGATTCTTTTGTGATAAACATGAGTAGCTAAACTCTTAGAGCTTAGACTAGATGAACCCTAAGTGACCCAGGGCTTTAAAGCGGTCACGGATCGGCGGTAATTAGATTCAAAGTTCAATCAGTTTCTCTTTCATGTTTGATTTTTTCTTCATTGTTCATGTTTCTTGTCTGGATTGATCACCTAGATTAGATTCTGGTTAAGCTAAGGATAGAAGTGAACGCTCGCCTTACTTTAAAACATCAAATCGAACAATTAA
This sequence comes from Linum lewisii, assembly GCA_034768395.1. Lineage (NCBI taxonomy): Eukaryota > Viridiplantae > Streptophyta > Magnoliopsida > Malpighiales > Linaceae > Linum > Linum lewisii. The sequence goes on from CM068302.1 coordinate 42,379,503, forward strand.
CCTTATAATTGGAGTGTGCCTTTCGTAGGAACCGGTTAGGGTTAATCCACTGCTAGAGTAACTCATAAATCGTTAGTAATTCCACCAGTTAGTTAAGTCGTTGTGAGAGGCGACCGTACCCGGGCGACTAATTAATCTTGGTAGCTAGAACGGATGGAGCGAACGTTCGTCGGTCTTAAACCTAAGGGTCAGGAGTTATGGTGGTGTCTTAGAATTGATTGAATGAGAATCGAAATCCGCTGATCTGTTGATTGCCAATGCTCTGGTGAACGAAGGGGGATTCAAAGTCTAAGTTCGTCTGTCATTTCTGTTTTAATCAACCAATTTCCATTTTGTTCTTAGTTTCAATTTTTAATTTTTCTACGTTTCTTAGAATTAGAAGTCGTGGAACTCACACCACGCACGAAGTGCTTAAACCTGAGTAATTTGCTAGCTTATTTTTGTATTCAATCATTAGAAGGCCCGTGGAATACGATCTACCCTAGCTTGTTAGCTTTGTTAGTTATTTGTTTGAACCAGGACAACGATTCGGAGGTTCACTAGTTCTTCTCCCTACATCTGGAAGAACGAAGACAAAAAGAAAATTTAGAAAAAAATGTGTGTAAAGAAAATAAAGTGCTAGGTTACTTGAGGGTATCATAGGACGAGCATACACCATTCCAATCGTGTCTGGTTAGACGGTGGGAAGCCATAGGCTAGATTCGAGGGAAGTTAGTCGAAAGCTGCACCGCACCAAAGCCATCATCATACATTCCCATCATCCATCTCATTATAAACCCTTGTAGTGTAGAATTCGTTACAGTCCTAGCAGGGAAGTCATTCTTGACTAGTTCTTCGTGTTATCATAGTGGTGGAGATGTGGTCGAATTGCAAACTTATGACAGAATTCAGTACCAGAAAATGATTGAGAGCAAAGACACGTCCTTAAACACAGAGAGTGAGAGTTTCCCTTGTACTAAATATTTCCTGTGTGAGGAATCTGGTTGGTCAAGTCAAATTCGTGCATAATTGGTTAATATTACTCGTCGTGTGCAGTTTTTAGTGAGACCAGGTTGTTTGGCTGATTAGTATGCATGTTAGGTTTCTTGTTCTAGGAATTACCTGTCTAATAATTCATTGTGTGTGCTTGAACTCCAATTTAACTACTCTTCTCATTTGTGAACGTGAGCGTTTCTATTCAGTTTGCTTGAGGACAAGCAAAACCTTAAGTGTGGGGTATTTTCATGACACTCGATTTGACATGATTATCAGCCTCATTTAAGCGACATTTCCTTGCTTAAGACATGGTTTTTAGGGTAGAATAGCGAATATTCACTCAACTGCTCTATATCGTGCCATTTGTGTTACTTTGGCGCTTTACGGGTCTATTTGATGGTTTTCTAGTGTTTTCATGCTAGCACAGGTTTTTGCCGTCAAATATAGTAGCCAATGACGTGTCTAAGGCATTGGAAACCCGGAGAATCGCACCGAAACCAACCAAAGAAGTCAATCGAGTCAACCAAAATCCTACCTCAATTTACACTTGAGTTTTCGGCGAAAACTCCAGAAGAAATCGGCTGAGCATCACAAGAGGAAGTTTTCGGTGAAAACCCCAAGTTCTCGGCGAAAAATCTGAGTCCCAAAATTACAGGAGAAACAGCCGGGAGATCAGTCAATTTACAAAGAAGTTTTCGGCGAAAACTCCGGGCAAAATCCGGCAGTTTTAGGGTTAAGTATAAATACTTAACCGGCGGCCCAACTTCGGGAGACAATCATAAATTTCAAAACTTTGACGAGTTCGAGACCAAAGAAGTTCGAGAGAACAGAGTTGAAGAGTTCGAAGAGCTAGGAAGATATCGTGACGCCATCCCTTCATCTCGGAGACTCGGAGCTAGGATTGAAGATTACCGGAGAGCGAAGCTTAATTAGGTTTTACAGTTTATATCTATTCTCCCTTTTCATGATGAACTCTGTCTTTGTCTTTGATTCTTTTGTTATGAACATGAGTAGCTAAACTCGTAGAGCTTAGACTAGATGAACCCTAAGTGACCCAGGGCTTTAAAGTGGTCACGGATCGGCGGTGATTAGATTCAAAGTTCAATCAATTTCTCTTTCATGTTTGATTTGTTCTTCGTTGTTTTTGTTTTTTGTCAGGATTGATCACCTAGATTAGATTCTTGTTAAGCTAAGGATAGAAGCAAACGCTCGCTTTACTTTAAAACATCAAATTGAACAATTAACCTATTCATTGGAGTGTGCCTTTCGTAGGAACCGGTTAGGGTTAATCCACTGCAAGAGTAACTCATAAATCGTTAGTAATTCCACCAGTTAGTTTAGTCGTCGAAAGAGGCGACCGTACCCGGGCGACTACTTAATCTTGGTGGCTAGATCGGATAGAGCGAACATTCGCCAGTCTTAAACCTAAGGGTCAGGAGTTATGCTGGTGTCTTAGAATTGATTGAACAAGAATCGAAATCCACTGATCTGTTGATTGCCAATGCTCTGGTGAACTAAGGGGGATTCAAAGTCTAAGCTTGTCTATCGTCTTTGTTAAGTGAACCAATCTTTCAATCTGTCTTTCAGTTTAGTTTTTAATTTCCTTGCATTTTCTAGAATTAGAAGTCGTGGAACTCACATCACGCACAACCTGTTAAACTTGAGTAATCTGCCTTTATATTTGAGTAAACGATTATTAGAAGACCCGTGGAATATGATCTACTTAGCTTTCCATCTTGGTAGTATTTGATATCGCTAAAACTGCAATCATCATCAATACCGATGCAAGGTGAAAGAAGTGGATGGAAATGTGAAAGATGGAAAGTAGAAGAATAAGATGTCAGTTCTTCTTTCGAACAATCAAAAGAAGTCCCCGGCAACGGCGCCAATTTGATGAACCGTCGTAGAGCGGAGAGCAAATAACTACCAAGCTGGAAGCTAGGGTAGATCATATTCCACGGGTCTTCTAATGACCGATTACTCAAATATAAAAGCAAATTACTCAAATTTAACACTTTGTGCGTGGTGTGAGTTCCACGACTTCTAATTCTAAGAAATGCACGGAAATTAAAAATTAAAACTGAAAACAGGTTGAAAGATTGGTTGATTAAACAAAGATGACAGACAATCTTAGACTTTGAATCCCCCTTCGTTCACCAGAGCATTGGCAATCAACAGATCAGTGGATTTCGATTCTCGTTCAATCAATTCTAAAACACCACCATAACTCCTTACCCTTAGGTTTAAGACTGGCGCACGTTCGCTCTATCCGATCTAGCTACCAAGATTAATTAGCCGCCCGGGTACGGTCGCCTCTCGCAACGCCTTAACTAACTGGTGCAATTACTAACGATTTATGAGTTACTCTTGCAGTGGATTAACCCTAACTGGTTCCTACGAAAGGCACACTCCAATAATTAGGTTAATTGTTTGATTTGATGTTTTAAACTAAGGCGAGCGTTCGCTTCTATCCTTACCTTAACCAGAATCTAATCTAGGTGATCAATCCAGACATCAAAGACAAAGATAGAGTTCATCTTTAACAGAGGAAGAACAGAAAAGGATCTGAAAAACCTAATTAAGACGACTCCGGCAGAACTTCGATCTCCGGTAATCTGCAATCCTAGCTCCGAGTCTTCGAGATGGCATCACGATCTCTTCCTGGCTCTTCGAACTCTAAACTCTACTCCAGAACTCTTGAGAATCCTTGAAGTATTTGGTATTAGTTGGTATTATGTGATATACCTCAGTTATGGGCTACCAGTTAAGTATTTATACCTAACCCTAATACCGTCGGATTTTGCCTGGAATTTTCGCCAAAAACCTAAGGGATTTTTCGCTAAAAATTACTTTGTAAATGGGTTGACCGCTCGGCTGAATTCTCCTGTGATTTTCGGACCGCCGGTTCTCGGCGAAAACTTGGTGTTTTGGCCAAAAAGTTCTTCTTGAAAGTTCTGCCAATTTCTTCATGAGTTTTCGCCGAAAACTCCAAGGGATTTTCGCCGAAAACTTCTTTGTAAATGGGAGCAGGATTTGGTTCGACTTGATTGACTCCTTGGATCGATTCCGGTGCGATTCCTCGAGGTTCCAACGCCTTAGACACGTCCTTGGCTACTATATTTGATGGCAAAAACCTGTGCTAACATGAAAACACTAGAAAACCATCAAATAGACCCGAAACGGGCCAAAGTAACACAAATGGCACGAGATAGAGTAGTTGAGTGAATATTCGCTATTCTACCCTAAAATCCATGTCTTAAGCAAGGAAATGTCAAGTGTCATCAAAATACCCCACACTTAAGCTTTTGCTTGTCCTCAAGCAAACTGAATAGAAACGCTAATGTTCACAAATGATAAGATTTATTAAATTGGAGTTCAATCAAACACAATGAATTATTAGACAGATAATTCCTAGAACAGGAAACCTAACATGCATACTGATCAACCAAACAACCTGGTCTCACTAAAAACTGCACACGATGAGTAATAGCAACCAATTATGCACAAATTTGACCTGACCGACCAGACTCCTCACACAGGAAATATTTAGTAAACGGGGAACTCTCGCTCTCTGTGTTTAAGGACGTGTTTCTGCTCTCAATCATTTTTTGTTACTGAATTATGTCATAAGTTTGCAATTCGACCACATCTCCACGACTGTGACAACACGAGTAACTAGTCAAGAAGGACTTCCCTGTTAGGACTGTAACGAATTCTACACTGCAAGGGTGTATGATGCGATGGATGATGGGAATGTATGATGATGGCTTTGGTGCGGTGTAGCTTTCGACTAACTTCCCTCGAATCTAGCCTATGGCTTCCTACCGTCTAACTAGACACGGGTGGAATAGTCAACGCTCATCCTATGATACCCTCAAGCAACCTAGCACTTTATTTTCTTTACACATTTTTTCTTTTGAATTTCTTTTGACTTCGTTCTTCCATATGTAGGGAGAAGAACGTTTATTTGAACTAAAAACTTGAAACTTTTCTGATTTTTCTACTTTTCTTTTTTTCGACATTTCTTTTGTTTTTCTTTGTCTCTCTTTTTTTTCTAATTTTTTTCTTTGTGCCATTTCTTTCTTTTAGTTGCTAGAGGGGTTTACACGTTTGGACATAATAGCTAAGACCACATGTTTAATGGCTATAGGCAGGTTACCACAAACCGACTTCCGGTAGGTCAATCTAGAACTACAACCACAGGGGATCAATGGGGAATGAAAGAATGGAAATGGCTGCAATGTACATCAAACCGAAAGAACAGGCCAAGCTCAAGGGTTTAAACCTAATGGATTTATCATTTGGTAGGCTATCTGGCTTAGTAGCTGAATGTAGGTGCCCCTATCATTCTAGAACTTGTGTCATCGTGTGGTCTCAAAAGGTCTCATGCAAATTCTAACTCATTCAAGCAAACATAAAATTACTCAAAAAGAATTGAAATTGCAAGTTACGTGCAATGGATCAAAAGCTCACAGTTGGTTTGCTAGTCGGATTCGGTCATTTTCATGCAATCAAGGCTACAAACTACAAGTGTGATTTTATAAAAAATTTTGTTCTAACCATGCAATTTAGCATCAAAGTAAACATGTTGGTTCTCAAGTTCTAGGTTAAGCAGTCTAAGCATCATTATGAAAGATTGAACAACAACTTAACATCAAAAATCAAGAACTGAGCCATTATAATGCTAGAGAGACTAGACAGGAATCACGAGGCACACAAAAACACAATCAAGGGCAATCAAGTTCAGGCAAGGTTCTCTAGCATCCTACCCCACACTTAAATCGTACTGTGTCCTCACAGGACTAAATTTAGAGTTCAGAGTGAAGTAGAACCTGGACCGAGATGGTTGGCGTAGGGGATGAGCACGGATCCTCGGAGTAGAGGGAATCTACCAAAGTGAAGCAAAGGGAATCTCCCAACTGCCTGCAAAACAAAAATAAATGAAAGATAAAAAGGAAACCGGGACAAGTGTCCTGGATCCACACAGAAAAAGGTTGGATCCGAAAAGAAGAAATAAAAAGAAAGGACCAGAAAAGGAATACAACCCGATCACTGCTGGTCAGGCGCATCAGGAGGGGGAATGTGGAGGGCGTCAGCTTGGATTTTTAAAACAGGGGGAGGTTTTGGCTATTTTCGAAAATGAAGAAGTGAGGGGAGAGAGAGAGAAGAGACCGGGAAATAGGGGAAAATTGTTTGATTTTGTCTCAAGTTTTCGGCGAAAATATGTGCAATTTTTCACCGAAAACACAAGTGAAAAATGTCTGCAGATTTTCAAAGGACTTTTCGCCGAAAAGTTTAGTTAAAATTGACCAGAAAACACAGTGGGATTTACAAGGAAGTTTTCGCCGAAAATTTTTGACCTGTACGATTGAAAATATTTTTGCAATCCCGGCAAACTTCAGAAAATCACAATTAAATCCACAAAAATCGGAACAACCTCAAACAACTTGCGATTGAAACGATGACACACAGACTATGCACGAAAAATAAGAAATCAAGCAAACTGACTCTTTTGGCTCCCCCGAACCGACTCTAAAACACTAAGTTTGACACAAATGAAAAACTGACTCCAGCCGTGGGTTGCCTCCCACGAAGTGCTCTTTTATTAACGTCCTTGAGTTGGACGATACCTGAATGGTATTAGGAGACATCCCAACTCAGGATCTCCTTAATGCTAGCATAAGAGTTCATGAAGTAGAGCTTCGGGGCATCTCCGTCAAGCATAAATTTCTTCCCGTTAGCATGTATGAGCTTGGTACGTCCATCGGGAAGGTGATCAGTGATCTTGAACGGACCAAAAAGTTCTTTTGAGGGATCATCCTCTACAAGGAAGACGGTGGATGGAATGAGAATGATCGGCTTCATCTTCTCTTTAACCTCCGGCTTCGTATAACCAAGATCGGTGATGGTCAGTATTTCCTTAAGAGATGCTTTTGGCTTCTCCTTCAATACTTGCTCCGGCGCCAGTAGCTCAGAATGAATTGGTGGTGCAGCTGGCTCGGTAGAAGATGGCGAAACAACTGGTCTCCAGACCATTTGAGTTTTTGTCTTCTGATTCCTTCTCCGCGACCTGCCAGGTTCCTTGCTCGGCGGTGAAGAAGAGGCTCTCAGTTCCTTCTTCTTTGGCGGCTTCTGAGCAGCAGATTTGGGCTTCTGCTTGGTAATCTGTTCAACACCTACATCAACAATTGATCTAGGAACACTAGAAGAGATGTCAGTAATGGAGTTGACCGGAGTCAACTCCACAGTTTCAACAGCTAGGCAATGAGATTCTTCATTCAAAGGGGTATATTTCATTTCGTCTTTAAGGCGAAAAGTTACCGTGTCTTTAACAACCCTCAAAGTTAAGGAACCATTTGGAACGTTAATTTGCATTCCAGTTGTAGCCATGAAGGGTCGTCCTATGAGAATGGTAGAATCATCCTTACTAGTATCAATGATCACATAGTCAGCTAAGAATGTAAAAGGACCACATTTAGTAACGACGTCTTTTATCTCTCCTCTTGGAGTTTTCAGTGATCTACCAGCAAAGACAAGTTGTATGCTAGTTGGTTCAAGCTCTCCTAGGTTCAATTTTTCAAATAAACTCATAGGCATAACATTGACAGATGTGCCTAGGTCAACCAAACTACGTTCTATCTCAACATCATTAATAACTAGAGGAAGCGTGAAAGAACCAGGATCAGAACACTTAGCTGGATATGGCGATGAAGGCTTCTTGTACGAGCAGCAGGATATCCTTCTTTACCTCCCCACATGCCAGTCTCGATCCTCGCGTTCGGTAGCAATGCTCTTGGAAAAAGAGGCTTCACGTAGTACAAAGTAAGAGGAGGATCATACTCCTTAGGTGCTTCCTTCTTCTCTGGAGCTTCATCGGTCCTACATAAATTGGAAGAAGAATTAGTAGATGAGTATGACGGTTCTTCAACGAATACCATCTTAGCTTGATCCTTTCTCGGATTTGGCTCGGTTTGGCTCGGAAGTTGGCCAAATGGTCGACCAGATGCTAGCATGCTAGAAATCTGGTTCACAGCCTACTCAATTCTTTGACCGGATGCGATCTGTTACTGGTTGAGAAGAGCTTGGGCTTTGAACTGACTGTCATGATCGTCAAGTCTGGTGATGATCTGACTAAGCTTCTTGTCCAGTTCACTGACGTTGTTTTCCCTCTGATGTTGCTGCCCTGTGTAGGTATTGTTCAAATATTGATTCTGGTGATTGCCAGGAGCAGTTCCATAGTTACCCGGATTGCGGTGCGGTGGCTGGTAGACACCTGCTGGCAGATGCTTCAGCTTCTGATCCTGAGCTGGACTAGCTGGTCGGCTGTTCTGGTTCTGGTTGGCACCGACATTGTAGGGAGGTATGTCTTGATAATTCCCCTGTTGCCTGAAATTGTGGTAGCCAACATAACCGTTCTGATTGTTGCTAAAGCCCTATTGAACAAAATTGACTTCTTCGGCAGACTAGACTTCTGTTTTACCAAAATTCTGGCATCGGCCTCCATTATGCGCACAAGCTCCACACCACTCGCAGTCAGCAACGTAGACAGCGGCTGCTGGTGGCTTGATGGGTGTAGAATACTTCTTCTGATGCTTCTCTACTTCTGCCTTGATAGTTGCTTCGAGATCGAGCTTGCTTCTACATCCTTCAGATTGTCATTCCCAGTTCCTCGACTTGGAAGCACAGTTCGCGAAATGAAGAAGAGCAGCTTCAGGTGTAAGTGTAGTGCAATCCCCTTCATCTAGGGAATTGACCCATTTGGCAGATTATTCTTGAAGACCTCGAGCAAAGATTTCAGCTAACTGCCTCTTCTCGAAACCGTGATGAGGACAATTGTAGAGAAGTTCTTGGAATTGATTCCAAGTATCATATAAGCTTACTCATTTTTTAGAGAATCTGGCGATGCTGTCCTTGATGGCTGTTGTTCTGGCAGGAGGGAAGTACTCTTCGACGAAGTCTTGAGCAAGAGTCTCGCAATCGGTGTAGTAGCCAGGTGGTTTGCCAGTAAGCCACCTCTTAGCAGTGCCTTTCAGAGAGAACGGGAAAGCTCTCAAGCAAAGAGTGTTCTTGTCGAGATTTCCGTTCTTGAAAGTGCTGTAGAGATCGAGGAAGTCCGCCAGATGAGTGCACGGATTGTCTAGTGTCCTGCCTTCAAACTGTAGATCCCTAGAGATCATAGTCAAGAATGGAATCTTGATCTCATAGTCAGGATCTCCTTCAATGCGCGGCACGGTGATAGAGGATCAAACGCTAGTCACGCTTGGCTTTTTTATCAGCTAGACTCTTCGGTGCAACTGGTGGTGGTGGTAACTGATCATTCATTGTAGGAGATGGAGGAGGTGAAAGTGATTCGGTGTATGAAGCGGATGAAGATGACGGTGAAGATGGAGACGAGGAACTCTCCTTCAGTTCCTCGATCTTGATCGGAGTGACGGATGGAGGTGGATTGGTTTTGCCTCTCTTCGGAATCTGTGATTGTCTCGGTGGAGCAGAACTGCCTGGTCTCTCTACACTCTTAGCCTTGTCGTCCTTGGCAACTTGAGAGCGCGTGAGCGGGCGGTGGTGCATACACCTGTGAACAACCTACAAATAACAAAAAAAAAACAAACACAACCAGTGTAAAATCGAAGTGGATGGAAAGGTGAAAGATGGAAAGTAGAAGAATAAGATGCCAGTTCTTCTTTCGAACAATCAAAAGAAGTCCCCGGCAATGGCGCCAATTTGATGAACCGTCGTAGAGCGGTGATCAAATAACTACCAAGCTGGAAGCTAGGGTAGATCGTATTCCATGGGTCTTCTAATGATTGATTACTTAAATATAAAGGCAAATTGCTCAGATTTAACACTTTGTGTGTGGTGTGAGTTCCACGACTTCAAATTCTAAGAAATGCACGGAAATTAAAAATTAAAACTGAAAACAGGTTGAAAGATTGGTTGATTAAACAAAGATGACAGACAAACTTAGAATTTGAATCCCCCTTCGTTGACCAGAGCATTGGCAATCAACAGATTAGCGGATTTTGATTCTCGTTCAATCAATTCTAAGACACCACCATAACTCCATACCCTTAGGTTTAAGACTGGCGAACGTTCGCTCTATCCGATCTAGCTACCAAGATTAATTAGCCGCCCGGGTACGGTCGCCTCTCGCAATGACTTAACTAACTGGTGCAGTTACTAACAATTTATGAGTTACTATTGCAGTGGATTAACCCTATCTGGTTCGTACGAAAAGCACACTCCAATGATTAGGTTAATTGTTCGATTTGATGTTTTAAAGTAAGGCGAGCGTTCGTTTCTATCATTAGCTTAACCAGAATCTAATCTAGGTGATCAATCCAGACAAGAAACATGAACAATGAAGAACAAATCAAACATGAAAGAGAAACTGATTGAACTTTGAATCTAATCACCGCCGATCCGTGACCGCTTTAAAGCCCTAGGACACTTAGGGTTCATCTAGTCTAAGCTATACGAGTTTAGCTACTCATGTTTTTCACAAAAGAATCAAAGACAAAGATAGAGTTCATCTTTAACAGAGGAAGAATAGAAAAGGATATGAAAAACCTAATTAAGACGACTCTGGCTGAACTTTGATCTCCGATAATCTGCAATCCTAGCTCCGAGTCTTTGAGATGAAAGGGATGGTGTCACGATCTCTTCCTGGCTCTTCGAACTCTAAACTCTACTCCAGAACTCTTGAGAATCCTTGAAGTATTTGGTATTAGTTGCTATTATGTGATATATCTCAGATATGGGCCGCCGGTTAAGTATTTATACTTAACCCTAATACCGCCGGATTTTGCCTGGAATTTTCACCAAAAACGTAAGGGATTTTTCGCCAAAAATTCCTTTGTGAATGGGTTGACCGCTCGTCTGAATTCTCCTGTGATTTTCGCACCGCCGGTTCTCGGCGAAAACTTGGTGTTTTCGCCGAAAAGTTCTTCTTGAAAGTTCTGCCAATTTCTTCATGAGTTTTCGCCGAAAACTCCAAGGTATTTTTGCCGAAAACTTCTTTGTAAATGGAGCAGGATTTGGTTCGACTTGATTGACTCCTTGGATCGATTCCGGTGCGATTCCTCGAGGTTCCAACGCCTTAGACACGTCCTTGGCTACTATATTTGATGGCAAAAACCTGTGCTAACATGGAAACACTAGAAAACCATCAAATAGACCCGAAACGGGCCAAAGTAACACAAATGGCACGAGATAGAGTAGTTGAGTGAATATTCGCTATTCTACCCTAAAAACCATGTCTTAAGCAAGGAAATGTCGCTTAAATGAGGCTGATAATCACGTCAAATCGAGTGTCATCAAGCGTGAAGGAGATCCTTTGAGTTGGGATGTCTCCTAACACCATCCAGGCATCATCCAGCTCAAGGAGGTTAAACAAGAGCACTTCGTGGTAGGCAACCCACGGCTGGAGTCAGTTTTTGAATTCTTAAGTCAGTCTCGTTTTAGAGTCGGTTCGGGGGAGCCAAAAGTTTCCTTTGTGTGATCTTTTATTTTCTTTTCAAACTTTTCTTCAGCGAAAACTTTCATTTTTTTACCGAAAATTTTCAGAAAATCCAAAAACCCTTTTTCCCTTATCTTTTCATTTTTTCGGATCCTCTCTCTCTCCCTCATTTTCAAAAATAAAAACCAACAGCCCCCCTCTCTTTTCGTCGCCGTCGCCTATATCCATTCCTGCCACCATTTTCCGACTGCAGCCGCTTGCCGCCACCATCGCCCAACCTTCCTCTTGTTCCCCTGAACGTTTTGACACCTAGATCGTCCGAATCGGAGCTCTCTAGCCCTGGTTCCACCCAAAACGTCGTTTTCAAGTTTTTTCCAATTTCTTCTCGTACGTTCATTTGCATCCAACATGTTCTCAAGGTTAGTTGTTGGGTTTTTCATTGCGAATCTTTTTCCGTATCGAATGCTGAATTTCGTCAAGTTTGACTTTGGTTGACATTTTCAGTCTACCTCAATTTGCGTGCCTGCTGTTTCGGTGTGATTTTTGCAGAATTGTTTGAACCTAGATGATTTAGTATGCTTAGGGAATATTGTGTCATGATTTGATGATTTTTGAAATAGAATTGCTAGGCTTATTTGATGATTCTATAATGGTGTTGACTTTTCTGGACTTTCGGTTTGACCATGAATCGTTATAGCTTATTTTTTATATGTTTTAGGAACAGGAGTAAGAGGCCGAGAGCCGCACCTAGTGGTCCAGGATCCACCTCTGCCGCTCCCATCGCCGGAACTAGTTCCATAGCACCCGCTCCCGTCACTCCTGGCATCCTCGGTCCTCCACCGGCTTTTCCGAAACACCATGGGTTCCACCCTTTCATTGCCAGGTTGCTTGAGCACCACTTCGAGCACTTCCAGAGGATCCAGCACCTACCTGTGGCTGACGTGCGCCCGCTCTCCTTAGAGTGTATCCAGGAATTTGAGGAGACATGGTCCGAGAACGTCTCCGGTTCTCTTGCAGCTGCGTGACTTCTGGAGCTGACGACCATTGTAGATGACTTCCCTGTCCTCACACTCCAGGAGTTATGGGCCACCTTCGAGCTGGACATTCACAAGTCCAGACAGCACAAGAAGGTCATCTCCTTTTTCCTCGGTAGGGGTGTACAGAGAGTTCACCTATAATGAGCTTGCCGACCACCTCGACATCCCACACGAGCACTACCACGGTCACCACCTCAGCTGGGGTGACAACAAGGCCAGAGGCCCGGGCTATGATGCACTCTAGAGCCAAATTTTAGGAGTGTCGAGTGCCCAGACCACGGACCAGAACTTCATCGGTTCAGTCTCTCACCCCCTCTTTTGTTTTGCTCATATTGTCTAGCGTAGATCTTTGTTGTTTGCTCCAGAGAAGCATCGCCATCATATCAGCCGAGAGGAGCTCCTACTCCTTAGAGCTATCTACGAGGGGTACCCACTCCACCCAGGATGGGTTTGGGCTTGCTTGTTCCTCAAGAAGATCACACCCGTGAGACTCCCATCCTTCCTCCCCGGTGTACCCTCCATTGGTCTCCTCATCACCAACCTTGGCCTCAACCAGGCTTGGGGGCCTGAGATCCCGCTCCACCTAGTGCACACCGTTGGTATAGGCCTCCCGGTGGAGTATGATCTACAATTAGACTTCAGACCTCGAGAGTCTGTACCTCCACCTCTCTACCGAGGGGTTGAGTCAAAAGAAGAGGATTCTGAGGAGGATGAGCCCTGCCAGATCCGACATTTCACCACCAGATACCCCCGCAGCAGCCGCCTCTGGGGTTTGCACACCAGCAATAGTCACTACCAGGAGCCTCTGTAGATGCCTCCCGGTGGTTATAGGGAGCTCCTCAGGCAGATCCAAGGTTGGAAGATCGACCACACCACAACCCAAGACGCCCGTTGGTTAATTACTCAGGAGCACATGCGCCAGCAGAACACCAGATACGAGGCACAACTAGCGTGGCAGCAGCGGATCGAGGACTTCTGGCACATTCCCCCACCACCTCCCCGACCTGAGGAGTGATCAGGTCGTACCCTCTTCCCTGTCCTTCTTTTTATTTATTCTTTTCGGATTTCGGTTCAATTTTGTTTTGTGTGGAACCGGGACACTTGTCCCGGTTTCCTTTTGATCTTTTATTTGTTTTTGTTTTGTAGACACCTTTTGGCAGCTTCTCTCCACGCTCCAACTGCTCTTTGATCATCCCCTCCACCAACCATCTCGGTCCAAGTTCTTCTATTCCTCTCTACTCTAGTTTGGTCCTGTGAGGACACAGTACGATTTAAGTGTGGGGTAGGGTGTATAAATTGCATGATCTTGTGTGAATATTCTGTGATTTCATGGCTTATCTGATTCCTCTAGCTTAGAATTGCTCGATTCTTGACATGTGATGTTAAGTTAGTTTTCAATTTTTCATAATGATGCTTAGACTGCTTAACCTAGAACCAGTAATCAACTTGATGCATTGATACTAAATTTCCTGGTCAGAACAGAAAAATTTATCACGCTTGTAGTATTTCACTATGATTGGTTGAAAATGACTAAATCCGACTAGCAAACCAACTGTGAGCTTTTGATCCATTCCACATAAACTTGTAATTCATTTCTTTTTGAGTGGTTTTCTCATACCTTCAATGAGTTAGAATTTGCATTAGACCAATTCGAGACCACACCATGACACGAGTTCTAGGAGGATAGAAGTTAAAGCTATTTAAGCCAGATAGCCAACCTAACGTTAAATCCATTAGGTGTAAACCCTTGACCTTGGCCCTTCTTTCGGTTCGTTATACATTACAGCTAATCCCCATTTTTCATCACCTCGTTGATCCCTTGTGGTTGTAGTTCTAGATTAGCCTACCGGAAGTCGGTCTGTGATAACTTGCCTATAGCCATTAAACAGGTGGTCTTAGCTATTATGTCCAAACGTGTAAACCCTCTAGCAACTAAAAGAAAAGTCGGCACAAGAAAAAAAAATCAAAAGTTCAAGTTTCAAAGTCGAAATAGTATAGTTCAAATAACGTTCCTCTCCCTACAAATGGAAGAACGAAGTCAAAGAAAATGTAATGAAAAAATCAAAAAATTCTTAAAAAGAAAAATATGCAAAATAAAGTGCTAGGTTGCTTGAGGGTATCATAGGATGAGCGTACACTATTCCACCTTTGTCTGGTTAGACGGTAGGAAGTCATAGGCTACATTCGAGGGAAGGTAGTCGAAAGCTACACCGCACCAAAGCCAATTCCATCATTCCTCCCTTCATGCATCTCATTATAAACCCTTGTAGTGTAGGAATCATTACAGCCCCTTGCAAAAGCCCTTTTGACTAGTTACGCGTGTTGTCAAAGTGGTGGAGATTGTGGTCGAACTGCAAACATATGACATACTTCGGTCGAGAAAGTGATTGAGAGCAAAAACACGCCCCTAAACACAGAGTGTGAAGTTCCCTTGTACTAAATATTGTCTGTGTGAGAATCGGGTCGGTTAGGTCATATTCGTGCATGATTTGTGTTTACTACTTGTTGTGTGCCGATAATTAGTGAGACCAGGTTGTTTGGTTGACGTGTATGCAAGTTAGGTCACTCGTTCTAGAAGTAGCAGTTTAATAATTCATTGTGATTGCTTGAACCTTAACTTGATCGATCTCGTTGTTTGTGAATCTGAGTGCGTTCTAGTTCAATTTGCTTAAGGACAAGCAAAGGCTTAAGTGTCGGGTATTTGATGACACTCGATTTTACGTGATTATCAGCCTCATTTAAGCAACATTTCCTTGCTTGAACCTCGGGTTTTAGGGTAGTTTAGGTTGTTTTCACCTAATTGCTCTAATTCTTGCTGTTTTGGTTAGTTTGGCCCGTTATGGGTCTATTTGATGGTTTTCTAGTGTTTTTTAGATTACACAGGTTTTTCCGTTAAATACGTAGCCAGAGACTAGCTCGGGAAGCAAAGGAAACTTCAAGGAACGACCTGAGATCAATCCAGAAGTCAACCAAGCCAGAAGAAAACACTGCCCCAGTCGTAACTGAAGTTTTCAGCGAGAAGTCCAAAGTCTTCGCCGAAAACTAAGCCAAGAACTGCACAGTCGAAAATAGGAGAATCCAACCAAGGTTGCCACTGAAGTCTTCGGCGAAAACTCCAAAGTTTTTGCCGAAAACTAATTCCTTTTTTCGGCTGGAATCCTGAACCCTATAAATACTAAACCAGTGGCCACAATCAACATATCTACTCTTTGGACTAATTTCCAGACTTAAAAAGTTTGAGAGAGAGTTTAGAGAGTTCGGAGGGTCGGGAATAGATCATGACACCATACGTCCATCTCAGAGAGCTCGGAGATTGATGTGATCCTGGCCACCAAGCCCGGCTTGGACACGACTGATGCCGATCCGGCCCCAGCACTGATGCCGGCCCGAGAGTACAACGGCCCCAGGCCTACACCAGCACCACCTCCGGAGCCTAGAAGAGCCCAAGCCCCGGAGCCAAAAGATGCCCATGGGAGGATGCTGATCCTTATCTAGGCCCCAAGGCCAGCTCCTACGCCAGCTAGAGTCAGACTAATGACCCTCAAGGAGCTGATGCTGACGTCGAGCCCCGACCCGGACCCCGGGTGATGTGAACCGCTGCAACCGTGGGCAGATGACCCTTAAACACCATAAGTTGAGACCGTGCAACAAGGTAGAACCGTCGGGAACCGGGGGCGGATAAGTACTTTGACCCATCGGCTGTATATAGCCGGGAACCAGAAGTGTCCAGTCGATGACGCCACGCCAAGAGATGGATGCTCTTTATGATAAGTCGGGGCCTTCAGTATCGCAACATGTAGATACAATAAGGTTTCAGAACAAAGTTCTTTCAAAGGGGGTTTATTTCATCAAAGTTGTGTCGAACAAAGTGAGGTCGGCGGCCTCTATATATAGGGAGGGAACAAGCTCTCCTCTCTAAAGTCTAATTCCTAAATAAGAATAGAATAAAGAGTCATATTCCTAATTAGAATCCTAAAACCCCTAAACAAGTCCTACTAAAAAGGAAAACAATTAAATAGTCTTTAAATCCAAGAATCCAACTCAAAATAGGAATAAAACTCTTAAAACCCTAAACCGGCGATTTTAGGGTTTCCTAGTCCGAGTGGGACTAGGACTCGACGGGCAGCCGGTCTTCGGGCTGGGCCTTTGCTCGGCTTTGGGCTTCTTCTTCTTCAATGGCGGGCCTTCGTCGGGCCTTAGGGCCTGATGCTCCGGGCTGGTCCAAGGGCTAGGGCCTTGCCAAAAGGCTTGGTCCACACGGCGTCCATTCCCAGAAAATATTCCCGATCGGCCCGGCTCTTGGTCTAGGGCTCGGGGCGGGGCCGATTTGGGAACTTCTTCATTTCTGCTCGGGGCTTCCTCTCCTAGCTTCGGGCATCGCCTCAGATAGCTCCATATGTGACTCTCATGGGCTAGGGTCGGGTCAGGGGTGGTGCCTTGGAACCGGGTGCTCCAATTCTCCTCAGGACTTGGCGCCGGGTCGGTCTTGGGTAGCCATCCCTTCTTGGCTAGGTACTCTTGGGCTCTCTTGCTCCTATACTCCAGGAATGCCTCCAGAGGGTCTCTGGAGTGTGCTTCATCTTCAGGTTCCTTAGAGATGAGGTCAGGATCCGGCCGGGGCTTACATTCAGTTCTAGGGTTTCTACACTCGGCCAGCAGCATGGCTTGGAGTGGCATTTCTTCCTCCTGAGCTTTCCTACCTGTAGGGGGAGGCCTGAGGCTGTATCTTATCTCATACCTAGGCTTGGGGTCTTGTAGGTGGCCTTCCCTTGGCTCTATACGCTTCTTGTAGGGCCCTAAGGTTCTTCCTTGGACGGGTGACCCTGGTGGAGTGTATGAGTACTTACGGATGCTTGGGCAGTCGGGCTGGGTCATATCATCCCCCTCTTCTTGCCTTGGATTTGTCCCCAAATCCATCTCGGGTTCTCTTCTAGCACTCATCACTCTCTTCCAAACTTCAGCAATCTTGTCGGCCACGGTCGGGGAAGATTCAGCTTCATCTTTATACCTAGGAGTGTCATTGGAATCAGTAACGGACCAAGGCTCGGGTCCTTCAGCGCTTTCTCCATCGGTCTCCATAGCTCCCTCCCCTGAAAAACTATCAACAATAATGTTAAGGCTCAGGGAGGTGGCGGGTGAGACTTCCTCACTCATTTCTACATCCGGGTCAGCATCCGGAATCGGGAGATGATGTGAACCGCTGCAACCGTGGGCAGACGACCCTTGAACACCGCAAGTTGAGACCGTGCAACGAGGTAGAACCGTCGGGAACCGGGGGCGGATAAGTACTTTGACCCATCGGCTGTATATAGCCGGGAACCAGAAGTGTCCAGTCGATGACGCCACGCCAAGAGATGGATGCTCTTGATGATAAGTCGGGGCCTTCAGTATCGCAACATGCAGATACAATAAGGTTTCAAGAACTGAGTTCTTTCAAAGGGGTTTATTTCATAAAAGTCTGCCTTACAAGGGTGGCCGGCGGCCTCCTTATATAGGTGAGGGAACAAGCTCTCCTCCCTAATTACTACTTGATGTGATCCGAGCCACCAAGCCCGACACGACCAATGCCGATGCGGCCCTAGCATTGATGCCGGGCCAGGACTACACCGGCTTTGATGTGAACCGCTGCAACCGTGGGCAGACGACCCTAACCACCGCAAGTTGGAACGTGCAACGAGGTAGAAACCTTCGGGAACCGGGGCGGAATAGTACTTTGACCCGTCGGCTATATAACAGCCGGGAACCAGAAGTGTCCAGTCGAAGACACCACGCCAAGAGATGGATGCTCTTGATGATAAGTCGATCCTTCAGTATCGCGTCATGCAGATACAATAAGGGTTTCAGAACAGAGTTCTTTCAAAGGGGGTTTATTTCATAAAAGTTGTAAGTACAAAGTGTTGCCGGCGGCCTCTATTTATAGGTGAGGGAACAAGCTCTCCTCCCTAAACACTACTTCTAAATAATAATAAAATAAAGAGTCCTATTCCTAAATAGTCTCATAAATCCCCTAAATAATCCTACTAAAAAGGAATAAACATAAAATAATAGTTGTAGTCTTTAAAGCAGAATAAAAGACCTAAATTAGGTCAAAAACCCTAATATGGCCGCGTACGGCTGCTCGGGCCGGCTGGGCGCGTGTGGCGGCCCGGTGGGCTTGACCGGCCGAACGCCGGGCTGGATTCTGGTGGTGGACGCGATCTTCAGCTTCGGGCGGGCTCAGTGACCGGACTTCTTGTCCAGAAGATATGTTCTTCATGCCCGGCTCCTTGGAATTCCTCTGATCAGACCGGTTGCCAATTTAGGGTTTGGAGCTTCTCTCTCCTTGGGCTTTCTTCCTTTCTGCTTGGGCCTTCTTCTTTAAGGTTCAGGTAGGCCTCCAAGTAGCATCGGACGTAGCCCTCCGAGGTTAGCCCAAGTGTCATGCTTCGGGGCCACGGACTCCACTTCTTCTCAGGGCTCGGCTCAAGGTCAATCTTTGACAACTCTCCTCTTCGGGCCAAGGGTTCTTGGGCTCTCTTCCTTCGGTACTCCAGAAATGCTTCTAGGGGATCACTCAGAGAACCGGCTTCTTCTTCAGGGCTCCTGGAGGTCAGGCTAGGAGCGGGCTGAAGCTTCTTTTCGGTGCTAGGGCTTATACCCTCGGCCAGTAGCATGGCCGGGAACAACATTTCTTCTCTCGGAGTCTCTCTACCTGCAAGTGAAGGACTTAGTCGATATTTCTTGTCATACCTTGGCTTTAGGGCTCGGAGATGACCTTCCCTTGGATTCATACGCTTCTTAAGAGGCCATAGGGTCTTGTCTCGGCCAGGTGACCCTGGTGGTGTGTAGAAGTACCGTTTGGCATCGGGGCAGCATTGTTGGATCATATCATCCCCCTCTTCTTGCCTTGGATTTGTCCCCAAATCCATCTCAGGTCCTTTCCTAACACTCATCATCCTCTTCTAATCTTTAGCACCATCATCCTTAGACCGAGGAGTCTCACTTGAGCCAGTAACGGACAAAGGCTCGGGTCCTTCAGTGCTCTCTTCTTCAGTCTCCATAGCTTCTTCCCCTGAAAAACTATCAATAATAATGTTAAGGCTCAGGGAGGTAGCGGGTGAGAGCTCCTTACTCATCTCCACATCCGGATCAGCATCCGGATCGTCCTCGCTCGGGGCAGCTCTTAAAACTTGTCGGGAGGGAATCGCCCATTGAACCTGGGGTGCACAGGGAACCGGCGGTGAAGTGTTGGGTCGGGGCACGGGGGTGCCGGAGGTGCGGAGGTGCCGGAGGGCACATCGGTCAGGGCGGCGGCGTCGGGCAGTGGGGACACGGCGGCGGGCAGTGTTGAGCCTGCGGCGGCGGGTAGTGGGGAGCCGGCGGTGGCGGGCAGGAAGTAGGCGGCGGCGGACAGTGGGTAGTCGGCGGCGGTGGGTAGTGAGAAGTCGGCGGCAGCGGGCAGTGATGCGGTGACGGGCAATAGAGGGCCGGTGGCGGGTAGTAGAAATCTGATGGCGGCGAGTAGTGGGGTGCCGGGGTCTGTCGGGGTAGCGCCTGGGCTAGGGCCGAGTGCTGGGGCACTGGGGCCTAGTGGGGCAGCGCCGGGGCTGGGGCCGGGTGCTGGGGGCCTGGGGCCTGGTGGGGCAGCGCCTGGTCTGGGGCCGAGTGCTGGGGCACTGGGGCCTGGTGGGGCAGCGCCGGGGCTGGGGCGGAGCACTGGGGTGCTGGGGCCTGGTGGGGCAGCGCCTGGTCTGGGGCCGAGTGCTGGGGCGCTGGTGCCTGGGGCAGCGCCGGGGCTGGGGCTGAGCAGTGGGGTGCTGGGGCCTGGTGGGGCAACGCTTGGTCTGGGGCCGAGTGCTGGGGCACGGGGGCCTGAGGCTGGGGCCGAGCGCTAGGGCGCTGGGGCCTGGGGTAGTGCCGATGCTGGGGCCGAGCGCTGGGGCGCTAAGGCCTGGGGCAGTGCCGAGACTGGGGCCGAGTGCTGGGGCCAGGGCCGGGGTCAGGGCTAGTGCCTGGGCTAAGGTCGGGGCAGGGGCAAGGGCTGAGGCTGGAGCTGGTGTCGGGGCTGAGGCCGGGGCAGGGGCCGGGGCTGAGGCTGGGGCTGATGCCGGGGCTGACGCCGGGGCGCCGGGTGCTAGGGTTTTAAAAGTGAACCCTGCAAACTTTTCAAGCCCTTCGGTCTTAACTTCTTCTCCTTCATCAGACTCCTCTTCTTCTTCCTTCTTCTCCTCTTCTTCATCGTCCGTCTCGATTCCTCCTTCTCTTACTACCATCGTCCGTTGGTTAGGGCAATCCCTTGAGATGTGTCCTCTACCTTGACACTTAAAACATACAATTCCACTAGGACGTGGGTTAGAATTCTGAACCGTAGAAGTTGGTTGGGCAGATGTTACCGGAGGTGCCGAACCCCTAGGGTTAGGGTTTGGCCGTGAACTAGAGCCTCGGGGCTGTTCGGTCTTCCATGAGGCTTGGCTGGTAGTCGAGCCTCCTCTCCACAGGGCACTAGCGGATCTTGTCGTGTAACCCCTCTTCAATTCTCTCCCTACGCGGTTAGCTAGGGCTTTGAGCTCTGATGCGAACCGCCTCCTCTAGGAAGGGATCGACTCAACACCCAAAACTATACTACCAGCTCCACGAATCCTAACCTTTGAAACCGCGGAGAACACTTGAAATCCACTAAGTATAGACTTAGGAACCCCAAGGTATTCAGTCGAATTAGTGCCACAAACAAAGGGTGATAACCTTTGATGATAAACCAAACCTTAAGCTAAGCAACAACGAGCAAAGACTTGAAGGAAAAAGAACAATGTTCTGAAATTTCAATTATCATTCAACGTGTCTTACAATGATGGCCGAGGCCTCTATTTATAGCTCAAGGGTGGCCTAAGCCGTCTCCAACTCTAAAAGGAAAAAACTAAAATATTCCTAAAATGTAGGCCGAGGAAAATATTAAAAATAACTAAGTTGTCCGAGATTAAAAATCCTAAACCGGCAGAATTTAGGAAAAACCCTAATCCGGGCAGATTAGGGCACGCCGGGTGTCCTTGGCCGGGTGGGACTAGGAAAAACCGCCGGACGCGGGCTGGACTCCGGACAAGGCTAGGAAAAGTGCCCGGAACCCGTGCGGTGGCATTTCTGTAATTACCGTGGGTTCCGGGTGACCGGGTGGCCGGGTGGCGTCCTTCGGCGCTGGTGACCGGCTCGGCATCAAGTGCTCCGGACCCGATACTAGGGTTTTGGTGATGCCGGGTGGTTCTGGCTTACTGGGCAGCATTTCCTCGGACAAGTGAGGTTTTCCTCCAGGCTTTTGACCTCCTGATTCTTCTGGCATCAACTTGTCCGCCAGGTTCTGAGTGATGAGCTTGGCTGTCCGCTGTAGGGGCTGGTTGTCCGTGCGCTCCGGGGCCCGGGCAGTGTCCTTCGGAAGCCAACCTGTCTTGGCCACATATTCTCGAACCCTCTGGTCTTCTGTACGCCAGAACTCTCTCCAGATGGCTTCTGACGTGTTCTTGACTTGAGGGATCATGGAAGAGAGGTTAGGATAAGGCTGAGACTTAGTGCTCGGTCTAGGACCTAAGTCCTCATCCAGTAACATGGCCTGGAACTTCCTCCCATCTCGGGATACCTTCCCCCCAGTTGAGGCGATCCTGAGCTTGTTCTTTAATTCATTTCTAGGCTTGAGAGCTCGTAGATAACCAGCCCTCAATGCTAGGCGCTTTTTATATGGCCATAGGTCTTTTCCACTCTCGGGGGACCCTGGCGGCGTACATGGGTACGAGTGTTTACTGGGGCAGCTGGGCCGGGTCATATCAACCCCCTCTTCTTGACTGGGATTTGTCCCCAAATCCACCTCGGAGTCTTTCCTAGATCCCATCACTCTTTTCCAAACGTCAGAAATCTTGTTGGCTAGGGTCGGGGATGACTCAGCCTCGTTGGTGTCCCTTGGGGTGTCATTGGAGTCCGTGACGGACCAGGGCTCGGATTCTTCAGTGTCTTCTCCCTCAGTCTCCATTTGTTCCACTTCATAGATGCCATTAACAGTAATGTTAAGGCTCGGGGAGCTGCTGAGTGAGGGTTCCTCACTCATCTCCTCGTCCAAGTCTGCTTCTGGATCTCCCTGGCTCGGGAGGCTATTGGGCAAAGGTTCCTTACGTACGTCCTCGTCAGAGTCTGCTTCGGGATCCTCTTGGCTCGGGGCAGCTTTAAAAACCCGCCGGGAGGTGATTACCCACTGAATCTTGGAACGGGTGGTTGTTGGTCCTCTGACCATCGGGGCCGCCGGGTGGTCGTCGGGGTCGGCGCTCAGCTTCAGGTCGTCAAAGAGCTCTCCGGCTATCTTCAGGCCAAAATTGGCCGAGGGAATGTTCAAAAGACCCGGGGTGGGCCGATTGATATCATCCGGCGCGGACAGGATATCCGGGGCAGTCGTGATGCTAGGCCGGGGCAGGGCCGGTGCTAGGCCGGGGCAGTACTGGGTGCTGTGCCGGGGCAGCGCGGGGTGCAGGGCCGGGGCAGTGCTGGGCGCTGTGCTGGGGCAGTGCTGGGGCAGTACTGGGGTGATCACTCGACTGCTGAAAGCTGAAAATTTTTCTAAACCTTCTATATCAACTTCTTCTCCTTCGCTGGACTCTCCCTCCAATTCTTCAATAATTGGTTCCTCCTCGTCGTCCGTCACAACTTCTCCCTCTCTAAGCACCATGGTTCGGGTGTTAGGGCAGTCCCTTGCCATGTGACCCCTACCTTGACACTTAAAACACACAAATGGCACTTGGCCGAGCATTAGTAGTAGGGATTTTTGAACCGAGATTAGGGTTTACCCTTGATGCCGACCCTTGGTTAGGGTTTGGTCTCGATCCGGCGCTCCGGTTAGGGTTTGGCCGGTATGGGGTGTGTCCGGCGCTTCGGTCTCCTCTCACCGGGGCACTGATCGGTGGCGGCGGGGTAGTCCTTCTTCCAAGACCGTTCTTCAGTTCCTTCTCAACCCTAATAGCCACGTTTATCAAGTCGTCATAGTCAGCAAAATTGAGAATGTTGACTTGGTGTAGAATCTCCCTTTGCAATCCTCTGGTAAAACGTGCTATCTTGGCATCTTCATCCTCACTCAGGTCAAGCCGTGCAACCAGGATCTCCATCTCCTTGTTGTATTCCTCAACCGTCATGCTCCCTTGCTTCAATGATCGAAGCTTGGTGTGCAAGTCTCGGTTGTAGCTGCTGGGTACAAACTTTCTCCTCATCTTTCTTTTGAGACTCCTCCAACTAAGGACGGGGTCCTCTTCCTCTTTCCTGATCTGATTCCTGAGTTGAGCCCACCACAAGGCAGCATAGTCAGTAAACTCAATTGTGGCTAGGGTTACCTTTTTCCTTTCGGAATAGTTATGGCACTCAAAGAAATCCTCCATGCTCCTCTCCCAATCAATGTAGTCGTCGGGGTTGGTTTTGCCAGTAAATTTAGGCACGTTGAGCTTCAAGCTGCTCACATCATCATCTTCCTCCTGCTCATTCCTCCTTGGCCGCCGGGGGCTTTCTCCATTCGCGGC
Organism: Linum lewisii; assembly: GCA_034768395.1. Taxonomy (NCBI): domain Eukaryota; kingdom Viridiplantae; phylum Streptophyta; class Magnoliopsida; order Malpighiales; family Linaceae; genus Linum; species Linum lewisii. The sequence continues at coordinate 42,403,487 of CM068302.1, forward strand.
TCCAAACTGCTCGGCGATTCGGGCCATGTTTTCAGCCATGGCGGTCAACCGGGCATCAAAAGCATTGAACCTCTCATCTGCCATGATTAGTCACGAACAAAGAACCTCCCAAAATCTCTCTAATGAACCTCACACACTCTTTTTCTTACCACTCGTGTATGAATTTTTTTTTTTTCAAGTCACTCAAATTAGGGTTTTCTTTGAAATTTTCAAAACAAAGACAATCTCAATTCAAGTAGTTGCAAGTTTCTTCAAAGCTATGCAGTCTAAGTCTACCAATGACACTAACAAGACCTTATACCTAGGGTTTCGGATTTCTAGGGGCCAGAATCTTAAGCTAGGGCGTGGGATGACAAGACAAACAAATTTGGGTGTTCTACCAAGAAAGCTAGTAGTGCGAAAGCTAGTAGCTAAACTTATGAAAAACACCTCTTCTTGAACTTAATCTACTACCTTGATTGTGAACGTGGCCTTGCTTTTTTTTTTTTTTTAGATAGGTCAATTTTTCTAGACCTTTGATTTTCTTTTCCTTGATCGGCCACAGCTTTTTCTCACAACAAAACTTAAAGAAAGGTAGAAGAATAGAACAAACACAATGCACGATTTTTTAGGGTTTTTCTGAAACTGAAAACAACGAAAACTAAAGGATATGAATTCAAGTAAAAGAACCTGAAAACTGGGATAGATTGTTGGTCCAAGAGTTGAACCGTGCTCTGATACCAGCTGATGCGAACCGCCTCCTCTAGGAAGGGATCGACTCAACACCCAAAACTATACTACCAGCTCCACGAATCCTAACCTTTGAAACTGCGGAGAACACTTGAAATCCACTAAGTATAGACTTAGGAACCCCAAGGTATTCAGTCGAATTGGTGCCACAAACAAAGGGTGATAACCTTTGATGATAAACCAAACCTTAAGCTAAGCAACAACGAGCAAAGACTTGAAGGAAAAAGAACAATGTTCTGAAATTTCAATTATCATTCAACGTGTCTTACAATGATGGCCGAGGCCTCTATTTATAGCTCAAGGGTGGCCTAAGCCGTCTCCAACTCTAAAAGGAAAAAACTAAAATATTCCTAAAATGTAGGCCGAGGAAAATATTAAAAATAACTAAGTTGTCCGAGATTAAAAATCCTAAACCGGCAGAATTTAGGAAAAACCCTAATCCGGGCGGATTAGGGCACGCCGGGTGTCCTTGGCCGGGTGGGACTAGGAAAAACCGCCGAACGCGGGCTGGACTCCGGACGCGGCTAGGAAAAGTGCCCGGAACCCGTGCGGTGGCATTTCTGTAATTACCGTGGGTTCCGGGTGACCGGGTGGCCGGGTGGCGTCCTTCGGCGCTGGTGACCGGCTCGGCATCAAGTGCTCCGGACCCGATACTAGGGTTTTGGTGATGCCGGGCGGTTCTGGCTTACTGGGCAGCATTTCCTCGGACAAGTGAGGTTTTCCTCCAGGCTTTTGACCTCCTGATTCTTCTGGCATCAACTTGTCCGCCAGGTTCTGAGTGATGAGCTTGGCTGTCCGCTGTAGGGGCTGGTTGTCAGTGCGCTCCGGGGCCCGGGCAGTGTCCTTCGGAAGCCAACCTGTCTTGGCCACATATTCTCGAACCCTCTGGTCTTCTGTACGCCAGAACTCTCTCCAGATGGCTTCTGACGTGTTCTTGACTTGAGGGATCATGGAAGAGAGGTGATATGACCCGGCTCCACCGCCCCGGGCCACAAAGGTATACCTACACCCCACCAAGGTACCCCGTAGAAGGCAGCACTCCGGGTCCATACAAAAAGCGCCTAGAACTAAGGACTGGCTACTTACAAGCTCTCAAGCCTAGAAATGAGCTCAAGAACAAGCTCAGGTCTGCCCCACAGGAAAGGAAGACACCCCGAGATGGAAGGGAGTTCCAGGCCATGTTACTGGCCGAGAACCTAAGTCCTAGACGGAGCACCGAGTCTCAGTCCTTCCCCAACCTCTCTTCAATGATCCCTCAAGTCAAGCACAGTCAAAAGCCATCTGGAGAGAGTTCTGGCGTACAGAAGACCAGAAGATTCGAGAATATGTGGCCAAGACAGGTTGGCTTCCCAAGGACACTGCCCGGGCCCCGGCGGATACGGCCAACCAGCCCCTGCCTCGGCTAACCCTGCTCCACACTCAGAACCTGGCGGACAAGTTGAAGCCAGAAGACTCAGGAGGTCAAAAGACTTGGGAGGAACCTCACTTGTCCGAGGAAATGGCCAGCAGGAAGCCAGAACCGCCCGACATCACCGAAACCCTAGCATCGGGTCCGGAGCACTTGATGCCGAGCCGGTCACCAGCACCGAAGGACGCCACCCGACCGCCCGGTCACCCGGAACCCGCGGTAATTATAGAAATGCCACCACGCGGGTTCCGGGCACTCTTCCTAGCCGCGTCCGGAGTCCAGCCCGCGCCCAAAGGGTTTTCCTAAGCCCGATCGGACACGGACACCCGGCGTGCCCTAATCCGCCCGGATTAGGGTTTTGTGCAATTTTTGTCGGTTTTAGAATTTCACTCTCGGACAACTTTGTGTATTTTAATATTTTCTTCGGCCTATCTTTTAGGATTATTTTAGTCTTACCTTATTAGAGTTGGAGACGGCTTAGGCCACCCTTGTGCTATAAATAGAGGCCTCGGCCATCATTGTAAGACACGTTAAGTCATAATTGAAATTTCAGAACTTTGTTCTTTTTCCTTCAAGTCTTTGCTCGTTGTTGCTTAGCTTAAGGTTTGGTTTATCATCAAAGGTTATCACCCTTTGTTTGTGGAACCAATTCGACTGAATACCTTGGGGTTCCTAAGTCTATACTTAGTGGATTTCAAGTATTCCCCGCGTTTCAAAAGTTAGGATTCGTGAAGCTGGTAATATAGTTTTGGGTGTTGAGTCGATCCCTTCATTGAGGAGCGGTTCGCATCAGCTGGTATCAGAGCACGGTTTAACTCTTGGACCAACAATCTATCCCAGTTTTCAGGTTCTTTTACTTGAATTCATATCCTTTATGCTTTCGTTGTTTTCAGTTTCAGAAAAACCCTAAAAAAATCGTGCATTGTGTTTGTTCTATTCTTCTACCTTTCTTTAAGTTTTTATTGTGAGAAAAAGCTGTGGCCGATCAAAGAAAAGAAAAAGAAAAGAAAAGAAAAGAAATCAAAGGTCTAGAAAAATTGACCTAGCTAAAAAAAAAAAAAAAGCAAGGCCACGTTCACTATCAAGGTAGTAGACTAAGTTCAAGAAGAGGGGTTTTTCATAGGTTAGCTACTAGCTTTCGCACTACTAGCTCTCTTGGTAGAACACCCAAATTTGCATGTCTTGTCATCCCACGCCCTAACTCAAGATTCTGGCCCCTAGAAATCCGAAACCCTAGGTATAAGGTCTTGTTAGTGTCATTGGTAGACTTAGACTGCATAGCTTCGAAGAAACTTGCAACTACTTGAATTGAGATTGACTTTGTTTTGAAAATTTCAAAGAAAACCCTAATTTGAGTGACTTGTTAAAAAAAAAAAAAGAGATTCATACACGAGTGGTAACAAGAGTGTGTGAAGTTCATTAGAGAGATTTTGTGAGGCCTTTTGTTCGTGATTAACCATGGCAGATGAGAGATTCAACGCTTTTGATGCCCGGCTGACCGCCATGGCTGAAAACATGGCCCGAATCGCCGAGCAGTTCGGAGCCACGAATGGAGATGGCCCCCGGCGGCCAAGGAGGAATGAGCAGGAAGAAGATGATGATGTGAGCAGCCTGAAGCATAGTGTGCCTAAATTCACTGGCAAAACCAATCCCGACGACTACATTGATTGGGAGAGAGCCATGGAGGATTTCTTTGAATGCCACAACTATTCCGAGAGGAAAAAGGTAACCCTAGCCACACTAGAGTTTACTGACTATGCTGCCCTGTGGTGGTCCCAACTCAGGAATCTGATCAGGAAAGAAGAAGAGGACCCCGTCCTTACTTGGCGGAGTCTTAAAAGAAAGATGAGGAGGAAGTTTGTACCGAGTAGCTACAACCGAGACTTGCACACCAAGCTTCGATCCTTGAAGCAAGGGGGCATGACGGTTGAGGAATACAACAAGAGATGGAGATCCTGGTTGCACGGCTTGATCTGAGTGAGGATGAAGATGCCAAGATAGCCCGTTTCACCGGAGGGTTGCAAAGAGAGATTCTACATCAAGTCAACATTCTCAACTTTGCTGACTATGATGACTTGATCAACGTGGCTACTAGGGTTGAGAAGGAGCTGAAGAACGGCCTTGGAAGAAGGACTACCCCGCCGCCACCGATCAGTGCCCCGGTGAGAGGAGACCGAAGTGCCGGCCACACCCCATACCGGCCAAACCCTAACCGGAGCGCCAGATCGCGACCAAACCCTAACCAAGGGTCGGCACCACGGGTAAACCCTAATCTTGGTTCAAAAATCCCTACTACTAACGCTCGGCCAAGTGCCATTGTGTGTTTTAAATGTCAAGGTAGGGGTCACATGGCAAGGGAATGCCCTAACACCCGAACCATGGTGCTTAGAGAGGGAGAAGTCGTGACAGATGACGAGGAGGAACCAATTGTTGAAGAATTGGAGGGAGAGTCGAGTGAAGGAGAAGAAGTTGAGATAGAAGGCTTGGAAAAATTTTCAGCCTTCAGCAGTCGAGTGATCACCCCGGCACCGCCCCAGCACAGCGCCCGGCACTGCCCCGGCCCCGCGCCCAGCACTGCCCCAGTACTGCCCCAGCCCTACCCCAGCCCAGCGCCCGGCACTGCCCCGGCCCAGCGCCCAGCACTGCCCCAGCACAGCGCCCAGCACTGCCCCGGCCCAGCGCCCAGCACTGCCCCGGCCCTGCACCCCGCGCTGCCCTGGCACAGCCCCCAGTACTGCCCCGGCCTGGCACCGGCCCTACCCCGGCCAAGCATCACGACTGCTCCGGACATCCTGTCCGCGCCGGATGATGTCAATCGGTCCACCCCGGGTCTTTTGAACATTCCTTCGGCCAATCTTGACCCGAAGAAAGCCGGAGGGATCTTTGACGACCTGAAGCCGAGCGCCGGCCCCGACGGCCACCCGGCGCCCCCGACGGTCATGAATCCGACGGCCACCCGTCCCGAGATTCAATGGGAAGTCGTCTCCCGGTGGATTTTAAAAGCTGCCCCGAGCGAAGAAGATCCAGCAGAAGACTCGGATGAGGAAATGAGTGAAGAACCCTCGCCCAGCAGCTCCCCGAGCCTTAACATTACTGTTAATGGCATTTATGAAGTGGAAGATATGAAGACTGAAGGAGAAGACACTGAAGAGTCCGAAACATTGTCCAGTACCGACTCGAATGACACCCCTAGGACTACGGATGAAGCTGAATCTCTCCCGGCCGTCGCCCACAAGATTGCTGAAGTTTGGAAAAGAGTGATGGGATCCAGGAAGGATGCCGAGGTGGATTTGGGGACAAATCCCCGTCAAGAAGAGGGGATGATATGACCCGGCTCCACCGCCCCGGGCCACAAAGGTATACCTACACCCCACCAAGGTACCCCGTAGAAGGCAGCACTCCGGGTCCATACAAAAAGCGCCTAGAACTAAGGACTGGCTACTTACAAGCTCTCAAGCCTAGAAATGAGCTCAAGAACAAGCTCAGGTTTGCCCCACAGGGAAGGAAGACACCCCGAGATGGAAGGGAGTTCCAGGCCATGTTACTGGCCGAGAACCTAAGTCCTAGACGGAGCACCGAGTCTCAGTCCTTCCCCAACCTCTCTTCAATGATCCCTCAAGTCAAGCACACGTCAAAAGCCATCTGGAGAGAGTTCTGGCGTACAGAAGACCAGAAGATTCGAGAATATGTGGCCAAGACAGGTTGGCTTCCCAAGGACACTGCCCGGGCCCCGGCGGATACGGCCAACCAGCCCCTGCCTCGGCTAACCCTGCTCCACACTCAGAACCTGGCGGACAAGTTGAAGCCAGAAGACTCAGGATGTCAAAAGACTTGGGAGGAACCTCACTTGTCCGAGGAAATGGCCAGCAGGAAGCCAAAACCGCCCGGCATCACCGAAACCCTAGCATCGGGTCCGGAGCACTTGATGTCGAGCCGGTCACCAGCACCGAAGGACGCCACCCGACCCCCCGGTCACCCGGAACCCGCGGTAATTACAGAAATGCCACCGCGCGGGTTCCGGGCACTCTTCCTAGCCGCGTCCGGAGTCCAGCCCGCGCCCGAAGGGTTTTCCTAAGCCCGATCGGACACGGACACCCGGCGTGCCCTAATCCGCCCGGATTAGGGTTTTGTGCAATTTTTGCCGATTTTAGAATTTCACTCTCGGACAACTTTGTGTATTTTAATATTTTCTTCGGCCTATCTTTTAGGATTATTTTAGTCTTACCTTATTAGAGTTGGAGACGGCTTAGGCCACCCTTGTGCTATAAATAGAGGCCTCGGCCATCATTGTAAGACACGTTAAGTCATAATTGAAATTTCAGAACTTTGTTCTTTTTCCTTCAAGTCTTTGCTCGTTGTTGCTTAGCTTAAGGTTTGGTTTATCATCAAAGGTTATCACCCTTTGTTTGTGGCACCAATTCGACTGAATACCTTGGGGTTCCTAAGTCTATACTTAGTGGATTTCAAGTATTCCCCGCGGTTTCAAAAGTTAGGATTCGTGAAGCTGGTAATATAGTTTTGGGTGTTGAGTCGATCCCTTCATTGAGGAGCGGTTCGCATCAAGAGGTTAGGATAAGGCTGAGACTTAGTGCTCGGTCCAGGACCTAAGTCCTCATCCAGTAACATGGCCTGGAACTTCCTCCCATCTCGGATACCTTCCCCCCAGTTGAGGCGATCCTGAGCTTGTTCTTTAATTCATTTCTAGGCTTGAGAGCTCGTAGATAACCAGCCCTCAATGCTAGACGCTTTTTATATGGCCCTAGGTCTTTTCCACTCTCGGGGGACCCTTGCGGCGTACATGGGTACGAGTGTTTACTGGGGCAGCTGGGCCGGGTCATATCAAGCTCCTTGTAGTCAGCATAGTTGAGTATGTTGACTTGATACATGATCTCGGGGCGTAGCCCACCTACAAACCGGGCTATCTTCGCTTCAGGTTCTTCTCGGAGGTCAAGTTGGGCTACCAACATCTCGATCTCCTTAGTATATTGCTCCACGGACATGGTGCCTTGTGTGAAGTTCCGGAGGGATGTGTATAGGTCTTGAGTTTAAGTACTCGGAACAAACTTCTTCCTCATGATCCTCTTGAGGTCTCTCCACGACTCGACGGGATCTTCTTCATCCCTTTGAATCCTGCTCTTGTATTGGCTCCACCAAAGAGCAGAATAGTCAGTGAATTCAAGGGTGGCAAGAATTACCTTCTTACGTTCGGAGTAGTGGTGGCACTCGAGGAAATCCTCCATACTTCTCTCCCAATCTAGGTACTCGTCGACATTGTATTTGCCAGCAAACTTTGGCACGGTGAGCTTGAGGTTGCTCAAGTCATCGTCAATCTCCTGAGCTAGTCATCGGGCTCTTCTGTTCGGGTCTTTAGGGTTGGCCTCTCGGTGCCTGTCTCGTCCTCTCTCGGCTTGAAGCTGAGCTAGGGCTTCGTGGACGGCAGCCATGGTAGCTCCAAGGTTCCGAATGTTGCGTTCTATATTGGCTAGTCTCTCGTCTGCCATGGTTAGTACTATCGAACGGAAGCAATTTTCTATCCCCTCTTCTTAGAAACAAACTTACAATGAAAGGAAATAACGTGGCAAGGTGACCTTGCTTTCTTTTCTTTTTCTTTTCTTATAACTCGAAACTAAAATTGAAATAGAAGGGAATTTTCGAACAATTTTCTAAGAAAGCAGTAAAGGATATGAATCCAGGAGAACCTGGAGACTGGGATAGATGTGGTCCTTGTGTTTGAACCGTGCTCTGATACCAACTGATGTGAACCGCTGCAACCGTTGGCAGACGACCCTAACCACCGCAAGTTGGAACGTGCAACGAGGTAGAAACCTTCGGGAACCGGGGCGGAATAGTACTTTGACCCGTCGGCTATATAACAGCCGGGAACCAGAAGTGTCCAGTCGAAGACGCCACGCCAAGAGATGGATGCTCTTGATGATAAGTCGATCCTTCAGTATCGCGTCATGCAGATACAATAAGGGTTTCAGAACAGAGTTCTTTCAAAGGGAGTTTATTTCATAAAAGTTGTAAGTACAAAGTGAGGCCGGTGGCCTCTATTTATAGGTGAGGGAACAAGCTCTCCTCCCTAAACACTACTTCTAAATAATAATAAAATAAAGAGTCCTATTCCTAAATAGTCTCATAAATCCCCTAAATAATCCTACTAAAAAGGAATAAACATAAAATAATAGTTGTAGTCTTTAAAGTAGAATAAAAGACCTAAATTAGGTCAAAAATCCTAATCTGGCCGCGTACGGCTGCTCGGGCCGGTTGGGCGCGTGTGGCGGCCCGGTGGGCTTGACCGGCCGAACGCCGGGCTGGACTCGGGTGCGACGCGGCTCGGTTCGAGCGGTCTTCGGCTTCGAGCGGGCTTAGTGACCAGACTTCTTGTCCAGAAGATATGTTCTTCATGCCCGGCTCCTTGGAATTCCTCTGATCGGACCGGTTGCCAATTTAGGGTTCGGAGCTTCTCTCTCCTTGGGCTTTCTTCCTTTCTGCTTGGGCCTTCTTCTTTAAGCTTCAGGTAGGCCTCCAAGTAGCTTCGGACGTAGCCCTCCGAGGTTAGCCCTAGTGTCATGCTTCGGGGCCACAGACTCCACTTCTTCTCAGGGCTCGGCTCAGGGTCAATCTTTGACAACTCTCCTCTTCGAGCCAAGGGTTCTTGGGCTCTCTTCCTTCGGTACTACAGAAATGCTTCTAGGGGATCACTCAGAGAACCGGCTTCTTCTTCAGGGCTCCTGGAGGTCAGGATAGGAGCGGGCTGAAGCTTCTTTTCAGTGCTAGGGCTTATACCCTCGGCCAGTAGCATGGCCGGGAACAACATTTCTTCTCTCGGAGTCTCTCTACCTGCAATTGAAGGAGTTAGTCGATATTTCTTGTCAAACCTTGGCTTTAGGGCTCGAATATGACCTTCCCTTGGATTCATACGCTTCTTAAGAGGCCATAGGGTCTTGTCTCGGCCAGGTGACCCTGGTGGTGTGTAGGAGTACCGATTGGCATCGGGGCAGCATTGTTGGATCATATTAGGCTCCAAGCCTATGCCAGCACCCAAGCCTAGGAGAGTCGTAGCCCCGGATCTAGAAGACACCCCTGGGAGGATGCTGATCCTTAGCCAGGCACCAATGTCAGCTCCTACTCCAGCCAGAGCCAGATTAATGACACGCCAGGAGCTGATGCTGACACCGAGCCCCGACCCGGGCCCCGGACCAAGCTTAGCACCAAGTCTAGTCCCTAGACCAACTCCCACGGGCCCCCGGAGCAAAGACCTACTGAAGACATCCATAAGGTACTCTTGGAAGAAGGCTTGGAGAAGAACTCAAAAGGCCTGGACAGAATTGAAGAAGGCCGAGAGCTAAGCCCGACACCCGAGCCGAGCCCTTGCCCGATGCCGCAGAGAAGAAATTTTGGCCCAGCCAACAATTGGCCCGTGCCTTTTGGGAAATTCCAACTGTCCTGGATAGCTTGAATCCCCAGGAACACTCTCCAACAAACTGAACTCATTTTGGAGGAGAATTGAAGGAGATACAGTTGGATGAAGTCAGGGTGAAGCATGGACGGAGCATCAAGAAGAGGAGCTCGGATGCTGATCCGAGGATGCACATGATAGGAGCTGTGATCAGGCCACCACCTGAGCCTGATCCAAGGAAGGATGCTTGACCATGGTGAACACGGGAAATGAAGAGAAGATGCCAAAATACATCCGAACAAGGAATCCTAATCAAGCTAGGATTTCCAGGTTTTGGACAGATTCCTAGTCTGACAAGGATTGACGAATCTGGGCTACTTGGAGGCAGAATTTGGATTGATGTCCAACATGAAAGTTTAAGCCCATGAAGTCTACTAGTGATCTGCCAAAGGGCTTAATTTTCCGAATTTATTTTCTATTTATTTGGCTGAATCTTCCAGAACCCGTTTAACTATTTTTTAGGAATATTTTTATTGTCTTTGTTTAGGAAGGAGTCTTTTCCTTGGTGAACAAGGCTCCGAATTTCAGTCCTCTTAAGGACTCTTTTTGTAATTCTTTATTAGTTTATTAGTTAGTTTCGTAGGAGGAAAAGGAGAGCATGTTCTCCCTTCCTCACCTATAAATAAAGGCCTATACGCCTCATTGTAAGACAGTTTACCCCTTAATGAAATTTTCAGAACATTGTTCTTTTTCCTTCAAGTCTTTGCTCGTTGTTGTTTAGCTTAAGGTTTGGTTTATCATCAAAAGCAATCATCCTTTGTTTGTGGCACCAACTCGACTGAATACCTTGGGGTTCCTAAGTCAATACTTAGTGGATTTCAAGGGTTCTCCGCGGTTTCAAAGGTTAGGTTCTCATGGGCTGATAATATAGTTTTGGGTGTTGAGTCGATCCCTTCCTAGAGGAGGCGGTTCGCATCACTACTTCTAAATAATAATAAAATAAAGAGTCCTATTCCTAAATAGTCTCCTAAAACCCCTAAATAATCCTACTAAAAAGGAATAAACATAAAATAATAGTTGTAGTCTTTAAAGCAGAATAAAAGACCTAAATTAGGTCAAAAACCCTAATCTAGCCGCGTACGGCTGCTTGGGCCAGTTGGGCACGTGTGGCGGCCTGGTGGCTTGACCGGCCGAACGCTGGGCTTGACTCGGGTGGCGGACGCGAGCTTCGGCTTCGGGCGGGTTCAGTGACCGGCTTCTTCTCCAAAAGATATGTTCTTCATGCCCGGTTCCATAAAACTCCTTTGATCGGCCCGGTTGCCGGTTTAGGGCTTGTGGCTGTTCTCCTCTTGGACCTTCTTTCTTTCCGCTCGGGCCTTCTTCTTTAAGCTTCAGGTAGGCCTCCAGGTAGCCTTGGACGTAGCTCTCCGTGGTCAGCTCAAGTGTCATGCTTCAGGGCCAAGGACTCCAAGTCTTCTCATGCCTCAGTTCAGGTTCAATCTTTGACAGCTCGCCTCTTCGGGCCAAGGGTTCTTGGGCTCTCTTCCTTCTGTACTCCAGAAATGCTTCCAGAGGGTCACTCAAAGAACCAGCTTCTTCTTCAGGGCTCCTAGAGGTCAGGCTAGGGGCAGGCTGAAGCTTCTTTTTGGTGCTAGGGCTTATACCCTCGGCCATCATCATGGCTTGGGACAACATTCCCTTCCTCGGAGTCTTTCTACCTGCAAGTGAAGGGTTTAGTCGATATTTCTTGTCATACCTTGGCTTTAGGGCTCGAGGATGGCCTGCCCTTGGATTCATGCGCTTCTTGAGAGGCACTAGGGTCTTGCCTAGGCCAGGGGATCCTGGTGGGGTGTAGGAATACCGGTTGGCATCGGGGCAGCATTGTTGGATTATATCAGGAGATGATCTCCCACTGAATCTTGGGTGCACAGGGAACCATCGGTGAAGCGTCGGGTCGGGGCACTGGGGTGTCGGGGGTGCCGGAGGTGATCCAGGGCACGTCGGGTAGGATGGCGGCGCCGGATAGTTGGGAGGCGTCGGGCAGCGATGCATTGGGCAGAGGCAAAGTGGCGGCGGCCAGGGAAAAGCAGGCTGCGGTGTCGGGCAGTAACGCGTCGGACAGTGGCAAGGCGGCGGCGGTGGGCAGTGATCCGTCGTGTAGTGGAAAGACGGTAGCGGGCAGTAGGAAGCCGGAGGTGGCGACCAGTGGTAAGGCGGCGGCGGCGGGCCGTGGAGAGCCGGTGGCGGCGGCCAGGTCGGTGGCGTCGGGCATCGTCGCGTCGGGGCAGCCGGGGTCGGGTAGGATCGGGGCTGAGCGTCGGGCAGGGACGCGCCGGACTCGTGGTCGTGGGCCGCGTCGGGTGGTGACGCCCGGGGAGCCTTGGGTAGTGACAGGTCGGGGCCGGGTGCTAGGGCGGTCGGGGCCTGGTCGGGCAGGGTAGCGCCGGTTGCTGGGGCGCTAGGACTGAGTGGGTAGCGCCAGTCGGGGCCGGGCGCTAGGCGCCGGGCCGGGTGTTGGGTCGCCGAGGGTGGGCGGGCGGCGCCAGTCGGCGCCGGGCGTTGGGGCGCCGGGCCTGGTCGGGCCGCGCTAGGCCGGGGGCCGTGCGCTGGAGCGCCGGGCCTGGTTGGGCAGCGCCGGGGCTGGGGCTGAGCACTAGGGTGTTGGGGCCTGGTAGGGCAACACCGGTGACGGGTGCTGGGTCATCGAAGCTGGGCGGGTAGCGCCAGTCGGGGCCGGGTGCTGGGCGCCAGGGCTGGTCAGGTAGTGCCGGCTGGGGCTGGGGCCGTGCACTGGAGCGCTAGGACCTGGGGCAGCGCCGAGGCTGGGGCCAAGCGCTGGGGCGCTGAGGCCTGGGGCAGGGCCGAGGTTGTGGCCGAGCGCTGGGACGCTAGGGCCTGGGGCAGCGCCGAGGCTGGGGCCGAGCGCTGGGGCGCTAGGACCTGGGCAGCGCCGAGGCTGTGGTCGAGCGCTGGGGCGCTGGGGCCTTGCTGGACAGTGCCGGGTCTAGGTAGTAGTGCCGGGGTCGGGGCCGGTGCTGGTGCCAGGGCTGTTGCCGGGGCTAAGGCTGGGGCTAAGGCCAGGGCTGGTGCCGGGGCTGGGGCCGGGGCTGAGGCCGGGGAGCCTGGTGCTAGGGTTTTTGAAGTGAACCCTGCAAACTTCTCAAGCCTTCTTGGCTTCACTTGCTCTCCTTCATCTGATTCTTCTTCTTCTTTCTTCTCGTTCTCCTCATCGTCTGTCTCGATTTCTCTTTCTCTTATCACCATCGTTTGTTGATTAGGGAAGTCCCTTGAGATATGTCCTCTACCTTGACACTTAAAACATACAATTCCACTAGGACGTGGGTTAGAATTCTGAACCGTAGAAGTAGGTTGGGCAGATGTTACCGGTGGTGCCGAACCCCTAGGGTTAGGGTTTGGCCGTGAACTTGATCCTCGGGGCTGGTCGGGCTTCCATGAGGCTTGGCTTGTGGCCGAGCCTCTCCACGGGGCAGTGGCTGATCTTCTGGGGTAGCCCCTCCTCAACTCCCTTTCCACACGGTTGGCTAGGTCCTTGAGATCCTCATAGTCAACATAGTTAAGTAGGTTGACTTGATGCATGATCTCGGGTGTAGCCCACCCACAAACCGGGCTATCTTCGCTTCAGGCTCTTCTCTGAGGTTGAGTCTGGCTACCAACATCTCTATCTCCTTGGTGTATTGCTCCACGGACATGGTGCCCTGCTTTAAGTTCCGGAGGTATGTGTGTAGGTCTCGGGTGTAGGTGCCAGGAACGAACTTCTTCCTCATGATCCTCTTGAGGTCTCGCCACGACTTGATAGGGTCCTCCTCATCTCTCTGAATCCATCCTTTGAACTGGCTCCATGATGCGAACCGCCTTCTCCAGGAAGGGATCGACTCAACACCCAAAACTATATTATCAGCCCCACGAGAACCTAACCTTTGAAACCGCGGAGAACACTTGAAATCCACTAAGTATTGACTTAGGAACCCCAAGGTATTCGATCGAATTGGTGCCACAAACAAAGGATGATAGCCTTTGATGATAAACCAAACCTTAAGCTAAGCAACAACGAGCAAAGACTTGAAGGGAAAAGAACTTAGTTATGAAATTTCAATAATCCATAATCTGTCTTACATTGGCGGCCGAAGCCTCTATTTATAGCTCAAGGGTGGCAAAAGCCGGTTCCAACTCTAATAAGGAAAGACTAAAATAATCCTATAAGATAGGCCGAGGAAAATATTAAAATAAACAAAGTTGTCCAAGATTAAAACTCCTAAACCGGCAAAATCGAGCAAAACCCTAATCCGGGCGGATTAGGGCAAATCCGACTTTCCTTGTCCGGGTGGGTTTGGGAAACCTCCGGGCGCGGGCAGGGATCTGGACGTGGCTGGGAAAAGTGCCTGAAACCCACGCGGTGGCATTTCTGTAATTATCGCGGGTTCTGGGTGACCGGGTGGTCGGGTGACGTCCTTCGGCTCGGATGACCGGCTCATCATCATTTGCTCCGGACCCGGTGCTAGGGTTTTGGTGATGCTGGGTGGTTCTGGCCTTTTGCTTGACATTTCCTCGGTCAAGTGAGGTTCTCTCCAAGTCTTTTGTCCTCCTGAGTCTTCTGGCTTCAACATGTCCGCCAGATTCTGAGTGTGGAGTAGGGTTAGCCGGGGCAGGGGCTGGTTGGCCGTATCCGCCGGGGCCGGAGTAGTGTCCTTAGGAAGCCAACCTGTCTTGGCCACATATTCTCGAATCTTCTTGTCTTCTGTACGCCAGAACTCTCTCCAGATGGCTTTTGATGTGTGCTTGACTTGAGGGATCATGGAAGAGAGGTTGGGGAAAGACTGAGACTCAGTGCTCGATCTAGGACTTAGGTTCTCGGCCAGTAACATGGCCTGGAACTCCTTCCATCTCGGGGTGCCTTCCTTCCCGTTGGGGCAGACCTGAGCTTGTTCTTGAGTTCATTTTTAGGATTGAGAGCTCGTAAGTAGCCAGTCCTTAGTTCTAGGCGCTTTTTGTATGGGCCTGGAGTTCTGCCTTCTACGGGGTACCTTGGTGGGGTGTAAGTATACCTTTGTGGTCCGGGGCGGTGGAGTCGGGTTGATATGATCCAACAATGCTGCCCCGATGCCAATCGGTACTCCTACACACCACCAGGGTCACCTGGCCGAGACAAGACCCTATGGCCTCTTAAGAAGCGCATGAATTCAAGGACAGGCCGTCCACGAGCCCTAAAACCAAGGTATGCCAAGAAATATCGACTAAATCCTTCACTTGCAGGTAGAAAGACTCTAAGGAATGGAATGTTGTCCCAAGCCATGCTGTTGACCGAGGGTATAAGCCCTAGCACCGAAGAAAAGCTTCAGCCTGCCCCTAGCCTGACCTCTAGGAGCCCTGAAGAAGAAGCCGGTTCTTTGAGTGACCCTCTAGAAGCATTTCTAGAGTACCGAAGGAAGAGAGGCCAAGAACCCTTGGCCCAAAGAGGAGAGTTGTCAAAGACCGAACCTGAGCCGAGGCATGAGAAGACTTAGAGTCCTTGGCCCCGAAGCATGACACTGGGGCTGACCACGGAGAGCTACGTCCAAAGCTACTTGGCGCTTATCTGAAGCTTAAAAGAGAAGGCCCGAACGAAAGAAAGAAGGCCCAAGGAGAGAACAGCCACCAACCATCAACCAGCAATCGGGCCAATCAAAGGAGCTTTACGGAATCGAGCATGAAGAACATATCTTTTGGACAAAAGTCCGGCCACTGAGCCCGGCCGAAGCCGAAGCCCGCGTCCGCCACCTGAGTCTAGCCCGGCGTTCGGCCGGTCAAGCCCACCGGGCCACCACACGCGCCCCAACCGGCCCGAGCAGCCACACACGGCCGGATTAGGGTTTTTGACCTAATTTAAGTCTTTTATTCTGCTTTAAAGACTACAACTATTATTTTATGTTTATTCCTTTTTAGTAGGATTATTTAGGGGTTTTATGAGACTATTTAGGAATAGGACTCTTTATTTTATTATTATTTAGGAGTTAGACTTTAGGGAGGAGAGCTTGTTCCCTCCCTATAAATAGAGGTCGCCGGCCTCCCTTGTAACTTACAACTTTTATGAAATAAACCCCCTTTGATAGAACTTTGTTCTAAAACCCTTGTTGTATCTGCATGTTGCGATACTGAAGGATCGACTTATCATCAAGAGCATCCATCTCTTGGCGTGGCGTCTTCGACTGGACACTTCTGGTTCCCGGCTGTTATATAGCCGATGGGTAAAAGTACTTTTCCGCCCCGGTTCCCGACGTTTCTACCTCGTTGCACGGTCTCAACTTGCGGTGGTTAGGGTCGTCTGCCCACGGTTGTAGCGGTTCACATCACGGGTCATATCACTCCACCATAGGGCAGCATAGTCAGTGAATTCAAGGGTGGCAAGGTTACCTTCTTACGTTCGGAGTAGTGGTGGCACTCGAGGAAATCCTCCATACTTCTCTCCCAATCTAGGTAGTCGTCGGCATTGTATTTGCCAGAAAACTTTGGCACGGTGAGCTTGAGGTTGCTCAAGTCGTCGTCAATTTCCTGAGCTAGTCGTCGGGCTCTTCTATTCAGGCCTTCAGGGCTGTCCTCTCGGCGCTCATCTCGTCCTCTCTCGGCTTGAAGCAGAGCTAGGGCTTCTTGGACGGCGGCCATGGTAGCTCCAAGGTTTTGAAGGCTGCCTTCCGTGTTGGCTAGTCTCTCGTCTGCCATGGTTAGTATTATCGAACGAAAGCAATTTTCTATCCCCTCTTCTTAGAAATAAACTTACAACGAAATGAAATAACGTGGCAAGGTGGCCTTGCTTTCTTTTCTTTTTTTCTTTTCTTATAACTCGAAACTGAAATTGAAATAGAAGGGAAATTTTTGAATCAATTTTCTAAAGAAAGCAATAAAAGGATATGAATCCAGGTGAACTTGGAGACTAGGATAGATTGTGCTCCGTGAGCTGAACCGTGCTCTGATACCAACTGATGTGAACCGCTGCAACCGTGGGCAGACGACCCTTAAACACCGTAAGTTCAGACCGTGCAATGAGGTAGAACCGTCGGGAACCGGGGGCGGATAAGTACTTTGACCTGTCGGCTGTATATAGCCGGGAACCAGGAGTGTCCAGTCGATGATGCCATGCCAAGAGATGGATGCTCTTGATGATAAGTCGGGGCCTTCAGTATCGCAACATGCAGATACAATAAGGTTTCAGAACAAAGTTCTTTCAAAGGGGGTTTATTTCATCCCGGTAAAAGTCCTCTCCATCCCGGTTTCCGACGGTTTCTACCTCGTTGCACGATCATCAACTTGCGGTGTTTAAGGGTCATCTGCCCACGGTTGCAGCGGTTCACATCAACGAGAATAGGCCCGAGCCCCGACCCAAGCCCCAGCCCGTGCCCTAGCATGAGCTCAAGTGGGCAGACGACCGGCTGAAATTTCTATTCCCACACCCCGCCGGGGTCACCCACGAGGACAAAGGCCTTAGGACCTTATAAGAAACACTTGGAACCTTGCCAACCTCCTAGCCTAGCCCCGCGGAGGTTTATCAGGCCTCAACAAGTGGTGAGATTCAAGTACAGCCCTCCCCAAAGGGTCCAACAAGCAAGGATGAGCGTCCGGACCCATCCGGACCCAACTTGGGCACCGGCGCTTGAAGCGGCCAAGGAGTCGAGCTTGCCTGGCAGCTCGAGCACTAAGTCTAAGGACCTAGGAGGTGCTATACAACCCTAGGATCCTCTACATGCTTTCCTGGAAAAGTGTCGACAGAAAAGGACCGAGCACCAGTTTACAGGAGCTCCAGCCGGCTCCACCCCAAGCGCTCCACCCGCCCTAGCACCAAGGCTAGGCTTCCAAGAGCTCAAGAAGCGGATGAAAACCTTAGGGGAACCTCTAAAGGCCTTCCTGGACGACTGGGAGAAGCATGGAAGAAAAGGCCTGGAGGAAAATGGAGAAGGCCCCAAGACAGACTTCCCCCGGGTGCCAGCACCGGCATCAAAGGGCCCCGATCGGGCCTCAACACCCAATCTGCAAGGGACCCCAACCTCAAAAGTTTTATCACCAGCCCTCAATCCCATACAAGGCCAGAAGCCAAGCCTAGGAGCTGCCACCCTAGGAGCCGAGAGGAAATGAGGAGAAATGAAGAAGTTGGACAAGGAGGACCGAACGGGCCGGTCGCGTAGGAATCCAGGATGCCGAGCAGCATCACCATCAGACTCGCCAGAGCCCGACAATTGGAGCCCCGTGCATTTCCCAGCCCGAGCAACCAATGCCGCCACCAATTCCAAGCCCAACAGCAAAGACGGCGCCGACTTTCCTAATCCGGCCTGCGCACAAGCGACAAGCCCGACCGGATCCGCCGGTTTAGGGTTTTTAGCACGTTTTTATTTGTTTTATTTCTTTTTAAGTGTTGGACTCGGATTTTCCCTTTTAGTTTCGATTCTTTAGGAACAAGTAAGTCCTTTTATTCTAATTAGGACTCTAGGTTATTATTTTAAATATTTTCCGAGTTGTAACCTAAGAAATAAGCCGCGGGGATGTCCCGACTCCTCTAGTATAAAGAAGAGGCCTCGGTCTCATTGTAAGACAACCGTCTTTTTTGAATCAGATATAAATCAGAACTTTGTTCTTCAATCCTTTAAGTTTTTGCTGCGTGCATAGCTTAGGATCGGTGTTATCAATAGAAGCATTCATCTTCTGTCGTGGAGCCATTCTACCGAACATTACGGGTTCTCGATTAATTGCGACCGACGGGTCCTAGTACTTTCCCATTCCAGCGCCGACTGTCGACCGAGCAAAGGACCAGGACTAGCGGTGGTTAGGGTTGTCTGTCCACGATTGCAGCGGTTCACATCACCCGGTACCCACAGGCACTCGAGCCCGGGGCCTCCATACCAGCCCTAGTGATGACACTCGATTTGACGTGATTATCAGCCTCATTTAAGCGACATTTCTTTGCTTAAGACATGGTTTTTAGGGTAGAATAACGAATATTCAATCGATTGCCCTATCTCGTGCCATTAGTGTTACCTTGGCCCGTTTCAGGTCTATTTGATGGTTTTCTAGTGTTTTTGTGTTAGCACAGGTTTTTGCCGTCAAATAAAGTAGCCATGGACGTGTCTAAGGCGTAGGAACCTCGAGGAATCAAACCGAAATCGACCCAAGGAGCCAGTCAAAGTCAAACAAAATCCTGCCCGAGTACAAAGAGATTTTCGCCGAAATTGAGCTTGCATATTCGGCGAAAATATTAGTGCATTCAACTGGTGCCGAGTCAAAGGACATCTTCGGCGAAAACATTGTACTCTTCGGACCGAAAATACAAGGCAGAGAAAGCACTCCCGAACACAAAGGAATTTTCGCCGAAATTCTTAAGGAATTTTCGGCAAAAATATAATACACTATTCCATACAATCAAAAATTTTGCAAAAACACAACTTTTCGAATCAGAATCCTCTCAAGTTCTGGAGCGAATAGTTGGAGTTCGAAGAGCCGGATAGAGATCGTGACACCATCCCTTCCACCTCGACGAACCGGAGCTAGGAGTGTAGATTACCGAAGATCGGAGTCTGTCAGAGTCGTCTGAATTAGGTTTTTCAGATTCTTTTCTGTTCTTCCTCTGAATGATGAACTCTTTCTTTGCCTTTGTTTCTTCTGTAATGATCATGAGTAGCTAAACCCTTTAGAGCTTAGACTAGATGAACCCTAAGTGACCCAGGGCTGTAAAGCGGTCACGGATCGGCGGTGATTAGATTCGAAATTCAATCAGTTCTTTTTCATGTTTGATTCGTTCTTCATTGTTCATGTTTCTTGTCTGGATTGATCACCTAGATTAGATTCTGGTTAAGCTAAGGATAGAAGCGAACGCTCGCCTTACTTTAGAACATCGAATTAAACAATTAACCTTATAATTGGAGCGTGCCTTTCGTAGGAACCGGTTAGGGTTAATCCACTGCAAGAGTAACTCATTAATAATTAGTAATTGCACCAGTTAATTAAGTCGTTGCGAGAGGCGACCGTACCCGGGCGGCTAGTTAATCTTGGTAGTTAGAACGGATAGAGCGAATGTTCGCCGGTCTTAAACCTAAGGGTAAGGAGTTATGGTGGTGTCTTAGTAATTGATTGAATGAGAATTGAAATCCGCTGATCTGTTGATTGCCAATGCTCTGGGGAACGAAGGGGGATTCAAAGTCTATGTTCGTCTGTCATCCTTGTTTTCAAACCCTAATTCCCAATCTGTTTAGTTTAATTTGTTTTAATTTTTCTGCATTTCTTAGAAATAGAAGTCGTGGAACTCGCACCACGCACAACGTGTTTACCTTTGAGTATTTTGCTAGTTCTGAAGTAACCAATCATAGAAAGCCCTCGGAATACGATCTGCTATACGCTTTTTAGCATTAGTAGTTTTTATTTGGTTGAATCCCAACCAACGACCGGGCGTTCACCAAATTGGCGCCATTGCCGGGGACTTCTTTTGATTGTTGAAAGAAGAACTGGCAATTTATACTTTCCATCTTTCATCTTTCCACCCACTTTGATTCTACACCGGTTGTGTTTATTTTTGTCTTTTGCAGGATAAGAAAATTCAGAAGTAAATCACTTTCGCTCCACCTTTCCCTACCACGATGGCTGCTAGTGTTCGGTCTCCCAGCTTTGTGCCGCGCAATGAAGACGATCCTGCCTATGAGATCAAGACCGCCTACTCGGAAATGATCTCGAGGGGTCTACAGTTTGAAGGAAATCCTCATGATAATCCATGCACACACTTGGCGGATTTCCTTGCTTTTTGCGAAACCTTTAAGAGTGGGAGCCTCGATAAGGATACCTTCTGCTTTCGAGCCTTCCCATTCTCAGTCCGAGGCGCCGCAAAGAGATGGTTCATTGGCAGGCCACCCGGTCTCTACACCAACTGGGAGGATCTCGCTCAAGGATTCATAGAGGAATACTCCCCTTCTTCCAGAACCACTGCCTATAGGAACAGCATCTCAAGGCTCAAAGAGACCGGAGGAGCTAAGAGACATTGGAGAATAGAAGAGCTTATTGAAGCAGAAGTCCAGGAGCGATTGAGGAAAATCAATGCTTGCTCGGTAGAAGAGGTGAACTTCATTTCTGAGGGCTTCACCAACAGTCAACAGGGCTACCCCGACTACTGTCAGTCCAGACAACCTCAGGGATCTACATCGGGGAACACAAGGGATAACGAGGTAGACAAGAAGTTTGACCTGATCATCACCAGACTCGATGATCATGACAGTCAGTTCAAGGCTCAAGCTCTCATCAATCAAGAACAGATCGCATCCAGTCAAAGAATTGAGCAAGTCATGAACAACATCTCGAGCATGCTAGCATCTGGTCGACCATTTGGCCAGCTTCCAAGCCAGACAGAGCCAAACCTGAGAAAAGAACAGGCTAAAATGGTAACTGCTCAAAAACTCCCAAACTTAATTGCTGATGCTTATTCTGTTTTACGCAGGATCGCTGAAACTCCGGAAGAAGAGGAAGAAGAGGAACAGAAAACGGCGCCTAAGGAGGATCCTCCTCTTGCACCATACGTCGTAAAGCCTCCTTTTCCTAGAGCATTGCTGCCAAACGCAAGGATCGAGACTGGCATGAAGGGGAACAAGGAAGGATATCCTGACATTTGTGCTAAGAAACCTGTTTCTCCATATCCAGCTAAGTTATCTGATCCTGGTTCTTTTACTTTGCCTTTGGTCATTAATGATGTTGAGATTGAACGTTGCTTAGTTGATCTAGGAGCATCTGTTAATGTTATGCATGTGAGTCTATATGAAAAGTTAAACCTAGGAGAACTTGAACCGCCTAGTATGCAACTCGTCTTTGCTGATAGATCGCTTAAAACCCCTAAGGGAGAGATTAAAGACGTTGTCACTAAATGTGGTCCGTTCACGTTCTTAGCTGATTATGTGATTATGGATACTAGTACAGATGATGCTACCATTCTCATAGGTCGACCTTTCATGGCTACTACTGGAATGAATATTAACATTCCAAATGGTTCTTTAACTCTAAGAGTCGGTAAAGAAACAAAAACATTCCGTCTTAAAGATGGCATGAAATATGACTCTAGGAATGAAGAATCTCACTGCCTAGCTGTTGAAACGGTGGGGTTGACTCCGGTCAACTCCGTTACTAATGCTTCTCCCAGTGTCTCAAGATTAGCTGTTGCTACAGATATTAAACAGGTCATTATGAAGAAGCCAGAAATTTCGGTTCAGAAGCCGCTTAAGAAGAAGAAGAAGGAACGGCAAGCCTCTTCTAAACCACCGAGCAGACCTCGAGAAAAGAACAAGAAGGCGAAGACCCAAATGGTCTGGAAACCAAAAATTCCACCGTCTTCCATCGAGCCAGCTGCACCATCTACTAGTTCCGAGAAATCGGCACCGGAACAAGTATGGAGGGAGAAACCGAAAGCATCTCCTAAGGAAGTACTAACGATCACCGATCCTGGTGATACCAAGCCGAAGATTAAAGAAAAGGAGAAACCGACAGTCCTCATTCCTTCCATCGTCACACTCAAGAAAGATGATCTCTCCAGAGAGCTGTTCGGACCATTCAAGTTCGTTGATCATCTTCCCGACGGACGTACCAAGCTTTTGCATGCGAACGGGAAGAAATTCACGTTTACCGGAGAAGTCCCGAAGCTGTACTTCATGAACTCCGATGCGAGCGTGAAGGAGAATCTGAGTTGGGATGTCTCCTAATACCGTCCAGGTATCGTCCAGCTCAAGGACGTTAATAAAAGAGCGCTTCGTGGGAGGCAACCCACGGCTGGAGTCTGTTTTAATTTTTGTTGAACTTGGTATTTTAGAGTCGGTTCGGGAGAGCCAAAAGTGTCAGTTTCTTTGATTTATTATTTTTCGTGTAGAGTCTGCATGTCATAGAGTCAGTTGCAAGTTGATTGAGGTCGTTCCGATTTTTGTGGATTTAACTGTGATTTTCTGAAGTTGGCCAAATTTACGAAAATATTTAAACACCCAAACAGTTCAAAATTTTCGGCGAAACCACCCTTGTTTTCGGCGAAATCGATTTTCAATATTCAAAGTCAATCTCCCTGTTCATTGTTTTTGGTTCGAAAAGTTTTTGTTTTCGGCGAAGTCATTTGAACTGATATTTTCGGCGAAACCGTGCTATTGTTTTCGGCGAAACCGCCTTCACAAATCCGGCAGTCCATTTTAACTGATATTTTCGGCGAAACCACCCTCCTATCTTTACCGAAAATAAATTTGAAAATCACCCAAATCTTCCTTTAAAAAATCCGGTCCACCCCCTCTCTCATCCTTCACCCATTTTCGTTCAACTCACCGAAACCCCCCTTATCTCTTTAAAATCGCCGACCGCCTTTCACCATTTCAATCCGCCGTCGCCGCCGTAACCCGCCGTCGCCGACCGCCACCGCTCCCTTCCCCTCCCTTGTCCGATCCCAACGAGCCCTAGAACGTTCGAATCGGAGCTTTGCAGCTCCAGTTCTCCGATACCCTCGTTTTCAACGTTTTTCACCAATTTCTCTCAACTCGTTCATTTTTAGCAATCATGACTTCAAGGTAAGTTGTAGAGCTTTTCGATACGAATCTTTTGACACATAGATTGCTGAATTTCGTCGGGGTTGACTTTTCGGTTTGCCTCATTTTGCGTGCCGACTGTTTCGTGTGAACTAGGATTAACTGAACTTATAGAACTGTTCTAGGATGCTTAGGGAGTTCCGTGCTTAATTGCCATATCATTTGATCATGTGTTGCTATGCATACGATTAATCCCTTGTTATGTTGACTTTTGTGAGAAATGTCAGTTTGACTTTGAATTGCTGTGATCATTTGGCTGTCTGATGTGTTCGTTCTCGCTCATATTTTCATGCTTGCCATATGAGATCATATTTTACCGTCATTCTCCAAGTTATGATAGTCTTGCCATGATTAGGGTTCGATATGCTTAAATGTTGACTTCCAAACTGTGGGTTTGACTTTTTGAACTCTGATTGTGCTTATCCGACTCTGGCTGTTCCTAAGTATGTATTTTACTGTCTATGATTACCGGTTACTCCGCTTTGCTTACCCCACTTAGTTTCCCTCATTTCTTTGTGAAATCGAGTTTTTCTACTAAGTGTGGGGTAGGGTTTTGGTTGACTAATCTGGTTTCATTCTGGTTCTAGGAACACCCCTTATGAGCGCAGGACTAAGGCACGAGTTGATGGCGCCTCGAGCTCAGGAGCTGCCGCTCCCGTCACACCTGCTGTTATGGGTCCACCACCTGCTCTACCCCGCCATGCTGGATATCATCCCACCATCGCCCGTCTACCGGATTTCTATTTTGAGTGCTTCCGGAAGATTCAACACGTTCGGGGAGCTGACGTGCGCCCTCTCTCCATGGAGTCCCTGCACGATCATGATGAGGACTACCACCGGAACGTGCATGACGCCTTAGCACCGGCTGGTCTCCTCGAGCTGACCACCATCGCCGCTGAGTTCCCAGACATTGCCCTCCAGGAGTTCTGGGCAACCTTTGATCTGGATGAGCACAAGAGGAAGCAACGCCAGAAGGTGATCACCTTCTATCTTGGTGGGGTGTATAGACAGCTCACCTATGATGAGTTTGCCGCTCATCTCGGCATCCCCTATGAGCACTATCACGATCATCACCTCGGTTGGGGAGAAGATGATGACGGCGAGGAGTACAACGCACTTTGGGGCCACATGACAGGCGTACTTGGCGATCGCCTCGGGGAGAGCAACTCAGTTAAGTCTCTCTCTCACCCGCTCTATAAATTTATTCATATGGTTTGGCGGAGGTCACTTTTATATGTTCGAGACAAGGATCGCCACCATATCCTCAAGGAGGAGCTCATGCTTCTCCGAGCCATCCGAGAGAGCTACCCTCTCCACCCCGGTTGGGTACTGGCCCGCATCTTCTGCCAGAAGACCAAGAGGAAGACGCCACCCCTCAAACTCTTGGGAGGCAACTTCATAGGACAGCTCATCCTCTCCTTCAGCATCGGCCATGAGTATGGCCCACACATTCCACGACATCCAGTTCGGACCGTTGGAGGAGACTTGGCGGTTGAGTACGACTTAGAACTCGACCTCAGTCCCCATGTAGCAGCTGATCCTCCACTCCAGCCTGTGGTCGAGTCAGAGGAAGAAGATGATGCTGAGGAGCAGCAGCCGCAGCCGCCGCCTGAGTTTCATGATTTTATACCCTCGCCACACCATCAGGCAGGGTACATCCACCAGTCGCCGCCGCACATCCCCGATCCATATCCGGCGCATACTCAACAGCCGCAACACCTCCCCGCGGATGTTGGAGAGTTATACGAGCGACTGCAGGAGTGGCGCATCACCGACAACGCCACTCAAGAGGCGCGATGGACTATTATGCAGCAACATATGTGCCGCGCCGACCGGCGATATGAGGCACAGATGGCGTGGCAACGCCAGCTCGGCGAATTTCTCCACTTTCCACCTCCCGGCTCACCGGACCAGCAGTGATCGGGTTGTATTCCTTTTCTGGTGTCTTCTTTTTATTTATTCTTTTCGGATTTTGGTCCAACTTTTTTTTCTGTGTGGATTCAGGACACTTGTCCCGGTTTCCTTTTTATGTTTCATTTGTTTTTGTTTTGTAGGCAATCGGTAGACTCCCTTTGCTTCAGGTTCTGTTACACTTCCCTCCGCTCTCAGGATCCGTGCTTACCCTCTGAAATCAACCGTCCTCATCCAGGTTCTTACATTCCACTCTGAACTCTAAATTAGTCCTGTGAGGACACAGTCCGATTTAAGTGTGGGGAAGGATGCTAGAGAAGTTTGCATGAACTTGATTGCCCTTGATTGTGTTTTTTTTTTCTGTGCCTAGTGATTCCTTTCCAGTCTCTCTAGCATTAGAATGGCTCAGTTCTTGATTTTTGATGTTAAGTTGTTGTTTAAACTTTCATAATGATGCTTAGACTGCTTAACCTAGAACTTGAGAACCAACTTGTATGCTTTGATGCTAAATTGCCTGGTCAGAACAGAATTTTAAAATCACACTTGTAGTTTGTAGCCTTGATTGCATGAAAATGACCGAATCCGACTAGCAAACCAACTGTGAGCGTTTGATCCATTGCACGTAACTTGCAATTTTAATTCTTTCTGAGTGGTTTTCTGTTTACTTGAATGAGTTAGAATTTGCATGAGACCTACTCGAGACCACACGATGACACGAGTTCTAGAAGGATAGGGGCACCTAGATTCAGCTACTAAGCCAGATAGCCTACCAAACGATAAATCCACTAGGTTTAGACCCTTGAGCTTGGCCTGTTCTTTCGGTTCGATAATACATTACAGCCATTTCCCATTTCTTTCATTCCCCGTTGATCCCCTGTGGTTGTAGTTCTAGATTGACCTACCGGAAGTCGGTTTGTGGTAACCTGCCTATAGCCATTAAACAGGTGGTCTTAGCTAATATGTCCAGACGTGTAAACCCCTCTAGCAACTAAAAGAAAAATCGGCACAAAAGAAAATAAAAGTAAAGAAAGAAAAAGAGAAAAATTTTCGAAAAAGAAAATGATTAAGAAAAGAAAATCAGAAAAAGTTCAAAGTGTAGTTCAATAAAACGTTCTTCTCCCTACAAATGGAAGAACGAAGTCAAAAGAAAGGTTCAAAAGAAAGTAAAGAAAAAAAATTTTGCAAAAAGAAAAAGAATAAGTGCTAGGTTGCTTGAGGGTATCATAGGACGAGCGTTCATTATTCCACCCGTGTTTGGTTAGACGGTAGGAAGCTATAGATTAGATTCGAGGGAAGTTAGTCAAAAGCTACACCGCACCAAAGCCATCATCATTCATCCCCATCATCCATCTCATTATAAACCCGAGTAGTGTAGATTTCATTACGGTCCTAGCAGGGAAGTCCTTCTTGACTAGATACTCGTGTTGTCACAGTGGTGGAGATGTGGTCGAAATGCAAACCTATGACAGAATTCGGTAACAGAAAATGATCGAGAGCAGAAACACGTCCTTAAACACAGAGAGTGAGAGTTCCCATTGTACTAAATTTATCCTGTGTGAGGAGTCTGGTCGGTCAGGTCAAATTAGTGCATGATTGATTGCTAATTACTTGTCGTGTGCAGTTTATTAGTGAGACCAGATAGTTTGGCTGATCTGTATGCATGTTAGGTTTCTTGTTCTAGGATCGATCTGTCTAATAATTCATTATGTTTGATTGAGCTCCAATTTAATCGATCTTATCATTTATGAACATGAGCGTTTCTATTCAGTTTGCTTGAGGACAAGCAAAAGCTTAAGTGTGGGGTATTTGATGACACTCGGTTTGACGTGATTATCAACCTCATTTAAGCGACATTTCTTTGCTTAAGACATGGTTTTTAGGGTAGAATAACGAATATTCAATCGATTGCCCTATCTCGTGCCATTTGTGTTACCTTGGCCCGTTTCAGGTCTGTTTGATGGTTTTCTAGTGTTTTTGTGTTAGCATAGGTTTTTGCCGTCAAATAAACTAGCCATGGACGTGTCTAAGGCATAGGAACCTCAAGGAATCAAACCGGAATCGACCCAAGGAGCCAGTCAAAGTCAAACAAAATCCTGCCCGAGTACAAAGAGATTTTCGCCGAAATTGAGCTTCCATATTCGGTGAAAATATTAGTGCATTCAACTGGTGCCGAGTCAAAGGACATCTTCGGCGAAAACATTGTACTCTTCGGACCAAAAATACAAGGCAGAGAAAGCACTCCCGAACACAAAGGAATTTAAAGCTTTACTTTACTAAAAAAATAAGGCTCGCGGGGGGGCGCTCACGTTTTTTGGCTGAGCCGTATCTTGCTGGGTGGGACCGAGAGAAAGAAAGGACGGGGGGCAACCGGGAATATGGGTTACCCTACAGCAGTGTATAAAAGGTCTCTATCCCGCCCTTGCACTCACCTTTGTCTCTGCTGCCGCTACCTTTCTTTGAAAGACTTTTCTTAGTCCGCCTTCTTGAGGGGTCAGGATGTGGTATTCGGAAGTGTATAATTATGGTGAATACACTATTCCGGATTAGTTAGGGTTAAGTATAAATACTTAACCCGGCGGCCCAAAACGAGGGGAGGCATTCGATACAATCATAATTTTGCAAAAACACAACTTTTCGAATTAGAATCCTCTCAAGTTCTGGAGCGAAGAGTTGGAGTTCGAAGAGCCGGATAAAGATCATGACACCATCCCTTCCACCTCGACGAACCGGAGCTAGGAGTGTAGTTTACCGAAGATCGGAGTCTGTCAGAGTCGTCTGAATTAGGTTTTTCAGATTCTTTTATGTTCTTCCTCTAAATGATGAACTCTTCCTTTGCCTTTGTTTCTTCTGTAATGATCATGAGTAGCTAAACCCTTTAGAGCTTAGACTAGATGAACCCTAAGTGACCCAGGGATTTAAAGCGGTCACGGATCGGTGGTGATTAGATTCGAAATTCAATCAGTTCTTTTTCATGTTTGATTCGTTCTTCATTGTTCATGTTTCTTGTCTGGATTGATCACCTAGATTAGATTCTGGTTAAGCTAAGGATAGAAGCGAACGCTCGCCTTACTTTAGAACATCGAATTAAACAATTAACCTTATAATTGGAGCGTGCCTTTCGTAGGAACTGGTTAGGGTTAATCCACTGCAAGAGTAACTCATTAATCATTAGTAATTGCACCAGTTAATTAAGTCGTTGCGAGAGGTGACCGTACCCGGGCGGCTAGTTAATCTTGGTAGTTAGAACGGATAGAGCGAACGTTCGCCGGTCTTAAACCTAAGGGTAAGGAGTTATGGTGGTGTCTTAGTAATTGATTGAATGAGAATCGAAATCCGCTGATCTGTTGATTGCCAATGCTCTGGGGAACGAAGGGGGATTCAAAGTCTAAGTTCGTCTGTCATCCTTGTTTTCAAACCCTAATTCCCAATCTGCTTTAGTTTAATTTCTTTTAATTTTTCTGCATTTCTTAGAAATAGAAGTCGTGGAACTCGCACCACGCACAACATGTTTACCTTTGAGTATTTTGCTAGTTCTGAAGTAACCAATCATAGAAAGCCCTCGGAATACGATCTGCTATACGCTTTTTAGCATTAGTAGTTTTTATTTGGTTGAATCCCGACCAACGACCGGGCGTTCACCACCTAGTATGGCCCAAAGTCCTCAGGCCTGAGCCTAGAGCACCCGTACCAGCCTCGGTATGGTCTGAAACCCCACGGAGCCCCGATAAAGCACCAGGTCAAGTCCTATACTCCCCTGTGATTTTTTTTATGATTTCCAAAGGACTACCAGGTACGGATTTGAGGACGAATCCTCTTCAAGAACAGGGGGATGATGTGATCCTGGCCACCAAGCCGAGCTTGGACACGACTAATGCTGATCTGGCCCCAGCACTGATGCCGGCCTGAGAGTACACCGGCCCCAGGCCTACACCAGCACCACCTCCGAAGCCTAGAAGAGTCCAAGCCCCGGAGCCAGAAAATGCACCTGGGAGGATGCTGATCCTCAGCCAGGACCCAAGGCCAGCTCCTACGCCAGCCAGAGCCAGACTAATGACCCTCCAGGAGCTGATGCTGACGCCGAGCCCCGACCCGGACCCCAGGCCATGCCTAGCACCCAGCCTAGGCCCCATGCCAACCCCCACGAGCCCCCAGAGCAAAGACCTGCCTGAAGACATCCCTACAGTACTCTTGGAAGAAGGCTCGAAGCAGAACTCAAAAGGCCTGGACAGATTTGAAGAAGGCCCCAAGCTAAGCCTACCACATCTAGACTAAAAAGAACGTAAATTCGGACTCCAATCCTACAAGGAAAAGAATCCTACTTAAACAAGAACTCCAAACTTGGGAGCCAAGTTTCCCCAAAAACAGCCTGAACGGGTTCTGGAATTATTGGCCGAATATATACCAAACAAATTCCTAAAATTCTGATCTTTTGAGATCTGTAGTAGAATCCATGGGCTACAACTTTCATGTTTGACATCAGCCCAAATTCTGTCTCCAAGTAGCCCATATTTGTCAATCGTTGTCGGACTAGGAATCTATCTAGAAATGCGGGTTTGCTTAGTATTAGTCCAGCTTTGGTCCGTGGCTGCTCGGTCATGGGCTGACCTCTTGTGATGTATACCGCTGCAACCGTGGGCAGACGACCCTTGAACACCGCAAGTTGAGATCGTGCAACGAGGTAGAACTGTCGGGAACCAGGGGCGAATGAGGACTTTGACCCGTCAGCTATATATCAGCTAGGAACCAGAAGTATTAAGTCGTAGACGCCACGCCAAGAGATGGATGCTCTTGATGATAAGTCAACCTTAAGCAATGCCAAGAGATGGGTCGGCATCAGTCGTGTCCAAGCTGGGCTTGGTGGCCAGGATCACATCATCCCCTCTTCTTGAAGAGGATTCGTCAACGAATCCGTACCTGGTAATCCTTTGGAAATCATAGAAATAATCACAAGGGAGTATAAGACTTGACTTGGTGCTTCATTAGGGCTCCGTGGGGTTTCAGGCCGTACCGGGGCTGGTACCGGTGCTCTAGGCTCTGACCTTAGGACTTCGGGCCATACCGGGCCTGGTATGTGGGCTCCGGGCTCGGGCGCCTGTGGGTACCGGGGCTGGTACCTGAGCTCGTGCTGGGGAACGGGCTGGGGCTCGGGTCGGGGCTCGGGCCTAGGCTCGTGCTGGGGCACGGTGTCGTTGCTCGGGGCTGGGGATGCTCTGTGCTGGGTCTAAGTCGGTGGGACTGGTGTCGGGGCTGGGGTCGGGGCTGGGGTCGGGGCTGGTGTCAGGGCTGGGTGCGGGGGTGCCAGGGCTGGGCGCTGGAGGGCCGGGGTGGGGCGCTGGAGGGCGCTGGGCTCCGGTCGGGCGGTGGGCGCCGGTCGGGTGCTGGGCTCTACTCGTGCGTTGGGCGCTGCTCGGGCGCTGGTGCTGGCGCTGGGCTGGTGCTGGGCAGGCGCTCAGCTCGGTGCTTGGCACGATGTTGGGCCGAGTGCTGGGCACAGGCCTAGGCACGGTGCTGGCTCTCTTGTCTTCAACTAACCTTCTAAACGAATATTATATGTTGTGTAGGGCTAAGCGTGCAGTCAGGCACTAAAGCTCCAACAGACATAGACTCCTTTCTGCCATGGTTAGTGTAACAAACGAACACCAAAACTTTTTCTAATATGATTTTCTAATACTCGATGCAAACTACAACTTAGTGGTTAAAAGTAGGGTTGCGGCTCGGTTTAACACAAGCAAGGAAAGCTAATCTATCCCCTCTTCTTAAACACACTATTACAACCAAAATAAAGAACTTGGCAAGGGTGGCCTTGCTTGATTTACTGTTTTCTGGCTTCTGTTGATATTTTTCTTTGATGGATTTTAATGGCCACCAGCTTTTTCTGCCTTACAATCGACACTTCAACAAGAACTAAAATAGATGAAGATTTTTGAAGCAATTTTCTAAGAACAAGAAAAGTAAAGGGATATGAATGCAAGAATAAACCTGGAGACTGGGATAGATGTGGTCCTAGTGTTGAACCGTGCTCTGATACGAATTGATGTGAACCGCTGCAACCGTGAGCAGATGACCCTTAAACACCACAAGCTGATGATCCTAGCAACGAGAGGAAATCGTCGGAACCGGGGATGAAAGAGGACTTTGACCCACTAGCTATAAATGAGCTAGGAACCAGAAGTATCAAGTCGAGGGCCCCACTTCAAGAGGAGGATACTCTTGATGATAAGCCGATCCTTCAGTATTGCAACATGCAAATACTGTAACACCCATCCCAAACCGACACGAGTTTACCTGTGGTCGAACCGGTTTGAGTGCTACTCGAAGATGCATCATTTAAATAAAGGAGTAAAACGCAGCGGAAACAAAAATAACTCTTAAATAAAAGCTCAAGGACAATCGACGACCTTCATTACATAAAACCTGAAATCCGAAACCAAAGCTCAAAACGATTACAAAATCCCCAACCAAAGGTGTCAACTGAAAATACAAAACTCAAAACAATGGTCAGTCCAAAGTAGCTTCCTACTCTTCACTTCACAACTCCAACCTGCAACTCTTCTGAACTCAACAGCACACCCAAACTTCAACTCATTCTCACTACCAAGCGAACCTGAAAAGAGAAACTGGGGGGGATCAGTTTCCTAATGAAACTGAGTGAACCTACTGGGTTCAACTATGCGCCGAACCTAACCTGAAGAGCGATCCAACTTCGCACACAACCAACAATGGAATCTGACATAGCCATTCATATTTAATTCCTAACATGTTACTTGGTGATCACACAAGAACTTACCTCCACCGATGTACACAACATACACTTTCAGCAATTCACACAAGTCATTAGTTCACAATACAACATCATCAACGGAGTCATCATACACACGATACAACACTTAGCCACAGTACATCTTCCAACACGAATAACACCCACATTCATACATCAACCACACAACTCACAATTCACAGTTTCACAGTTCGACATCAACTGATGAGCTGTAAAACAGTGATCAAATACTACAAAGCTAAAAAGCTAAGCAGATCGTATTCCACAGGGTTTCTTCTAATCGTTTACTCAAATATGCTGGCAATTTATTCAAGTTTGAACACGTTGTGCGTGGTGTGAGTTCCACCACTTCTAGACTAAGATGCAAGAAAATTAAAATGAAATTAAAAGACAAAATGATTGGTTGGTTCAGACAGACGACAGACAAGCTTAGATTTCGATTCTCCTTAGATCACCAAGGCAACAACAATCACAAGACCAGTGGATTTCAATTCTCGTTCAATCAATTTCTATACACCACCATAACTCCTAACCCTTAGGTTTAAGACTGGCGAACGTTCGCTCTATCCGATCTAACTACCAAGATTAATTAATCGCTCGGGTATGGTCGCCTCTCGCAACGACTAAACTAACTGGTGCAATTACTAATGATTTATGAGTTACTCTTGAAGCGGATTAACTCTAACTGGTTCCTACGAAAGGCACACTCCAATGAATAGGTTAATTGGTTGAATTGATGTTTTAAAGAGAGGCGAGCGTTCACTTCTATCCTCAGCTTAACAAGAATCTAAACTAGGTGATCAAGAAAGACAAGTTCTAATGTTTTAAAGCAGGGAAGCTGTCTGGCAACAAACCCTAACTCAACACAAACCTAATCTAGGCGATCAACCAGAAAAGAAAAACAAAAACAACGAAACTAATCTAGGCATCAACTAGACAAGAAACGTAGTACAACAATCAAGAACAGAACAACCATGCAAAGAGAAACTGATTGAACTTTGAATCTAATTACCACCGATCCGTGACCGCTTTAAAGCCCTGGGTCACTTAGGGTTCATCTAATCAAAGCTCTACAAGTTTAGCTACTCATATCTGACAAACAAGAATCAAAGACGACAGAAGGATTCATCTTATACAAAAGAAGAACAGAAAAGGATCTGAAAAACCTAATTTCGGATGATCCGTGAAGCTTCAATCTTGAGAATCTTCAATTCCTAGCTCCGAGCGTCTTCCGGGATGGATTGATGGCATCACGATCCCTCCGATATCTCCGAAATACTCTCTCAACTCTCCTCAAGTTGTGGCTGATCTCTCTCTATTCAATGCTAACAAATCTGGCTTCGAAAAGTCTATTAATATCCCTGAAAACCCTTTCCTTGTTGGAAAGGCTGAAAATTTCCCATCTGGGGAGCTTACACGGCGTGTAAGCTCTCAGTGTATTTAGCTTACACGGCATGTAAGCTCCAAAACGCAGCGTTTTGAGCTGGGCAGTACTCCGACTTGTTTCGATCATTCCCGCTCCGTTTGAACTCCGATTTGGTCTCCGTTTGAAGCGCTGGACTCGTGAGAGAGTCCTCTATAATGTGGTAACATGGGGGTCAACATAAAAGCTTACAAAAAAGGGTAAAAATAGCCAAGAAATAGACAATGTATGCACTAGGAGCCGATAATCACAAAGTTACGACAAATGCACCAAATACTCATCAAAATGGCATCAAAGGGTATGAAATGTTGCTTAAATGGGGCTGATAATCACGTCAAATCAAGTGTCTTCAAAATACCCCACACTTAAGCTTTTGCTTGTCCTCAAGCAAACTGAATTAGGACGTACTCAGATTCACAAATGACACGATTGATCAAGTTAAGGTTCAAGTAATCACAATGAATCATTGAACTGATACTTCTAGAAGTGCACTAACATGCTTACACGTCAACCAAAAAACCTGGTCTCACTAATTATCTGCACACAACAAGTAGCAAACACAAATCATGCACGACTCTGACCTAACCGACCAGACTTCTCACACAGGTAATATTTGGTACACGGGAACTCTCACACTCTGTGTTTAGGGACGTGTTCATGATCTCAATCATTTTCTGTCACTGAATTCTGTCATAGGTTTGAAATTCGACCACATCTCCACCACTGTGACAACACGAGTAACTAGTCAAGAAGGACTTCCTTGCTTAGGACCGTAACGAATTCTACACTACAAGGGTTTATAATGAGACGGATGATGGGAATGTATGATGATGGCTTTGGTGTGGCGTAGCTTTCGACTAACTTCCCTCAAATCTAGCTTATGGCTTCCTACTGTCTAACCAAACATGGGTGAAATAGTGTACGCTCATCCTATGATACCCTCAAGCAACCTAGCACTTTGTTTTGCATATTTTCTTTTTCTTTTCTTTACATTTTCTTTTGACTTCGTTCTTCCATATGTAGGGAGAAGAACGTTATTGAATTATACTATAAACTTTGAAACTTTGAAATTTTTCTATTTTTTTCGAAATTTTCTTTCTTTTTTTTCTTTGTGCCGATTTTTCTTTTAGTTGCTAGAGGGGTTTACACGTTTGGACATAATAGCTAAGACCACCTGTTTAATGTCTATAGGCAAGTTACCACAAACCGACTTCCGGTAGGTCAATCTAGAATTACAACCACAGGGGATCAACGGGGAAATGAAAGAATGGGAAATGGATGTAATGTATATCGAACCGAAAGAACAGGCCAAGCTCAAGGGTTTAAACCTAATGGATTTAACGTTAGGTAGGCTATCTGGCTTAGTAACTGAATCTAGGTGCCCCTATCATTCTAGAACTCGTGTCATCGTGTGGTCTCGAATAGGTCTCATGCAAATTCTAACTCATTCAAGAAGACAGAAAACTAATCAAAAAGAATTGAAATTGCAAGTTATGTGCAATGGATCAAAAGCTTACAGTTGGTTTGCTAGTCGGATTCAGTCATTATCATGCAATCAAAGTGAAAAACTACTAGAGTGATAAGCTTTTCTGTTCTAACCAGGAAATCTAGCATCGATGCAAGCAAGTTGATTACAGGTTCTAGGTTAAGCGGTCTAAGCATCATTATGAAAAATTTGAAAACTAACTTAACATCACGAGTCAAGAATTGAGCAATTCTATGCTAGAGAAATCTCACAAATACCACAGAATTGCAGACAGGTAGACGAAATCATGCAAAGTTTCTAGAGTAGCAACCCTCAGAGATATAATCCCACCCCACACTTAAATCAGACATTGTCCTCAATGGACCATACAAAAAGAGAAGAAAAGTGTATAGGGGTACCGCAATACGAGCATGAGGGCGCCGGAGATGGCGCTGGCGAGACATCGGGGGTATAGATGTGCATAGAACCATAGAGAATTCTGAGTTCATAAGCTGAAAACACAATAAGAGAGGATCCATCACACGATCAGAACAGTTGGAGTACAGAAGACTCGACTGACCGCAAAGGTTCGACAATGACCCAAAACAAAACAAACTGACACTAACAAAAACAAAAAGTATAGAGTTCCGGATGACAAGAAAAGTAAAGAAAAATCCTGAAATCACTGGGCGGAGGGTGCTGGCTATCATCCGGCGGCTGGAACTGCCTAAAGAACTGGAGCTGTGACTGGTACATCTGCTGCTGTAACTCCTGGAGGCTGGTGAAACGCTCGTCGGACTCCTGTTGCCACTTTTGAGTGGCCTCCCAACGCGCGTCAGAATCTGCTCTCATCTCCCGAAGCTCACGCTCCAGTCCACTGAAGTCCTATGCTAGGGCCGCTTCCGTCTCTGGCTCTCGTGCTGGTCGTGGTTCTTGATGACACTCGATTTGACATGATTATCAGCCTCATTTGAGCGACATTTCCTTGCTTAAGACATGGTTTTTAGGGTAGAATAGCGAATATTCAATCGATTGCCCTATCTCATGCCATTTGTGTTACCTTGGCCCGTTTCGGGTCTATTTGATGGTTTTCTAGTGTTTTTATATTAGCACAGGTTTTTGCCGTCAAATAAAGTAGCCAAGGACGTGTCTAAGGCATTGGAACCTCAAGGAATTGCACTGGAATCGATCCAAGGAGCCAATCAAGTCGAAACAATTCCTGCCCGGTTTACAAAGGAATTTTCGCCAAAAATACCTCAGTATTTTCGGCAAAAATATCAGCACAAAATCACTGATGCCGAGTGAAGGAAGTTTTTGGCGAAAATGTTAAGTTTTCGACCGAAAACTATGGGACCAAAATTTACAGGAGATATCAGCCGGAGGAACATCCAATTACAAAGGAATTTTCGCCAAAAATTCCTCAATATTTTCGGCGAAAATACCAGTTAAAATCCGGCTGAATTAGGGTTAAGTACTTAACCGGCGGCCCAAAAACGAGGGAGACCTCATAATACAACATAATACACTTTTCATACATCAGAATTGAGAGAATCCTCTCAAGTTATGGAGCAAGGAGTTAGAGTTCGAAGAGCCGGAAAGAGATCGTGACGCCATCCGTTCCATCTCGAAGGCTCGGAGCTAGGATTTCAGTCTACCGAAAGATCCGAGTTCTGCCAGAGTCATCTTAATTAGGGTTTTCAGATTCTTTTCTGTTCTTCCTTTGTATGATGAACTCTTTCATTGTCTTTGATTGTTTTGTAATGAACATGCGTAGCTAAACTCTTAGAGCTTAGACTAGATGAACCCTAAGTGACCCAGGGCTTTAAAGCGGTCACGGATCGGCGGTGATTAGATTCGAAGTTCAATCAGTTTCCCTTTCATGTTTGATTTGTTCTTCATTGTTCATGTTTCTTGTCTGGATTGATCACCTAGATTAGATTCTTGTTAAGCTAAGGATAAAAGCGAACGCTCGCCTTACTTTAGAACATCAAATTGAACAATTAACCTTATAATTGGAGCGTGCCTTTCGTAGGAACCGATTAGGGTTAATCCACTACAAGAGTAACTCAATAATCGTTAGTAATTCCACCAGTTAAGTTAAGTCGTTGCGAGAGGCGACCGTACCCGGGTGACTAATTAATCTTGGTAGCTAGAACGGATAGAGCGAACGTTCGCCGGTCTTAGACCTAAGGGTAAGGAGTTATGGTGGTGTCTTAGAATTGATTGAATGAGAATCGAAATCCGCTGATCTATTGATTGCCAATGCTCTGGTGAACGAAGGGGGATTCAAAGTCTAAGTTCGCCTGTCATCTCTGTTTTAATCAACCAATTTCCAATCAGTTTTTTGTTTCAATTTTTAATTTCTCTGCATTTCTTAGATTTAGAAGTCGTGGAACTCACACCATGCACAAAGTGCTTAAACCCGAATATTTTGCTAGCTTATTTGAGTAGTCAATCATAGAAGACCCGTGGAATACGATCTACCCTAGCTTTTGTTAGCTTTGTTAGTTATTTGTTTGAACCAGCACAATGATAGGTTTACCAAATTGGCGCCGTTGCCGGGGACTTCTTTTGATTGTTTGAAAGAAGAACTGGCAATTTATTCTTCTATTTTCCATCTTTCACTTTTCCACCCACTTTGATTTTACACTAGTTTTTGTTTGTTTTTGTTATTTGTAGGTTGTTTACAGGTGTATGCATCGCCGCCCTTGGACTCGCTCTCAAACCGACAAGGCTAAGAGTATAGAGAGACCAAGCAGTTCTGCTCCACCTCGACAATCACAGATTCCAAGGAGAGGCAGAACCAATCCACCTCCACCCGTCACTCCGATTAAGATTGAGGAACTGAAGGAGAGTCCCTCATCTTCACCGTTACCGTCACCTACATCCGTTTCATACACCGAGTCACTTTCGCCTCCTCCATCTCCTACCATGGCTGATCAATTACCACCACCACCACCACCAGGCGGAAATCCACCACCACCACCGCCTGCACAGAAAAGTCTAGCTGATTACAACAAGCCGAGCGCGACTAGCGTTCGATCTGCCATTGCCGTACCGCGCATTGAAGGAGATCCTGACTATGAGATCGAGATTCCATTCTTGACTATGATCTCTAGGGATCTACAGTTCGAAGGCAGGCCCCTAGACAATCCGTGCACTCATCTTGCAGACTTCCTTGATCTCTGCAGCACTTTCAAGAACGGAAACCTCGACAAGAATACTCTTTGTTTGAGAGCTTTCCCGTTCGCTCTGAAAGGTGTCGCTAAGAGGTGGCTTACTGGCAAACCACCTAGATATTACACTAATTGGGATACTCTGGCTCAGGACTTCATTGAAGAATACTTTCCTCCTGCCATAACAACAGCCATCAAGGACAGCATTGTCAGGTTCTCCCAGAAAGAAGGAGAAAGCTTATATGATACTTGGAATCGATTCCAAGAACTTCTATACAACTGCCCTCATCATGGATTCGAGCAGAGGCAGTTAGCTGAAATCTTTGCTCGAGGTCTTCAAGAAGAATCTTCCAAGTGGGTCAATTCTCTAGCTGAAGGGGATTGCACTGCGCTCACACCAAAAGCTGCACTTCTTCACTTCGCAAACTGTGCTTCCAAGTCAAGAAACTGGGAACGACAATCTGAAGGATCGAGGAGCAAGCTCGATCTTGAAGCAGCTATCAAGGCAGAAGTAGAGAAACATTTGAAGAAGTCTACCACACCAGTCAAATCGCCGGCAGCTTCTGTCTATGTTGCCGATTACGAGTGGTGTGGAGCTTGTGCATATAACGGAGGCTGTTATCAGAATTTTGGTAAGACAGAAGTCTGGTCCGCAAAAGAGGTAAATTTCGTTCAACAAGGCTTCGTTAATAATCAGAATGGTTATGCTGGCTACCGCAACTTCAGGCAGCAAGGGAACTATCAAGACAGACACCCCTACAATGCTGGCGTCATCCATAACCAGAACCAAAATAACCGCACGGCTTGTCCAGCTCAGGATCAGAAGCCTAACCATCCGCCGGTAGGTGTCTACCAGCCGCCGCACCGCAATCCGGGTAACTATGGAACTGCTCCTGACAATCGCCAGAATCAATATTTGAATAACACCTATCCAGGGCAGCAGTACCAGAAGGAAAACAATGCCAGTGACCTGGACAAGAAGCTTAGCCAGATCATCACCAGACTCGACGATCATTACAGATGCTTGTGCTATTTTACGCAGGATCGCTGAATCTCCAGAGAAGAACGAAGCACTACAACCGGCGCCTAAGGAAGAAGATCCTCCTCTTGCACCGTACGTCGTGAAGCCCCCTTTTCCAAGAGCATTGCTGCCAAATGCAAGGATCGAAACTGGCATGAAGGGAAATAAAGAAGGATATCCTGATGCTCGTATCAAGAAACTGTCCTCTCCATATCCAGCTAAGTGCTCTGAACCTGGTTCTTTCACTCTACCTCTTGTCATTAATGATGTTGAGATAGAACGTTGTTTGGTTGATCTTGGCGCGTCTATTAATGTTATGCCTATGAGTCTATATGAAAAATTGAACCTAAGAGAACTTGAACTGCCTAGTATGCAACTTATCGTTGCTGATAGATCACTTAAAACTCCTAGGGGAGAAATTAAAGACGTTGTTACTAAATGTGGTCCTTTCACGTTCTTAGCTGACTTTGTTATCATTGACACTAGTAAGGATGATTCTACCATTCTCATAGGACCACCTTTCATGGCTACTACTGGGATGCAAATTAACGTTCCAAATGGTTCTTTAACTTTGAGAGTTGGTAAAGAAACTGTCAAGTTCCGCCTTAAAGATGGAATGAAATATAATCCTAAGAATGAAGAATTTCACTGTTTAGCTGTTGAAACTGTGGAGTTGACTCCGGTTAACTCCGTTACTGATGTCTCTTCTAGTGTGCCTAGATCAATTGCTGTTGCAGGTGCTGGACAGATTACCACACAGAAACCAAAATCTGTTCCTCCAAAACCGCCAAAGAAGAAGGAACTGAAAGCCTCTTCTAAGCCACCGAGCACAAAACCTAGAAGAGCTCGGGGAAAGAATAAGAAGACGAAGACCCAAATGGTCTGGAGACCAGTTGTGCCGCCACCGTCTACCGAGCCAGCTGAACCACCAATTCGTTCCAAGCTACCGGCGCTGGAACAAGTATGAAAGGAGAAGCCGAAAGCATCTCCTAAGGAAATACTGACGATCACCGATCCTGGTGATATCAAGCCGGAGGTTAAAGAAAAGAAGGAGCCGATTGTTCTCATTCCGTCCACTGTCTTCCTTGTGGAAGATGATCCTCTGACAGAACTATTCAGACCATTCAAGATTACTGACCACCTTCCCGACGGACGTACCAAGCTCTTACACGCGAACGGGAAGAAATTCATGCTCACCGGAGAAGTCCCGAAGCTCTACTTTCTGAACTCCGATGCTAGCATTAAGGAGAATCTGAGTTGGGATGTCTCCTAATACCGTCCAGGTATCGTCCAGCTCAAGGACGTTAATAAAAGAGCGCTTCATGGGAGGCAACCCACGGCTGGAGTCCATTTTTGATTTGTGTCAACCTTAGTGTTTTAGAGTCGGTTCAGGGGATCCAAAAGTGTCAGTTTGTTTGATTTCATATTTTTCGTGTGTAGTCTGTGTGTCATAGTGTCAGTTTCAAGTCATTTGAGGTCTTTTCGATTTTTTTGGATTTAACTGTGATTTTCTGAAGTTTGCCGGGATTGCGAAAATATTTTCAATCGTAGAGTTCAATATTTTCGGCGAAAATAACCCATATTTTCAGCGAAAATTCTCTTTGAAATCCCACAGAGTTTTCCAAACGTTCCTGTTTCACATTTTCGGTGAAAAAGTACTAATATTTTCGGTGAAAATTT
This sequence comes from Linum lewisii, assembly GCA_034768395.1. Lineage (NCBI taxonomy): Eukaryota > Viridiplantae > Streptophyta > Magnoliopsida > Malpighiales > Linaceae > Linum > Linum lewisii. The sequence goes on from CM068302.1 coordinate 42,444,045, forward strand.
ATTTTGAAAACCGGCAGTACTTTTTAACTAGAATTTTCTGCGAAAACTTGCACTTATTTTCGCCGAAAATTTCTTTGAAAATCACCCAATTTTTCACTTAAAATCCGGTCTTATCCTCCTTCTCTCTCCCACTTTCTATTTTCGAACCAAACCCGAAAATAAGCCTTCCCCCTGTTTCCCGAAAACCCAATCGCCGACCGCCCTTTCAATCGCCGTCGCCGACCACCGCCGCTTCCTTCCTCCTCCAGTTCCGAACAATCCAAGCCTTAGAACAGCTGAATCGGAGCTCTACAGCTCTAGTTCACCCAAACCCTAAAAATCTTCATTTTTCACCGATTTCTCCCAAACCGTTCGTTTTTAGCATCCATGGCTTCAAGGTAAGTTGTAGAACTTTTCATTGCGGATATTTTGACATATTGGATGCTGAATTTCGTCGGGGTTGTCTTTCGGTTGACTTTTCAGTTTGCCTCGATTTGTGTGCCGACTGATTTCGTGTGAACTAGGTTAGCTGAACTTGTTGAACTGTTCTAGCATGCTTAGGGAGTATCGTGCTTAATTGTTATATCGTTTGATCATGTGTTGCTATTCCTAAGTCCTATTCTTTGTGATGTTGACTTTTTGAAATGTCGGTTTGACCATGATCTATTTTTTATCATTTGGCTGCCCTATGTGCTCATTCTCGTTCAGATTATTGTGTTTGCCATCTGAGATCATATTTTACCGTCATTTCCCGCTTCGTGATAGTCTTGCCATGATTAGGGTTCAATGTTCTATTATGTTGACTTTTTGAAATGTCGGTTTGACTTCTGAACACTTATTGTGCTAATTCCATTCTGGCTGTCCTAAGCATGTATTTTATTGCTCGTGATTACCGGTTAATCTGCTTTGCTTACCCCCACTCGGTTTTCCTCATTTCTTTGTGAAATTGAGTTTTTCGACTAAGTGTGGGGTAGGGTTTTAGTTTGACTAATCGAGTTTGTTTTCTTGTTTAGGAACACCACTTTTGAGCGCAGGACCAAGGCACGACTTGATGGTGCCTCGAGCTCCGGAGCACCTGCTCCCGTCACACCCGCCATTCAGGGCCCTCCACCGGCTTTCCCTGACCATGCTGGGTACCACCGCACCATTGCTCGCCTACCCCCGCACTACTTTGCACGCTACCAGCGGTTTGAGCACACCCGTGGAGCTGATGTACGCCCTCTTTCCATGGAGTCGCTCTCAGAGCACGATGATGACTGGTACCGGAACGTGCTTGATGCACTGACCCATGCCGGCTTGCTGGAGCTGACCACGCTCACCGCCGACTTCTCAGACGTCGCTCTCCAGGAGTTTTAGGCGACATTCGAGTTGGATGAGCACAAGAGGAGGCAGCACAAGAAGGTTGTCACCTTCTATCTAGGCGGGGTGCACAGGGAGCTCACATATGATGAGTTTGCTGCTCGCCTCGATATTCCCCATGAGCACTACCATGGTCATCACTTCGGCTGGGAGGACGACGACGACGACGAGGAGTACCATGCGCTCTGGAGCCACATGACTGGAGTGCCTGGCGATCACCTCGGGGACCACAACTCAGTTAAGTTGCTCTCTCACCCTTTCTTTAAATACATTCATATGGTTTGGCGTAGATCGTTATTATATGCTCCAGACAAGGATCACCACCATATAAGCAAGGACGAGCTTCTTCTTCTTCGCGCCATCCGGGAGAGATATCGTCTTCATCCCGGTTGGGTGCTTGCACGCCTACTCCGCAAGAAGACTCAAAGATCAGGTCGTCCCCGCGCACTCCTGGGAGGCAACTTTGTAGGCCGTCTCATCATTTCCTTCGGCCTCAACAATGAATATGGCCCAAACATCCCACGCCGCAGAGTACGCACCGTTGGAGGAGATTTGGCGGTCGAGTACAACCTCGATCTGGACATCAGTCCCCTGGTACCAGCGGATCCTCCTCTCGCAAATGAGGACGAGTCAGAGGAAGAAGATGATTCATGACCATATACCCTCACCACATCATCAGGCAGGGTATCCACACCAGCCGCCACTGGCCATCCCCGATCCATACCAGGCGCCTAACCCTCAACACCGACCGCACCCCGCGGACATTGGTGAGTTGTATGAGAGACTGCAGGAGTGGCGCATCACCGACAACGCCACTCAAGAGGTGAGATAGACTACTATGCAGCAGCATATGCACCGCGCTGATAGGCGGTACGAGGGACAGATGGAGTGGCAACGTCAGCTCGGCGAGTACCTCCACTTCCCACCTCCCGGCGCCCCTGACCAGCCATGATCAGGAGGTGTCCTTTTCCTTTTCCTTGTCCTTTCTTTTTCTTTCTTCTTTTCGGAATTTGATCCAACTTTTTTCTGTGTGGATCCGGGACACTTGTCCCGGTTTCCTTTTTATGTTTCATTTGTTTGTGTTTTGTAGGCAGTAGGGAGATTCCCTTTGCTTCGCTTCGGTAGATTCCCTCCGCTTCCAAGACCCGTGCTCATCCCCTACACCAACCATCTCGGTCCAGGTTCTTCTACTTCACTCTGAACTCTAGAATTAGTCATGTGAGGACACAGTCCGATTTAAGTGTGGGGTAGGATGCTAGAGAACCTTGCATGAACTTCATTGCCCTTGATTGTGTTTTCTGTGTGCCTCGTGATTCCATTCCAGTCTCTCTAGCATTAGAATGGCTCAGTTCTTGATTTTTGATGTTAAGTTGTTGTTCAAACTTTCATAATGATGCTTAGACTGCTTAACTTAGAACTTGAGAACCAACTTGTATGCTTTGATGCTAAATTGCCTGGTCAGAACAGAATTTTTAAAATCACACTTGTAGTTTGTAGCCTTGATTGCATGAAAATGACCGAATCCGACTAGCAAACCAACTGTGAGCTTTTGATCCATTGCACGTAACTTGCAATTTTAATTCTTTTTGAGTGGTTTTCTGTTTGCTTGAATGAGTTAGAATTTGCATGAGACCTACTCGAGACCACACGATGACACGAGTTCTAGAATGATAGGGGCACCTAGATTCAGATACTAAGCCAGATAGCCTACCTAACGATAAAATCCATTAGGTGTAGACCATTGAGCTTGGCCTGTTCCTTCGGTTCGATATACATTACAGTTATTTCTCATTCTTTCATTCCCCGTTGATCCCCTATGGTTGTAGTTCTAGATTGACCTACCAGAAGTCGGTTTGTGGTAACCTGCCTATAGCCATTAAACAGGTGGTCTTAGCTATTATGTCAGACGTGTAAACCCTCTAGCAACTAAAAGAAAAATAGGCACAAAAAAAAGAAGAAAAGAAGCAAGTTTCGAAAAAAGAATGAAAAGAAGAAAAATCAGAAAAGCCAAAAAGATTTCAAAGTTTTAGTTCAATAAAACGTTCTTCTCCCTACAAATGGAAGAACAAAGTCAAAAGAAAAGTCAGAAAAAGTGTGTAAAGAAAAAAAATAAAAAGTGCTAGGTTGCTTGAGGGTATCATAGGACGAGCGTTCATTATTCCACCCGTGTCTGGTTAGACGGTAGGAAGCCATAGGCTAGATTCGAGGGAAGTTAGTCGAAAGCTACACCGCACAAAGCCATCATCATACATTCCGTCATCCATCGCATCATAAACCCAAGTAGTGTAGAATTCATTACAGTCCCAGCAGGGAAGTCCTTCTTGACTGGTTACTCGTGTTATCACAGTGGTGGAGATGTGGTCGAAATGCAAACTTATGACAGAATTCAGTAACAGAAAATGATTGAGAGCAGAAACACGTCCTTAAACACAGAGAGTGAGAGTTTCCATTATACTAAATATATCCTGTGTGAGGAGTCTGGTCGGTCAGGTCAAATTCGTGCATAATTGGTTGCTACTACTCGAAGATATATCCCTTCCATCTCGAAGACTCGGAGCTAGGATTGCAGTATACAGGAAGATCGGAGTTCTGCCGGAGTCATCTTAATTAGGTTTTTCAGATTCTTTTCTGTTCTTCCTTTGTATGATGAACTCTTTCATTGTCTTTGATTCGTTTGTAATGAACATGCGTAGCTAAACTCTTAGAGCTTAGACTAGATGAACCCTAAGTGACCCAGGGCTTTAAAGCGGTCACGGATCGGCGGTGATTAGATTTGAAGTTCAATCAGTTTCCCTTTCATGTTTGATTTGTTCTTCATTGTTCATGTTTCTTGTCTGGGTTGATCACCTAGATTAGATTCTTGTTGAGCTAGGGATAGAAGCGAACGCTCGCCTTACTTTAGAACATCAAATTGAACAATTAATCTTATAATTGGAGCGTGCCTTTCGTAGGAACCGGTTAGGGTTAATCCACTGCAAGAGTAACTCAATAATCGTTAGTAATTCCACCAGTTAAGTTAAGTCGTTGCGAGAGGCGACCGTACCCGGGCGACTAATTAATCTTGGTAGCTAGAACGGATAGAGCGAACGTTCGCCGGTCTTAGACCTAAGGGTAAGGAGTTATGGTGGTGTCTTAGAATTGATTGAATGAGAATCGAAATCCGCTGATCTGTTGATTGCCAATGCTCTGGTGAACGAAGGTGGATTCAAAGTCTAAGTTCGTCTGGCATCTCTGTTTTAATCAACCAATTTCCAATCTGTTTTTAGTTTCAATTTTTAATTTCTCTGCATTTCTTAGATTTAGAAGTCATGGAACTCACACCACGCATGAAGTGCTTAAACCCGAATATTTTGCTAGCTTATTTGAGTAGTCAATCATAGAAGACCCGTGGAATACGATCTACCCTAGCTTTTGTTAGCTTTGTTAGTTATTTGTTTGAACCAGCACAACGATAGGTTCACCAGTCCTCCTCGTTTCTTAATGAAAGGATCACAGTGGGGAGCGAGGATGTCAGGAATCTTCTTGGACCGAGGAAGGTCACCGGTGATCCAGAGCTGAGGAATACGATGATGGAAGCGGATGGCGCCATATGAAGCGAGCACGTTGTACATGTGAAGCAGACGGGTGACATAGGAGCCACCCAATAGAAGTGTCGTGGCGCGCTCGCGTTGAAGCTGGAATAACTTGGCCACCAAAGAGCCAAGATGGACCTTCCGTCCCTCCTCGATGCACCGCAACATGAACAGGTCTCTAGCGTTACAGACACCGCCAAAGGTCAACCTCTGAGTGACAGACTCCCGGAAGACCAGCTGTAAGAACCGGTAGATTGGCCTCTCCATCATAGTCATACTTGGCTGGGGCCGACGGAGCTACGGTGTGCCAGAACATCTCACACTCCGCAGTACTCTCGATGTTGCGGAAGATGGCAGTCGGTGGAGCTGAAGCTAGCTCTTCCGCAGTGTAGAAACCGAGGTCGATGGCGAACTCATCAAGAGTGAGAGACCTCTCGATCCCTCCTAGGTGGAAGTAGATGCACTTGGTCGTGGTGACAGAATTTATCCTCTCATTCACCCTCTCCATACGGAAAGTGGAGAGGAGCTCCTTGGTGGGCCACTCATACGCCGGCTCGGTGACCTGGAATAGTGGAAGCAAACCAGCACGATTGAGTGTCGTACGGAGACCATCAGCCCAATCTTCCTCCTCCATGGCCTCCCAATCAATCTGGCTCATGGCACCAATGGCTTTCCTTTGTATGACCATCCATGTTAGCCGATCATCCTCCCTCGGGAAGTTGAAGATGTTGCTGGAAATGTTATCCGGCGGGGAAGCCACCTGGAGGGTCTCACGCCTTGCGGTTCCTCTCAGTTTCTTCGCCGGAGGTGGGGCGGAAGAAGGGGAAGCAACTCCTTTCCCTTTGGATTTTCCCATCCTGAAAATAAATCACAAACCAACATGCCAAGTTTAGCATATAACAAGTGAGATTGGTGCATATAAGACAAGCAAAAGGAATAATGTATGAGACACACGAGAACATGGCATTGAACCTATGAATCAACCGAGCAATAAGGGAGTATCAATCAATGACAACCACAACAAACATCAAAGATATTAATATCAAAGAATGCAAGTAGGATGTCAACAAGTGAAGGCACAATCCCAAAAGCACATATCTAGGTCTTAAACACACTTAGCAAGATCAACATTTAGGCATTAAACAACTTGGCAAAGATCATCATGGAAACAATTAACCAATTGCAATTCAAGCTTGAGTCATAATCAAGTAATAAGCAAGTCCAAATCATCCATATAAATCACACAAGCTAAGATCACAACTCATGAAATCGGTATGCAAAAAGTGTACCTTAATCCGTCATACGAGCTAATTAAGGAATAGATATTCGGGAACAAGCATGCATACATGTTTATAATCATCACAAGATCAATAACACAACAAAAATTCATCCAATTTCGTCCATAATGAAAAATTCCCAATTTCGACAAAAATCGGTATGGAAATTTTATGAAATTTCACAATTGGATAGGCAAACGAAGTCGAAATGACCCCCGATTCAAACTACAAGCATATTATACCATCAATTTCATTTCTATAACCTCAATTTTACAAAACCCAAAAATTGAAAAATTAGGGTTCTTGAGCTCAAGAACACAAATCCGATTCAGCACCTGGAAATCGAAATTGAGCAAGGGATTCACTGATTGAGGCATCATAGAGGGTAGGGAATTCGAGTTACATACCTGGAATCAAGTTTAAACTCGATAACAAAGAAAAATGAGGCTGAGGGGATGGTTCGAGTTTCAACTCCAGCTGCTGTTCGTCGGGTCGAAGGAGTAGCTGCTCCATTTACGGTGACGAAGGCGGATGGTCGGCAGGGCGGTGCGGCTTGGCGGTCATCGGATGGTTGAGTGATGGCTGCTCGGTTCGAGTTGGGAATGGTGGAGGCGCGTCGTCGGATGAAGCTGTTGCTGGGAGTCGGGTGGTTGTCGCGAGGGGGAATAGGTTCGGCCGGCGAGGAGGCGTCGGCGGTTGGAGTGGCGTGTCCGACGCCGGCGGTCCAAGCTCCGCCGGTGGTAGGTGATGGTGGTGGGGATGGGTGGTGTGGTGGTTGGGGTTTTGGTTCAAGGTGGAAGATGGAAGGGGAAGTTGAAAGCTTTTGGGAGAGAGAAATGAACAGAGAGAGGGGAAAATCCAAAAATGAAACGGGAAAAGGGGACTTACCTCTGATTTTTTGAGCTTACACGGCGTGTAAGCTGTGTAGTTCAATAGCTTATATGGTGTGTAAGCTCTTACACGGGTGGGTACACGACTGTGTAAACCCACTGTGTTTTTGAGCTCTACTTGGGTTCTCTATTCCGGATTTTGGCCAATTTCTTGCAAATTGGTCACTCCTCTTCCTGCAAACAAAATATTCAACCCAAATAACACCCAAAATATATTTTTCTACTATTTTCTATCATCCGGACTCAACCGACTCGACACAAAATTCTAAAAATGACTCAAAATTAATAAAAACTGACTCAATAAATTTAAAATGACTCCAGCCCTGGGTTGCCTCCCATGAAGCACTCTTGCTTAACGTCCTTGAGTCGGAAGATACCTGGATGGCGATCAAGAGACATCCCAACTCAGGATTTCTTTTAGGCCCGAGCCGGAGTTCATGAAATATCCTCCGGCAAGTGTGAACTTCTTCCCGTTTGCGTGAATTAACTTGGTTCGTTCTTCGGGAAGATGATCAGATTTTTTACAATGCCTGAACAGTTCTTTCGAAGAAGCGTCCTTCTCTTTATTCTCCTTCTTTATCTCGCCAGGATCTTTAACTTTTAGCGATTCATGAGGGGATGCCGTCGGATCCTCCTTCTTTCTCGGCTTTTGTGCTAGCAGCTCATTCTTCAGGATAGCGACCTGTCTAACATCTGGCAAGCAAATTTCGGAAGAAACTCTAGATTTTTCATTAGTAACGAAGTTGACCGAAGCCAACTCCATAGCTTCAACAGATAAGCAATGTGCCTCTTCTTTGACAGGGATTTGCATACCGTCCTTGAGGCGGAATGTCATGGTATCCTTGCCGACCCTTAATGTCAACCAGCCAGTAGGGACATTAATGGTAATGCCGGCTGTCGCCATAAACGGTCGGCCAAGGAGAAGAGTGACATCTTCCCCTCGGGTATCCATAACAACAAAATCAGCTAGAATAGTAAAAGACCACAACTGACAACCACATCTTCTATCAAACCCCTAGGTAATTTCACAGATCTATCGACAAACACTAAATGCATGCTAATCAGTTTCAATTCTCCTAGGCTCAATTTCTCATACAAGCAGGTAGGCATGACATTAATGGAAGAACCTAGATCAATTAAACTACGATCAATTTTCGCATCATTAATAGTGCAAGGCAAAGTAAAAGCACCGGGATCGCGACACTTAGCTGGGGGAGGTATGGCGGTCGTCTGGCTGTGGATCGCGAAGCATTCTTCCTCGAGGGAGATGGAAGACAACTCTCCCTTCTTCTTGTTCTTCGCAAGATCCTTCGCGACTTTTCCAACCTCCGGTATCATTTGGATAGCATCAGTAACTAGTATCTTGATATCTGTGTTCTTCAAGTATCCATACCACTTTCTGTACCGGGTATCATGATCTTTCTCCTTTGATTGTGCAACCTTAGGAAATGGAATCCGAGGTTGATATGGAGGAAGAGGTGGCGCAGGTGATGTCTTTGTTAGGGGAGGCAGGGCAGTCACCTCCTCCTCGATCTCTGGCGTGTCAATGGCTATAGCATCAGGAATTGTGGCCGGATTAGAAGTTGCAGGACCAGCTAATTGCTTGCCGCTTCTTATGGAGATGGCCTTGACATGCTCCTTCCTAATGGTAGAGTCGTCTTGAACCGATGATTGATTAAAGAGGGGGCTACTAGTTAGCAGGCTAACCATGTTATTCACCATGCTCTCCACTCATTGACCTCGAGCTTCATGATCTTGATTTAAGAGGGCGTGGAGCTTGAATCTCTCCTCGTGGTCGTCGAGTCTTGCCAAGATCAGGTTGAGCTTTTTGTCTACCTCGATTTCCCAAGTATTCTCAAACGTATAATTCTAAGGCTGCTGACCTCCAGTGAATCCAGGGGGATCTTGATCAATAAAATTCACTTCCCCTATAGACCAGTTATTTGCTGTACCGAAAATCTTCTTCATTTCTTTCTGCACTTCGCTCTTGATCTGATCTTCACGGCTTGGTTGGCTCTTAGCTGCTCCAAACTTTCTCTCCCAATTCCTGGACTTAGATGCGCAGTTCGCAAAGTGAAGAAGAGCATCTTCTTGTGCGAGTGCGGTGTAGCCACCATCAGCTAAGAAGTTGACCCATTTAGCTGATTCTTCATTCATCCCTCGGGAAAAGATCTCAGCTAGCTGTCTCTGCTCGAATCCATGATGAGGGCAATCGTAGAGGAGTTCTTGGAATTCATTCCTAGCATCATATAGGCTTACTCCTCTCTTCTGAACAAATCTGGCAGTGTTGTCCTTGTAAAATGTAGTTCTTGAAGGAGGAAAGTATTCCTCTACGAAGTCTTGAGCTAGACTATCCCAATCGGTGTAGTGGCTAGGTGGCTTGTAACTGAGCCATCAGTTGGCGGCGCCTATAAGGGAGAATGGGAAGACTCGTAAGCATAATGTGTTCTTACCGAGATTCCCACTCTTGAACGTCTCGCACATGGCTAGGAAGTTTGCCAAATATGTGCATGGGTTATCTTGCGGCTTCCCTTCGAACTGAACGTCCCTAGAGATCATTTCCAGGAAGGGGATTATGATCTCATAGTCAGGATCGTCATTGTTGTGCGGCACAGCGATGCTAGACCGAAAATTAGCCGCACTCGGTTTATAGTAATCCGCAAGACTCTTTTGAGCAGCCATTGCGCTAGTGGAAGGTGGATCGGAAGTGATTTGCTTCTGAATTTTCTTAACCTGCAAAAGACAAAATCAAGCACAATCGGTGTAAAATCGAAGTGTGATGGAAAATGAAAGATGGAAAGTAGAAGAATAAAATGCCAACTCTTCTTTCAAACAATATAAAAGATTCCCCGGCAACGGCGCCAATTTGATGAGCTGTAAAATAGTGATCAAATACTACAAAGCTAAAAAGCTAAGCAGATCGTATTCCACAGGGTTTCTTCTAATCGTTTACTCAAATATGATGGCAATTTATTCAAGTTTGAACACGTTGTGCATGGTGTGAGTTCCACAACTTCTAGACTAAGATCCAAGAAAATTAAAATGAAATTAAAAGACAGAATGATTGGTTGGTTCAGACAGACGACAGACAAGCTTAGATTTCGAATCCCCCTTAGATCACCAAGGCAACATCAATCACAAGACCAGCGGATTTCAATTCTCATTCAATCAATTTCTATACACCACCATAACTTCTGACCCTTAGGTTTAAGACTGGCGAACGTTTGCTCTATCCGATCTGACTACCAAGATTAATTAATCGCCTGGGTACAGTCGCCTCTCGCAACGACTAAATTAACTGGTGCAATTACTAATGATTTATGAGTTACTCTTGAAGCGGATGAACCCTAACTGGTTCCTACGAAAGGCACACTCCAATGAATAGGTTAATTGGTTGTATTGATGTTTTAAAGAGAGGTGAGCGTTCACTTCTATCCTCAGCTTTACAAGAATCTAAACAAGAAAGACAAGTTTTAATGTTTTAAAGCAGGGAAGCTGTCTGGCGACAAACCCTAACTCAACACAAACCTAATCTAGGCGATCAACCAGAAAAGAAAAACAAGAACAACAAAACTAATCTAGGCGTCAACTAGACAAGAAACGCAGTACAACAGTCAAGAACAAAACAACCATGTAAAGAGAAACTGATTGAAATTTGAATCTAATTACCGCCGATCCGTGACCGCTTTAAAGCCTTGGGTCACTTAGGGTTCATCTAATCAAAGCTCTACAAGTGTAGGTACTCATATCTGATAAACAAGAATCAAAGACGACAGAAGGATTCATCTTATATAAAAGAAGAACAGAAAAGGATCTGAAAAACCTAATTTCGGATGATCCGTGAAGCTTCAATCTTGAGAATCTTCAATTCCTAGCTCCGAGCGTCTTACGGGATGGATTGATGGCGTCACGATCCCTCCGATATATCCGAAATACTCTCTCAACTCTCCTCAAGTCGTGGCTGATCTTTCTCTATTCAATGTTAACAAATCTAGCTTCGAAAAATCTATTAATACCCCTAAAAAACCCTTTCCTTGTTGGAAAAGCTGAAAATTTCCCGTCTGGGGAGCTTACACGGCGTGTAAGCTCACAGTGTATTTAGCTTACACGACATGTAAGCTCCAAAACTTAGCGTTTTGAGCTGGGCAGCACTCAGACTTGTTTTGATCATTCTCGCTCTGTTTGAACTCCGATTTGGTCTCCGTTTGAAGCGATGGACTCGTGAGAGAGTCCTCTATAATGTGTTAACCTGGGGGCTCAACATAAAAGCTCACAAAAAGGGTAAAAATAGCCAAGAAATAGACAATATACGCACTAGGAGCCGATAATCACAAAGTTACGACAAATGCACCAAATACTCATCAAAATGGCATCAAAGGGTATGAAATGTTGCTTAAATGGGGCTGATAATCACGTCAAATCAAGTGTCATCATCAACCAAGCACAACCCAACCAATCTCTGCTCCACCGACTTAACAGATCACACAGTCACAACATGACTCAACTCATTACAATCTAGGTGAGTTATTAGGCGCCTATGAATTGCTCCACACCACCACTGTTAGCCAACAATCCCTGGTAATACAACCCAAGGTGATCTACTCAACGTAGACCGATAACACCAATAATCCCTGGTACTTGACCAAGGTGATCCACTCAACGTAGACCGACTCAACATAAATCCCTGGTAGCTAACCAGAGTGATTCACTCAACGTGAACCGAACACAACTCAACACATCTCAAGGTGGGCAGTGTGGACTCCTACCGGTTCTATTGTTTATTAAACACAACTAGTCATTCATCACTTAAACCCAACAACCAAAACCATCCAACAACTTCCTCATCAAATCCATCCAAAACCAACATCAATCCATCATCACTTTCCACGTCAACATCATGCTCAAATTCCTCATTCAAACCCAATCAATTCTAGTCATCAAATCCAACCTCAATTCCATCGTCAACCAGTTCCAAACCACATGCACAATCACAAGCCAAGCAAACACGCATAGCAACCAAACAATGTCAATCAGTCAACCCAAGCCCCAAATCCTTCATCCAATTCTATTGTCCAATTCCATTTACCAGTTCCCTAAGCCAATTCCACGTACCAATTCCATTAGCCAAATCCAAGTACCAATTCCCTCACCATTTCTATTAGCCAATTCCATGTACTAATTCCATTATCCAGTTCTACGTCATAAATCTATATCACTATCACATTATCAACCCCCATCCCACATAGCACCACTTTCACCCAAACAACTTATAACATCAGGTCATCAAACAACACATAGCATCATCTTAATCCCAACATCACATAAACCAACACAATCCGAATCATTATGTAATCCCATCACACATAACCACACATCACAAGACATTCAACGCCTCCCACGGCACAAACAGTTTAAGGGTAAACGACTAGCTCACCGGCCACCCCCACCTGCAAGTACAGGGGAAGCCATGTCATGAGTCGCAGGGTTACCCTCCTGTACGTCCTTCATTGAACGACCCCACATTGGTGGAGCCATCCACTTGTTCATCAATTAAGGGCGACCCCATTGGCAGGACCACCCTCTTACAACCACATATTAACAATTCCAAGCAGAAATACACTTACAACATCATAGCCCAACCCTCCTACACTCGTTACTACATCCAATCCATTAAGCATCAAGGTTAATCTTTCCCCCATTCATGGCACATAACAAACAGCCCGCTATCATCACACAATACATCATATCAACAAGCATACAACAACCATCAATCATCACAAATATACAACAATCAAACGCAGAACAAAATCCCCTTTTACTCTCTTCCAATTCGTGCAATCCTATGTTCATCTAGGTTGAAATTTCAACTCCTCACACCGACCATACTAACTATCGTACGCTAAACCCTGACCTGACAAGAAGACGAGGCTCTAAAACAACTCCTGGAACCCGAACCGCCAAGTTCTACAACTCCAAACTCGTAGCTCTTCCTTCTGCCACTGACAGCACCTCGATCCGAAATACCCAGAACCACGACTAGCAATCTCTTCTCTCGTCGCCACAAATGCGTAGCAAGAAACGGATCATCAATCGGAGCTCTACAACTCCCGGAATCAAGGATTGAACCTAAGGGGGTTTTTGGTTCGTCAAAAGGATTTTCGGGGAAAGAGAAATAGGGGAAAATTGTGAACTTCCCTGAAAATCAGCATTTAATAGTCAGGCCACGATACACGGCGTGTATCATGATACACGGCGTGTATTGTAATACATGGCCATGTATCATGGTCTGCCCACCATGACAAATTTTCGCGTACTCGCTTCTATCTTCGACCCGACTCAACTATGAACGCCCGGACTTCGATGGGGCCTCAAGAACATTGTTTCCAATGTCTCAAACACTCAAACTCGAATTCCAAACCATTCGGTTGGGCGGGGATGTTACAAATACAATAAGGGGTTTCAAGAAAAAAGTTCTATAAAACAGGTTGTTTATTCATAAAGGTTCTTTTTTACACAGGGTGGCCGGCGGCCTCTATTTATAGGTGAGGGAACAAGCTCTCCTCTCTATTAGCTACTTCCTAAATAAGAATAAAATAAAGAAATAATAAAAAGAGTCCTAATTAGAATACTAAATAGGACTTAAACTAATCCTAATCTAGACTAAAAAGAAGGTAAATTCGGACTCCAATCCTACAGAGGAAAAGAATCCTACTTAATCAAGAACTCCTAACTTGGGAGCCAAGTATCCCCAAAAACAGCCTAAACGGGTTCTGGAATTATTGGTCGAATAAATATCAAACAAATTCCTAAAATTCTGATCTTTTGCAGATCCGTAGTAGACTCCATGGGCTACAACTTTCATGTTGGACATCAGCCCAAATTCTTTCTCCAAGTAGCCCATATTCGTCAATCCTTGTCGGACTAGGAATCTGTCCAGAAATCCGGGTTTGCTTAGTATTAGTCCAGCTTTGGTCTGTGGCTGCTCGGTCATGGGCTGACCTCTTGGCTCTTCTCCAAGGATGGGCTCTCCTTCTTCTCCTCTTGGATCAGGCTCAGGTGGTGGTCTGATCACAGCTCCTGGCATGGGCTTCCTCGGATCAGCATCCGAGTCGTGCTCTTTAGGGCTCTATCCATGCTCTACTAGGACTTGTCCTAGCTCTATCTCCCTTGGTACTCCTCCGAATTGAGCTCCGTTTGTTGGAGACTAATCCTGGGGCCATAAGAATTCCAGTGCCTTTGGAAAATCCCAAAAGGCACGGGTAAATTGTTCGCTGGGCCAAAAGTGCTCCTCTGACGGGCCTTGGCATGGGCCCTGTGCCTGTGGTAGGCTTAGCTTGGGGCCTTCTTCAAATCTGTCCAGGCCTTTTGAGTTCTGCTCTGAGCCTTCTTCCAAGAGTACTGTAGGGATGTCTTCAGGTAGGTCTTTGCTCCGGAGGCCCGTGGGGGTTGGCATGGGGCCTAGGCTGGGTGCTAGGCTTGGCCCGGGGTCCGGGTCGGGGCTCGGCGTCAGCATCAGCTCCTGGAGGGTCATTAGTCTGACTCTGGCTGGTGTAGGAGCTGGCCTTGGTTCCTCGATTAGGATGAGCATCCTCCCAGGTGCATCTTCTGGCTCCGGGGCTTGGGCTCTTCTAGGCTCCGGGGGTGGTGCTGGTGTAGGCCTGGGGCCAGTGTACTCTCGGCCCGGCATCAGTGCTGGGGCTTGGTCGGCATTAGACGTGTCCAAGCCGGGCTTGGCGGCCAGGATCACATCAAGAAGAAACCTGTGGAATAGGATATGCTTAGCTTTTAGCTTAGTAGTATTTGATCACTATTTTACAGCTCATCACAGTCTAAGCATCATTATGAAGGATTGAAAAACAACTTAACATCACTAGTAAAGAATCGAGCAGTTCTAAGCTAAAGGAATGAAATAAGCCACGAAATCACACAAAACAAGTCAAGATCACACTTAAATCGTTATGTGTCCTCACAAGACTAAATTGAGAGTAGAGAGCAATAGAAGAACCTGGACCGAGATGATTGGTGTTGGGGATGATCAAGGAGAGTCCAAAGCGTGGAGAGAAGCTACCAAAAGGAACCTACAAAACAAAAACAAACAAAATATCAAAAGGAAACCGGGACAAGTATCCCGGATCCACACAAAAAAAAGTTTGATCGAAATCCGAAAAGAAGAAATAAAAAGAAGGACAAGGAAAAGGATATAACCTGATCATTGCTCAGGTGGGGGTAGTGGTGGGGGAATGTGGAAGAAATCCTCGATCCGCTGCTGCCACGCAATTGCGCCTCATATCAGACATTCTACTGGCTCATGTGCCTCTGCGTGATCAGCCAATGACTGTCCTGAGTGTCGGTGTGGTCGATCTGCTGCCCTCGGATCTGGTTAAGCAGCTCCCCATAATCACCAGGCTGCTGTTGTGGTGTCGGATGAGGCATCTGCAGAGGCTCCTAGTAGTGAGGGTGCTGCTGGTATGCATACCCCACAGGCGGCTACTACGGGGGTGCTTGGTGGTGAATTGCTAGAGGTGACTAGGGCACCTCCTCGTCAGAATCATCTTCTTCGTCTGACATGGGCCCCATGCCGATAGGTGGAAATACCAACTCCCTTGGCCCGATGGATAATTGCAGGTCATACTCCACTGCCAAGTCTCCACCAACGGTCTGCACTAGGTGGCGTGGGACTCCAGGCTCCTATGCCTGGTTGTGGCCAAAGCTGGTGATGAGGCAACCAATGAAAGCACCACCGAGGAGGAAGGGTGGAATCTTCGCAGATGTGATCTTTAAGGCTGATGTGAACCGCTGCAACCGTGGGCAGACGACCCTTGAACACCGCAAGTTGAGACCGTGCAACGAGGTAGAACCGTCGGGAACCGGGGCGGATAAGTACTTTGACCCATCGGCTGTATATAGCCAGGAACAAGAAGTGTCCAGTCGATGACGCCACGCCAAGAGATGGATGCTCTTGATGATAAGTCGGGGCCTTCAGTATCGCAACATGCAGATACAATAAGGTTTCAGAACAAAGTTCTTTCAAAGGGGGTTTATTTCATCAAAGTTGTGTTTTACAAGGGTGGCCGGCGGCCTCTATTTATAGGGAGCTCCTCCATAAAGTCTAATTCCTAAATAAGAATAGAATAAAGAGTCATATTCCTAATTAGAATCCTAAAACCCCTAAACAAGTCCTACTAAAAAGGAAAAACAATTAAATAGTCTTTAAATCCAAGAATCCAACTCAAAATAGGAATAAAACACTTAAAACCCTAAACCGGCGGTTTTAGGGTTTCCTAGCCCGAGTGGGACTAGGACTCGGCGGGCAGCCGGTCTTCGGGCCGGGCCTTTGCTCGGCTCCGGGCTTCTTCCTCTTTAATGGCGGGCCTTCGTCGGGCCTTGGGGGCTGATGCTCCGGGCTGGTCCAAGGGCTAGGGCCTTGCCAAAAGGCTTGGTCCACACGGCGTCCATTCCCATAAAATAATCCCGATCGGCCCGGCTCTCGGTCTAGGGCTTGGGGCGGGGCCGGTTTGGGAACTTCTTCCTTTCTGCTCGGGGCTTCCTCTCCTAGCTTCGGGCATCGCCTCAGATAGCTCCATATGTGGCTCTCATGGGCTAGGGTCAGGGCAGGGGTGGTGCCTTGGAACCAGGTGCTCCAATTCTCCTCAGGACTTGGCGCCGGGTCGGTCTTGGGTAGCCATCCCTTCTTGGCCAGGTACTCTTGGGCTCTCTTGCTCCTATACTCCAGGAATGCCTCGAGAGGGTCTCTGGAGTGTGCTTCATCTTCAGGGTCCTTGGAGATGAGGTCAGGATCTGGCCGAGGCTTACCTTCAGCTCTAGGGTTTCCACACTCGGCTAGCAGCATGGCTTGGAGTGGCATTTCTTCCTCCTGAGTTTTCCTACCTGTAGGGGGAGGCCTGAGCCTGTACCTTACCTCACACCTGGGCTTGGGGTCTTGTAGGTGGCCTTCCCTTGGCTCTATATGCTTCTTGTAGGGCCCTAAGGTTCTTCCTTGGATGGGTGACCCTGGTGGAGTGTATGAGTACTTACGGATACTTGGGCAGTCGGGCTGGGTCATATCAGAGGCGAAGAGATGGGCGAGTACCCAGCTCGGATGAAGTCAATAGCTCTCATGGATAGCTCGGAAGAGAAGAAGCTCCTCTTGGCCGATATGGTGGCGGCTTCTCTCTAAAGCAAACAACAAAGATCTACGTTACACAATATGAACATAACGAAATGTATAGTGAGAGACCATACTGATGAAGTTACGGTTTGTGGACTTGGCACCCGGCACTCCGGTGATGTGGCTCCAGAGTACATCATAGACTGGGCCCCTTGCCTTGTTGTCCTCCCAGCCGTGGTGGTGGCCATGATAGTCCTCAGGTGGAATGCCGAGGTGGTCGTCAAACTCGTCATAGGTGAACTCCCTGTACACCCCACCAAGAAAAAAGAAGATGTCCTTCTTGCGCTGCCTGGCCTTATGAGTGTCTAGCTCAAAGGTGGCCCAGAACTCTCGGAGCGCGTTAGGAGGAAAGTCATCTGCGATGGTAGTCAACTCCAAAAGTTTTCCATCTGCTAGAGAGTTGTTGATGTTCTCGTACCATCCCTCATCATGTTAGGAGGACAGCACATCAGCTATAGGGATGTGCTGGATCCTTTGGTAGCGCTCGAAGTAGTGGTTTGACATCCTGGCAATGAATGGATGGAAACCCTGGTGGTTTGGGTTGAGCAGAGGAGGAGGACCGTGGACGGCAGGACTGACAGGGGGTGGGGACACTGGTACTAGTACCAGCATCCGGAGTGGCAGAGGTAGATCCCGGACCACTCAGTGCTACTCTCGGTCTCTTACTCTTGTTCCTAAAAGATATCAAAATTTGGAGACCACATTAGTCAAACCGACAACTTACCCCACACTTGGTCGATAAAACTCAATTTCATAGAGAAATGAGAAAAACCGAGTGGAGATAAGCTAATTTATTATCCGATAACCAAAATCGATCGTTCTGCATGCAAAGGGACAAACAAGGCAGCCAATGTACATCAAGAATCTAAGGTCAAACCGAGATATCATCCAAAGTCAACACCCTACATAGTTTGTCAATTAAGCATAGTTAACCATGATCAAAGGCATCAAATGGCATCATCAAAGGTTCAGCAACATTAAGACATCATTAGGCACGTATAGAAATGAACCGGGCAGTCATATGAGCTTCAAAAAATTTAAGGTCAACCCGAAAGTCAACAAAAGTAAACACCACAATAGAATCATCAATTAAGCAAATCAATTCTCGTTCAACAATCAGCAAATCATGTCACAACACTCCCTGAGCGTACTAGATCATCTAGGATCAAACAATTCAGCAAAAATCATACTAAAACAGTAGGCACGCAAATCAAGGTAGACCAAAAAGTCAACATAAGTCAAACTTGATGAAATTCAGCATTATACATGTCAAAAGATTAGCAATGAAAAACCCAACAACTAACCTTGAAGACATTTTGGCTGAAAACGAACGAATGGGAATGAATCGGCGACACAACTTTGAAATATCAAAACAAAAACAAAAAAAATTGGAAAAATCTTAAATAAATTAGAATTGAACCGAGAACACACAATGCACAAAAAAAAATAAGAAACCACAAATGAAACTTTTGGCTCCCCCGAACCGACTCTAGACACAGAAACTGACTAAAAAATTCAAAAATTGACTCCAGTCGTGGGTTGCCTCCCACGAAGCGCTCTTGCTTAACGTTATTGAGCTGGACGATACCTGGATGGCGAGTAGGAGACGTCCCAACTCAAGATTTCCTTCACGCTCGCATCGGAGTTGATGAAATATAGCTTCAGTTTACCTCCGAACAGTAAGAAATGCTTCCCATTGATATGCGTCAATCGGGGAGATGCCCAGTGACTTCAAATGATCCGAAGAGGTCCGTCGAATGATCATTCTTCTCCGGTGGTTTGGTAGAAGGTGGTGGAGGAGTTGGCTCGGTAGAGGGTGGTGGAGTGATTGGCTTCCACACTATCTTGGGCTTCTTTGAGCTTTTTTCTTCGTCTCGCCAGGATCTTTAAGTTGCGGCGATTTAGAGGTAGATGCCTTGGTTCCTCCTTCTTCTTCATCAGCTTCTGCACCTGATGTGAACCGCTGCAATCGTGGGCAGACGACCCTAACCACCGCAAGTTGGAACGTGCAATGAGGTAGAAACCTTCGGGAACCGGGACGCAAAATTACTTTGACCCGTCGGCTATATAACAGCCGGGAACCAGAAGTGTCCAGTCGAAGACGCCACGCCAAGAGATGGATGCTCTTGATGATAAGTCGATCCTTCAGTATCGCAACATGCAGATACAATAAGGGTTTTAGAACAGAGTTCTTTCAAAGGGGGTTTATTTCATAAAAGTCTGAAGAACAAGGGTGGCCGGCGGCCTCCTTATATAGGTGAGGGAACAAGCTCTCCTCCCTAAACACTACTTCTAAATAATAATAAAATAAAGAGTCCTATTCCTAAATAGTCTCATAAATCCCCAAAATTATCCTACTAAAAAGGAATAAACATAAAATAATAGTTGTAGTTTTTAAAGCAGAATAAAAGACCTAAATTAGGTCAAAAACCCTAATCCGGCCGTGTGTGGCGGTTTGGGCCGGTTGGGCACGTGTAGTGGCCCGGTGGGCTTGGCTGGCCGGCGGCGGCCTTGTGTCGGTGGCGTGCGCTGGTGCTTCGGCAGGAAGTAGGCGGTGGTGTTGAGCCGGCGGCGGCGGCGGGCAGGAAGTAGGCGGTGGTGGGAAGTGATGCGGCGGTGGCAGGCGGTGATGCGGTGACGAGCGGTGGAGGGACGGCGGAGGGTAGTAGAAATCTTATGGCGGCGAGCAGTGGGGTGCCGGCGGCGGTGGGCGCGTTGGAACTGGTCAGGCAGTGCCAGCGGGGCTGGGGCCGAGTGCTGGGGCACTGGGCCTGGTGGGGTGGCGCCTGGGTTGGGGCCGAGTGCTGGGGCACTGGGGCCTGGTGGGGCAGCGCCGGGGCTGGGGCCGGTGCTGGGACCTGGGGCCTGGTGGGGCAGCGCCTGGTCTGGGGCCGAGTGCTGGGGCACTGGGGCCTGGTGGGGCAGCGCCGGGGCTGGGGCTGAGCACTGGGCTGCTGGGGCCTATTCGGGTAGCGCCGGGGCTGGGGCCGAGCGCTGGGGCGCTGGGGCTTGGGGAAGTACCGAGGCTGGGGCCGAGCGCTAGGCTGGGGCTGGGGCTGCTGGGGCCACGGGGTAGGTGGCGGGGCTGGGGCAGTGCCGGCTGGGGCCGAGTGCTGGGGCCGAGCGCTGGGGTCGCTAGTGCCTGGGCTAAGGCCGGGGCATGGGGCCAGGGCCGAGGCTGGCTGGCTCGGGGCAGGGAGGGCCGGGGCTGAGGGCGGGGCAAGGGCCGGGTCTGAGGCCGGGGCAGGGGCCGGGGCTGGCGCTGGGGCTGAGGCCGGGGCGCCGGGTGCTAGGGTTTTAAAAGTGAACCCTGCAAACTTTTCAAGCCCTTCGGGCTGAACTTCTTCTCCTTCTTTTGACTCCTCTTCTTCTTCCTTCTTCTCCTCTTCTTCATCGTCCGTCTCGATTCCTCCTTCTCTTACTACCATCGTCCGTTGGTTAGGGCAATCCCTTGAGATGTGTCCTCTACCTTGACACTTAAAACATACAATTCCACTAGGACGTGGGTTAGAATTCTGAACCGTAGAAGTAGGTTGGACAGATGTTACTGGAGGTGCCGAACCCCTAGGGTTAGGGTTTGGCCGTGAACTAGAGCCTCGGGGCTGTTCGGTCTTCCATGAGGCTTGGCTGGTAGTCGAGCCTCCTCTCCACGGGGCACTGGTGGATCTTGTCGTGTAACCCCTCTTCAATTCTCTCTCCACGCGGTTAGCTAGGGCTTTGAGCTCCTCGTACTCAGCATAGTTGAGTATGTTGACTTGATACATGATCTCGGGGCGTAGCCCACCTACAAACCGGGCTATCTTCGCTTGAGGTTCTTCTCGGAGGTCAAGTCTGGCTACCAACATCTCGATCTCCTTGGTATATTGCTCCACGACATGGTGCCTTGTTTCAAGCTCCGGAGGGATGTGTGTAGGTCTCGGGGTATAAGTACTCGGGACAAACCTCTTCCTCATGATCCGCTTGAGGTCTCTCCATGACTCGATGGGATCTTCTTATCCCTTTGGATCCTGCTCTTGTATTGGCTCCACCATAGAGCAGCATAGTCAAATAATTCAAGAGTGGCGAGGATTACCTTCTTACGCTCGGAGTAGTGGTGGCACTCGAAGAAATCCTCCATACTTCTCTCCCAATCTAGGTACTCGTCGGCATTGTATTTGCCAGCAAACTTTGGCACGGTGAGCTTGAGGTTGCTCAAGTCATCATCAATCTCCTGAGCTAGTCGTCGGGCTCTTCTGTTCGGGTCTTCAGGGCTGTCCTCTCGGTGCCTGTCTCGTCCCCTCTCGGCTTGAAGCAGAGCTAGGGCTTCGTGGACGGCAGCCATGGTAGCTCCAAGGTTTCGAATGTTGCCTTCTATATTGACTAGTCTCTCATCTGCCATGGTTAGTACTATCGAACGGAAGCAATTTTCTATCCCCTCTTCTTAGAAATAAACTTACAACGAAAGGAAATAACGTGGCAAGGTGACCTTGCTTTCTTTTCTTTTTCTTTTCTTATAACTCGAAACTAAAATTGAAATTGAAGGGAGATTTTCGAATCAATTTTCTAAAGAAAGCAATAAAAGATATGAATCCAGGAGAACCTGGAGACTGGGATAGATGTGGTCCTTGTGTTTGAACCGTGCTTTGATACCAACTGATGTGAACCGCTGCAACCGTGGGCAGACGACCCTAACCACCGCAAGTTGGAACGTGCAACGAGGTAGAAACCTTTGGGAACCGGGGCGGAAAAGTACTTTGACCCGTCGGCTATACAACAACCGGGAACCAGAAGTGTCCAGTCGAAGACGCCACACCAAGAGATGGATGCTCTTGATGATAAGTCGATCTTTCAGTATCGCAACATGCAGATACAATAGGGTTTTAGAACAGAGTTCTTTCAAAGGGGTTTATTTCATAAAAGTCTGAAGAACAAGGGTGGCCGGCGGCCTCCTTATATAAGTGAGGGAACAAGATCTCCTCCCTAAACACTACTTGTAAATAATAATAAAATAAATAGTCCTATTCCTAAATAGTCTCATAAATCCCCTAAATAATCCTACTAAAAAGGAATTAACACAAAATAATAGTTGTAGTTTTTAAAGCAGAATAAAAGACCTAAATTAGGTCAAAAACCCTAATCCGGCCGTGTGTGGCGGTTTGGGCCGGTTGGGCACGTGTAGCGGCCCGGTGGGCTTGGCTGGCCGGGCGGCGGCCTTGTGTCGGTGGCGGTGGCGGGCCTGGTGCTTCGGGCTGGTTCTGTGGCAAGGGCCTTGTCCAAAAGACATGTTCTTCGTGGTCGGCTCCTTGGAATTCCTCTGATCGGGCCGGTTGCCAATTTAGGGTTCGGAGCTTCTCTCTCCTTGGGCTTTCTTCCTTTCTGCTTGGGCCTTCTTCTTTAAGCTTCGGTTAGGCCTCCAAGTAGCTTCGGACGTAGCCCTCCGAGGTTAGCCCAAGTGTCATGCTTTGGGGCCACGGACTCCACTTCTTCTCAGGGCTCGGCTCAGGGTCAATCTTTGACAACTCTCCTCTTCGGGCCAAGGGTTCTTGGGCTCTCTTCCTTCTGTACTCCAGGAATGCTTCTAGAGGGTCACTCAAAGAATCGGCTTCTTCCTCAGGGCTCCTAGAGGTCAGGCTAGGGGCAGGCTGAGGCTTCTCTTTGGTGCTAGGGCTCATACCCTCGGCCAACAGCCTGGCTTGGGACAGCATTCCATTCCTTGGAGTCTTTCTACCTGCAAGTGAAGGATTTAGTCGATATTTCTTGTCATACCTTGGTTTTAGGGCTCGTGGACGGCCTTCCTTTGGATTCATTCGCTTCTTAAGAGCCCATAGGGTCTTGTCTCGGCCAGGTGACCCTGGTGGTGTGTAGGAGTACCGATTGGCTTCGGGGCAGCATTGTTGGATCATGTCAGCACCAGAGGCTTCTTCTTCTAGTTGCTCACTTGTGTAGCACCTGTAGCAGCTATTTTCGAAGAAACACTCGGACTGACATTAGTAACGGATTTCACCGAGGCCAACTCCACAGTTTCAGCAGAAAGATAGTGTGCTTCTCCCTTAGGAATGTATTTCATATCGTCCTTGAGACGGAATGTTATTGTATCCTTCCCAACCATTAATGTTAATCATCTGTTCGGCACATTAATTGACATACCGGATGTTGCCATAAAAGGTCAGCCTAGGAGAAGAATAACGTCGTCCTCTCGGGTATCCATGACTACGAAATTAGCTAAGAAAGTGAAAGGACCACAACAAGAATTACATCTTTGATTACTCCTCTAGGTGCATGTAGAGACTTGTCAGCAAACACTAAATGCATGCTAGTAGGTTCTAATTCACCTAGGTTCAATTTCTCATATAAACACATTTATAGATGCTCCTAGATCAACCAGACTACGCTCGACCTCAATCTCTTTAATAATGCTAGGTAATGTAAAAGAACCTGGATCGGAGCACTTAGCTGGGATGGGTATGGATGTCGAACGAGATCGGACAGCGGAGCATTCTTCCTTGGAGGAAGTGGGGAACGCTTCCTTCTTCTTCTTCGAGTTGTGCTACTCGCTTCACTTGCCTAGCAGCGCATTGGGGAATGGAATTCTTGGTTGATATGGAGCAAGAGGTGGCTCCGGTGCTCGTATAGCTCTTGGCGAGGCAGCCTTCTCGTCTTCCATCTCAATCTCCGGCGTATCAACAGCTACGACATCAGGAGTCATAACCGGATCGGAAGATGTAGTAACAGCTGAGCTCTTGCAACTTTGAGTAGAAATAGTCTTGACACGCTTATTCTTTGGGTTTGATTCTGTCTCGCTTGGAAACTTACCGAAGGGGCGGCCACTAGAGAGCATGTTGGCAATGTTGTTCACTTGGCTCTCCACTCTATGGCCTTGTGCAATCTGCTCCTGATTCAATATAGCTGGAGCCTTAAATTGACTATCGTGATCATCTAGCCTAGAGACGACCTGGGTTAGCTTCTTGTCCAATTCACTATCCTTGTTGTCTGGAGTTGTAGGACGTTGAGGCTGTTGTCCTCCGGTGAATCCAGGAGGTCCTTGATAGTTATTGTTTAGGTACTGGTTTCTGGAGATTTCCAGGTGCAGTACCGTAGTTTGCCTTGATTCCTGTACGGCGGCTGGTAGACACCTCCGGCTTGGGTGTTTGGCTTTTTCTCTTAATATGACTCAGATGGTCAGTTATTCTAGTTCTGGTTCTGGTTGGGGCCGGGGTTATAGGGAGGTCGCTCTTGGAAACTTCCCTAATTGTGAAGCCGGTCTGTAGCTGCGGTAGTTGGCATAACCATGCTGGTTATTAGGGAAGCCATGGGTAATGAAGCTCACCTCATCTACAGACCAGACGTCTGCTTTCCCAAAATTATGGCAGCTCCCTCCGTTATGAGCATAGGCACCACACTAGTTACAGTCAGCTACATAGACAGAAGCTGAGAGAGGAGTGATTGGGGTGGTAGACTTCTTCAGATTGTTCTCAATTTCAGCTTTAACCTGCTCTTCAATGTTGAGCTTGCTTCTGGCTCCTTCTGTTTGTATTTCCAGTTTTTGGACTTGGAAACCAGTTAGCAAAATGCATCATAGCAGCTTCTACTGTGAGAGCAGTGCAATCTTCTTCAGCTAAGGAGTAACCCATTTGGATGATTCCTCATTCATACCCCGAGCAAAGATTTCGGATGGCTGCCTCTGCTCGAAGCAATGATTAGGGCAGTTGTAGAGAAGCTCTTAGAATTCATTCCAATGGTCGTACAAGCTCATTCCTTCCTTCTGTCTGAACCTAGCAATGTTATCCTTGTACGCTGTGGTTCTCGAGGGAGGAAATTACTCCAATACAAACTCTTGAGCTAGCTTATCCCAGCTATCGCAATGACCAGGAGGCTTGCTGTTGAGCCATCTCTTGGCGGGGACCTTGAGAGGGAATGGAAACGATCGCAAGCACAAGGTGTTCTTGTTGAGGGTTCCACTCTTGAAAGTTTCACACAAAGCAATGAAGTCCGCCAACTTTGTGCAAGGATTATCGTGCGGCTTTCCTTCAAACTGCACGTTCCTAGAGATCATTTCCAAGAAGGGGATCTTGATCTCATAGTGACGAGCGTCTTCATTACGCGGCACCGAGATGGAATATCAAACGCTGGTTGCGCTCGGCTTGTTGTAATCTGCAAGGCTCTTCTGAGCAACCATTATAGTTATAGAGGGTGGCGGCGAGAGTGATGCGGTGGATGAAGCGGATGAAGATGAGGGGCTGATGAACACGCTTTTGGTGTGAGTGTAGTCAAATAACTACAAAGCTGGAAAGCTAGGTAGACCGTATTCCACGGGCCTTCTTCAATTGTCTACTCAAATATAAGGGCAAATTACTCAGGTTTACACAGGCTGTGCGTGGTGTGAGTTCAACGACTTCTAATCTAGAAAATGCACAGAAATTAAAATGAAAAGTAAAAGACTGATTGAGAAATTAGGTTGACTAAACAAAGATGACAAACAAGCTTAGACTTTGAATCCCCCTTCGTTCACTAGAGCCTTGGCAATCAACAGATCAGTGAATTTCAATTCTCGTTCAATCAATTCTAAGACACCACCATAACTCCTTACCCTTAGGTTTAAGACTGGCGAACGTTCGCTCCATCCGATCTAGTTACCAAGATTAATTAGTCACCCGGGTACGGTCACCTCTCGCAACGACTTAACTAACTTGTGCAATTAATAACGATTTATGAGTTACTCTTGCAGTGGATTAACCTTAACTGGTTCCTACGAAAGGCACACTCCAATGATTAGGTTAATTGTTCGATTTGATGTTTTAAAGCAAGGCGAGCGTTCGCTTCTATCCTTCACTTAACGAGAATCTAATCTAGGTGATCAATCCATACAAGAAACATAAACAACGTAGAACAAATCAAACATGAAAGAGAAACTGATTGAACTTTGAATCTAATCACCGCCGATCCGTGACCGCTTTAAAGCCCTGGGTCACTTAGGGTTCATCTAGTCTAAGCTCTACGAGTTTAGCTACTCATGTTCATAACAAAAGAATCAAAGACAAAGACAGAGTTCATCTTGAACAAGGGAAGAACAGAAAAGGATCTGAAAAACCTAATTAAGATGACTCCGGCGAAGCTTCGATCTCCGGTAATCTTCAATCCTAGCTCCGAGTCTCCGAGGTGAAGGGATGGCGTCACAATCTCTTCCTGGCTCTTCAAACTCTAAACTCTGCTCCAGAACTAGTGAGAATTCTGTAGTTATGTTGTATTATGAGATATCTCGTTTATTGGGCCGCCGGTTATGTATTTATACTTAACCCTAATACCGCCCGATTTTGCCTAGAATTTTCGCCGAAAACTCAGTAAGTTTTCACTGAACATTCCTTTGTAAAATGACTGACTGCTCGGCTGTATCTCCTGTGATTTTTGAACATTAGGGTTCTCGGCGAAAACTTGGACTTTTCGCCGAAAATTAGGGTCCTTCTTGAGTTTTCGCTGAAAACCTGGGCATTTTTTGCCGAAAACTGCAGT
Organism: Linum lewisii; assembly: GCA_034768395.1. NCBI lineage: Eukaryota > Viridiplantae > Streptophyta > Magnoliopsida > Malpighiales > Linaceae > Linum > Linum lewisii. Next base: position 42,470,776 of record CM068302.1, read on the forward strand.
GTAAACCGGAGCAGGATTTGGTTCGACTTGATTGACTCCTTGGATCAATTCTGGTGCGATTCCTCGATGTTCCAATGCCTTAGACACGTTCTTGGCTACTTTATTTGACGGCAAAAACATGTGCTAACATGAAAACACTAGAAAACCATCAAATAGACCCGAAACGGGCCAAAGTAACACAAATGGCACGAGATAGAGCAGTTGAGTGAGTATTCGCTATTCTACCCTAAAAACCATGTCTTAAGAAAGGAAATAAATGAGGCTGATAATCACATCAAATCGAGTGTCATCAAAATACCCCACACTTAAGCTTTTGCTTGTCCTCAAGCAAACTGAGTAGAACCGCTCATGTTCACAAATGACAAGATCTATTAAATCGAAGTTCAATCGTACACAATGAATTATTAGACAGATAATTCCTAGAACAAGAAACCTAACATGCATACTGATCAGCCAAACAACCTGGTCTCACAAAAAACTGCACACGACGAGTAATAGCAACCAATTATGCACGAATTTGACCTGACCGACCAGACTCCTCACACAGGAAATATTTAGTAAACGGGAAACTCTCACTCTCTGTGTTTAAGGACGTGTTTCTGCTCTCAATCATTTTTTGTTACTGAATTCTGTCATAAGTTTGCAATTTGACCACATCTCCACCACTGTGACAACACGAGTAACTAGTCAAGAAGGACTTCCCTGCTAGGACTGTAACTAATTCTAGACTACAAGGGTTTATGATGAGATGGATGATGGGAATGTATGATGATGACTTTGGTGCGGTGTACCTTTCGACTAACTTCCCTCGAATCTAGTCTATGGCTTCCTACCGTCTAACCAGACACGGGTGGAATAGTATACGCTCGTCCTATGATACCCTCAAGCAACCTGGCACTTTATTTTCTTTACACATTTTTTCTTTTGACTTTTCTTTTTGACTTCATTCTTCCATATGTAGGGAGAAGGACGTTATTGGACTAAAACTTAAAACTTTTCTGATTTTTCTGCTTTCTTTTTTTTCAAAACTTTCTATTGTTTTTCTTCTTCTTTCTTATTTTTTCTTTGTGCCGATTCTTTCTTTTAATTGCTAGAGGGGCTTACACGTTTGGACATAATAGCTAAGACCACCAGTTTAATGGCTATAGGCAGGTTACCACAAACCAAATCTAATCTGTGGCTTCCTACCGTCTAACCAGACACGGGTGGAATAATGAACGCTCGTCCTATGATACCCTCAAGCAACCTAGCACTTTTATTATTTTTTTTCTTTACACAAATTTTTTTTCTGACATTTCTGTTGACTTCGTTCTTCCATTTGTAGGGAGAAGAACGTTTTATTGAACTAAAAACTTGAAACCTTTTTGGCTTTTCTGATTTTTCTTCTTTTCATTTTTTCCGAAATTTGCTTCTTTTCTTCTTCTTTTTTTTTCTTTTTTTTCTTTTGTTTTGTGCCGATTTTTCTATTAGTTGCTAGAGGGGTTTACACGTCTTGACATAATAGCTAAGACCACCTGTTTAATGGCTATAGGCATGTTACCATAAACCGACTTTTGGTAGGTCAATCTAGAACTACAACCACAGGGGATCAATGGGGAATGAAAGAATGGGAAATGGCTATAATGTAAATCGAACTAAAAGAACAGGCCTAGCTGAAGGGTTTACACCTAATGGATTTATCGTTAGGTAGGCTATCTGGCTTAGTAGCTGAATCTAGGTGCCCCTATCATTCTAGAACTCGTGTCATCGTGTGGTCTCAAGTAGGTCTCATGCAAATTCTAACTCATTCAAGCAAACAAAAAACCACTAAAAAAGAATTGAAATTGCAAGTTACGTGCAATGGATCAAAAGCTCACATTTGGTTTGCTAGTCGGATTCGGTCATTTTCATGCAATCAATGCTACAAACTACAAGTGTGATTTTCAAAATCTGTTCTGACCAGGCAATTTAGCATCAAAGTATACACATTGGTTCTCAAGTTCTAGGTTAAGCAGTCTAAGCATCTTTATGAAAGATTGAACAACAACTTAATATAAAAAATTTAAAAACTGAGCCATTCTAATGCTAGAGAGACTGGAAAGGGACCACGAGGCACACAAAAAACACAATCAAGGGCAATCAAGTTCATGCAAGGTTCTCTAGCATCCTAACCCACACTTAAATCGTACTTTGTCCTCACAGGACTAAAATTAGAGTTTAGAGTGAAGTAGAAGAACCTGGACCGAGATGGTTGGTGTAGCGGATGAGCACGGATCCTCGGAGCAGAGGGAATCTACCCAAACGAAGCAAAGGGAATCTCCCAAGTGCCTACAAAACAAAAACAAATGAAAGATAAAAAGGAAATCGGGACAAGTGTCCCGGATCCACACAGAAAAAAGTTGGATTGAAATCCGAAAAGAAGAAATAAAAAGAAAGGACCAGAAAAGGACTACAACCCGATCACTGCTGGTCAGGCGCATCAGGAGGGGGAATGTGGAGGGCGTCACCAACCTACCGCTGCCACGCCAGCTGCGCCTCATACCTCTCGTCAGTGCGGAGCACGTGCTGCTACATAATAATCCATCTAGCATCCTGAGTGGTGTTATCCATGATCCGCCACTCCCGGAGTCGCTCGTACAGCTCTCCAACGTCAGCTGGATGCGGTCAGTCCTGAGGATGAGGCGCCTGGTATGGATCTGGAATTGGCACCTGGGGCTGGTATGCATACCCTGCCTGATGATGTGGTGAGGGTATATGATCATCGAACTCCGGCTCCGGCTGAGGCTGCTGCTCCTCTGAATCATCTTCTTCCTCTGATTCTTCCTCGTATTGGAGGAGAGGATCTGCCGCTACCTGGGGACCAAGGTCCAGCTCGAGGGCGTACTCGACCACTAAATCACCACCTACGGTGTATACTCTGCGTTGTGGGACGTCCGTGCCATATTCTTGGCTGAGACCGAGGGAGATGATGAGTCGACTGACAAAGTTGCCTCCAGGAGTGAGCTAGGTGGCCTCGGCTTCTGAGTCTTCTGGCGGAATATGCGGGCAAGCACCCATCCGGGATGATGAGGATAACCCTCCCAGATGGCGCGTAGAAGAATGAGCTCCTCTCTGCTGATGTGGTGGCGGCTCTTATCTGGAGAAAACAGAAGAGATCTACGCCAAACCATATGGATAAAATGATAGAGAGGGTGAGAGAGGGACTTAACTGAGTTATGGGCTGTGGTCCGATCGTCTAGCACTCCAGTCATGTGGCTCTATAGCTCATCATACTCCTCTCCGCTGCCGGAGTTGTTCTCCCAGCCGAGGTGATGTCCCTCGTAATGCTCTCGGGGGATGCCAAGATGAGCTGTGATGACACTCGATTTGACGTGATTATCAGCCTCATTTAAGCGACATTTCTTTGCTTGAGACATGGTTTTTAGGGTAGAATAGCGAATATTCAATCAATTGCCCTATCTCGTGCCATTTGTGTTACCTTGGCCCGTTTCGGGTTTATTTGATGGTTTTCTAGTGTTTTTATGTTAGCACAGGTTTTTGCCGTCAAATAAAGTAGCCAAGGACGTGTCTAAGGCGTTGGAACCTCAAGGAATTGCACTGGAATCAATCCAAGGAGCGAATCAAGTCGAAACAATTCCTGCCCGGTTTACAAAGGAATTTTCACCGAAAATACCCTAGCATTTTTGGCGAAAATACATGCACAAAAACACTGATGCCGACTGAAGGAAGTTTTCAGCGAAAACCCTAAGTTTTCGACCGAAAACTATTGGACCAAAAATTACAGGAGAAATCAACCGGCGGGCTCGCCATTTAGACAGGAATTTTTGGCGAAAATACCCTAGTATTTTTGGCAAAAATTCCTTCACAAATCCGGTGACTTAGGGTTTAAGTATAAATACTTAAACTGGCGACCCAAAGAGGGAGGCATTCATTATTCATTTTTTCACAAATCAGACTTTTGAGAGTCAGCCAACTCTAGGGTCGATAGATAGAGTTTAGAGAGTTTGAAGATCCGTGGAGAGATCGTGATGCCATCCTTCCACCTCGGAGAACTCGGAGCTTAAAATTGAAGATCCAGGAGATTGAAGCTTCACTGGAGTCGTCAGAATTAGGTTTTTCAGTTCTTATATGTTCTTCCTCTGTATGATGATCTTCTTTGTTGCCTTTGATTCTTCTGTTATCATTATGAGTAGCTAAACTTGTAGAGCTTAGATTAGATGAACCCTAAGTGACCCAGGGATTTAAAGCGGTCACGGATTGGCGGTAATTAGATTCGAAGTTCAATCAGTTTCTCTTTGCATGGTTGTTTTGTTCTTGATTGTTCATGTTTCTTTTCTGGTTGGTCGCCTATATTAGGTTTTTGCAAGCTAGGGTTAGTCGCTAGACGGTTCCCTCCTTTGGCGCTTAAACCTGTCTTCCTTGATCACCTAGTTTAGATTCTTGTTAAGCTAAGGATAGAAGCAAACACTCGCCTCTCTTTAAAACATCAATTCAACCAGTTAACCTTATAATTGGAGTGTGCCTTTCATAGGAACCGATTAGGGTTAATCCGCTTCAAGAGTAACTCATAAATCATTAGTAATTGCACCAGTTAATTAAGTCATTGCGAGAGGCGACCGTACCCGGGCGGCTAGTTAATCTTGGTAGTTTGATCGGATAGAGCGAACGTTCGCCAGTCTTAAACCTAAGGGTAAGGAGTTATGGTTGTGTATAGAAATCGATTGAATTAGAATTGAAATCCGCTAGTCTTGTGATTGCCGTTGCCTTGGTGATCTAAGGGGGATTCGAAATCTAAGCTCGTCTATCTTCTCGTTAGTCAACCTTTTAATCTTTCTTTCTTTTATTTTCCTTCGTTCATTAGATTAGAAGTCGTGGAACTCACACCACGCACAACCTGTTTAAACCTAAGTATTTTCCCAACATATTTGAGTAGACAAGAAGAAGAGACCTCGAGTAGAATACGATCTAGTTTACATTGGTAGATTAGTTATTTGATACCGCTAAAACTGCAGCATCAAATTGGCGCCGTTGCCGGGGACACTTCTTATTGTTTGAAAGAAGAGTTGGCAAATTATTCTTCTACCTTTTCGCCTTACCATTTATTTTCCCTCCATATTTCCATGATTTACCTGGGTAGTGCTTTTGAGTTTTGATTATGCAGGATTACAGGTGGGATGACCAGTACCAAGAGTGGCGCGTCAATGGAGCACTGAATATTGAGGATTACCAAGAGATGCTACATCAACAACAACAACAAACGGCGAGATTTGACTCCCTCTTTGATAAGATCTCTTCAATGCTACAAGGTTACCAAGAGATACACCAACAAGAGCATCAAAGTGGCGCTAGAGATAACCAAGAGATGCTTCATGAACATCAACAATGCTCGTCAAGAACCCAATCTGCCTTGGATAATATCTCTTCAATGCTACAAGCTCATCTCGCGACGGACATCAAACTCGAGCAACCAAAGAAGTTAATGACAAAAGACGCTCAAGAGCTGTTCGAAGAAGAAGATGATGATCCTATCCATGACTATTATGAGCTAGAAGCATCTGATGAAGAATCCTTGGCGGTGGTGGTTGATAAAGACATAGAGCCGATCCATCCTGAAGTTGAAGCCGAAGAGGAGCACATAGAGATTGAGGAGATACCCTCACCTACACTTCCGCCGAGTCAACCTGTAGATCAAGCCAGAGACGAGCACGTGGAAAGCAACAAGGTCATGGATTTAGAAGTTTACATACTCGATCCCGAGAGACCTCTGGATGATCATCAGGTAGAGAAGATGGAGCTCATTGACCATGCCGCGCCGTACTACCTCTTTCTTCCTCCGGTTCGAGAATTCGAGAGGAACTGGTCATCCAACCAGAACCGCGATCTCTTGGAGCACTACCGGCTACATCACCCTTCTGGAGTGCTACATGGCACTCAACCGCTGGCCTTGAAAAAGACGATTGACTTCAAGGAACTCCTAAGTTGGGGACCCTAACAGGTACCGTCCGGCTCAAGGACGTTAAAAGAGAGCGCTTCGTGGGAGGCAACCCACGGCTGGAGTCCGTTTTTGAATTTTTGAGTCAGTCTTTTTCATCGTTCGAGTCGGTTTTGGGGAGCCAAAATGTTAGTTTTCTTTTATTTTTGTCTGTTTTAATTTTCTGTGTCAGGCCAAATTTTCGCCGAAAACTCCTCAGATTTTTCGGCGAAAACTTTAGTTGGTTCGAGTCTGTTTTCCAGTGGGTTTTCAAAGTTGTTTTCGCCGAAAAACTTCCAAAGTTTTCAGCGAAATGTTTAGTTAAGTCATCTGTCTTTGTTTTCAAAGTAGTTTTCACCGAAAACTTCACCAGTTTTCGGCGAAAACTTTAGTTGGGTCAGAAAATTTTCGAAAACCTTTAAAAATAAAGAGTCAAAATATTTTCAAAATTCCCCTAAACCGTCTTCGTTTTGACTTTTATTCTGTGTGGATCAGGGACACTTGTCCCGGTATCCTTTTGATCTTTTTGTTGTTTTTGTTTTGTAGGAACTCGAGTAGCTACTCCGCTCCGCTCCGGGCTATCCGTGTTCATCCACTACACCGACCATCTCATTCTAGGTTCTTCGTATCTCTCTACTCTAGATTAGTTCTGTGAGGACACAGAACCGTTTAAGTGTGGGTAGGATGCTAGGATTACTGATGCTGCAGTTTTAGCGGTATCAAATAACTACCAAGCTGGAAAGCTAGGGTAGATCGTATTCCACAGGGTTTCTCCTAATCGACTACTCAAAGAAGCTGGCAATTTATTAAGGTTTAAACAAGTTGCGCGTGGTGTGAGTTCCACGACTTCTAATCTAACAAACAAGGAAATTAAAAGCAGGAAAAGTAAAAAAGGTTGACTAACAGGAAGATAGACGAGCTTAGATTTCGAATCCCCCTTAGATCACCAAGGCAACGACAATCACAAGACCAGCGGTTTTCAATTCTAATTCAATCGGTTTCTATACACCACCGTAACTCCTGACCCTTAGGTATAAGACCGGCGAACGTTCGCTCTATTCGTTCTAGCTACTAAGATTAATTAGTCGCCGGGTACGGTCGCCTCTTGCAATTACTTAACTTAACTGGTGGAATTACTAACGATTTATGAGTTACTCTTGTAGTGGATTAACCCTAACCGGTTCCTACGAACGGCACGCTCCAATTATAAGGTTAATTGGTTGAATTGATGTTTTAAAGAGAGGCGAGCGTTCGCTTCTATCCTCAACTTAACAAGAATCTAAACTAGGTGATCAAGGAAGGCAAGTTTATGCGCCAAAGCAGGGAAGCTGTCTGGCTACTAACCCTAGCTTGCATAAACCTAATCTAGGCGACCAACCAGAAGAGAAACATAAACAACGAAGAACAAAACAACCATGCAAAGAGAAACTGATTGAACTTTGAATCTAATTACCGCCAATCCGTGACCGCTTTAAAACCCGAGGTCACTTAGGGTTCATCTAATCTAAGCTCTACAAGTTCAGCTACTCATAACGATAACAGAAGAATCAATGGCAACAAAGGAAATCATCATACAGAGGAAGAATAGATAAGAAATGAAAAACCTAATTCTGACGACTCCGACGAAGCTTTAATCTCCTGGATCTTCAACTTTAAGCTCCGAGCTCTCCGAGGTGGAAGGATGGCGTCACGATCTCTCCACGATTCTTCGAACTCTCTAAACTCTATTTATCAACCCTAGAGTCGTGGTGAATCAGCCAAAATTCGTATGTATTCAATCTGGCTTCAAAAAGTCTATATATAACCCCAGAAAACCTTTACAAGTTGGAAAAGGCTGAAAATTAGGGTTTCTGCCCGGATTTTCAAAGGAATTTTCGCCGAAAACCAGGCCAAATTTTCGCCAAAATCTTAGTTAAAAACCATCTCCAACTTGTTTGGATGATTCCCGCTCCGTTTGAACTCCGATTTGGTCCCCGTTTGAAGCGCTGGACTCGTGAGAGAGTCCTCTGTAATGTGGTAACCTGGAGGCTCAACATAAAAGCTCACAAAAAGGGTAAAAATAGCCAATAAATGGACAATGTATGCATTAGGAGCCGATAATCACAAAGTTATGACAAATGCACCAAATACTCATCAAAATGGTATCAAAGGGTATGGAATGTTGCTTAAATGGGGCTGATAATCACGTCAAATCGAGTGTCATCAAAATACCCCACACTTGAGCTTTTGCTTGTCCTCAAGCAAACTGAACTAGAACACACTTAAATTCACAAATGACACGAGATTAAACTGAGATTCAATTCTAACGATTTGGTTTAGACTGTTCCACGTAGAAACTTAACCTACACATCCAAGAACATCAACCAAACAAATTTCGATCTCACTAATTTTTGCATACTTCAAGTAGTGGTTTTAACAAACCTCGTTTCTTGGCAAAACAATTAATTATGATTAACCGACTACGATAACACCAATTCTAATCAAAAAGACTTTAAGCTCTAGCCATGATGTGGATGCGAAGGTAGGAAAAGTGACGTGGCTATCGACTCGACTTCATCCGTTTCTAGATCTGTACGTTACATGTTCTAGCTAGGACCGCTTTAAACAACAATTTATTTCAAGTTCAAATTCTTCCTTCAATTGATTTACTTCATACTAGTGCTCGATAACAAACACTTCACTTAGGTGTTGGACCTGCCTAGCTCACAGTATTTGTGCCTATGCTAGTGCTCAACCCGAACACTTCACTTAGGTGTCGGGCTTGCCTAGCTTTATTTTCAGCACTTTAAAAAACTTAGCATTGAATTGCACAACTTTATTACTTGATTTAACAATTTAGCCATTTGATCCTAGCTAGTTATAACTTTTTACACAAGATTTCGAATTGGATTTCCGCCTAATCTCAAGCCACAATCACAGGTGAACAAATATGGAGTGAAAACCATGGGAGAAGCTAGCATTTATCATCTTAGAACGGTGTTATCGAGCTTTGTTATTAACAAGTCAATCAATTCAATTAATTCAAGTTTCAACTACCGAAGTGATTTGTGATCTGTTCTGACCTAGTCTCATTTAATATCAGTTTTAACACGTTGGTTACAGGTTCTAAGTGGAACAGTCTAGACGTCATTGTTCAAACTTGAAGTCAATTTAACATCAAAAGTCAAAAATTGAGCAATTCTATGCTAGAGAATTTTCAAATTTGAACCACGGAATCATAGATAGCAAGCAAGATCATGCATAATCCTACACTCCTACCCCACACTTAAACGGTTCTGTGTCCTCACAGAACTAATCTAGAGTAGAGAGATATGAAGAACCTGGAATGAGATGGTCGATGTAGGGGATGAACACGGAGCGTCCGGAGTAAAGCGGAGTAGCTACTCGAGTTCCTACAAAACAAAAACAACAAAAAGATCAAAAGGATACCGGGACAAGTGTCCCGGATCCACACAGAATAAAAGTCGAACAAAGAAGTTTTAGGGGAATTTTGAAATATATTTTGACTCTTTTTTTTATCAACTTCAAGGCACGACACTCCTAGAGCAATCTAGATCGTCTAAGCTCAATCTGCTCAGAAAAAATCACACTGAAACAACAGGCACGCAAAACGAGGTAGACCAAATTTAAACTCGTCGAAATTCAACAATCAGCATGTCAAAAGATTTGAAATTGAAAACCCAACAACTAACCTTTTAGAAATGACTCAAGAAAATGGACGGAAAGCGATGAAGTTGGCCAAAAACGTGAAAAGCTTGTTTCGGGGATAACTGGAGGTACAAAGCTCCGAGTTGGACGATCAAGTATGCATTGGAATCAGACCGAAAAAAGGAAACTGATTTTCAAAATAGAACAAGTTTTCGGTGAAAACTGTGGAAGTTTTCGCCGAAAACATCTTCGAAAATAGGCAAAAATAAAGAGGACGCGTACTGTTTGATTTTGCAAAGTGTTTTCGGCGAGATGTTTTTATTTTTCGCCGAAAAAATTCTTTTTTTTTTTAAACTGATTTTTTTCAAAAACCTAATAGAAAACAAATCAAAATGAAAGGAAATTAAACTGACACTTTGGCTCCCCCGAACCTGATTCGAACGACGAAAAAAGACTGACTCAAAAATTCAAAAACGGATTCCAGCCGTGGGTTGCCTCCCACGAAGCGCTCTCTTTTAACGTCCTTGAGCCGGAAAATACCTCTTAGGGACCCCAACTTAGGAGTTCCTTGAAGTCAATCGTCTTCTTTAAGGACAGCGGTTGAGTGCCATGTAGCACTCCAGAAGGGTGTTGTAGCCGGTAGTGCTCTAGTAGATCGCGGTTCTGTTTGGATGACCAGTTCTTCTCGAATTCTCCTACACGAGGAGGAAAGAGGTAGTACGGCGCAACATGGTCAATGAGCTCCATCTTCTCTACAGGTTGACTCGGCGGAAGTGTAGGTGAGGGCATCTCCTCAATCTCTATGTGCTCCTCTTCGGCTTCAACTTCAGGATGGATTGGCTCTATGTCTTCATCCACCACCACCGCCAAGGATTCTTCATTAGATGCTTCTAGTGCATAATAGTCATGGACCGGCTCATCTTCTTCTTCGAACATCTCTTGAGCGTCTTCTGTTATTAACTCCTTTGGTTGCTCGAGCTTGATGTGCATCGCGAGATGAGCTTGTAGCATTGAAGAGATATTATCCAAGGCATATTGGGTTCTCGACGAGCATTGTTGATGTTCATGAAGCATCTCTTGGTTATCTCTAGCACCACTTTGATGTGCTTGTTGGTGCATCTCTTAGTAACCTTGTAGCATTGCGGAGATATTATCAAGGAGGGAGTCAAATCTCGTCGTTTGTTGTTGTTGTTGTTGATGTAGCATCTCTTGGTAAACCTCAATATTCGGTGCTCCATTGACGCGCCACTCTTGGTGCTGGTCATCCCACCTGTAATCCTGCATAATCAAAACACAAAAGCACTACTCAGGTAAATCATGGAAATATGGAGGAAAATTAATGGTAAGGCGGAAAGGTAGAAGAATAATTTGCCAACTCTTCTTTCAAATAAATAGAAGAGTCCCCGGCAACGGCGCCAATTTGATGCTGCAGTTTTAGCAGTATCAAATAACTACCAAGCTGGAAAGCTAGGGTAGATCGTATTCCACAGGGTTTCTCCTAATCGACTACTCAAAGAAGCTGGCAATTTATTCAGGTTTAAACAAGTTGCACGTGGTGTGAGTTCCACGACTTCTAATCTAACAAACAAGGAAATTAAAAGCAGGAAAAGTAAAAAAGGTTGACTAACAGGAAGATAGACGAGCTTAGATTTCGAATCTCCCTTAGATCACCAAGGCAACGGCAATCACAAGACCAGCAGTTTTCAATTCTAATTCAATCAGTTTCTATACACCACCGTAACTCCTGACCCTTAGGTTTAAGACCGGCGAACGTTCGCTCTAATCGTTCTAGCTACCAAGATTAATTAGTCGCCCGGGTACGGTCGCCTCTTGCAGGGACTTAACTTAACTGGTGGAATTACTAACGATTTATGAGTTACTCTTGCAGTGGATTAACCCTAACCAGTTCCTACGAAAGGCACGCTCCAATTATAAGGTTAATTGGTTGAATTGATGTTTTAAAGAGAGGCGAGCGTTCGCTTCTATCCTCAACTTAACAAGAATCTAAACTAGGTAATCAAGGAAGGCAAGTTTATGTGCCAAAGCAGGGAAGCTGTCTGGCGACGAACCCTAGCTTGCATAAACCTAATCTAGGCGACCAACCAGAAGAGAAACATAAACAACGAAGAACAAAACAACCATGCAAAGAGAAACTGATTGAACTTTGAATCTAATTACCGCCAATCCGTGACCGCTTTAAAACCTGAGGTCACTTAGGATTCATCTAATCTAAGCTCTACAAGTTCAGCTACTCATAACAATAATAGAAGAATCAAAGGCAACAAAGGAAATCATCATACAGAGGAAGAACAGATAAGAACTGAAAAACCTAATTCTGACGACTCCGGTGAAGCTTTAATCTCCTGGATCTTCAACTTTAAGCTCTGAGCTCTCCGAGGTGGAAGGATGGTGTCACGATCTCTCCACGATTCTTCGAATTTTCAAAGGATTTTTCGCCGAATTGGTGTTATCGTAGGGTTTCTGCCCGGATTTTCAAAGGAATTTTCGCCGAAAACCAGGCCAGATTTTCGCCAAAAATCTTAGTTAAAAACCAGCTCCAACTTGTTTCGATGATTCCCGCTCCGTTTGAACTCCGATTTGGTCCCCGTTTGAAGCACTGGACTCATGAGAGAGTCCTCTATAATGTGGTAACCTGGAGGCTCAACATAAAAGCTCAAAAAAGGGTAAAAATAGCCAATAAATGGACAATGTATGCACTAGGAGCCGATGATCACAAAGGTACGACAAATGCACCAAATACTCATCAAAATGGCATCAAAGGGTATGGAATGTTGCTTAAATGGGGCTGATAATCACGTCAAATCGAGTGTCATCAATTATGCATGATCTTGCTTGATTTTCTGTGATTTTGTGGTTCAATTTTGAATTTCTCTAGCATAGAATTGCTCAATTCTTGACTTGTGATGTTAAATTGACTTCAATTTTGAACAATGACGTCTAGACTGTTCCACTTAGAACCTGTAACCAACGTGTCAGAACTGATATTAAATGAGTCTAGGTCAGAATAGATCATAAATCACTATTGTAGTTGAAATTTGAATCACTTAAACTGTTTTGCTTGTTAATCACAAAGCTCGATAACACCATTCTAAGATGATAAATGTTAGCTTCTTCCATGTTTTTCACTCCATATTTGTTCACCTGTGATTGTGGCTTGAGATTAGACGAAAATCCAATTCGAAATCTTGTGTAAAAACTTATAACTAGCTAGGATTAAGTGACTAAATGGTTAAATCAAGTAATTGAGTTGTTCAAATTAATGTTAAAGTTCTTTAAAGTGCTGAAAATAAAGCTAGGCAAGCCTGACACCTAAGTGAAGTGTTCGGGTTAAGCACTAGCATAAGCACAAATACTGTGAGCTAGGCAGGTCCAACACCTAAGTGAAGTGTTTGGTATCGAGCACTAGTATGAAGTAAATAAATTAAATGGAAGAAGCCTGAATTTTGAAATAAATTGTTGTTTAAATCGGTCCTAGCTAGAACATGTAACGCACAGATCTAGAAACGGATGAAGTTGAGTCGATAGCCACGTCACTTTTCCTACCTCCACATCCACATCATGGCTAGAGCTTAAAGTCTTTATTAGAATTGGTGTTATCGTAGTCGGTTAATTATGATTAATTTTTTCCCAAGAAATGAGCTTTGTTAAAACCACTACTTGAAGTGTGCAGAAATTAGTGAGATCGAAAACTTGTTTGGTTGATGTTCTTGCATGTGTTGGTCACTTTTTCTACGTGGAACAGTCTAAACCAAATCGTTAGAATTGAATCTCAGTTTAATCTCGTGTCATTTGTGAATTTGAGTGTGTTCTAGTTAAGTTTGCTTGAGGACAAGGAAAAGCTTAAGTGTGGGGTATTTTGATGATACTCGATTTAACGTGATTGTCAGCCTCATTTAAGCGACATTTCCTTGCTTGAGACATGGTTTTTAGGGTAGAATAGCGAATATTCAATCAATTTCCCTATCTCGTGCCATTTGTGTTACCTTGGCCCGTTTCTGGTCTATTTGATGGTTTTCTAGTGTTTTTATGTTAGCACACTACAAGAAAACAGCAAATTAGTCACGGTTTTTTTTGCCTTTAGTCACGGTTTTTACCGTGACAAAAAAAATTAGTCACGGTTTTGGAAACCGTGACTATATTGACCAAAAATAGTCACGGTTTTGTATATGAACCGTGACTAATTTTTTTTTGTCACGGTTTGTAAAGAAACCGTGACTAATATTAGTCACAGTTCACATTGAAATCGTGACAAATATTAGTCACGGTTTCTGTATGAAGCGTGACTAATATTAGTCACGGTTGCTTTACAAACCGTGACTAATATTTGTCACGGTTCATATAGAAACCGTGACAAAGTGTAGTGATCAAATAGTAAAATAAAAAAGTTTCAGTAACCCAAAATTATTATGTCCTCAAAGTACAGTACTAGACCCTCAACTTCTTCCTTTATACAAATTGATCCACAAACTTAAAAATTTCACAAAATGTCCCAATTAAACTAATTCCGTTATTACAAATCAATCACTCTAATTTTAATTGTCCAGTTTTAATAGTTAATGACCAAATCAGTAATAATCCCAATTCCAATTTTAATTGTCCATTCTAATCAGTAACTAACTCAATTCCGTCACCGGCGAGTCTCAACCCCAACCCCGTCGCCGGCGAGTCTCAACCCCCATCATAATCTCGACTTCTCTGCAGCCTCCCCCCTCCCTAAACCTTCTTTCTCTACTTCCTTGTTCGAGAAATAGAGGAAATTGATGGAATCTGGGGTTGTGGTTGGATATGGATCTAGAGGAAGGAGTTGTTTCAGAGGGGGAGATGAGTTAGATTTCGAAGGAGTTGGGTGATCGGAGATGGAAGGACCTGTTTCAGAGGGGGAGAGGAGCTAGCTTTCGAGAGAAGAGACGAGTTAGATTTCAAGAGAAGAGAGGAGTTGGATGGAATTCGGTGATGGTTTTCTGGAAGAGATGATGAGAGGAGATGGGCGGCGGCGGAAGAAGAAGGCGGAGGTGCAGCTTCAGAGGTGGCGGAGACCGGCGGCGGAGGCAGAGGAAGAGAATAGAAGAAGCGAAGAAGAGAAGAAGAGAAGGATAAGATCAGAGAAGAGAAGGAGGGAGAAGAAGAAAAAGAAAGAGGGAAGAAGGAGAAGGGGCTCTGCACTGCACGGAAATCGAAGAAAAAGAAAGAGGGAAGAAGGAGAAGGGGCTCTGCACGGAAATCGAGGAAGGTGTGTTGTAGTGGATTGAAAACGTGGACTTCATTTGTCACGGTTTTGTTTTAGAACCGTGACAAATTAGTCACGGTTTTTAATAAATCGTGACTAAAAAACCATGACTAATCCCCATTTTTCTTATAGTGGCACAGGTTTTTGCCGTCAAATAAAGTAGCCAAGGACGTGTCTAAGGCGTTGGAACCTCGAGGAATTCCTGCCCGTTTTACAAAGGAATTTTCGCCGAAAATACCCTAGCATTTTTGGCGAAAATACAGGCACAAAATCACTGATGCCGACTTAAGGAAGTTTTCGGCAAAAACCCTAAGTTTTCGACCAAAAACTATTGGACCGAAAATTACAGGAGAAATCAACCGGCGGGCTCCCCATTTACACAGGAATTTTCGGCGAAAATACCCTAGTATTTTCGGCGAAAATTCCTCACAAATCCGACGACTTAGGGTTTAAGTATAAATACTTAAACCGGCGACCCAAAGAGGGAGGCATTTGATGACACTCGAATTAACATGATTATCAACCTCATTTAAGCGACATTTCATTGCTTGAGACACAGTTTTTAGGGTAGAATAACGAATATTCAATCAATTGCCCTATCTCGTGCCATTTGTTTTACCTTGGCCCGTTTCGGGTCTATTTGATGGTTTTCTAGTGTTTTTATCTTAGCACAGGTTTTTGCCATCAAATGCGGTAGCCACGGACGTGTCTTAGACGTTGGAACCCCGAAGAATCACACATAAATCAACCGGAGAGATCACTCAAGGCAAACGAAACTCCTGCTCATTTTACACATATATTTTTGGCAAAAATACCCTTGGGTTTTCGCCGAAAATGGAAGAAGAATTCACTGACCCGATCAAGAGGGAGTTCTCGGCGAAAATACATGAGCATTCCCGGTGAAAACCCGAAGCCAAATCAACCAGGAGAAACAGACGGGTGAAGCCACATTGGAATAGCTACTTTCACCGAAAATAACCTTGGATTTTCGGCGAAAATCCCAGTGAAAATCCTGAAACCGCCGGTTAGGTATAAATACTGAAAAACACGGGCAATCGAAATCACTTATGACTTACAACACACAACTGGAAGGAGGAGAGAGAAAAACGAGTAGAGAGAGTTCGAGGAGCCAGGAACGGATCGTGACGCCATCCATCCATCTCGGAGAACCGGTGCTAGGAGTTGAAGATTTAGCAGATTGAAGATGCAAGGAGTCATGAAAATTAGGTTTTACAATTCTTTTCTGTCTTTCCTGCCTAAGATGTATTCTTTGTCCGTCTTCGATTCTTCTGTATTGAATATGCGTAGCTAAACTCATGTAGCTTACATTAGATGAACCCTAAGTGACCCAGGGCTTAAAGCGGTCACGGATCGGCGGTGATTAGATTCAAAATTCATTCAGTTTCATCTTTCATGTTTGATTTGTTCTTTGTTCTCTGTGTTTCTTGTCTGGTTTGGCCACCTAGATTAGATTCTTGTTAAGCTAAGGATAGAAGAGAACGCTCGCCTTACTTTAAAACACCAAATCGAACAATCAACCTTATAATTGGAGTGTGCCTTTCGTAGGAACCGATTAGGGTTGATCCATTGAAAGAGTAACTCATTATTCACTAGAAATTGCACCAGTTAGTTAAGTCGTTGCGAGAGGCGACCGTACCCGGGCGGCTAATTAATCGTGGTAGCTAGATCGGATAGAGCGAACGTTCGCCAGTCTTAAACCTAAGGGTCAGGAGTTATGATGGTGTTTGTGAACTGAATGAACTAGAATCGAAAATCGCTGGTCTGTTGACTGCTGTTGCTCTGGTAATCTGAGGGGGATTCGAAGTCTAAGCTTGTCTGTCATCTTTCTAGTCAATCAATCAATCTTGAATCTTTCTTCGCTTTAATTTCATTTCAATTGTTCCTTGCATTTTAGTGTAGAAGACGTGGAACTCACACCACGCACAACGTGTTCAACCTTGAATTAATTTGCCAACACCTTTGAGTAAGGAAGTAGAGGAAACCCCTGGAATACGATCTACCCTAGCTTCACAGCTTGGTAGTTATTTGATCGACCGCTATTTTGCGGCTCATCAAATTGGCGCCGTTGCCGGGGACTCTTCTATTTCGTTGAAAGAAGAGTTGGCATTTTTATTCTTCTACCTTTCCATCTTTCATTTTCCATCACACTTCGATTTTCCACCAGTTGTGTTTCTTTTTGTCTCTTGCAGATCATAGCAGGTACAGAAACGGATCACTTCCGTTCCATCTTGCTTTATCGCAATGGTTAATCTTAAGAGTGTTGCGGACTACAGTAAGCCACGTGCATCCAACTTTCGATCCCCCATCACCGTGCTTTCTAATGATGATGATCCTGACTATGAGATTAAGATTCCTCTCCTAGAACTGATCTCTAAGGACGTACAATTCGAAGGAAGGCCAGATGATAACCCCTGCACCCATCTAGATGACTTTTTGGCTGTCTGTAACACCTTCAAGTCTGGGAACCTCAACAAGAACGCTTTATATCTCTGAGTTTTTCCTTTCTCTCTCAGAGGTGCAGCTAAGCAGTGGCTTGGAAGTAAGCCGTCGGGTCATTACACTAACTGGGAGGCATTAGCTCAAGATTTTGTTGAGGAATACTTTCCTCCAGCAAGGACGACTGCTTATAAAGACCGCATCTCCAGATTCACTCAGAGAGAGGATGCAAGCCTGTATGACACTTGGAATGAATTCCAGTCTCTTCTCTTCGACTGCCCTCACCATGGGTATGAACAAAGACAGCTGGCTGAATTCTTTGCTTGTGGTATGCGCAAAGAATCTGCAAACTGGGTCAACTCTCTAGCTGGCGGAGATTGCACCGCCCTTACTCCTAAGGATGCTCTTCTGCATTTTGCTGACTGTGCTTCAAAGTCTAGAAACTGGGAGAGGCAAATAGAAGGAAACAAGAGTCAGAGACAGATGAGTGTTGTAGAGCAGATCAAGGCAGAGGTCCAGAAACACCTACAAGCAGCTAGTATTCCCCTAGATCCCCCGTCAGCCACCATCTTTTCAGTTGACTGTGGATGGTGTGGGTCCTGTGCTCATAACGGTGGAAGCTGCCTCAACTTCGACACAACAGAAGTCTGGTCTACAGAAGAGATAAACTTCATCGATCAGGGCTTCGCTAACAATCAGAAAGGCTATGCCGGTTACAGAAACTACGTGCCACGGAACCAGAGCAACCGGTTAGTAGATCCTTATTATAGACCTCCGGGATTCATTGGAGGACAACACCAGTTTCAAGCAAAGCCGTACTCCAATAGAGACATGGACTATGAGAAGAAGTTCGATCAGATTATGAGCAGACTTGACGACCACGGCATTCAACTAAAAGCTCAAGCTGCACTCAATCAAGGACAGAGAGCTCAGAGCCAGAGGATAGAGGATGCTATAAGCAATATGACTAAACTCTTTACTAGCAATCCTCTCCTTAACCCATAAGCATTTCAAGCAGACTCCGGTACAAAGAGCGAACACGCTCAAGCCATTACCACCAGGAGCGGCAAGCAAACAACTGATCCCAAGGCTCCAGAACCTGAAGTAATACCAGATACCAGTGCCGCCATGGATATGCCAGAAATTGAGGATATCACAGAAGAGGAAGAAGACGCATCTGCTCCTCCTCCTCCTCCGCCCATAACAACTCCTGAGCCTGTTTTGGCGCCATATGTTCCTCAGATTCCCTTCCCTAAAGCTGCAAGGAGCAAGGCTAAGGATCACGACACTCAGTACAAGAAGTGGTACAATGTTCTTAAGACTGCAGAGATCAAGATACCAGTGACTGAAGCTGTGGAAATCATACCACCACTTGGGAAGTTCTTTAAGGATCTAGTGAAGAAAGTGAAGAACGGGGAGGCGTAATCTATCACGCTTACTAATGAATCTGCGTCTATTCTCGGTGCGCCATCTCCGATTCGACAGCCGCCACCACCCCCAGCTAAGTGTCCTGATCCCGGTTCTTTTACATTACCGTGCATTATTAATGGCATTAAAATTGATCGCAGTCTGGTTGATTCTGGTGCTTCTATTAATGTTATGCCTGTTTATCTATATGAAAAGCTGAATATAGGGCAATTAAAACCAATTACTCTGCATCTCGTGTTAGCCGATAGGTCTGTCAAACTACCTAGGGGTATAATAGAAGATGTAACTGTTTGATGTGGTCAGTTTACTATAATTGCGGATTTTGTTGTTCTAGATACTCATGAGTTAGACGGAACACTTATCCTAGGTCGACCTTTCTTAGCAACTGCTGGTGTGAATATTAACTGCAAACAAGGCCTGTTAACTTTAAGTGTAGGACAAGAGAGTGTCGCATTCTGCATTAAAGATAGCATGAGATATTCTGTTGCTCAAGATGATAAATGTTATGCTGTTGATCCCCTAGAGTTGGCCTCGGCCAACTCCTTTACTAATGCTTTATCTAGTGATCCGCTAGAGTTATGTTTGATTTCAGGGATTGATAATGCATTAGAAGACCCAGAGCAGTGCTTATGGCAAGATGAGCTAGACGAACAAAAGGCAACATTCACACCCACCAATGCGCCTACACATATTGAGCCAGCATCGAGTCGGATTACTACCTCATATGAGAATCCGCCAGAACTTAATTTGAAGTAGCTGCCTGACCACCTAGAATACGCATTTCTGGGGAAGGACTGCCAGTTACCTGTCATCATCAATTCTAACCTGTCTCCCGAGCAGAAAGAGCAACTGATCAGGCTACTCAAAAAACATGTTCGAGCTATTGCCTGGCAGTTAGCAGACATCAGAGGCATCTCTGAAACCTTCTGCAAGCATCGAATAGTCGTTGATGAAGAATTTAAACCGGTCAGACAACCGCAACGCCGACTTAACCCTTTGATGCAGGAAGTTGTGAAGAAAGAAGTACTCAAGCTTCTAGATGCCGGTATCATCTATCCTATTGCCGACAGTCCTTGGGTCAGTCCGACTCAAGTCGTTCCGAAGAAAGGAGGGATCACAGTCATCCCTAATCTGAAGGGTGAACTCATTCCTACCCGCACAGTGACCGGATGGAGAGTCTGTATCGATTATCGACGACTCAATGATGCCACCAAGAAAGATCACTTCCCACTGTCGTTCATTGATCAGATGCTTGAACGATTAGCTGGTCATGAATACTACTGCTTCTTAGATGGGATGTCCGGCTACTTCCAGATCCCCATTGAGCTTGATGACCAAGAGAAGACGACCTTCACATGCCCGTTTGGTACGTTTGCTTATCGTCGTATTCCTTTTGGTTTATGTAATGCTCCCGCTACCTTTCAGAGATGTATGCTTGCTATATTCGGAGATCTGGTAGAGAATGTGGTGGAGGTGTTCATGGATGACTTCTCCGTCAATGGAGATTCATTTTCAAACTGTCTGGCTAATCTGGATAAGGTGCTAGCTCATTGTGAGGAGACCAACCTAGCTCTTAGTTGGGAGAAGTGTCACTTCATGGTTACAGAAGGTATTGTTCTTGGACACAGGATATCTAAGACAGGTATAGAAGTCGATCGTGCCAAGCTCGAGACCATTGCCAGCTTACCACCGCCGACCTCAGTTAAGACAGTTCGAAGTTTCCTTGGTCATGCTGGATTTTACCGAAGATTCATCAGAGATTTCTCCAAGATCACTCTTCCAATGACGAAGCTTCTTGAGAAAGATGTTCCTTTCGTCTTTGATAAAGCCTGTCTTGAAGCCTTTGAAACCTTGAAGACTCAACTCAGCACCGCACCAATTCTTACAGCACCGGATTGGAATCTTCCATTCGAGATTATGTGCGATGCTAGCGACTTCGCCGTTGGCGCGGTTCTTGGTCAAAGGAGGGAGAAGAGATTTCATCCTATCTACTTTGCGAGCAAGACACTCAATGATGCTCAGAGAAACTACACTACTACGGAGAAAGAGCTTCTGGCTATCATCTTCTCCTTTGACAAGTTTAGACAGTATCTGGTTCTGTTACATGCCATCGTCTACACAGATCATGCTGCCCTACGCCATTTATTAGCCAAGCAGGACTCGAAGCCACGTCTCATCCGATGGATCCTTCTCCTCCAAGAGTTCGACATTGAAATTAAAGATAAGAAGGGAGCAGAGAAAATCTAGCAGCGGATCATCTTTCCCGACTGGAGGAATCGCAAACAGGTAAGTCTACTACCCCTATCAATTATTCTTTCCCTGACGAGCTGTTACGTGTTGAAACATATGAACAGGTTAACAGCATAGCTATCGAGCCCTGGGCAATCCTTCACGCTCAAGATCTGAGTAATGCCGCCGATTCAGAGGAGCCTTGGTATGGAACTCTGGTTAACTATCTCTCACACAGCATTGTACCTCCTGAGCTGGATTTCAACGCACGCAAGAAGCTCTTTAAAGAAGCCAAGTCGTACTTCTGGGATGAGCCCTTCTTATACTGCATCAGTCTTGACGGAATGATCCGGAGGTGTGTCTCTTACATCGAAGCAGCTGACATCATGCGTAAGTGCCATGAAGGACAGTTCGGAGGACACTTTGGAGGAAACCGCACGGCAAGAAAGGTACTCGAAACAGGTTTTTACTGGCCTTCAATCTTTAGTGACTGCGACATTTTTCCTCGACGTTGTGATGCATGTCAGCGATCAGGTGACATCTCTAACCGTAATGAGATGCCCCAAATTGTTTCTTTAACTGTTGAAATTTTTTATGTTTGGGGAATCAATTTTATGGGTCCGTTCACACCCTCCAACGGAAACAAGTACATTCTTGTAGCCGTTGATTACGTTTCTAAGTGGGCTGAGGCTGAAGCTTTACCCACTAATGATTCTAGAGTGGTGGGTCGATTCCTTACCCGTCTTTTCACGCGTTTCAGTTCCCCGCGCTTCATCATAAGCGATAGGGGTACCCATTTCCATGGACAATTCGACCAGGTGTGCAAACACTTTGGCGTCACCCACCGAATGTCCACAACTTATCACCCTCAAGCGAATGGTCAAGCGGAGGTGACGAACCGTGAGCTCAAGTGGATTCTTGATAGGACAGTTGGCCGATCTCGCAAGGACTGGTCATCTAAGCTCAATGATGCCTTATGGGCTTATCGAACTGCCTATAAGACTCCCATTGGTACCTCACCGTATCAGCTGGTCTATGGCAAGGCATGTCATTTACCACTTGAGCACAAGGCATTCTGGGCTAACAAAGAGTTGAATATGAGCTATGCCGTAGCAGGTAGTAACCGCCATGACCAGATCGGTGAGCTTGAGGAGCACCGTCTCCACGCTTATGAGAGCACGAAGCTATACAAAGATCGCACGAAGAGAATTCACGACTCCCAATTGAAGATGATCAAGCAGTTTTACCCTGGAGAAGAAGTCCTCTTGTATAACTCTCGATTGAAGCTCTTTCCAGGTAAGTTGAAATCCCGATGGTCCGGCCCTTATACCGTGGTTCGGTAGACACCCTTAGGCGGCGTCTACATTAAATTGCATGATCAAGAGCCGTTTATTGTCAACGGGCATAGGCTCAAGAAGTATCTACAGGGATTAGCTGTCTCTTCCATAGACATGCACTACTTTGCTTTGGAGTCCTGACACGAATCCAGGTATCGTCTGGCTCACGGACGTTAAACAAGAGCGCTTCGTGGGAGGCAACCCACGGCTGGAGTCAGTAACTTTTCGTTTTGAGTCATTTTTGTTTTAAACCCCTTTTGAAAAAAAAGAGAGCTGCCGCCGTTTTCAAGCACATTTTCGGCGAAAATGTACCATTATTTTCGCCGAAAACTCATGTTCAAAACATCATGTTTCTCCTGTTCCAACTTTTCGAACCGAGACTACCATCTTATCGCCAAAAACTTTTCTTCATTTACACAGAGATTTTCGCCGAAAATCTATCAACCTTTTCGCCAAAAATTTGCCCCCTTTTCACCGGTATATAAGGCCCCTTCGGTTTTTTGTTTTCGTGAAATTCACAACACCCCATCCGAAAATTTCCCTTCAGCTCTCTCTCAGTCTCTCTCTGTTCGCCGCCGACCAGCCGCCGTCTTCCCCCTTGACCGCCGACCAACCGCCGCCGCTTCTTCAGCCGCCGCCTGTCGCCTCTCTCCTTTGCCCAGCCTTTTCGAAACCCTAGAATCGGAGCTTTTCAGCTCCAGTTCCGGGCGACCTAGTTTTCGAGTTCCTCATCGTTTCCTCGGATTTCCAATCGTTTTCTCAAGTCATGTCTTCACGGTTAGTTGTTCAGCCCTGGATTGTGAATCTTTTGGCTTTTTGGCTTTCGGTTTTTGGCATGGTTGACTTTTTGGTTCTCCCTCGATTTTTCATGATTGCTTTGTCGGTGTCAATTGGCTAGGTTTTGGCATTCCCTTGTGACCTTCTTAGGCTCGTAACTTGTTTTCTGTGCATTCGTGTTCATGAATCATTCCATTCCTCATGCCTGCTTAATTGATCGACAACTCTTTTCTGCCATATCTCGATTCGATGATCTCTCGATTTTATTAGCTTACCCCCGCTTGTCAACCTAAGTGTGGGGTAGGATTCTTGTTTTCTGATGCTGGTCTTTCTTGAGCTGTGTTTTTACAGGGCTCCCAAACGTTTTAAGACTACCAGTGCAGATAGAGCGCAGCGATCCTCAGCTCGCCAGAGCAAGACACCACCCTCCCGACGACCCGCACCAGCTGCACAAACATCAAGGGCAGTAGCCATCATCCCCGAGGATACACCAACCCCTGTGACTCCTATCTCATCTATTCCTGCACCTGCCAATGGGGCCCTACATCCTTTCATTGCAGCTCTGGAACCGCACCAACTAGAGATCTTTCAGAAGATCAAAGACATTCATCCGGGTAAAGTGGCAGTTCTTTCTCTAGACAGTCTCAAGGCGCACAATCTGGCTTGGCACTCGACCCTCGACACCGCCCTTCATAGAGCCGGTTTGTGAGTGCTGACCGCTCATGGCTCCCCCTACCCGCTTGTCGCTCTCCAAGAGTTCTGGAGTTCGTTTCGGCACCTCACCCCGAAGCCCATACGTGAGCAGAAATTCGTTTCCTTTCGCCTCGGTGGTGTTCTTCATGAGAAGTCCCTTCGCGAGTTCGGCCGCCTGCTGGATCCGCACGTCAACCTCGACACAACATTAGCTGGCTTCGAGGACACATACTCCATCACGAGTGCTCCTTACCCAGACGTGTGGAGATGGGCCTGTTGCGAAGATGAGATCTCACCTATCGTCAACCCCACGGTCGGTGACATCTTTCACCCTATTCTTAAATTCTTGCATTATGTTTGGGTACAGTCTCTGTGTTATTGCAACAAGTCGAGCCGTCACCATGTTTCTTTGGAGGAGCTCGTCTTATTCCGCGCTGTAGAGGCGGATGCCAACCTGCATCCCGGATGGTGGCTTGCACGATTCTTTCACAAGCGTACGACCGCCAAGAAGCTTCCTTTCGAGCTTCTAGGAGGACCTTTCATTTCAATTCTGATCGACAATCTCCAGCTCGGTGACAAATGGGGCCCCGACACTCCTCGTGTCCCGGTTGAGCATGTAGGTGCTGAGCTCGCCATAGCACGGGGCATCGACCTTTCAGCGGACTTTGAGCATTGCACGTCACTCCCTCACCGAGATCCCCAGTCAGTTGAGCGCCCACCGTCGCGAGCGCAAATCACCGCGGAGATGAATGAGAGGCTGGTGCGTATTGATAAGTGGCAGCTAGACTACTCGGCTGGTTCGCTTCAATGGCAGAAGGACCGAGTAGCACATGAAGAGACTCAGAATGAGCATTGGTCCATTCTTCAGCAGTTCATGGCCGACCAATAAGCCAGACACAAGGACGAGCTCGCATGGCGACAGCAGATGGAGCAGCGGTTCGCCATTTCCTCCATTACCACACCACCTCTACCCCCACCCTCGGAACAGTGATTAGGTTGTTTCCTTTTCTTTTCTTTCTTCTTTTCGGGTTTCGCCCCAACTTTATTCTGTGTGGATCTAGGACACTTGTCCTAGCATCCTTTTGATCTTTTTATTGTTTCTGTGTTTGTAGGATCTTGAGTAGCTACTCCGCTCCGCTCTGGACTCTCCACGTTCATCCACTGCACCGCCCTTCACCCTCCAGGTTCTTCGTTTCTCTCTACTTTAGTTTGGTCCTGTGAGGACACAAAACAGTCTAAGTGTGGGGTAGGGTGTTAGAGAACCATGCATGATCTTGATTGCCTATATCCTTGTGTGCCTCGTGATTCCTATCCAGTCTCTCTAGCAATAGAATGGCTCAGTTTTTTATTTTTGAGGTTAAGTTGTTGTTCAAACCTTCATAATGATGCTTAGACTGCTTAACCTAGAACTTGAGAACCAACTTGTATACTTTGATGTTAAATTGCCTGGTCGGAACAGAATTTTTAAATCACACTTGTAGTTTGTAGCCTTGATTGCATGAAAATGACCGAAACCGACTAGCAAACCAACTGTGAGCTTTTGATCCATTGCACGTAACTTGCAATTTCAATTCTTTTTGAGTGGTTTTCTGTTTGCTTGAATGAGTTAGAATTTGCATGAGACCTACTCGAGACCACACGATGACACGAGTTCTAGAAGGATAGGGGCACCTAGATTCAGCTACTAAGCCAGATAGCCTACCAAATGATAAATCCATTAGGTTTAGACCCTTGAGCTTGGCCTGTTCTTTCGGTTCGATTATACATTACAGCCATTTCCCATTTCTTTCATTCCCCGTTGATCCCCTGTGGTTGTAGTTCTAGATTGACCTACCGGAAGTCGGTTTGTGGTAACCTGCCTATAGCCATTAAACAGGTGGTCTTAGCTAATATGTCCAGACGTGCAAATCCCTCTAGCAACTAAAAGAAAATCGGCACAAAAGGAAAAAAAAGAGAGCTGCCGCCATTTTCAAGCACATTTTCGGAGAATCATTATTCATATTTTCACAAATCAGACTTTTGAGAGTCAGCCGACTCTAGGGTCGATAGATAGAGTTTAGAGAGTTCGTAGATCCGTGGAGAGATCGTGATGCCATCCTTCCACCTCGGAGAACTCGGAGCTTAAAATTTAAGATCCAGGAGATTGAAGCTTCGCTGGAGTCGTCAGAATTAGGTTTTTCAGTTCTTATCTGTTCTTCCTCTGTATGATGATCTTCTTTGTTGCCTTTGATTCTTCTGTTATCATTATGAGTAGCTAAACTTGTAGAGGTTAGATTAGATGAACCCTAAGTAACCCAGGGCTTTAAAGCGGTCACGGATTGGAGGTAATTAGATTCAAAGTTCAATCAGTTTCTCTTTGCATGGTTGTTTTGTTCTTGATTGTTCATGTTTCTTTTCTGGTTGGTCACCTATATTAGGTTTTTGCAAGCTAGGGTTAGTCGCTAGACGGTTCCCTGCTTTGGCGCCTAAACCTGTCTTCCTTGATCACCTAGTTTAGATTCTTGTTAAGCTGATGATAGAAGGGAACGCTCGCCTCTCTTTAAAACATCAATTCAACCAGTTAACCTTATAATTGGAGTGTGCCTTTCGTAGGAACCGATTAGGGTTAATCCACTTCAAGAGTAACTCATAAATCATTAGTAATTGCACCAGTTAATTAAGTCGTTGCGAGAGGCGACCGTACCCGGGCGGCTACTTAATCTTGGTAGTTAAATCGGATAGAGTGAACGTTTGCCAGTCTTAAACCTAAGGGTAAGGAGTTATGGTGGTGTATAGAAACCGATTGAATTAGAATTGAAATCCGCTAGTCTTGTGATTGTCGTTGCCTTGGTGATCTAAGGGTGATTCGAAATCTAAGCTCGTCTATCTTCTCGTTAGTCAACCTTTTAATCTTTCTTTCTTTTATTTTCCTTTGTTCATTAGATTAGAAGTCGTGAAACTCACACCACGCACAAGCTGTTTAAACCTGAGTAATTTGCCAACATATTTGAGTAGACAAGAAGAAGAGACCTCAAGTAGAATACGATCTAGTCTACCTTGGTAGATTAGTTATTTGATACTGTTAAAACTGCAGCATCAATTTTCAATTTTGTGATGTTAAATTGACTTCAATTTTGAACAATGACGTCTAGACTGTTCCACTTAGGACCTGTAACCAACGTGTCAGAACTGATATTAAATGAGTCTATGTCAGAACATATCATAAATCACTCTTGTAGTTGAAATTTGAATCAATTAAACTATTTTGCTTGTTAATCACAAAGCTCGATAACACCATTCTGAGATGATAAATGTTAGCTTCTTCCATGTTTTTCACTCCATATTTGTTCACATGTGATTGTGGCTTGAGATTAGACGGAAATCCAATTCGAAATCTTGTGTAATATAACTAGCTAGGATTAAGTGACTAAATGGTTAAATCAAGTAATTGTGTTGTTCAAATTAATGTTAAAGTTCTTTAAAGTGCTGAAAATAAAGCTAGGCAAGCCCGACACCTAAGTGAAGTGTTCGGGTTGAGCACTAGCATAAGCACAAATACTGTGAGCTAGGCAGGTCCAACACCTAAGTGAAGTGTTTGGTATCGAGCACTAGTATGCAGTAAATAAATTAAATGGAAGAAGTTTGAATTTTGAAATAAATTGTTGTTTAAATTGGTCCTAGCTAGAACATGTAACGCACAGATCTAGAAACGGATGAAGTTGAGTTGATAGCCACATCACTTTTCCTACCTCCACATCCACATCATGGCTAGAGCTTAGAGTCTTTATTAGAATTGGTGTTATCGTAGTCGGTTAATTATGATTAATTGTTTTGCCAAGAAACGAGCTTTGTTAAAACCACTA
Organism: Linum lewisii; assembly: GCA_034768395.1. Lineage (NCBI taxonomy): Eukaryota > Viridiplantae > Streptophyta > Magnoliopsida > Malpighiales > Linaceae > Linum > Linum lewisii. The sequence continues at coordinate 42,498,385 of CM068302.1, forward strand.
CTTGAAGTGTGTAGAAATTAGTGAGATCGAAAACTTGTTTGGTTGATGTTCTTGCATGTGTAGGTCACTTTTTTTATGTGGAACAGTCTAAACCAAATCGTTAGAATTGAATCTCAGTTTAATCTTGTGTCATTTGTGAATTTGAGTGTGTTCTAGTTCAGTTTGCTTGAGGACAAGCAAAAGCTTAAGTGTGGGGTATTTTGATGACACTCGATTTGACGTGATTATCAGCCTCATTTAAGTGACATTTCCTTGCTTGAGACATGGTTTTTAGGGTAGAATAGCGAATATTCAATCAATTGCCCTATCTCGTGCCATTTGTGTTACCCTGGCCCGTTTCAGGTCTATTTGATGGTTTTCTAGTGTTTTTATGTTAGCACAGGTTTTTTCCGTCAAATAAAGTAGCCAAGGACGTGTCTAAGGCATTGGAACCTCGAGGAATTGCACCGGAATCAATCCAAGGAGCCAATCAAGTCGAAACCATTCCTGCCCGGTTTACAAAGGAATTTTCGCCGAAAATACCCTAGCATTTTCGGCGAAAATACATGCATAAAATCACTGATGCCGACTGAAGGAAGGTTTTGGCGAAAACTCTAAGTTTTCGACCGAAAACTATTGGACCAAAAATTACAGGAGAAATCAACCGGCGGGCTCCCCATTTACAAAGGAATTTTTGGCGAAAATACCCTAGTATTTTCGGCGAAAATTCCTTCACAAATCCGGCGACTTAGGGTTTAAGTATAAATACTTAAACCGGCGACCCAAAGAGGGAGGCATTCATTATTCATATTTTCACAAATCAGACTTTTGAGAGTCAGCCGACTCTAGGGTCGATAGATAGAGTTTAGAGAGTTCGAAGATCCGTGGAGAGATTGTGACGCCATCCTTCCACCTCGGAGGACTCGGAGCTTAAAATTGAAGATCCAGGAGATTGAAGCTTCGCTGGAGTCGTCCGAATTATGTTTTTCAGTTCTTATCTGTTCTTCCTTTGTATGATGATCTTCTTTGTTGCCTTTGATTCTTCTGTTATCATTATGAGTAGCTAAACTTGTAGAGCTTAGATTAGATGAACCCTAAGTGACCCAGGGCTTTAAAGCGGTCACGGATTGGTGGTAATTAGATTCGAAGTTCAATCAGTTTCTCTTTGCATGGTTGTTTTGTTCTTGATTGTTCATGTTTCTTTTCTAGTTGGTCGCCTAGATTAGGGTTTTGCAAGCTAGGGTTAGTCGCTAGACGGTTCCCTGTTTTGGCGCTTAAACCTGTCTTCCTTGATCACCTAGTTTAGATTCTTGTTAAGCTGAGGATAGCAGCGAACGCTCGCCTCTCTTTAAAACATCAATTCAACCAGTTAACCTTATAATTGGAGTGTGCCTTTCGTAGGAACCGATTAGGGTTAATCCGCTCCAAGAGTAACTCATAAATCATTAGTAATTGCACCAATTAATTAAGTCGTTGCGAGAGGCGACTGTACCCGGGCGGCTAGTTAATCTTGGTAGTTAGATCGAATAGAGCGAACGTTCGCCAGTCTTAAACCTAAGGGTAAGGAGTTATGGTGGTGTATAGAAACCGATTGAATTAGAATTGAAATCCGCTAGTCTTGTGATTGCCGTTGCCTTGGTGATCTAAGGGGGATTCGAAATCTAAGCTCGTCTATCTTCTCGTTAGTCAACCTTTTAATCTTTCTTTCTTTTATTTTACTTTGTTCATTAGATTAGAAGTCGTGGAACTCACACCACGCACAACCTGTTTAAACCTGAGTAATTTGCGAACATATTTGAGTAGACAAGAAGAAGAGACCTCGAGTAGAATACGATCTAGTCTACCTTGGTACATTAGTTATTTGATACCGCTAAAACTGCAGCATCAAGCTGCAAACTCATCATAGGTGAACGCCTTGTACACCCCGCCAAGGTAGAAGGAGACGACCTTCTTGCGCTGCCTCTTCTTGTGCTCATCCAGATCGAATGTCACCCAGAAATCCTGGAGAGCGACGTCTGGGAAGTCGGCAGCTAGGGTGGTCAGCTCCAGAAATCCGGAGGGTATCAATGAGTCGAGCACATTCTGGTACCAGTCCTCGTTGTACTCTAGGAGGGAATCCAAGGATAGTGGGTGCACGTCGGCTCCAGGAACATGCTCGAGCCTCTGGTAGCGCTCGAAGTAGTGCACCGGTAGGCGGGCGAAGGTGGGGTGGTACCCGACACGGCCAGGGAATGCTGGTGGAGGGCCGTGGATGGCGGGTGTGACGGGAGCTGGAGCTCGGGAGCTAGAGGCGGTGTCAAGTCTCGCCTTAGTCCTGCACTCATGAGTGACATTCCTATAGCCAGAAATGAAACCAGATTAGTTAACTAATAATCCTACCCCACACATAGTAGAAAAACTCAATTTCACAAAGAAATGAGCAAAACCGAGTGGGGGTAAGCAAAGTAAGTAACCGGTAATCACAATAAATCACAAAGCATGCATAGGTCTAGCCGGAATGTTCATATCATAATTAGAGATCAGAAGTCAAACCGACATTCAAAAAGTCAACATCATAGCACATTGAACCCTAATCATGGCAATTACTAGCTCAAAGTGGGAAATGACGGCATAATTATAAACTCAGATGGCAAACACAGTAATACGAACGTGAATGAACATACATGGTAGCCAAACGAGCATAGACAATTCATGGTCAAACCGACATTTCTCAAAAGTCAACACCGCAAAGAATCGATCTTTAAGCATAGCAACACATGATCAAATGATATTAAAATTCAGCACAATTCTCCCTAAGCATGCAGCTAACCTAGTTCACACGAAACAGTCGGCATGCAAATCGAGGTAGACCGAAAAGTCAACCAAAGTTAACCCCGACAAAATTCAGCATCGAATATGTCAAAAGATTTGGAATGAAAAGTTCTACAACTTACCTTGAAGCCATGAGTGCTGAAAACGAACGAGAAGAGAGGAATCGGTGAAAAATCAGAAAAACTAGGGTTTGGTAGAACGGGAGCTCTAGAGCTCCGATTCGAATGATCTATAGCTCGAAACGATAGAAAAAGGGAGAGGAGGGGTGCGGTGGCGACGGAATCGGTGGCGATGGCTGTGGATTAGCGGCGGCAGCTTTGAAAACGAAAATGGGGGAGGGGTTTTGGTTTTTTCAAAAATGAAAAGTGAGGGGGAGAGAGAGGAAAGACCAGAAAAATAAGGGGACAAATTTTGGATTTTGTCTCAGGTTTTCGGCGAAAATATGTGCAATTTTTCGCCAAAAACTCAAGTTAAAATTGTCTGCCACTTTTCAAATGAGTTTACTCATTGAGTTTTTGCCAAAAAGTTTAACTAAAATCGCTGGAAAACACGGGGGGTTTTAAAGGGCAGTTTTCGCCAAAAAATGGAACAGTTTTCACCGAGAAATTTGACTTGCACGAGTTGAAAATATTTTAGCAATCCCGGCAAACTTCAGAAAAATCACAATTAAATCGACAAAAATCGGAACAACCTCAAACAACTTGCTATTGAAACGATGACACACAGACTACACACGAAAAATAAGAAATCATGCAAACTGACACTTTTGGGTCCCCCGAACCGACTCTAAAACACTGAGTTTGACACAAATGAAAAACTGACTCTAGCCGTGTGTTGCCTCCCACGAAGCGCTCTTTGATTAACGTCCTTGAGTTGGACGATACCTGGACGGTATTAGGAGACATCCCAACTCATGATCTCCTTAACGCTAGCATCGGAGTTCATGAAGTAGAGCTTCGGGGTATCTCCGTCGAGCATAAATTTCCTCCCGTTAGCGTGTATGAGCTTCGTACGTCCATCGGGAAGGTGAGCAGTGATCCTGAACGGACCAAAAAGTTCTTTCGAGGGATCATCCTCTACAGGGAAGACGGTGGAAGGAATGAGAACGATCGGCTTCGTCTTCTCTTTAATCTCCGGCTTCATATCACCAGAATCGGTGATCGTCGGTATTTCCTTTGGAGATGCTTTTGACTTTTCCTTCTTTACTTGCTCCGGCGCCGGTAGCTCGGAAAGAATTGGGGGTGTGGCTGGCTCGGTAGAAGGTGGCGGAACAACTGGTCTCCAGACCATTTGAGTCTGCTTCTTCTGATTCCTTCTTCGCGACCTGCCAGGTTCCTTGCTTGGCGGTGAAGAAGAGGCTTTCAGTTGCTTCTTCTTTGGCGGCTTTTGAGCAGGAGATTTCGGTTTCTGCTTAGTAATCTGTTCAACGCCTGCAACAACAGTTGATCTAGGAACACTAGAAAATACATCAGTAATGGAGTTGCCCGGAGTCAACTCTACAGTTTCAACAGCTAGACAGTGAGATTCTTCATTCTTAGGATTATATTTCATACCGTCTTTAAGGTGGAAAGTTATTGTTTCCTTACCAACCCTCAAAGTCAAGGAACCATTTGGAACGTTAATTTGCATTCCAGTTGTTGCCATGAAGGGTCGACCTATAAGAATAGTAGAATCCTCCTTGCTAGTATCTATGATCACATAGTTAGCTAAGAACGTGAAAGGACCACATTTAGTAACAACGTCTTTGATCTCTCCTCTAGGGGTTTTCAGTGATCTATCAGCAAAGACAAGTTGTATGCTAGTCGGTTCAAGTTCTCCTAGGTTCAATTTTTTAAATAAACTCATAGGCATAACATTAACAGACGCGCCTAGATCAACCAAACTACGTTCTATCTCAATATCATTAATAACCAGAGGAAGAGTGAAAGAACCAGGATCATAACACTTAGCTGGATATGGCGATGAAGGTTTCTTGCTATGAGCGGCAGGATATCCTTCTTTACATCCCCACATGCCAGTCTCGATCCTTGTGTTCGGTAGCAATGCTCTTGTAAAAGGAGGCTTCACGTAGCACGGAGCAAGAGGAGGATCATACTCCTTAGGAGCCTCCTTCGGTGCTTCCTTCTTCTCCGGAGCTTCATCGGTCCTGCATAAATTAGAAGAAGCATTAATAGATGATTTTGTCGGTTCTTAAACGAATACCATCTTAGCTTGCTCCTTTCTCGGGTTTGACTTGGTTTTGCTTGGAAGTTGGCCAAATGGTCGACCAAATGTTAGCATGCTAGAGATCTGGTTCACTGCCTGCTCAATTCTTTGACCGGATGTAATCTGTTCTTGGTTTAGAAGAGTTTGGGCTTTGAACTGATTGTCGTGATCGTCAAGCCTAGTGATGATCTGACTCAGCTTCTTGTCGAGGTCACTGACATTGTTCTCCCTCTGATGTTGCTGCCCTGTATAGGTATTGTTCAGATATTGATTCTTGCGATCTCCAGGAGCAGTTCCATAATTACCCAGATTTCGGTGCGACGGCTGGTAGACACCTGCCGGCGGATGGTTCGGCTTCTGATCCTGAGCTGGACCAGTTGGTCGGCTGTTCTGGTTCTGGTTGGCACCGGCATTGTAGAGAGGTCTATCTTGATAGTTCCCTTGTTGTCTGTAGTTGCGGTAGCCAACATAACCGTTCTGGTTATTACTGATGCCTTGTTGAACAAAATTGACTTCTTCGGTAGACTAGACTTCTGTTTTACCAAAATTCTGGCATCGGCCTCCATTATGCGCACAAGCTCCAAACCACTCGCAATCGGCAATGTAGACAGAGGTTGCCGGCGGCTTGATGGGTGTAGAAGACTTCTTCAGATGCTTCTCAACTTCTGCCTTAATGGTTGCTTCGAGATCGAGCTTCTTCGGCAGACTAGACTTATGTTTTACCAAAATTCTGGCATCGGCCTCCATTATGCGCACAAGCTCCACACCACTCGCAATCGGCAACGTAGACAGAGGTTGTCGGCGGCTTGATGGGTGTAGAAGACTTCTTCAGATGCTTCTCAATTTCTGCCTTAATGGTTGCTTCGAGATCGAGCTTGCTTCTTGATCCTTCAGATTGTCGCTCCCAGTTTCTTGACTTGGAAGCACAGTTCACGAAATGAAGAAGAGCAGCTTCAGATGTAAGTGTAGTGCAATCCCCTTCAGCTAGGCAATTGACCCATTTGGCAGATTCTTCACGAAGACCTCGAGCAAAGATTTCAGCTAACTGCCTCTACTCGAACACGTGGTGAGGACAGTTGTAGAGAAGTTCTTGGAATTCATTCCAAGTATCATATAAGCTCGCTCCTTCCTTCTGAGAGAATCTGGCGATGCTGTCCTTGAAGGCTATGGTTCTGGAAGGAGGGAAGTACTCTTCGACGAAATCCTGAGCAAGAGTCTCCTAGTTGGTGTAGTAACCAGGTGGTTTGCCAGTGAGCCACCTCTTAGCTGCACCTTTCAAAAAGAACGGGAAAGCTCTCAAGCAAAGAGTGTTCTTGTCGAGATTCCCATTCTTGAAAGTGCCACAGAGATCAATGAAATCCGCCAGATGCGTGCACGGATTGTCTAGTGGCCTGCCTTCAAACTGTAGATCCCTAGAGATCATAGTCAAGAATGGAATCTTGATCTCATAGTCAGGATCTCCTTCGATGCGCGGCACGGCGATAGAAGATCGAACGCTAGTCGAGCTAGGCTTGTTGTAGTCAGCTAGACTCTTCTGTGCACCGCCTGGTGGTGGTAGTGGTTGATGACCGCCTGGTGGTGGTAATTGATCAGTCATCCTAGGAGATGGAGGAGGTGAAAGTGATTCGGTGTATGAAGCGGATGAAGATGACGGTGAAGATGGAGATGAGGAACTCTCCTTCAGTTCCTCGATCTTGATCGGTGTGATGGATGGAGGTGGATTGGTTCTGCCTCTCTTTGGAATCTGTGATTGTCTTGGTGGAGCAAAACTGCCTCGTCTCTCTACACTCTTAGCCTTGTTGTTCTTGGCGGTTTGAGAGCGCGTGAGAGGGTGGTGGTGCATAAACCTGTGAACAACCTACAAATGACAAAAACAAACAAAACTGTGTAAAATCGAAGTGGGTGGAAAAATGAAAGATGGAAAGTAGAAGAGTAAAGTGCCAGTTCTTCTTTCAAACAATTAAAAGAAGTTCCCCGGCAACGGCGCCAGTTTGATGAACACGCTTTTGTCGTGCTTGTAGTCAAATAACTACCAAGCTGGAAAGCTAGGTAGATCGTATTCCACGGGCCTTCTTCAATTGTCTACTCAAATATAAGGGCAAATTACTCAGGTTTACACAAGTTGTGCGTGGTGTGAGTTCCACGACTTCTAATCTAGAAAATGCACGGAAATCAAAACGAAAGTAAAAGACAGATTGAGAAATTAGGTTGACTAAACAAAGATGACAGACAAGCTTAGACTTTGAATCCCCCTTCGTTCACCAGAGCATTGGCAATCAACAGATCAGCGGATTTCAATTCTCGTTCAATCAATTCTAAGACACCACCATAACTCCTTTCCCTAAGGGTTAAGACTGGCAAACATTCGCTCAATCCGATCTAGCTACCAAGATTAACTAGTCGCCCGGGTACGATACGGTCGCCTCTCGCAATGGCTTACCTAACTGGTGCAATTACTAACGATTTATAAGTTACTCTTGCAGTGGATTAACCCTAACTGGTTCCTACAAAAGGCACACTCCAATGATTAGGTTAATTGTTCGATTTGATGTTTTAAAGCAAGGCGAGCGTTCGCTTCTATCCTTAACTTAACGAGAATCTAATCTAGGTGATCAATCTAGACAAAAAACATAAACAACGAATAACAAATCAAACATGAAAGAGAAACTGATTGAACTTTGAATCTAATCACCGCCGATCCGTGACCGCTTTAAAGCCTTGGGTCACTTAGGGTTCATCTAGTCTCAGCTCTACTAGTTTAGCTACTCATGTTCATAACAAAAGAATCAAAGACAAAGACAAAGTTCATCTTGAACAAGGGAAGAACATAAAAGGATCTGAAAAACCTAATTAAGACGACTCCGGCGAAGCTTCGATCTCCGGTAATCTTCAATCCTAGCTCCGAGGCGAAAGGATGTCATCATGATCTCTTCCTGGCTCTTCAAACTCTAAACTCTGCTCCAGAACTCGTGAGAATTCTGCAGTTATGTTGTATTATGAGATATCTCGTTTATTGGGTCGCCAGTTAACTATTTATACTTAACCCTAATACAGCCGGATTTTGCCTGGAATTTTCGCCGAAAACTCAGTAAGTTTTCGCCAAAAATTCCTTTGTAAATGACTGACTGCTCGGCTGTATCTCCTGTGATTTTTGGACATTAGGGTTCTCGGCGAAAACTAGGACATTTCACCGAAAACTTCTGATGACACTCGATTTGACGTGATTATCAGCCTCATTTAAGCGACATTCCCTTGCTTGAAACGTGGTTTTAGGGGTAAAATAGCGAATATTCACTCAACTACCCTATTTCCTACTGATTTGGTTACTTTGGCCCTTTTGGGTCTATTTGATGGTTTTCTAGTGTTTTTGCGAAAGCACAGGTTTTTGCCATCATTTATGTAGCCACGGACGTGTTCAAGACCTCAAGGAGTGAACCAGAATCGAACCAAAAATCAAACCAGAGTCAGAACCGAAGATCCAACTGCCCAGCACAATGTTTTCGCCAAAAATACTATGAGGTTTTCGGCGAAAATACCTTCAGAAACTCACAAGCTGATTTATACTGAAGTTTTCGGCGAAAACTACTTTGAGTTTTCGCCGAAGATCATAGAAGAAATCAAACAAGGGATTTTGCCTAAAGTTTTCGGCAAAAATTATCTGATATTTTCGTCGAAAATATCTTCCAAATCCGGCGCTGTATTGGAAACCCTAAGCGTACCTATTTAAAGAGAAGCAGCCGGCAGCCAAAAGGAGAACAATTCATTATTCATATTTTCACAAATCAGACTTTTGAGAGTCAGCCGACTCTAGGGTCGATAGATAGAGTTTAGAGAGTTCGAAGATCCGTGGAGAGATCGTGACGCCATCCTTCACCTCGGAGAACTAGGAGCTTAAAGTTGAAGATCCAGGAGATTGAAGCTTCGCGGGAGTCGTCAGAATTAGGTTTTTCAGTTCTTATCTGTTCTTCCTCTGTATGATGATCTTCATTGTTGCCTTTGATTCTCTTGTTTCTGATATGAGTAACTGAACTTGTAGAGCTTAGATTAGATGAACCCTAAGTGACCTAGCGTTTTAAAGCGGTCACGGATTGGCGGTGATTAGATTCGAAATTCAATCGGTTCTTTTTCATGTTTGATTCGTTCTTCAGTGTTCGTGTTTCTTGTTTGGATTGATCATCTAGATTAGATTCTTGTTAAGCTAAGGATAGAAGCGAACGCTCGCCTTATTTTAGAACATCAAATTGAACAATCAACCTTATAATTGGAGCGTGCCTTTCGTAGGAACCGGTTAGGGTTAATCCGCTTCAAGAGTAACTCATAAATCATTAGTAATTGCACCAGTTAAGTTAAGTCGTTGCGAGAGGCGACCGTACCCGGGCGGCTAGTTAATCTTGGTAGTTAGAACGGATAGAGCGAACGTTCGCCGGTCTTAAACCTAAGGGTAAGGAGTTATGGTGGTGTATAGAAACCGTTTGAATTAGAATTGAAAACCGCTGATATGTTGATTGCCAATGCTCTGGTGATCTAAGGGGGATTTGAAATCTAAGCTCGTCTATCTTCCTGTTAGTCAACCCTTTTTAATCTTTCTACGTTTTATTTTCCTTTGTTTATTAGATTAGAAGTCGTGGAACTCACACCACGCACAACGTGTTTAAACCTAAATAAATTGCCTTCATATTTGAGTAGACAAGAAGAAGAGACCTCGAGTAGAATACGATCTAGTCTACCTTGGTAGATTAATTATTTGATACCACTAAAACTACAGCTATCAAATTGGCGCCGTTGTCGGGGACTCTTCTAATTGTTTGAAAGAAGAGTTGGCAAATTATTCTTCTACCTTTCCACCTTACCATTTAATTTTCCTCCATATTTCCATGATTTACCTGGGTAGTGCTTTTGAGTTTTGATTATGCAGGACTACAGGTGGGATGACCAGTACCAAGAGTGGTATGTCGATGAAGCACTGTATATTGAGGATAACCAAGAGGTGTATATACCAGTTCATCAGCATCGACAACAGACGACGAGAATAGAATCCTTCTTGGAGAATATTTCTACAAAGGTACAAGCTCACAAAGAGATAGACTCACATGTTCATCAAAATCGACAACAGACGGCAAGAGTAGAATCCACCTTGGATGATCTCAATTCGAAGCTGCAAGCTCGTAACGTAGTGGATGTCGAGCTCGAGCAACCAAATCCACTAATGGAAGAAGATGCTCAAGAGCTGTATGAAGATGAAAATGACAATCTCACCGATGACTATTGCGAGCTAGAAGCATCTGATGAAGAATCCTTGGCGGTGGTGGTTGATGAAGACATAGAGCTAATCCATCTTGAAGTTGAAGCTGAAGAGGAGCACATAGAGATTGAGGAGATACCCTCACCTACACTTCCACCGAGTCAACCTGTAGAGAAGATGGAGCTCATTGAACATGCCGCGTCGTACTACCTCTTTCCTCCTTGAGTAGGAGAATTCAAGAAGAACTGGTCATCCAACCAAGATCGCGATCTATTGGAGCACTACCGCTACATCACCCTTCTGGAGTGCTACATGGCACTCAACCGCTGTCCTTGAAGAAGACGATTGACTTCAAGGAACTTCTGAGTTGGGGTCCCTAACAGGTACCGTCCGACTCAAGGACGTTAAAAGAGAGCGCTTCGTGGGAGGCAACCCACGGCTGGAGTCCGTTTCTGAATTTTTGAGTCAGTTTTTTTTCGTCGTTCGAATCTGGTTCAGGGGAGCCAAAAGTGTCAGTTTGTTTGATTTCATATTTTTCGTGTGTAGTTTGTGTGCCATAGAGTCAGTTGAAAGTTGATTGAGGTCATTTCGATTTTTGTGGATTTAACTGTGATTTTCTGATGTTGGCCGGATTTGCGAAAAATATTTTAAACCAGAACAGTTCAAAATTTTCTGCGAAACCATCCTTGTTTTCGGCGAAACCGATTTTCGATTTTCGAACCTGATTCTCCCTGTTCATTATTTTCGGTTCGAAAAGTTTTCTGTCTTCGGCGAAAAGATTTTTGAAAACCAACAGCCTTTTGAACTGATATTTTCGGTGAAACCACATGCTTATTTTCGGCGAAACCACCTTGAAAAACCGGCAGTGCATTTGAACTAAAATTTTCGGTGAAAACACCCTTTTATTTTCACCAAAAATCCTTTTGGAAATCACCCAATCCTCCACTTAAATAGAGTCAAAATATTTTCAAAATTCCCCTTAAACCTTCTTTGTTCGACTTTTATTCTGTGTGGATCCGGGACACTTGTCCCGGTATCCTTTTGATCTTTTTGTTGTTTTTGTTTTGTAGGATCTTGAGTAGCTACTCCGCTCTGCTCCGGACGCTCCGTGTTCATCCCCTACACCGACCATCTCGTCACAGGTTCTTCGTATCTCTCTACTCTAGATTAGGTCTGTGAGGACACAGAAGCGTTTAAGTGTGGGGTAGAATTCTAGGATTATGCATGATCTTGCTTGCTATCTATGATTCTGTGGTTCAAATTTGAAATTTCTCTAGCATAGAATTGCTCAATTCTTGACTTGTGATGTTAAATTGACTTCAATTTTGAACAATGACGTCTAGACTGTTCCACTTAGAACCTGTAACCAACGTGTCAGAACTGATATTAAATGAGTCTAGGTCAGAATAGATCATAAACCACTTCTGTAGTTGAAACTTGAATTAATTGAATTAATTGGTTTGTTAATAACAATGCTCGATAACACCGTTCTAATATGATAAATGCTATCTTCTTCCATGTTTTTCACTCCATATTTGATCACCTGTGATTGTGGCTTGAGATTAGGCAGAAATCCAATTCGAAATCTTGTGTAAAAAGTTATAACTAGCTAGGATTAAGTGGATAAATCGATAAATCAAGTGTTTGAGTGGTGAAATTCGAGTTGTGCAAATCAATGTAAAGTTCTTTAAAGTGCTGAAAAAAAAGCTAGGCAAGCCCGACACCTAAGTGAAGTGTTCGGGTTGAGCACTAGCATAAGCACAAATAATGTGAGCAAGGCAGGTCCAACACCTAAGTGAAGTGTTTGGTATCGACCACTAGTATGCAGTAAATCAATTGAAGGAAGAAATTGAACTTGAAATAAATCATTGTTTAAATCGGTCCTAGCTAGAACATGTAACGTACAGATCTAGAAACGGATGAAGTCGAGTCAATAGCCACGTCACTTTTCCTACCTCCGCATCCACATCATGGCTAGAGCTTAAAATCTTTTTGATTAGAATTGGTGTTATCGTAGTCGGTTAATTATGATTAATTGTTTTGCCAAGAAACGAGCTTTGTTAAAACCACCACTTGAAGTGTGCAGAAATTAGTGAGATCGAAAACTTGTTTGGTTGATGTTCTTGCATGTGTAGGTCACTCTTTCTACGTGGAACAGTCTAAACCAAATTGTTAGAATTGAATCTCGGTTTAATCTCGTGTCATTTGTGAATTTGAGTGTGTTCTAGTTCAGTTTGCTTGAGGACAAGCAAAAGCTTAAGTGTGGGGTATTGATGACACTCGATTTGACGTGATTATCAGCCTCATTTAAGCGACATTCCCTTGCTTGAAACGTGGTTTTAGGGGTAAAATAGCGAATATTCACTCAACTACCCTATTTCCTACCGATTTGGTTACTTTGGCCCTTTTTGGGTCTATTTGATGGTTTTCTAGTGTTTTTGTGAAAGTACAGGTTTTTGCCATCATTTATGTAGCCACGGACGTGTTCAAGACCTCAAGGAGTAAACCGGAATCGAACCAAAAATCAAACCAGAGTCAGAACCGAAGATCCAACTGCCCAGCACAATGTTTTCGCCGAAAATACTATGAGGTTTTCGGCGAAAATACCTTCAGAAACTCACAGGCTGATTTACACTGAAGTTTTCGGCGAAAATTACTTTGAGTTTTCGCCGAAAATCATAGAAGAAATCAAACAGGGGATTTTTCCTAAAGTTTTCGGCGAAAATTATCTGATATTTTCGCCGAAAATATCTTCCAAATCCGGCGCTGTATTGGAAACCCCAAGCGTACCTATTTAAAGAGAAGCAGCCGGCAGCCAAAAGGAGAACAATTCATTATTCATATTTTCACAAATCAGACTTTTGAGAGTCAGCTGACTCTAGGGTCGATAGATAGAGTTTAGAGAGTTCAAAGATCCGTGGAGAGATCGTGATGCCATCCTTCACCTCGGAGAACTCGGAGCTTAAAGTTGAAGATCCAGGAGATTGAAGCTTCGCGGGAGTCGTCAGAATTAGGTTTTTCAGTTCTTATCTGTTCTTCCTCTGTATGATGATCTTCATTGTTGCCTTTGATTCTCTTGTTTCTGATATGAGTAACTGAACTTGTAGAGCTTAGATTAGATGAACCCTAAGTGACCCAGGGCTTTAAAGCGGTCACGGATTGGCGGTGATTAGATTCGAAATTCAATCGGTTCTTTTTCATGTTTGATTCGTTCTTCATTGTTCGTGTTTCTTATCTGGATAGATCATCTAGATTAGATTCTTGTTAAGCTAAGGATAGAAGCGAACGCTCTCCTTACTTTAGAACATCAAATTGAACAATTAACCTTATAATTGGAGCGTGCCTTTCGTAGGAACCGGTTAGGGTTAATCCGCTTCAAGAGTAACTCATAAATCATTAGTAATTGCACCAGTTAAGTTAAGTCATTGCGAGAGGCGACCGTACCCGGGCAGCTAGTTAATCTTGGTAGTTAGAACGGATAGAGCGAACGTTCGCCGGTCTTAAACCTAAGGGTAAGGAGTTATGGTGGTGTATAGAAACCGTTTGAATTAGAATTGAAAACCGCTGATCTGTTGATTGCCAATGCTCTGGTGATCTAAGGGGGATTCGAAATCTAAGCTCGTCTATCTTCCTGTTAGTCAACCCTTTTTAATCTTTCTACGTTTTATTTTCCTTTGTTTATTAGATTAGAAGTCGTGGAACTCACACCACGCACAACATGTTTAAACCTGAATAAATTGCCTTCATATTTGAGTATACAAGAAGAAGAGACCTCGAGTAGAATACGATCTAGTCTACCTTGGTAGATTAATTATTTGATACCACTAAAACTGCAGCTATCAAATTGGCGCCGTTGTCGGGGACTCTTCTAATTGTTTGAAAGAAGAGTTGGCAAATTATTCTTCTACCTTTCCACCTTACCATTTAATTTTCCTCCATATTTCCATGATTTACCTGGGTAGTGCTTTTGAGTTTTGATTATGCAGGATTACAGGTGGGATGACCAGTACCAAGAGTGGTATGTCGATGAAGCACCGTATATTGAGGATAACCAAGAGGTGTATATACCAGTTCATCAGCATCGACAACAGACGACGAGAATAGAATCCTTCTTCGAGAATATCTCTGCAAAGCTACAAGCTCACAAAGAGATAGACTCACATGTTCATCAAAATCGACAACAGACGGCAAGAGTAGAATCCGCCTTGGATGATCTCAATTCGAAGCTGCAAGCTCGTAACGTAGTGGATGTCGAGCTCGAGCAACCAAATCCACTAATGGAAGAAGATGCTCAAGAGCTGTATGAAGATGAACATGACAATCTCACCGATGACTATTGCGAGCTAGAAGCATCTGATGAAGAATCCTTGGCGGTGGTGGTTGATGAAGACATAGAGCTAATCCATCTTGAAGTTGAAGCTGAAGAGGAGCACATAGAGATTGAGGAGATACCCTCACCTACACTTCCACCGAGTCAACCTGTAGAGAAGATGGAGCTCATTGAACATGCCGCGCCGTACTACCTCTTTCCTCCTCGAGTAGGAGAATTCAAGAAGAACTGGTCATCCAACCAAGATCGCGATCTATTGGAGCACTACCGGCTACATCACCCTTCTGGAGTGCTACATGGCACTCAACCGCTGTCCTTGAAGAAGACGATTGACTTCAAGGAAATTCTGAGTTGGGGTCCCTAACAGGTACCATCCGGCTCAAGGACGTTAAAAGAGAGCGCTTCGTGGGAGGCAACCCACGGCTGGAGTCCGTTTTTGAATTTTTGAGTCAGTTTTTTTTCGTCGTTCGAATCAGGTTCAGGGGAGCCAAAAGTGTCAGTTTGTTTGATTTCATATTTTTCGTGTGTAGTTTGTGTGCCATAGAGTCAGTTGCAAGTTGATTGAGGTCGTTCCGATTTTTGTGGATTTAACTGTGATTTTCTGAAGTTGGCCGGATTTGCAAAAAATATTTTAAACCCGAACAGTTCAAAATTTTCTGCGAAACCATCCTTGTTTTCGGCAAAACCGATTTTCGATTTTCGAACCTGATTCTCCCTGTTCATTATTTTTGGTTCGAAAAGTTTTCTGTCTTCGGCGAAAAGATTTTTGAAAACCAACAGCCTTTTGAACTGATATTTTCGGTGAAACCACATGCTTATTTTCGGCGAAACCACCTTGAAAAACCGGCAGTGCATTTGAACTAAAATTTTTGGCGAAAACACCCTTTTATTTTCGCCGAAAATCCTTTTGGAAATCACCCAATCCTCCACTTAAAAAGAGTCAAAATACTTTCAAAATTCCCCTTAAACCTTCTTTGTTCGACTTTTATTCTGTGTGGATCCGGGACACTTGTCCCGGTATCCTTTTGATCTTTTTGTTGTTTTTGTTTTGTAGGATCTTGAGTAGCTACTCCGCTCTGCTCCGCACGCTCCGTGTTCATCCCCTACACCGACCATCTCGTCACAGGTTCTTCGTATCTCTCTACTCTAGATTAGTTCTGTGAGGACACAGAACCGTTTAAGTGTGGGGTAGAATTCTAGGATTATGCATGATCTTGCTTGCTATCTATGATTCTGTGGTTCAAATTTGAAATTTCTCTAGCATAGAATTGCTCAATTCTTGACTTGTGATGTTAAATTGACTTTAATTTTGAACAATGACGTCTAGACTGTTCCACTTAGAACCTGTAACCAATGTGTCAGAACTGATATTAAATGAGTCTAGGTGAGAATAGATCATAAACCACTTCTGTAGTTGAAACTTGAATTAATTGAATTAATTGGTTTGTTAATAACAAAGCTCGATAACACCGTTCTAATATGATAAATGCTAGCTTCTTCCATGTTTTTCACTCCATATTTGATCACCTGTGATTGTGGCTTGAGATTAGGCGGAAATCCAATTCCAAATCTTGTGTAAAAAGTTATAACTAGCTAGGATTAAGTGGATAAATCGATAAATCAAGTGTTTGAGTGGTGAAATTCGAGTTGTGCAAATCAATGTAAAGTTCTTTAAACTGCTGAAAAAAAAGCTAGGCAAGCCCGACACCTAAGTGAAGTGTTCGGGTTGAGCACTAGCATAAGCACAAATAATGTGAGCAAGGCAGGTCCAACACCTAAGTGAAGTGTTTGGTATCGAGCACTAGTATGCAGTAAATCAATTGAAGGAAGAAATTGAACTTGAAATAAATCATTGTTTCAATCGGTCCTAGCTAGAACATGTAACGTACAGATCTAGAAACGGATGAAGTCGAGTCGATAGCCACGTCACTTTTCCTACCTCCGCATCCACATCATGGCTAGAGCTTAAAATCTTTTTGATTAGAATTGGTGTTATCGTAGTCGGTTAATTATGATTAATTGTTTTGCCAAGAAACGAGCTTTGTTAAAACCACTACTTGAAGTGTGCAGAAATTAGTGAGATCGAAAACTTGTTTGGTTGATGTTCTTGCATGTGTAGGTCACTCTTTCTACGTGGAACAGTCTAAACCAAATTGTTAGAATTGAATCTCGGTTTAATCTCGTGTCATTTGTGAATTTGAGTGTGTTCTAGTTCAGTTTGCTTGAGGACAAGCAAAAGCTTAAGTGTGGGGTATTGATGACACTCGATTTGACGTGATTATCAGCCTCATTTAAGCGACATTCCCTTGCTTGAAACGTGGTTTTAGGGGTAAAATAGCGAATATTCACTCAACTACCCTATTTCCTACCGATTTGGTTACTTTGGCCCTTTTTGGGTCTATTTGATGGTTTTCTAGTGTTTTTGTGAAAGCACAGGTTTTTGCCATCATTTATGTAGCCACGGACGTGTTCAAGACCTCAAGGAGTGAACCGGAATCGAACCAAAAATCAAACCAGAGTCAGAACCGAAGATCCAACTGCCCAGCACAATGTTTTCGCCGAAAATACTATGAGGTTTTCGGCGAAAATACCTTCAGAAACTCACAGGCTGATTTACACTGAAGTTTTCGGCGAAAATTACTTTGAGTTTTCGCCGAAAATCATAGAAGAAATCAAACAGGGGATTTTTCCTAAAGTTTTCCGTGAAAATTATCTGATATTTTCGCCGAAAATATCTTCCAAATCCGGCGCTGTATTGGAAACCCTAAGCGTACCTATTTAAAGAGAAGCAGCCGGCAGCCAAAAGGAGAACAATTCATTATTCATATTTTCACGAATCAGACTTTTGAGAGTCAGCTGACTCTAGGGTCGATAGATAGAGTTTAGAGAGTTCAAAGATCCGTGGAGAGATCGTGACGCCATCCTTCACCTCGGAGAACTCGGAGCTTAAAGTTGAAGATCCAGGAGATTGAAGCTTCGCGAGAGTCGTCAGAATTAGGTTTTTCAGTTCTTATCTGTTCTTCCTCTGTATGATGATCTTCATTGTTGCCTTTGATTCTCTTGTTTCTGATATGAGTAACTGAACTTGTAGAGCTTAGATTAGATGAACCCTAAGTGACCCAGGGCTTTAAAGCGGTCACGGATTGGCGGTGATTAGATTCGAAATTCAATCGGTTCTTTTTCATGTTTGATTCGTTCTTCATTGTTCGTGTTTCTTATCTGGATAGATCATCTAGATTAGATTCTTGTTAAGCTAAGGATAGAAGCGAACGCTCTCCTTACTTTAGAACATCAAATTGAACAATTAACCTTATAATTGGAGTGTGCCTTTCGTAGGAACCGGTTAGGGTTAATCCGCTTCAAGAGTAACTCATAAATCATTAGTAATTGCACCAGTTAAGTTAAGTCATTGCGAGAGGCGACCGTACCCGGGCGGCTAGTTAATCTTGGTAGTTAGAACGGATAGAGCGAACGTTCGCCGGTCTTAAACCTAAGGGTAAGGAGTTATGGTGGTGTATAGAAACCGTTTGAATTAGAATTGAAAACCGCTGATCTGTTGATTGCCAATGCTCTGGTGATCTAAGGGGGATTCGAAATCTAAGCTCGTCTATCTTCCTGTTAGTCAACCCTTTTTAATCTTTCTACGTTTTATTTTCCTTTGTTTATTAGATTAGAAGTCGTGGAACTCACACCACGCACAACGTGTTTAAACCTGAATAAATTGCCTTCATATTTGAGTAGACAAGAAGAAGAGACCTCGAGTAGAATACGATCTAGTCTACCTTGGTAGATTAATTATTTGATACCACTAAAACTGCAGCTATCAAATTGGCGCCGTTGTCGGGGACTCTTCTAATTGTTTGAAAGAAGAGTTGGCAAATTATTCTTCTACCTTTCCACCTTACCATTTAATTTTCCTCCATATTTCCATGATTTACCTGGGTAGTGCTTTTGAGTTTTGATTATGCAGGATTACAGGTGGGATGACCAGTACCAAGAGTGGTATGTCGATGAAGCACCGTATATTGAGGATAACCAAGAGGTGTATATACCAGTTCATCAGCATCGACAACAGACGACGAGAATAGAATCCTTCTTCGAGAATATCTCTACAAAGCTACAAGCTCACAAAGAGATAGACTCACATGTTCATCAAAATCGACAACAGACGGCAAGAGTAGAATCCGCCTTGGATGATCTCAATTCGAAGCTGCAAGCTCGTAACGTAGTGGATGTCGAGCTCGAGCAACCAAATCCACTAATGGAAGAAGATGCTCAAGAGCTGTATGAAGATGAACATGACAATCTCACCGATGACTATTGCGAGCTAGAAGCATCTGATGAAGAATCCTTGGCGGTGGTGGTTGATGAAGACATATAGCTAATCCATCTTGAAGTTGAAGCTGAAGAGGAGCACATAGAGATTGAGGAGATACCCTCACCTACACTTCCAATGAGTCAACCTGTAGAGAAGATGGAGCTCATTGAACATGCCGCGCCGTACTACCTCTTTCCTCCTCGAGTAGGAGAATTCAAGAAGAACTGGTCATCCAACCAAGATCGCGATCTATTGGAGCACTACCGGCTAAATCACCCTTCTGGAGTGCTACATGGCACTCAACCGCTGTCCTTGAAGAAGACGATTGACTTCAAGGAACTTTTGAGTTGGGGTGCCTAACAGGTACCATCCGGCTCAAGGACGTTAAAAGAGAGCGCTTCGTGGGAGGCAACCCACGGCTGGAGTCCGTTTTTGAATTTTTGAGTTAGTTTTTTTTCGTCGTTCGAATCAGGTTCAAGGGAGCCAAAAGTGTCAGTTTGTTTGATTTCATATTTTTCGTGTGTAGTTTGTGTGCCATAGAGTCAGTTGCAAGTTGATTGAGGTCGTTCCGATTTTTGTGGATTTAACTGTGATTTTCTGAAGTTGGCCGGATTTGCGAAAAATATTTTAAACCCGAACAGTTCAAAATTTTCTGCGAAACCATCCTTGTTTTCGGCAAAACCGATTTTCGATTTTCGAACCTGATTCTCCCTATTCATTATTTTTGGTTCGAAAAGTTTTCTGTCTTCGGCGAAAAGATTTTTGAAAACCAACAGCCTTTTGAACTGATATTTTCGGTGAAACCACATGCTTATTTTCGGCGAAACCACCTTGAAAAACCGGCAGTGCATTTGAACTAAAATTTTCGGCGAAAACACCCTTTTATTTTCGCCGAAAATCCTTTTGGAAATCACCCAATCCTCCACTTAAAAAGAGTCAAAATATTTTCAAAATTCCCCTTAAACCTTCTTTGTTCGACTTTTATTCTGTGTGGATCTGGGACACTTGTCCCGGTATCCTTTTGATCTTTTTGTTGTTTTTGTTTTGTAGGATCTTGAGTAGCTACTCCGCTCTGCTCCGGACGCTCCGTGTTCATCCCCTACACCGACCATCTCGTCACAGGTTCTTCGTATCTCTCTACTCTAGATTAGTTCTGTGAGGACACAGAACCGTTTAAGTGTGGGGTAGAATTCTAGGATTATGCATGATCTTGCTTGCTATCTATGATTCTGTGGTTCAAATTTGAAATTTCTCTAGCATAGAATTGCTCAATTCTTGACTTGTGATGTTAAATTGACTTCAATTTTGAACAATGACGTCTAGACTGTTCCACTTAGAACCTGTAACCAATGTGTCAGAACTGATATTAAATGAGTGTAGGTCAGAATAGATCATAAACCACTTCTGTAGTTGAAACTTGAATTAATTGAATTAATTGGTTTGTTAATAACAAAGCTCGATAACACCGTTCTAATATGATAAATGCTAGCTTCTTCCATGTTTTTCACTCCATATTTGATCACCTGTGATTGTGGCTTGAGATTAGGCGGAAATCCAATTCCAAATCTTGTGTAAAAAGTTATAACTAGCTAGGATTAAGTGGATAAATCGATTAATCAAGTGTTTGAGTGGTGAAATTCGAGTTGTGCAAATCAATGTAAAGTTCTTTAAAGTGCTGAAAAAAAAGCTAGGCAAGCCCGACACCTAAGTGAAGTGTTCGGGTTGAGCACTAGCATAAGCACAAATAATGTGAGCAAGGCAGGTCGAACACCTAAGTGAAGTGTTTGGTATCGAGCACTAGTATGCAGTAAATCAATTGAAGGAAGAAATTGAACTTGAAATAAATCATTGTTTAAATCGGTCCTAGCTAGAACATGTAACGTACAGATCTAGAAACGGATGAAGTCGAGTCGATAGCCACGTCACTTTTCCTACCTCCGCATCCACATCATGGCTAGAGCTTAAAATCTTTTTGATTAGAATTGGTGTTACCGTAGTCGGTTAATTATGATAAATTGTTTTGCCAAGAAACGAGCTTTGTTAAAACCACTACTTGAAGTGTGCAGAAATTAGTGAGATCGAAAACTTATTTGGTTGATGTTCTTGCATGTGTAGGTCACTCTTTCTACGTGGAACAGTCTAAACCAAATTGTTAGAATTGAATTTCGGTTTAATCTCGTGTCATTTGTGAATTTGAGTGTGTTCTAGTTCAGTTTACTTGAGGACAAGCAAAAGCTTAAGTGTGGGGTATTGATGACACTCGATTTGATGTGATTATCAGCCTCATTTAAGCGACATTCCCTTGCTTGAAACGTGGTTTTAGGGGTAAAATAGCGAATATTCACTCAACTACCCTATTTCCTACCGATTTGGTTACTTTGGCCCTTTTTGGGTCTATTTGATGGTTTTCTAGTGTTTTTGTGAAAGCACAGGTTTTTGCCATCATTTATGTAGCCACGGACGTGTTCAAGACCTCAAGGAGTGAACCGGAATCGAACCAGAAATCAAACCAGAGTCAGAACCGAAGATCCAACTGCCCAGCACAATGTTTTCGCCGAAAATACTATGAGGTTTTCGGCGAAAATACCTTCAGAAACTCACAGGCTGATTTACACTGAAGTTTTCGGCGAAAATTACTTTGAGTTTTCACCAAAAATCATAGAAGAAATCAAACAGGGGATTTTTCCTAAAGTTTTCGACGAAAATTATCTGATATTTTCGCCGAAAATATCTTCCAAATCCGGCGCTGTATTGGAAACCCTAAGCGTACCTATTTAAAGAGAAGCAGCCGGCAGCCAAAAGGAGAACAATTCATTATTCATATTTTCACAAATCAGACTTTTGAGAGTCAGCCGACTCTAGGGTCGATAGATAGAGTTTAGAGAGTTCGAAGATCCGTGGAGAGATCGTGACACCATCCTTCACCTCGGAGAACTCGGAGCTTAAAGTTGAAGATCCAGGAGATTGAAGCTTCGCGGGAGTCGTCAGAATTAGGTTTTTCAGTTCTTATCTGTTCTTCCTCTGTATGATGATCTTCATTGTTGCATTTGATTCTCTTGTTTCTGATATGAGTAACTGAACTTGTAGAGCTTAGATTAGATGAACCCTAAGTGACCCAGGGCTTTAAAGCGGTCACGGATTGGCGGTGATTAGATTCGAAATTCAATCGGTTCTTTTTCATGTTTGATTCGTTCTTCATTGTTCGTGTTTCTTGTCTGGATTGATCATCTAGATTAGATTCTTGTTAAGCTAAGGATAGAAGCGAACGCTCGCCTTACTTTAGAACATCAAATTGAACAATTAACCTTATAATTGGAGCGTGCCTTTCGTAGGAACCGGTTAGGGTTAATCCGCTTCAAGAGTAACTCATAAATCATTAGTAATTGCACCAGTTAAGTTAAGTCGTTGCGAGAGGCGACTGTACCCGGGCGGCTAGTTAATCTTGGTAGTTAGAACGGATAGAGCGAACGTTCGCCGATCTTAAACCTAAGGGTAAGGAGTTATGGTGGTGTATAGAAACCGTTTGAATTAGAATTGAAAACCGCTGATCTGTTGATTGCCAATGCTCTGGTGATCTAAGGGGGATTCGAAATCTAAGCTCGTCTATCTTCCTGTTAGTCAACCCTTTTTAATCTTTCTACCTTTTATTTTCCTTTGTTTATTAGATTAGAAGTCGTGGAACTCACACCACGCACAACGTGTTTAAACCTGAATAAATTGCCTTCATATTTGAGTAGACAAGAAGAAGAGACCTCGAGTAGAATACGATCTAGTCTACCTTGGTAGATTAGTTATTTGATACCGCTAAAACTGCAGCTATCAACTTCTCTTTATGAACTCAGTCGATTTCTTCTTGAGTTTTCGCCGAAAACCTGGGGCATTTTTCACCGAAAACTGTAGTGTAAACCGGAGCAGGATTTGGTTCGACTTGATTGACTCCCTGGATCGATTCTTGTGCGATTCCTTGAGGTTCCAACGCCTTAGACACGTCCTTGGCTACTTTGTTTGATGGCAAAAACCTGTGCTAACATGAAAACACTAGAAAACCATCAAATAGACCCGAAACGGGCCAAAGTAACACAAATGGTACCAGATACAGCAGTTGAGTGAATATTCGCTATTCTACCCTAAAACCATGTCTTAAGCAAGGAAATGTCGCTAAAATGAGGCTGATAATCACGTCAAATCGAGTGTCATCAGGGGCTCTCCTTCAGCTCCTCAATCTTAATTGGAGAGAAGGATGGGGGTGGAACGGTAGTAGATTGCTTCAAAATTTGCGGTTTCTGAGGCGGCTTGTCTGAAGCAAAAGACTTGACAAACTTCGACTGAGACCGAGTGATTGGGCGGTGATGCATACACCTGTGAACAACCTGAAAACAATAAAAACAAACACAACCGGTGTAAAATTGAAGTGTGATGGAAAAATGAAAGATGGAAAGGTAGAAGAATAAAATGCCAACTCTTCCTTCAAATAGTTAGAAGAGTTCCCCGGCAACGGCGCCAATTTGATGGGACGTGAAACGCATGTCATAGTCAAATAACTATCAAGCACAAAGCAAGATAGATTGTATTCCAAGGGTTTCTTCTAACTGACTACTCAAAAGAGCCAACAAATTACTCAGGTTTAAACAAGTTTGCGTGGTGTGAGTTCTACAACTTCTAAGCTATAAAGCCGGAAATATGAAATGAAATTAGAAAACAAATTGAATGATTGATTGACTTGACAAGATAACAGACAAGATTAGATTTCGAATCCCCTAAGATCACCAGAACATTGGCGATCACAAGACCAGCAGTTTTCAGTCCCAATTCATTCAGTTCTCAGACACCACCATAAGTCTTGACCCTTAGATTTAAGACTGGCGAACGTTCGCTCTACCGATCTAACTCCCAAGATTAATTACCACCCGAGCTTTCACTTCTTGCGACGGAAAACTAACTGGCGCGATTACAAATGATTAATGAGTTACTCTAGCAATGGATTAACCCTAACTGGTTCCTACGAAAGGCATACTCCAGTGAATAGGTTAATTGTTGATTTGGTGTTTTAAAGTGAGGCGAACGTTGGCTACTATCCTCAGCTTAACAAGAATCCTAAGTAGGTAATCAAGCTAGAAAAGAAACACTAGCAACGAAGAACAAATCAAACATGCAAGAGAAACTAACTGAATCTGAATTTAATTACCGCCGATCCGTGACCGCTTTAAAGCCCCTGGTCACTTAGGGTTCATCTAATCTAAGCTCTATGAGTTTAGCTACTCATATTCAATACAAAATAATTGAAAAGAAACAAGGAGTACATCTTCAAGTAGGAACGGTAGAGAAGAACTGTAAAACCTAATTTCGGATGAATCCGTGAAGCTTCAATCTCTTGAATCTTCAACTCCGAGCACCGAGCTCTCCGAGATGGAAGGATGGCGTCACGATCTCTTCCCGGCTCTTTGAACTCTCTAAACTCTCTATCGAACTCTGAAGTCTGGATATTATTCCAAGGAATAACTGTCTCTTCAGTTGTGGCCGCCCTGTTTAATATTTATAGGGTTCCAATTCCCAGCCGGAAAAGGACCTACTTCTCGGCGAGAACCTTGAGAGTTCTCGCCGAGAACTTTACTTGAAAACTGGCGAGAGTCCTCTGCCCAATCTGTGTATTTTCTTCAGGACATCTCGGTGAGAACTATGGTTCTTCTCGCCGAGAACTTCAGTTTTAAGCAGGGGAGGATTTCGGTTTTGACTTATATGACTTCTGGATCGATTTTGGGCTATCCTTCAGGGTTCCCTTGCTTTCCGAGCACATCCGTGGTTACGTTATTGACGGCAAAAACCTGTGCTATTACAAAAACACTAGAAAACCATCAAATGGACCCCGAACGGGCCAAAGTAACCACAACAGAACGAATTAGAGCAACCGAGTGAAAGCACCCTAAACTATCCTAAAAGCCATGTCTCAAGCAGGGAAATGTCGCTTAAATGAGGTTGATAATCACGTCAAATCCATGATCCATGAACACATTTGGCGGACTTCCTGGGAATGATCTCTAGGAATGTTCAGTTAGAAGGAAGCCGCATGACAATCCATGAACACATTTGGCGGACTTCCTAGCCATGTGCGAGACTTTGAGAAGTGGGATTCTCAATAAGAACACCTTGTGCTTACGAGCCTTCCCATTATCTCTTAAAGGCGCTGCCAAGAGATAGCTCAATAGCAAGCCACCCGGTCACTACACCAACTGGGATGAGCTTGCTCAAGATTTTCTAGAGGAATACTTTCCACCTTCAAGAACTACAGCTTACAAGGACAGTATTTCCAGGTTCGTTCAAAAGTATGGAGTAACCTTATATGATGCTTGGAATGAATTCCAAGAACTCCTCTACAACTACCCTCATCACGGCTTCGAGCAAAGGCAATTAGCTGAGATCTTTGCTCGAGGGATGAATGAAGAATATCCTAAGTGGGTCAATCCTTGGCTAAAGGGGATTGCACCGCTCTCACACCAGAAGCTTCTCTTCTCCACTTTGCTAGCTGTGCCTCGAAGTCCAGAAATTAGAGAGGCAATATTAAGGAACCATGAGTAAGCTAAATATCGAAGAGCAGATCAAGGAAGAAGTACATAAACATTTGAAGAAAGTTGGCACGCCTATTAATCCTCCTTCCACTTCTGTTTATGTTGTTGACTGTGAGTGGTGTGGGGTTTGTGCTCACAATGGAGGATGTTGCCAGAAGTTTGGAAAAGCATATGACTGGTCTATGGATGAAGTGAACTTTATCAATCAAGGCTTTACTAATAACCATCAGGGTTATATCAGCTACCGTAATTACTAGCAGAATAAATAACAAGGAAGCTTCCAAGAGCGTCCTCCCTACATCTTTGGGGCTAATCAGAATCAGAATAACTGACCATCTGGGTCATTTCAAGAGCAGAAGTGACCCAACCAATCTGGTGGAATCTATCAACCGCCTCATAAGAATCAAGGCAACTATGGCACAACACCTGGTAATCGCTAGAATCAGTACCTTAATAACAACTATGTTTTTCGGCGTCAACTTTTAATTGTTTTTCCGCGTCAACTTTTTCCAATTTATTTTCAAAGAAGTTCTTGCCGAAATATTTGAAAATTCTCGATGAGAACTTTACCCCAAACCGGTTAGCTTTCGCGTCACTTTTTTGTAACATGTTTTCAAAGGGATTCTCGGCGAGAACTCCCAAAGTTCTCGCCGAGAACTTCAGTCTAAAAAAATTTAAAAAAATCCCCCAACCTTATCCCATTCGTACCATTCTTTCTCGCCAAACACTTTCAGCCCCCATCTCCTATCGCCGTCTGTTCGTCCTTGCTGCCCTGTTCCCTCCATTTTCGTTCGCTGCCGTAGCCACCACACCTTCTCTCATTCCGAGCTGAGTCCGTAGCATCCAAGATCACCCAAATCGGAGCTCTATACCTCTGGTTTCACTCGAAACAAGCTTTTCGTGTTTTTGTCCGATTCCGTCAATTTTCGTCCATTTTCTTGAGTCATGTCTTCAAGGTTAGTTGTTAGGTTTTCAATTTCAAAACTTTTCACATGATGATTGTTGAATTTTGACGAGATTGATTTTGGTTGACTTTTCGATCTACCTCGATTTGCGTGCCTACTGTTTCGGTGTGAATTTTATTGAACTGATTGAACTTAGATGATCTAGACTGCTCTAGGAGTGTTGTGCCATGAGCTTGTGATCATTGAACCTCGTTTAATTTGTCGGATTGATGATTTGCTAGGTGTGTTGATATTTGTTAACCGATCGGTTGGCCTTGAACTCTAGTCGATGTGTCACTGTTCCGTCAATTCTTATGCGTGCCTTGTGATCAATGGATGTTGTTGAATGTTGAATTGGCTTACCCCCACTCGGTTTCCCTCGTTTCTTAGCGAAATTGAGTTCTTCGACTAATGGTGGGGTAAGATGTCAGTTTGACTAATTTGGTTTCATGTCTTATTATTTTTAGGAACACATGTAAGAGACTCCGACGCAGCGGTCTGGAATCCTCATCCACACACCCGGGCCCCATGGACACTGGAGAGGGTGCACCCGCCCTCGTCACTCCCGCCGGTCCTGCTCCTCCTCACCAATGGGACGTCGAGGGCCTCCACCCCTTCCTCGCCAGACTTCCTCCGGCCTACTTCGAGCGGTACTGGAGGATCAAAAACGTCCCTATAACTAACATAGCATCCCTCTCCATGGAGTCCATCCAAGAGTTTGACACAAAGTGGTTTGATAATGTCAGACGCTCTCTCACCGATTCTCCCTACCTGTTCATGGCACTTCAGGAGTTCTGGAGTACATTTGAGCTCGACACCCGACGCAACAGGAAGAACTTGAAGTGCAGCACATTCCACCTCACCGGCCAGGATGTCGCGCTCACCTACCACGAATTCGCCCACCATCTCGGCATTCACCCCAACCACTACACAGCTCGCCACCATTGATGGGAGAGTAACAGGGGAGAGGACCGCCATACGAGGAGCTTTGGCGCCACAACACGGGAGGACCGCCATACGACAATATCTATATCAGTCAGATCTCTCACCCTCTCTTTTGCTTTATCCATTATTTTTGGCATCGTTCTATATTTTATGCAGCTAAGCGAGGCCGCCACCACATAGCCGTCGAGGAGTTACTACTCTTCAGAGCTATCTTTGAGAGTTACTGATGTGAACCGCTGCAACCATGGGCAGACGACCCTAACCACCGCTAGTCTTGGTCCTTCACTTGATTGAACAGTCGGCGCCGGGGCGGGAAAGTACTAGGACTCGTCAGTCGTGATTAACTGAGAACCCGTAGTGTCCGGTAGAATGGCTCCACGACAGAAGGTGAATGCTACTGTTGATAACACCGATCCTAAGCTATGCACGCAACAAAAACTTAAAGGAATGAAGAACAAAGTTCTGATTTATATTTGATTCAAAAACGGGTTGTCTTTACAATGAGGCCGAAGCCTCTTATTTATACTAGAGGAGCCGGGGACATCCCCGCGGCTTCCTACTTAGGCTAAAACTCAGAAAATAATAAAATATTAACCTAGAGTCCTATTTAGAATAAAAAGGACTTACTTGTTCCTAAAGAATCGAAACTAAAAGGAAAAATCCGAGTCCAACATTTAAAAAGGAATAAAATAAATAAAAAAATTGTGCAAAACCCTAAACCGGTGGATTCGGTCGGGCTTGATGTTCACGCGCGGGCCGGTTTAGGAAAGTCGGTGCCGCATTTGATGTCGGGCGTGGAATTGGCAGCGGCGTCGGGTGCTCGGGCTGGAAAATGTATGAGCTCTTGATGCTGGGCTCCGACGGGTCTGATGCTGGCTCCGGCGAGTCTGATGCTGATGATGCTCGGCCTCCGAGGTTCCTGCTCGACAGGCCCGATCGGTCCTCCTTTTCCAGCCTCTTCATTTCCTCCCATTTCTTCTCTTACACAAATGGCTATGAGAAACTCAATCCATACAATCAATCTCCTATCCTAGCTTGATCCATCCCCACTAAACTAAACCTAGGTTTAGCCTAGCATAACCATGGAAGAAACCTGAAATTGAGGAGAGGAGATCATCCTTGTTTCCCTGGAGGATCTTGCAACTTGGCTCTTCAAGCTTCAAGCCAAGGTATGGCTCCTTCTTTCTAGATGATCTTCACTTAGATCTTAGGTTGAGATGGAGGATGATTATGGTTGATGATAGGAGAGGAGAAAATGGCAATTGGGAATTGAGAGAGAAGTGTCGAGTGTGTGAATTGTAATAAAGAGAATTGTTCCATTTTTTTCCAAAAATCCTCTTTAAATAGGCTGCTAGAAAAGCCTGATTTTTTTCGGCGAAAACTTCTTCAGTTTTCGCCGAAAATTCCTTTGAAAATCACTGAGCCGGCCTTGACTTTCTTCAAAGTTTTTCGGCGAAAACTCTGAATGTTTTCACCAAAAATTTCTTCACAAATCAGCTCCAAATTTCCTGAATTCTCCTGTTTGCAAACGGCCGCGAGTTCTCGGCGAGAACTTAGAGTTCTCGCCGAAAACTTCTTCAGAAAAACTATATTTTCCTTGATTTTGCAACGGCCATATCTCCTCCGTCCTAGCTCCGATTGACCTCCCCGTTTGCTCCTATGCGCTCCTTGTCCTCCGTACTTCGAAGAAAAAAACCTGAAACGCACGAAGAAACATCCAATAGAACACGAATTTGGCTCCAAAGTGGCAACCGGGCAACAAATGGACACTTTGCACAAAACTTCAATAAAAGCATATAAGCCATGGCATTTCACGAACAAACACGGGCATTTCATAGGTCAATCATAAGCTCAAGATGCACTAAATAAATTCACATCAAGAACCGAACGATTCTACGCTAGAGGAATTTGGACAATCAAACAAGATCATGCACACTATCAAAGCATATCATTCTACTTCTACCGGCAAACAATCATACCAAACCTCAAATTCCCCCTACGACTAGCATGAACATTGTCCTCAATAGTAAAGAGAGAGAGAGAGTAAGGTAGAATGAGAATACCGCACGGCAAAGTAATACATAGGATGAGGGGAGTGGTACTAGAGAGTCCCATGAAGAGAATTTGTAAAGAGTGATTCCCAAGTGCTTGCCACGCCTTATTCAAAGAGCTAAAACAACACAAAAACATAAAAGAAAAAAAGTAAAGATAGCATGGGGTGCCTCCCATGAAGTGCTTCTTTAACGTCTCTAGCTAGATGATAGCACAAGGAGTAGGCTAAATAAAACCATCCCATCTCATCACCTCCTTGAAGTCGAATTCATTACCTTTGTGTGGCAAATGGAACTTGAATTGGATCTTACCAACATCAGGAGGTCGTAGCTCGGGTCTCCTGGATGATGAGGAGTGAGCGATGGAAAAGGGGCCAAACCACTTGGGATGGCTCCTCTCATCGGGTGGCTTCTTAGTCTTGCTCGTCTCACCAATCGGTGTACCTTCCTTACCCTTATCGGGTGACTGCTTCACACCTTTCTTCTTAGCCTTAGATGGTGTCTTTAGGAGCATAAAAGGTGGAGCCCCCTTTACTTCATCAGTTTTCTCCTGCACATCACTAAGTGCAAACTACTTCGCAAGACTATGATGGACAAGGTTAGTACTATTAGTAGCTGAAGTAAGCTCATGTGGATTCTTAGGATCATGGTGACTAGCATATGAGAATTTGAACTCCATGCCATTGGGACGGTCAAAGATCATGCATTCAGTATCGACCCTAAGTGTAAGTCTACCACCATAGACATCAATCAAAGCATGAGATGTTGCTAAGAAAGGTCGTCATAGAATCAAAGGCACATTAGTATCACCCATAGCATCAAGAATAACAAAATCCACAAGGAACTCAAAAGCACCAACTTTAACCAACACATCTTTAACAATACCACGAGGGGATTTAATGGATTTATCCGCTAACTAAACATTCACAAGGGTTGTTATTAGTTTCCCTAGGCCGAGCTTCTTAAACATGCAATATGGCATAACATTGATACTAGCACCTAAATCGGCTAAGCCTCTATATATTGCATGTTCACCAATAGTGCAAGGAAAAGTAAAGTGACCTGGATCCTTAAGCTTTTCCGATGGTCGCTTAGAGAGAATGGCGGAGCATTGTTCGTAGAGCTTTGTTGAAATCACATCCGTAAGCTTGCGTTTGTTGGTGAAGATCTCTTTCATGAACTTCGCATATTGAGGAATCTTAGTGATTGCCTCCCCAAAAGGCATTGTGAATTGTACCTTGTCAAGAATCAACAAATCTATTGAAATCCTTCTCCATGGAATCCGGCTTCAAGTGAGATGGATAAGGTGGCTTAGGCTTGTACGGAGGCGCAACCGGTGCGGGAGGAGAGTCCAGAGTAGTCGTCGTAGCCTCTTGAGAACCAACCTTATTTGTAGTCTTAGGAACTTTATTAGCCTTGGCTCCTTTATCTATAACTTCAATCTTATCCATGTCATCATCAGAGTCAACATCTTCCATCAAAACAAAATCATCACCTTGAGCATTTACCACTTTAGGTGTGGCATCTTGGACTTGCTTACCACTCCTCAAAGTTACCAACATAAGCTCCTCGGGACCCTTGGCATTGACCTTAGTGTTGGCGGGTAGACTACCTTTAGGTCTCTCTGAGAGTGCCTTGGCAACATGACCCAATTGAGTCGTTAAGTTGGAAATGGAAGCTTGTTGATTCTTGAATAGTTGAAAAATAGCCGCATTGGTGTCTTCATGAGATGTTGAAGATCCACCTTCTTTGTTTTGAGGAGGTTTGTTGAAACCGGGTGGTCCATTTCCCTTATGGTTATACATCCCCGGTGGGTTAGAACCTTGCTCACCACCGTGGTTACCTTGATTTTGGTTACCACCTTGGTACCATTGGTTCCTCCTTGGTTGCCTTGGGTTTGATTTCCCCCTTGATTGCATTGGTTGCCTTGATTGTACCCTTTGTAGCCTTGGAAACCTCCTTGATTAGGCTTGTTATAACTACCTCCTTGGTTCCAAGGACGGTTGTAGTTACCACCTTGGTAATTCCCTTGAGGGGTGAAGTTTCCATAGAATCCTTGGCCTTGCGCAAAGCTTACTTCCTCAATGCTTTCACCTTGGTTAGGCTCGAAGTAGCAGAAGGGCACACATTGACATCATGGCCTTGGCCTCCACAACACTCACAACAAAACACCGAAGCTACTGGTGGACTATTCATACGAGATGATGAAGTCTTAGAGGGAGGCTTAGGCATACTAAGATTGCTTACTTGAGAGGCCATGGCATCAATCTTGGACATAAGGAAAGCGATCATGGGATCATCTTCATCACGGTGCCCCGGTATCTTAGGCTTCTTCCCATAGCTAGATGAATCCTTTGTTGCATCAACACTTACGGCCCTAGAATCATAGTGAGTGTCGCTTTCATACTTAGACTTAGGAGGTTGTTGTCGTGACCAACTCCTTGTCTTGTTGGCCATCTCCGCGAAGAGTTCTAGAGCATCTCCAGGAGTGAGCATCCTTAAGTCACCTCTGGCCGCTTAATTGATCATCCTTGTATTCTCAAAATCAAGGGAACTAGCAAGGATGTCCGCCAAGGTCCATTCGGCGGTGTTGTGATGAGGACAAGACCGAAGAAGGGATTGGAACCGATTCCAAGTCTCATGGAAGAGCTCTCCCTTGTGTTGTGTGAAGTGGTTGATGCGATCACGGATTGCATCCGTCATATAAGGAGGAAAGAACTCTTCGAGGAAAGCTTCGGCTAGGCCCTCCCATGTGATGAAAGCTCTACTCGGTTGGTTCTCCAACCATGTCTTAGCTCTACCTTTTAGTGAGGAAGGAAAGAGCCGTAGTCTCACACAATCCAGGTGAACTTGGTCATTCTTCACTGTGTTGCATATCTCCAAGAAGTCCTTGAGATGCCTAGATGGGCATTCACCATCAATGCCATTGAACACCACTCCATTTTGCACCATCTGGATCATATTAGGATTGAGTTCAAAATTCCTTGCGTTGACGGGTTTTCGAACAATACTCGAAGCCACCCTTTCGAGAGTCGGGCGGGCATAATCTGCCAATGTTCATCTTGCACCTCTCCCCCCATGGTCATCATCATTCGTATGATGGGAATGCTCCAATTGATTGTCCTCATCGTCATGTTGAGACATGTTCTCGTGTAAGGTGTGGTGAGCTTCTTCTTCTACAACTATGCGAGGAGGATAAAAGGTTGGGGGATCAACCACTTGCTCAAGGTTTTGAAGTCGTGCTTGAAGGCGAGTGATACGCCTCATGCACTAGCACAAGGTACCTACAAACAAGCACAACAAAAACACCCAAGTAATACGACAATGTGGGATAACAAAATCAAACAACAAATGGCAAGGAAGAAAAACTGAATTGGAAGGAAGTGAATAGATCGGTTCACTACTAAATGCTTTCTTAGGATTGAGAAACGTCCCCGACAATGGCGCCAAAAACTTGACGTGCAAGTAATTAACTTAGATAGTCAAGGTCGTATTTCCACGGGGTTCTCTCAATGGCCACTACTCACACTATTCATGGACGGTCTAAACATTTAAATTGAGTTTTCATTTCAAAGACAATTTGAAAACATAAACTAAACAAGCTAGAAAAGCAATAACTAACAAGGAAGGTTGAGGGTCAAACAAGAGAGAGGAAGGTCAACTTAGCAAGGGAGTTTCTTGAGCTCAAGAGCAATGAAGGACAGATTGAGTCACAAGCATCAATGTGTAATTCATAGGGCATGTAAAACACCAAAATAGAGTCAACGAACTCTCGCCCTATCGACTCACTATTCCTAGACCACATGAACTATGCTCTCGCTATACGAACAAAGGAATGGAGTGATTTAAACTTGCTCAATTTAATGCTCATTCACCTAAAATCCTAATCAACAACTTCTAATACAAGACAATCATGCAAGACACTCTCATGTCAATTGTAGAACATATGGTTAACAATCAATAGGTCTTTCAACAACTAAATGAATGTAAAACCATATGCATGCCAAGTATTCGAAGAAATGTCAACAAGGAAATCAAATGAAATATGGTTGTAATTAAGCAATTCAATCTCTCAAATCAATCAATTAAAATCCCTACACCTTAGATCAACATCATTCAACAATTCCCATACATTGAATGACGTTAGAATTGAACCGTAGACACAATCAAGCTCACATGGCAATTAGGCTCAAGGTTGGGAACCAATTCATTACACATAGACTATTGAAGACTGAATTCAATCAATCATCTCTCTATCCTAGTTTAATCATCCCTCACTAAGCTAAACCCTAAGTCTAGCCTAGCCTAGCCATGGAAGAAACCTGAATTGAAGATGAGAGGAACACCCTAGATTCCATGGATGATCTTCTAGCCTTGCTCTTCAAGCTCTTCTCCAAGGTAAGACTTCTATCCTTAGCTCTACTTGGCTTTGATCTTCAATAGGTGAGTGGCGGATGATGATCGAGGGTGAGAGAGGAGTGGCGATGGGGGATGGATGAGTGTTGCTCTATATTCGTCGAGTGAATGTGGAATGATCCAATTTCTACCAATTCTTCCGAGTCACCGCCTTAAATAGATCTGCTGAAAAAGCCAGAGTTTTCGTCTAGAAATTTGAAAGTTCTCACCGAGAACTTCTTTATAAACCCAATGAAAAACCTCCTGGAAGTCTGGACGCCATATGTCCTCGGCGAGAACCTTGATAGTTTTCGCCGATAACTTCTTTAGAAACAGGTGCAGAAATCCCAAACTTGTAATGGCCTTAACTCCTCTGTCATAGCTCCAATTGACCTCCCGTTTGCTCCTATGCACTCTTTGCCATCTATACTTCATCTCCACGGCCTGAAAATGCACAGAGAAACTCTGATAGACCATGAATTTGTCCCCAAAGTGGCTTCCGGATAACAAAAGGACACTTTGGACAAAACATCTATAAAAGCATATAAGTCATGGCATTTGGAGATCAATCACGGGGGATTCTTAGGTCAATCACCAGCTCAAATTGCATGAAATAGAGTCACATCAGAACACCAGAGGAAGAGGGAGGAAAGCTTGGCCAAGAAGACCAGAAGCCTGGAGCCAAGCCCTGCCATGGGGCCCGAACGAGCCCTAGCATTAGAGCTAGGCCCTCGGACGGATCCCCCGCGCCCTGATCCTGCATCCGCATTTGAAGATACTCTTGAAGTCTTCTTAGCGGAGGTAAAAGTTTGAAGGCCTTGCCAGATTTGCCAAAGGCCGAGAGACCAGCCTGCCCCGAGCTTCGGGCCTAAGTCTGGGCACGCTGTCGGAGCGATCTGGGCTGAGCCAACGTTTGGCTCATGTCTTTTGGGAAATTCCAAGTGCCATAGATACCTTGAAGTCTGGTGGGACGCATTTTCACGCTGGTGTCAAATAACTACCAAACACAAAGCAAGATAGATCGTATTCCGAGGGTTTCTTCTAACTGACTACTCAAATAAGTTGGCAAATTACTCAGGTTTGAACAAGTTCGCGTGGTGTGAGTTTCACGACTTCTAAACTATAAAGCAGGAAATAAGAAATGAAAACAGAAAGAAAATTGAAAGATTGATAGACTTGAGAAGACAACAGAAAAGCTTAGATTTCGAATCCCCCTAGGATCACTAGAACATTGACGACCACAAGACCAGTAGTTTTCAATCCCGATTCATTCAGTTCTCAGACACCACCATAACTCTTGACCCTTAGGTTTAAGACTGGTGAACGTTCGCTCTATCCGATCTAACTCTTAAGATTAATTATCGCTCGTGCGTTCGCTTTTGTGACAGAAACTAACTGGTGCGATTACTAGTGATTAATGAGTTACTCTAGTAGTGGATTAACCCTAACAGGTTATTACGAAAGGCATACTCCAATGAATAGGTTAATTGTTGATTTGGTGTTTTAAAGTGAGGCGAACGTTCGCTACTATTCTCATTTTGACAAGAATCCGAACTAGGTGATCAAGCTAGAAAAGAAACACTGGCAATGAAGAACAAATCAAACATGCAAGAGAAACTGACTAAATCTGAATTTAATTACCACCGATCCGTGACCGCTTTAAAACCCTGGGTCACTTAGGGTTCATCTAATCTAAGCTCTATGAGTATAGCTACTCATATTCAATACAAGAGAAACGAAGACAATCAAGGAATACATCTCAAGTAGGAAGAACTGAGAAGAATTGTAAAACCTAATTTCCGATGAATCCGTGAAGCTTCAATCTCCTGGATCTTCAACTCCTAGCACTGAGCTCTCCGAGATGGAATGATGATGTCACGATCTCTTCCCGGATCTTCAAACTCTCTAAACTCTCTCTCGAACTCTGAAGTCCGGAAATTAATCCAAGGAATAATTGTTTTTTGAAAAGTGGCCGCCGGTTTGTATTTATAGTGTTTGCAAAATCCCAACCAGAAAAGGATAGACTTCTCGGCGAGAACCTTGAGAGTTCTCGCCGAGAACTTCAGTTCAAAGCTCACTGTCCCTTCCGTCGCCATACTTCTCGGCGAGAACTTGGAGGTTCTCACTGAGGACTTCAGTTGGAAGCTCCTGTGTGTTCTTGCCCAAAACATCTCGGCGAGAACCTTGTTCTTCCCGTCGAGAAATTCAGTTAAAACAGGGGAGGATTTTGGTTTTGACTTGTATGTCTTCTGGATCAATTTCAGGCTATCCTTCGGGGTTCCCTTGCTTTCTGAGCACATCCGTGGCTATGTTATTGACGGAAAAAACCTGTGCTATTACAAAAACACTAGAAAACCATCAAATAGACCCATAACGGGTCAAAGTAACCAACACGAAGAATTAAGGCAACCGAGTGAAAACACCCTAAACTACCCTGAAAACCGTAACTCAAGCAGAGAAATGTAGCTTAAATGAGGCTGATAAACACGTGATGACACTCGATTTGATGTGATTATCAGCCTCATTTAAGCGACATTTCCTTGCTTAAGACATGGTTTTCAGGGTAGAATAGCAAATATTCACTCAACTGCTTTATCTCGTGCCATTCGTGTTACTTTGGCCCGTTTCGGGTCTATTTGATGGGTTTCTAGTGTTTTCGTGATAGCACAGGTTTTTGCCGTCAAATAAGTAGCCAAGAACGTGTCTAAGGCATTGGAACCTCGAGGAACCACACCGGAACCATTCCAACGAGTCGATCAAGCCAACTCAAATCCTGCAGTTTTTCAGTTTTTGGCAAAAACTCAAGAAGAAATCGGCTGAGTTCACAAAGAGAAGTTTTCAACGAAAAGTCCAAGTTCTCGCCGAAAACCCTAAGTCCGAAAATCACAGGAGAATCAGCCGACGGAAGCCTACATTTACACTCAAGTTTTCGGTGAAAACTCAACAAGTTTTCGGTTGTTGTGAAAACTCAACAAGTTTTCGGTGAAAACTCAACAAGTTTTCGGTTAAAACTCAACAAGTTTTAAGCGAAAACTCCAGGCAAAATTCGACGGTATTAGGGTTAAGTATAAATACTTAACTGGCGGCCCAAAAAGATATCCTCATAATACATCATAACTTCAAAATTCTCACGAGTTCCGGAGCAGAGTTTAGAGTTCTAAGAGCCAGGAAGAGATCGTGACGCCATCCCTTCACCTCGGAGACTTGGAGCTGCGATTGAAGATTACCGGAGAGCGAAGCTTTGCTAGAGTCGTCTTAATTAGGTTTTACAGTTTCTATCTGTTCTATCTTTTGATGATGAACTCTGTTTCTACCTTTGATTCTTTTGTTATGAACATGAGTAGCTAAGCTCGTAGAGCTTAGACTAGATGAACCCCAAGTGACCCAGGGCTTTAAAGCGGTCACGGATCGGCGGTGATTAGATTCAAAGTTCAATCAGTTTCTCTTTCATGTTTGATTTGTTCTTTGTTGTTTATGTTTCTTATCTGGATTGATCACCTAGATTAGATTCTTGTTAAGCTAAGGATATAAGCGAATGCTCGCGTTAATTTAAAACATCAAATCGAACAATTAACCTATTGATGACACTCGATTTGACGTGATTATCAGCCTCATTTAAGCGACATTTCTTTGCTTAAGACATGGTTTTTAGGGTAGAATAACGAATATTCAATCGATTGCCCTATCTCGTGCCATTTGTGTTACCTTGGCCCGTTTCGGGTCTATTTGATGGTTTTCTAGTGTTTTTATGTTAGCACAGGTTTTTGCCATCAAATAAGTAACCAAGGACGTGTCTAAGGCATTGGAACATCGAGGAACTGAATCGGAATCGATCAAAGGAGCCAATCAAATTCAAGAAAATTCCTGCCCGGATTACAAAGGAATTTTCACCGAAAATACCCTTGTATTTTCGGCGAAAATATGTTCACAAATCGGCTATTGGCAGCTGAAGGAATTTTTGGCGAAAGGATTAAGTTTTCAAACCGAGAAAGAAGTTCAGGAGAATCAGCCGGCGGACCCTTCATTTGCATAGGAATTTTCGCCGATAATTCCTCAATATTTTCGGCGAAAATAATAGAAGAAATCCGGCTGATTAGGGTTAAGTATAAATACTTAACCCGGCTGCCCAAATAGGATATACATCATAATATACTTTTCGAAATGAGAATTTGAAGAATTCTCTGAAGTTCTGGAGCGAAGAGTTAGAGTTTGAAGAGCCGGAAAGAGATCGTGACGCCGTCCCTTCCACCTCGGAGAATCGGAGCTAGGAGTGCGGTTTACGGAAGATCGAAGTCTGTCAGAGTCGTCTAAATTAGGTTTTTCATATTCTTTTCTGTTCTTCCTCTGAATGATGAACTCTTTCTTTGTCTTAGATTCTTTTGTGATAAACATGAGTAGCTAAACTCGTTAGAGCTTAGACTAGATGAACCCTAAGTGACCCAGGGCTTTAAAGCGGTCACGGATCGGCGGTGATTAGATTCGAAATTCAATCAGTTCTCTTTCATGTTTGATTTGTTCTTCCTTGTTCATGTTTCTTGTTTGGATTGATCACCTAGATTAGATTCTTGTTAAGCTAAGGATAGAAGCGAACGCTCGCCTTATTTAGAACATCGAATTGAACAATTGACCTTATAATTGGAGTGTGCCTTTCGTAGGAACCGGTTAGGGTTAATCCACTGCAAGAGTAACTCATAAATCATTAGTAATTGCACCAGTTAATTAAGTCGTTGTGAGAGGCTAGTTAATCTTGGTAGTTAGAACGGATAGAGCGAACGTTTGCCGGTCTTAAACCTAAGGGTAAGGAGTTATGGTGGTGTCTGAGTAATTGATTGAATGAGAATCGAAATCCGCTGATCAGTTGATTGCCAATGCTCTAGGGAACGAAGGGGGATTCAAAGTCCAAGTTCGTCTGTCATCCTTGTTTTCAATCCTAATTTCCAATCTGCTTTAGTTTAATTTTTAATTTTCTCCGCATTTCTTAGAGTTAGAAGTCGTGGAACTCACACCACGCACGAAGTGTTTACATTCGAGTATTTTGCTAGTTTTAAAGTAGTCAATCTTAGAAGACCCTTGGAATACGATCTACCCTAGCTTTTGTTAGCTTTGTTAGTTATTTGTGTGAAACGCATCACAACGACTGCGCGTTCACCAAATTGGCGTCGTTGCCGGGGAATACTTCTTTGATTGTTTGAAAGAAGAACCGGCAATTTATTCTTCTACTTTCCATCTTTCATTTTTCCACCCACTTCGATTTTACGTCGGTATGTTTGCTTTTGTTGCTTTTAGGTTGTTCTACAGGTTTATGAACCGCTCGATCGCTCATTCTCAGTTTAAGCCGGGTAATTCTACTCTGCCAAAGAAACCGCGAGCTCAGAAGCAAGTCATAACCATTCCGCCTAAAACACTTATCCCTATCAGATTGAGGAGTTGAAGGAGAACTCCTCATCTCCATCCGTTTCATCCACTACTTCAGATTCACCACCACCTTCTCCTCCCGTACTAGCTGCTCAGTGCACCATGGCAGATTACTGTAGACCAATTGCGACTAACTTTCGAGCTAGTGTCGTCGTGCCGCACAACGATGACGACCCTGACTATGAGATCACAATCTCCTTCCTGAACATGGTCTCTAAGAATCTTCGATTCAAAGGGAAGCCGCAAGAAAACCAATGCACACATTTGGCGAACTTCCTAGACATGTGCGAGACGTTTAAGAGCGGGAATCTCGGTAAGAACAATCTTTGCTTGTGAGTATTCCCATTCTCTCTTAAAGGCAACGCCAAGGTATGGCTCGGCTCGAAACCACCTGGCTACTACACTGACTGGGATAATCTAGCTTAGGACTTCATAGAGGAATACTATCCCCCTTCAAGAACGACATTCTACAAGGATAGCATCGCTAGTTTCTCTTAGAAGGAAGGAGTAAGCTTATACGATGCTTGGAACGACTTCCAAGAGCTTCTCTCTGAATTCCCTCATCATGGATTCAACCAGAGTCAGCTAGCCGAAATCTTTACCCAAGGTATGAATGAGGAAACGGCTGAATGGGTCAACATTTTAGCTAAGGGCAACTACACAGCACTTGAACCAGAAGCTGCTCTACTTCACTTTGCGGACTGCGCATCTAAGTCCAGAAATAGGGAGAGACAGTTTGGAGCAGTCGAGAGCCAACCGAGCTTTGAAGAGCAGATCAAGATCGAAGTGTAGAAACACATGGAAGAGATCTTCGGAACAGCTAATAACTGGTCTAGAGAGGAAGGTAATTTCATTGATCAAGGCTTCACCAAGGATCAAAGAGGCTACCCCGACTACCCTCAGTTCAGGACACCTCCTCAACAACAGGGAAGCTTCCTTGAGCGTTCTCCTCATAACTTGGGGCACTACTAGAGTCAGAATCAACGCTGGAACAATAGTTATCAAGATCCTCCTAGATTCACCAGTGCACAACATCCTCAGAATTTTACGTCTGAAGACATGTGGGAGAGGAAACTAGCCCAGAAGTTTGATCTGATTGCAGCACGGCTTAAGGATCACGAAGAAAAGTTTAAAGCCCAAGAAGCTTTTAACCAAGGACAGATCGCACAAGGACAGAGAATAGAGAGCATGATAAATAAAGTTGCTAGCTTGTTAGCCAACCTTCCTCTCTTCAATCAGGCACCGTCTCAAAACAACTCCTCCATGAAGAACGAGCAAGCTAAAGTCAACACAACCAGGAGCAGTGAGCAGAACAGCCTGGAGAAGAAGAAGGGAGCACTATCCGTTCTCTCTACGAGAGATTGTTCGGCTATCGTCTCTCAATCACCACCCATACCTATCCCAGCTAAGTGCTCTGATCCTGGTCCTTTTACGTTACCTTTAATCATTAATGGCATTGAAATTGAGCGTAGTTTGGTTGATCTAGGTGCGTCTATAAATGTCATGCCTGTGTGTTTATATAAGAAATTGAACCTAGGTGAATTACAACCGGCTAGTATGCATGTAGTGTTCGCCGACAGAACTCTAAAAGAACCTAGAGGAATAATCAAGGATGTAATCACATGTTGCGGCCCTTTCTGATTTTTCGCTGATTACGTAGTAATGGATACTCAAGAGACATATTCTACCCTTCTCTTAGGCCGGCCATTTATGGCGACAGCCGATATTAACATTAATGTGCCAAATGGTTCGTTAACATTAAGGGTTGGGAAGGATACCGCAACATTCCGTCTCAAGGATGGCATGAAATACATTCCTAAGGGAGAATCACATTGTTTATCCGTAGAAACTGTGGAGTTGGCCTCGGTCAACTTCATTATTGACGTCTCTTCTAGTGTTCCTAGCTCGATTGTGACTGCAGGTACTGGACAGGTTATTAAGCAGAAACTAAGATCTGTTCCTCAAAAGCTGTCAAAGAAGAAGGAAATGCAAGCCTCTTCTAAACCGCCACGTAAGGAGTCTGGCAAGTCCAGGAGGAAGAATCACAAGAAGAAGCAAGCTCAAATGGTCTGGAGACCAAAAGCTCTGTCGTCTTCCACCGAGCCAGCTACACCACCAATTCGTTCCGAGAAACCGGCGCCGGAACAAGTATGGAGGGAGAAGCCGAAAGCATCTCCTAAAGAAATACTGACGATCACCGATCCTGGTGATACCAAGCCGGAGATAAAGAAAAGAAGAAGCCGACAGTCCTCATTCCTTCCATCGTAACACTCAAGAAGGATGACCTCTCCAAAGTACTATTCGGACCGTTCAAGATCATTGATCATTTTCCCGATGGATGTACCAAGCTATTGCATGCGAACGGGAAGAGATTCA
Organism: Linum lewisii; assembly: GCA_034768395.1. Taxonomy (NCBI): domain Eukaryota; kingdom Viridiplantae; phylum Streptophyta; class Magnoliopsida; order Malpighiales; family Linaceae; genus Linum; species Linum lewisii. The sequence continues at coordinate 42,539,959 of CM068302.1, forward strand.
CGCTTACCGGAGAAGTCCCGAAGCTGTACTTGATGAACTCCGACACGAGCGTTAAGGAGAATCTGAGTTGGGATGTCTCCTAATACCGTCCAGGTATCGTCCAGCTCAAGGACGTTAATAAAAGAGCCCTTCGTGGGAGGCAACCCACGGCTGGAGTCCGTTTTTGATTTGTGTCAACCTTAGTGTTTTAGAGTCAGTTCGGGGGAGCCAAAAGTGTTAGTTTGTTTGTTTTCTTATTTTTCGTGTGTAGACTGCATGTCGTAGTGTCAGTCGCAAGTTCATTGAGGTCGTTCCGATTTTTGTGGATTTAACTGTGATTTTCTGAAGTTGGCCGGATTTGCGAAAATATTTTCACCCGAGTAGTTCAAAATTTTCGGCGAAATCACCCCTATTTTCGGTGAAATCGCCTTTTGAATTTTCAAAGTCGGTCTCCTGTTTCATATTTTCAGTTCGAAAAGTTGAGTGTTTTCGGCGGAAAATCTATTTAAAAACCGGTAGTGATTTTAACTCTTAATTTCAGCGAAAACATATGGGAATTTTCGGAGAAATGATCTTTGAAAACCGGCAGTGCATTTGAACGTTTGTTTTCGGCGAAAACACCCTTTTATTTTTGCTAAAAATCCTTTTGAAAACCACCCAATCCTCCACTTAAAAATCCGGACTTCAGACCCTCTCTCTCCACTTGCCATTCTCGTTCCAAACCCGAAAAATAACCCTCCCCTTTGTTTTTCAAAATAATAACCGCCACCACCCTTTCAAAACTGCCGCCACCGCCGAACGCCGCCGCTCAACTCCCATCTCTTTTCCGATTGTTTTGAGCCCTAGAACAGCCCAATCGGAGCTCTACAGCTCTAGTTCTCCCAAACCCTAGAATCTTTGATTTTTCACCGATTCCTCCCAAACCGTTCATTTTTAGCATCCATGGCTTCAAGGTAAGTTGTAGAACTTTTCAATACGAATCTTTTGACATATGGATTGCTGAATTTCGTTGGGGTTGACTTTCAGTTGACTTTTCGGGTTGCCTCGATTTGCGTGCCGACTGATTTCGTGAGAACTAGGTTAGCTGAACTTGTTGAACTGTTCTAGCATGCTTAGGGAGTTCCGTGCTTAATTTCCATATCATTTGATCATGTGTTGCTTTGCATACGATTGATTCTTTGTGTTGTTGACTTGTGAGAAATGTCGGTTTGACCATGAACTGTTTTTGATAATTTGGCTGCCATATGTGTTCATTCTCGTTCAGATTATCGTGTTTGCCATCTGAGATCATATTTTACCGTCGTTATCCACCTTGTGATAGTCTTGCCATGATTAGGGTTCATTATGCTATAGTGTTGACTTTCTGAATGTCGGTTTGACTCTTTGAACTCTGATTGTGCTTATCCGATTCTGGCTGTTCCTAAGCATGTATTTTACTGTCTATGATTACCGGTTACTCTACTTTGCTTACCCCCACTCGGTTTTCCTCATTTCTTTGTGAAATTGAGTTTTTCTACTAAGTGTGGGGTAGGGTTTTAGTTTAACTAATATGGTTTCATTCTGGTTTTAGGAACACCACTTATGAGCGCAGGACTAAGGCGCGACTTGATGGCGCCTTGAGCTCAGGATCTGCCGCCCCCGTCACTCCCGCCGTTCAGGGCCCTCCTCCAGCACTACCTCGCCGGGCTGGGTACCATCGCACTATCGCTCGTCTACCTGACTTCTACTTCGAGTGCTTCAAGAAGATCGAGCACATTCGGGGAGCTAAGGTACGCCCTCTCTCCATGGAGTCCCTGAGCGAGCACGACGAGGACTACCACCGGAATGTGCATGACGCCCTAGCACCGGCCGGTCTCCTAGAGCTGACCACCATAGCTGCCGACTTCCCAGACATCGCCCTTCAGGAGTTCTGGGCGACCTTTGATCTGGACGAGCATAAGAGGAGGCAAGGCCAGAAGTTTGTTTCCTTCTATCTTGGCGGGGTGTACAGGACACTCACCTACAATGAGTTTGTTGCTCATCTAGGCATCCCCCACGAGCACTATCATGGACATCACCTCGGCTGGGACGACGATGATGACGACGAGGAGTACCACGCACTCTGGAGCCACATGACTGGAGTGCCTGGCGATCGCCTCACGGGCCATGACTCAGTTAAGTTCCTCTCTCACCCACTCTTTAAATTTATTCATATGGTTTGGCGTAGATCGCTTTTGTATGTTCCAGATAAGGATCGCCACCATATCCTCAAGGAAGAGCTTATGCTTCTCCGAGCCATCCGAGAGAGCTACCCTCTTCACCCCGGTTGGGTGCTTGCTCGCATCTTCCGCCAGAAGACCAAGAGGCGGAAGCTACCTCGTGCGCTCCTGGGAGGTAACTTCATAGGTTAGCTCATCATCTCCTTCGCATCAGCCATGAATATGGCCCGAACATTCCACGACACCACGTTAGGACCGTTGGAGGAGACTTAGCGGTTGAGTATGACTTAGAGCTGGACCTCAGTCCCCAGGTGGCAGCAGATCCTCCTCCCCAACATGTGGTCGAGTCGGAGGAAGAAGATGATGCTGAGCAGCAGCAGCCCCAGCCGCAGCCAGAATTCCAAGATTATATACCCTCGCCACACCACCAGGCAGGGTATGCTCACTAGTCGCCGCCGCACATCCCAGATACATACCAGGCGCCTCCCCAATAGCCCTGACACCACCCCGCGGATGTTGGAGAGCTGTTTGAGCGACTGCAGGAGTGGCGCATCACCGACAACGCCACTCAGGAGGCGAGATGGACTATTGTGCAGCAGCATATGCGCCGCGCCGACAGGCGGTATGAGGCACAGCTGGCATGGCAACGTTAGCTCGGCGAGCACCTCTACTTTCCATCCCCCGACACCCCTGACCAGCCATGATCAGGTGGTGTCCTTTTCCTTGTCCTTTCTTTTTATTTATTCTTTTCGGATTTCGATCCAACTTTTTCTGTGTGGATCCGGGACACTTGTCCCGGTTTCCTTTTTATGTTTCATTTGTTTTTGTTTTGTAGGCAGTAGGGAGATTCCTTTTGCTTCGTTTCGGTAGATTCCCTCCGCTCCGAGGACCCGTGCTCATCCCCTACACCAATCATCTCGGTCCAGGTTCTTCTACTTCACTCTGAACTCTAGAATTAGTCCTATGAGGACACAATCCGATTAAGTGTGGGGTAGGATGCTAGAGAACCTTGCATGAACTTGATTTCCCTTGATTGTGTTTTGTGTGTGACTCGTGATTCCATTCCAGTCTCTCTAGCATTAGAATGGCTCAGTTCTTGATTTTTGATGTTAAGTTGTTGTTCAACCCTTCATAATGATGCTTAGACTGCTTAACCTAGAACTTGAGAACTAACTTGTATACTTTGATGCTAAATTGCCTGGTCATAACAGAATTTTTAAAAATCACACTTGTAGTTTGTAGTCTTGATTGCATGAAAATGACCGAATCCGACTAGCAAACCAACTGTGAGCTTTTGATCCATTGCACGTAACTTGCAATTTTAATTCTTTTTGAGTGGTTTTCTGTTTGCTTGAATGAGTTAGAATTTGCATGAGACCTACTCGAGACCACACGATGACACGAGTTCTGAAAGGATAGGGGCACCTAGATTCAGCTACTAAGCCAGATAGCCTGTCAAACGATAAAATCCACTAGGTTTAGACCCTTGAGCTTGGCCTATTCTTTCGGTTCGATAATACATTACAGCCATTTCCATTTCTTTCATTCCCCGTTGATCCCCTATGGTTGTAGTTCTAGATTGACCTACCGGAAGTCGGTTTGTGGTAACCTGCCTATAGCCATTAAACAGGTGGTCTTAGCTAATATGTCCAGACGTGTAAACCCCTCTAGCAACTAAAAGAAAAAAAATCGGCACAAAAAGAAAAAATAGAAAAGAAGAAAAAGAAGCAAGCTTCGAAAAAAAATGAAGAAAAGAAGAAAAATCAGAAAAGGTTAAAGTTAGTTCAAATAAACGTTCTTCTTCCTACAAATGGAAGAACGAAGATAAAAGAAAAAAATGTGTGTTTGAAAAGAAAGAAAAAAAATTGTGCAAAAGAAAAGAAAATAAGCGCTAGGTTGCTTGAGGGTATCATAGGACGAGCGTTCATTATTCCACCCGTGTTTGGTTAGACTGTAGGAAGCCATAGACTAGATTCGAGGGAAGTTAGTCGAAAGCTACACCGCACAAAGCCATCATCATACATTTCCATCATCCATCTCATTATAAACCCGAGTAGTGTAGAATTCATGACGGTCCTAGCAGGGAAGTCCTTCTTGACTAGATACTCGTGTTGTCACAGTGGTGGAGATGTGGTTGAAATGCAAACTTATGACAGAATTCGGTAACAGAAAATGATTGAGAGCAGAAACACGTCCTTAAACACAGAGAGTGAGAGTTCCCATTGTACTATACATATCCTGTGTGAGGAGTCTGGTCGGTCAGGTCAAATTCGTGCATAATTGGTTGCTAATTACTTGTTGTGTGCAGTTTATTAGTGAGACCAGGTAGTTTGGCTGATCTGTATGCATGTTAGGTTTCTTGTTCTAGGATTAATCTGTCTAATAATTCATTGTGTTTGATTGAGCTCCAATTTAATCGATCTTATCATTTGTGAACATGAGTGTTTCTATTCAGTTTGCTTGAGGACAAGCAAAAACTTAAGTGTGGGGTATTTGATGACACTCGATTTGACGTGATTATCAGTCTCATTTAAGCGACATTTCTTTGCTTAAGACATGGTTTTTAGGGTAGAATAACGAATATTCAATCGATTGCCCTATCTCGTGCCATTTGTGTTACCTTGGCCCATTTCGGGTCTATTTGATGGTTTTCTAGTGTTTTTATGTTAGCACAGGTTTTTGCCGTTGAATAAGTAACCAAGGACGTGTCTAAGGCATTGGAACATCGAGGAACTGAACCGGAATCGATCAAAGGAGCCAATCAAGTTCAAGAAAATTCCTGCCCGGATTACAAAGGAATTTTTCGCCGAAAATACCCTTGTATTTTCGGCGAAAATATGTTCACAAATCGGCTATTGGCAGCTGAAGGAATTTTCGGTGAAAGGATTAAGTTTTCAAACCGAGAAAGAAGTTCAGGAGAATCAGCCGGCGGACCCTTCATTTGCAAAGGAATTTTCGCCGATAATTCCTCAATATTTTCGGCGAAAATAATAGAAGAAATCCGGCTGATTAGGGTTAAGTATAAATACTTAACCCGGCGGCCCAAATAGAATATACATCATAATATACTTTTCGAAATGAGAATTCGAAGAATTCTCTGAAGTTCTGGAGCGAAGAGTTAGAGTTCGAAGAGCCGGAAAGAGATCGTGACGCCGTCCCTTCCACCTCGGAGAATCGGAGCTAGGAGTGCGGTTTACGGAAGATCGAAGTCTGTCAGAGTCGTCTAAATTAGGTTTTTCAGATTCTTTTCTGTTCTTCCTCTGAATGATGAACTCTTTCTTTGTCTTAGATTCTTTTGTGATAAACATGAGTAGCTAAACTCGTTAGAGCTTAGACTAGATGAACCCTAAGTGACCCAGGGCTTTAAAACGGTCACGGATCGGCGGTGATTAGATTCGAAATTCAATCAGTTCTCTTTCATGTTTGATTTGTTCTTCCTTGTTCATGTTTCTTGTCTGGATTGATCACCTAGATTAGATTCTTGTTAAGCTAAGGATAGAAGCGAACGCTCGCTTTACTTTATAACATCGAATTGAACAATTAACCTTATAATTGGAGCGTGCCTTTCGTAGGAACCGGTTAGGGTTAATCCACTGCAAGAGTAACTCATAAATCATTAGTAATTGCACCAGTTAATTAAGTCGTTGCGAGAGGCGACCGTACCCGGGCGGCAAGTTAATCTTGGTAGTTAGAACGGATAGAGCGAACGTTTGCCGGTCTTAAACCTAAGGGTAAGGAGTTATGGTGGTGTCTTAGTAATTGATTGAATGAGAATCGAAATCCGCTGATCTGTTGATTGCCAATGCTCTGGGGAACGAAGGGGGATTCAAAGTCTAAGTTTGTCTGTCATCCTTGTTTTCAATCCTAATTTCCAATCTGCTTTAGTTTAATTTTTAATTTTCTCCCCATTTCTTAGAGTTAGAAGTCGTGGAACTCACACCACGCACGAAGTGTTTACATTCGAGTATTTTGCTAGTTTTGAAGTAGTCAATCTTAAAAGACCTTTGGAATACGATCTACCCTAGCTTTTGTTAGATTTGTTAGTTATTCATTGGAGTGTGCCTTTCGTAGGAACCAGTTAGGGTTAATCCACTGCAAGAGTAACTCATAAATCGTTAGTAATTCCACCAGTTAGTTTAGTCGTCGCAAGAGGCGACCGTACCCGGGCGACTAATTAATCTTGGTAGCTAGATCGGATAGAGAAAACATTCGCCAGTCTTAATCCTAAGGGTCAGGAGTTATGGTGGTGTCTTAGAATTGATTGAACGAGAATTGAAATCCGCTGATCTGTTGATTGCCAATGCTCTGGTGAACTAAGGGGGATTCGATGTCTAAGCTTGTATGTCATCTTTGTTAAGTCATCCAATCTTTCGATCTGTCTTTCAGTTTTAGTTTTTAATTTCCTTGCATTTTCTAGAATTAGAAGTCGTGGAACTCACACCACGCACAAATTGTTTCAACTTGAGTAATTTTCCCATATATTTGAGTAGACAATTGAAGAAGGCCCGTGGAATATGATCTACCCTAGCTTTTTGCTTGGTAGTTATTTGATCACTGTTCTACGGTTCATCAAATTGGCGCCGTTGCAGGGGACTTCTTTTAATTGTTTCAAAGAAGAACTGGCATTTTATTCTTCTACTTTTCATCTTTCATCTTTCCATCCACTTCGATTTTACACTGGTTTTGTTTGTTTTTGTCATTTGTAGGTTGTTCACAGGTTTATGCACCGCAACCCTCTCACGTGCTCCCAAACCGACAAGGCTAAGGGTATAGAGAGACTAGGCAGTTCTGCTCCACCAAGACAATCACAGATTCCAAAGAAAGGCAGAACCAATCCACCTCCATCTGTCACTTCGATCAAGATCGAGGAACTGAAGGAGAGTTCCTCATCTCCATCTTCACCGTCATCTTCATCCGCTTCATACACCAAATCACTTTCACCCCCTCCATCTCCTAGGATGGACGACGAGTTACCACTCCCACCACCAGGTGGTGCACAGAAGAATCTAGCTGACTATAACAAGCCGAGCGCGACTAGCGTTCGATCTTTTATCGCCGTGCCGCGCATCGAAGGAGATCCTGACTATGAGATCAAGATTCCGTTCTTGACTATGATCTCTAGGGATCTACAATTTGAAGGCAGGCCGCTAGACAATCCGTGCACACATCCAGCGGATTTCATTGATCTCTGTGGCACTTTCAAGAATGGGAATCTCGACAAAAACTGATGTGAACCGCTGCAATCGTGGGCAGACGACCCTTGAACACCGCAAGTTGAGACCGTGCAACGAGGTAGAATCATCGGGAACCGGGGCGGATGAGGACTTTGTCCCGTCAGCTATATAACAGCTGGGAACCAGAAGTATCAAGTCGTAGACGCCACACCAAGAGATGGATGCTCTTGATGATACGTCGACCTTCAGTATCGCAACATGCAGATACAATAAGGATTTCAGAACAAAGTTCTTTCAATGGGGGTTGTTTATTTCATAAAAGTTGTAAGTTACAATGGGTGGCCGGCAACCTCTACATATAGGTGAGGGAACAAGCTCTCCTCCCTAAACACTACTTCCTAAATAAGAATAAAATAAAGAGTCCTATTCCTAAAAAGAATCCTAAAACCCCGAAACAAATCCTACTAAAAAGGAAAAACAATTAAATAGTCTTTAAGTCCAAGAAAAACAACTCAAATAGGATTGAAACTCCTAAAAACCCTAATCCGATGGTTTAGGGTTTCCTAGTCCGGGTAGGACTAGGACTCGGCGGTCCGCCGGGCTCGGTTTGGGCCTTTGCTTGGCTCCGGGCTTCTTCTTCTTCAAACGGCGGGCCTTCGTTGGGCCTTGGGGCCTAATGCTCCGGGCTGGTCCAAGGGCTAGGCCCTTGCCAAAAGGCTTGGTCCACACGGTGACCATTCCCATAAAATATTCCCGATCGGCCCGGCTCTCGGTCTAGGGCTCGGGGCGGGGCCGGTTTGGGGACTTCTTCATTTCTGCTCGAGGCTTCCTCTCCTAGCTTTGGGCATCTCCTCAGGTAGCTCTATATGTGGCTCTCATGGGCTAGGGTCGGGCCAGGGGTGGTGCCTTGGACCCAGGGGCTCCTCTTCTTCTCAGGGCTCGGCTCCGGATCAGTCTCGGGTGGCCATCCCTTCCCGGCCAGGTACTCTCGAGCTTTCTTGTTCCTGTACTCCAGGAAGGCTTCCATTGGGTCTCTAGAGTGTGCCTTTTCTTCAGGGCCCTTGGAGATTAGGACAGGATCCGGCTAGGGCTTATCCTCAGCCCTAGGGTTTCTACACTCGGCCAGCAGCATGGCCTGGAGTGGCATTTCTTCCTTCAGAGCTTTCCTACCTCTAGGGGGAGGCCTTAGCCTATATTTCAGCTCATACCTTGGCTTGAGGTCTTGTAAGTGGCCAGCCCTTGGTTCTATACGCTTCTTGTACGGCCCTAGGGTTCGGCCTCGGACAAGTGACCCCGGCACTCATCACCCTCTTCCAAACTTCAGCAATTTTGTTGGCTATGGTAGGGGAAGACTCAGCATCATCATTGGACCTAGGAGTGTCACTTGAGTCAGTAACGGACCAAGGTTCGGGTCCTTCAGTGCTTTCTCCATCAGTCTCCATCGCTCCTTCTCCTGAAATACAATCAACAATAATGTTAAGGCTTGGAGATGTATTCGGTGAGAGTTCCTCACTCATTTCCACATCCAGGTCAGCATCCGGATCTTTTTCACTCGGGGCAGCCCTCAAAATCCTTCGGGAGGTGATCTCCCATTGAAGCTTGGGTGCACAGAGGACCGTCGATGAAGCGTCGGGTCGGGGCACGGGGGTGCCTGAGGTGCCGGAGGTAAACCAGGACACGTCGGGCAGGGCGCGACGTCGGCCAGTGGGGACGCAACGACAGGCAGTAGGGAGCCGATGGCCGCGGGCAAAAAGTAGGCGGTGGCGGGCAGTGGGGAGTCGGTGGTGGGAAGTGGGGGGCCGGCGGCGGGCAGGAGGTAGGCATCGGGCATCATTGTGTCGGGGCAGCTGGGGTCGGGCAGGACCGGGTCTGAGCGTCGGGCAGGATCGGGTCTGAGCGTCGGGCAGGACCCGGGGCTGAGCGTCGGGCAGGGATGCGCCAGACTCGGGGTCGGGGGCCACATCGGGTGGTGATGCGCCGGGGGGTGTTGGGCAGCGACAGGTCGGGGCCGGGTGCTAGGGCGGCCGGGGCCTGGTCGGGCAGGGCAGCGCCGGGTGATGGGGTGCTAGGACTAGTCAAGCAGTGCCAGTCGGGGACGGGGCCAAGCGCTGTAGCGCCAGGGCCTGGTCGGGAAGCGTCGGGGCTAGGGCCGAGCGTTGGGGCGTTGGGGCCTGGTCGGGCAGCGCCGGGGCTGGGGCCTGGTCGGGTAGTGTCGGGGCTGGGGCTGAGCGCTGGGGCGCTAGGGCCTGGTTGGGCAGTGCCGGGGCTGGGGCCGAGCGCTGGGGCGCTGAGGCCTGGTTGGGCAGTGCCGGGGCTGGGTACTGGTGCCGGGGCTGGTACCGGAGCTGGGCGCCGGGTGCTAGGGTTTTAGAGGTGGACCCTGCAAACTTCTCAAGCCCTTCGGGCTTAACTTCTTCTCCTCATTAGACTCTTCTTCCTCTTTCTTCTTTTCCTCTTCTTCATCATCCGTCTTGATTCCTCCTTCTCTTACCACCATCGTCCGTTAGTTAGGGCAGTCCCTTTAGATGTGTCCTCTACCTTGACACTTAAAGCATACAATTCCACTAGGACGTGGGTTAGAATTATGAACCTTAGAAGTAGGTTGGACAGATGTTACCGGTGGTGCCGAATCCCTAGGGTTAGAGTTTGGCCGTGAGCTTGAGCCGCGGGGCTGTTCGGGCTTCCATGGGGCGGAGCTTGTACTCGGGTCTCCTCTCCATGGGGCACTGGCTGATCTTCTCATGTAACCCTTCTTCAACTCTCTCTCCACACGATTGGCTAGGGCCTTGAGATCATCGTAGTCAACATAGTTAAGTATGTTGACTTGATGCACGATCTCGGGGCGTAGCCCACCCACAAACCGGGCTATCTTCGCTTCGGGTTCTTCTCGGAGGTCAAGTCTGGCTACCAACATCTCGATCTCCTTGGTGTATTGCTCCACAGACATGGTGCCTTATTTTAAGTTCCGGAGGGAGGTGTGTAGATCTCGGATGTAAATTCCAGGAACGAACTTCTTCCTCATGATTCTCTTGAGATCTCGCCATGACTCGATAGGGTCTTCCTCATCTCTTTGAACTCGACTCTAGTACTGGCTCCACCAACGAGCAGCATAGTCAGTGAATTCAAGGGTGGCGAGGATTACCTTTTTTTGTTCGAAATAGTGATGGCACTCGAGGAAGTCCTCCATACTTCTTTCCCAATCCAAGTACTCGTCGGCATTGTATTTGCCAGCAAACTTAGGCACGGTGAGCTTGAGGTTGCTCAAGTCATCGTCAATCTCCTAAGCTAGCCATCGGGCTCTTCTGTTCAGACCTTCGGCGCTGTCTTCTCGGCGCTCATCTCGTCCTCTCCCGGCTTGAAGCCTGGCTAGGGTTTCTTGGACGGCGGCCATAGTAGCGTCCAGGTTCTGAAGGTGGCCTTCCATGTTGGCTAATCTCTCGTCTTCCATGGTTAGTACTAGCAATCGGAAGTAATTTTCTATCCCCTCTTCTTAGAAATAAACTTACAACGAAAGGAAATAACGTGGCAAGGTGGCCTTGATTTCTTTTCTTTTTCTTACAACTCGAAATTGAAAACAAGAACTGAAATAGAAGGGAATTTTCAAATCTATTTTCTAAGAAAGCAATAAAAAGGATATGAATCCAGGTGAACCTGGAGACTGGGATAGATTGTGGTCCGTGAGCTGAACCGTGCTCTGATACCAACTGATGTGAACCGCCGCAACCGTGGGCAGACGACCCTTGAACACTGCAAGTTAAGACCGTGCAACGAGGTAGAACCGTCGGGAACCGGGGGTGGATGAGTACTTTGACCCGTCAGCTATATAACAACTGGGAACCGAAGTATCAAGTCGTTGACGCCACGCCAAGAGATGGATGCTCTTGATGATAAGTCGGCCTTCAGTATCGCAACATGCAGATACAATAAGGATTTCAGAACAAAGTTCTTTCAAAGGGGGTTATTTATTTCATAAAAGTTGTAAGTTACAATGGGTGGCCGGTGGCCTCTATATATAGTTGAGGGAACAAGCTCTCCTCCCTAAACACTACTTCCTAAATAAGAATAAAATAAAGAGTCCTATTCCTAAAAAGAGTCCTAAAACCCCTAAACAAATCCTACTAAAAAGGAAAAAAAATTAAATAGCCTTTAAATCCAAGAAAAACAACTCAAATAGGATTGAAACTCCTAAAAACCCTAATCCGGCGGTTTAGGGTTTCCTAGTCCGGGTAGGACTAGGACTCGGCGGTCCGCCGGGCTCGGTTTGGGCGTTTGCTCAGCTCCGGGCTTCTTCTTCTTCAAATGGCGAGCCTTCGTCGGGCCTTGGGGCCTGATGATCCGGACTGGTCCATGGGCTAGGGCCTTGCAAAAAGGCTTGGTCCACACGGTGACCATTCCCATAAAATATTCCCGATTGGCCCGGCTCTCGGTCTAGGGCTCGGGGCGGGGCCGGTTTGGGGACTTCTTCATTTCTGCTCGGGGCTTCCTCTCCTAGCTTCGGGCATCTCCTAAGGTAGCTCCATATGTGGCTCTCATGGGCTAGGGTCGGTCCAGGGGTGGTGCCTTGGACCCATGGGCTCCTCTTCTTCTCACGGCTCGGCTCCGGATGAGTCTCGGGTGGCCATCCATTCCCGGCCAGGTACTCTCGAGCTCTCTTGTTCCTATACTCCAGGAAGGCTTCCATTGGGTCTCTAGAGTGTGCCTTTTCTTCAGGGCCCTTGGAGATTAGGCCAGGATCTGGCTGGGGCTTATCCTCAGCCCTAAGGTTTCTACACTCGGCCAGCAGCATGGCCTGGAGTGGCATTTCTTCCTTCTGAGCTTTCCTACCTGCAGGGGGAGGCCTTAGCCAATATTTCAGCTCATACCTTGGCTTGAGGTTTGTAAGTGGCCGGCCCTTGGTTCTATACGCTTCTTGTACGGCCCTAGGGTTCGGCCTCGGACAGGTGACCCTGGTGGGGTGTAGGTGTACCGACGGGTACTAGGGCATCTAGGCCGGGTCATATAAAAAACACTCTTTGCTTGAGAGCTTTCCTGTTCTCTTTGAAAGGCGCAGCTAAGAGGTGGCTCACTAGCAAACCTCCGGGCTACTACACAAACTGGGAGACTATTGCTCAAGACTTTGTCGAAGAGTACTTCCCTCCTTCCAGAACAACAGCCATCAAGGACAGCATCGCCAGGTTCTCTCAGAAGGAAGCAGCGAGCTAATATGATACTTGGAATGAATTCCAAGAACTTCTCTACAACTGTCCTCACCACGGTTTCGAGCACAGACAGTTAGCTGAAATCTTTGCTCGAGGTCTTCTTGAAGAATCTACCAAATTGGTCAATTCCCTAGCTGAAGGGGATTGCACTACACTTACACCTAAAGCTGCTCTTCTTCATTTCACAAACTGTGCTTCCAAGTCAAGAAACTGGGAGCGACAATCTGAACGATCAAGAAGCAAGCTCGAACTCGAAGCAACCATTAAGGCAGAAGTTGAGAAGCATCTGAAGAAGTCTTCTACACCCATCAAGCCGCCGGCAGCCTCTGTCTACGTTGCCGATTGCGAGTGGTGTGGAGCTTGTGCGCATAATGGAGGCCGATGCCTGAATTTTGGTAAAACGGAAGTCTGGTCTGTCGAAGAAGTCAGTTTCGTTCAACAAGGCTTCAACAACAATCAGAACGGTTATGTTGGCTACCGCAATTACAGACAACAGGGGAATTATCAAGATCGACCTCCCTACAATGCCGGTGCCAACCAGAACCAAGGCCAAAACCAGAATAGTCGACCAACTGGTCCAGCTCAGGATCAGAAGCCTAACCATCCGCTGGGAGGTGTCTACCAGCCGCCGCACCGTAATCCGGGTAACTATGGAACTGCTCCTGGCAATCGCCAGAATCAATATCTGAACAATACCTATACAGGGCAGCAACATCAGAAGGAGAACAACGTAAGTGAACTCGACAAGAAGCTCAGTCAGATCATCACCAGACTTGACGATCATGACAGTCAGTTCAAAGCCCAAGCCCTTCTCAACCAAGAACAGATTGCATCCGGTCAAAGGATTGAGCAGGCAGTGAACCAGATCTCTAGCATGCTAACATCTGGTCGACCATTTGGCCAGCTTCCAAGCCAAACTGAGCCAAATCCGAGAAAAGAGCAAGCTGAGATGGTATCTATTCAAGATTTGACAAACTCACCTACGAATGCTTCTTCTAATTTATGCAGGACCGATGAAGCTCCGGAGAAGAAAGAAGCAAAGAAGGAGGCGCCTAAGGAATATGATCCTCCTCTTGCTTTGTACTACGTAAAGCCTCCATTTCCCTAAGCAATGCTACCAAACGCGAGGATCGAGACTGGCATGTGGCCAAACAAAGAAGGATATCCTGCCGCTCGTAGTAAGAAACCTGCATCGCCATATCCAGCTAAGTGTTGCGATCCTGGTTCTTTCACTCTTCCTCTGGTTATTATTGATATTGAGATAGAACATAGTTTGGTTGATCTAAGCACGTCTGTCAATGTTATGCCTATGAGTTTGTTTGAGAAATTGAATATAGGAGAACTTGAACCGACTAGCATACAACTTGTCTTTGCTGATAGATCATTGAAAACACCTGGAGGAGAGATCAAAGACGTCGTTACTAAATGTGGTCCTTTCACGTTCTTAGCTGACTATGTGATCATAGATACTAGCAAGGAGGATTTTACTATTCTTATAGGTCGACCCTTCATGGCAACAACCAAAATGCAAATTAACGTTCCGAATGGTTCTTTGACCTTGAGGGTTGGTAAGGAAACAATAACTTTCCGTCTTAAGGATGGTATGAAATATACTCCTAGGAATGAAGAAAGTCACTATCTAGTTGTTGAAACTGTGGAGTTGACTCCGGTCAACTCCGTTACTGATGTCTCTGCTAGTGTTCCCAGATCAATTGTTGCTGGAGGTGTTGACAAGATGGTCATCACAAAGACCGGAGCCACGGCACAGAAGCCGCCAAAGAAGAAGGATCTGAAAGCCTCTTCTTCACCGCCAAGCAAGGAACCTAGCAGGTCACGGAGGAAGAATCAGAAGAAGAAGACTCAAATGGTCTGGAGACCAGTTGTCCCTCCACCCTCTTCCGAGCCAGCTGCACCACCAATCCCTTCCAAGCTATCGAAGCCAGAGCAAGTAAAGATGGAGAAGCCAAAAGCATCTCCCAAGGAAACACCGACGATCACTGATGAACTGCAGAATAGCGGTGTGATCAAATAACTGTCAAGCACAAAGCAGGACAGATCGTATTCCACGGGTCTTCTACTTGCTTACTCAAATATGTTGGCAATTATATTCAAGGTTTAGTGCGTGGTGTGAGTTCCACGGCTTCTATACTAAAAAGTAAAGCGAAATGAAACAAAGATTAAATACAGAATTAAAAGAGATTGATTGATTAACGTGGACAGACGACAGATGAGCTTAGACTTCGAATTCCCCTTAGATCACCAGAGCATTGGCAGTCAACAGACCAGCGATTTTCAATTCTAGTTCATTCAGTTCACAGACACCACCATAACTCTTGACCCTTAGGTTTAAGACCGACGAACGTTCGCTCTATCCGATCTAGCTACCACGATTAATTAGTCGCCCGGGTACGGTCGCCTCTCACAATGACTTAACTAATTGGTGTAATTACTAACGAATTATCAGTTACTCTTGTAATTACTAACGAATTATCAGTTACTCTTTAAGGCACGCTCCAATGATTAGGTTAATTGTTCGATTGAGTGTTTTAAAATAAGGCGAGCGTTCGCTTCTATCCTTAGCTTAACAAGAATCTAATCTAGGTGGCCAAACCAGATAAGAAACACAGAGAACAAAGAAAAAATCAAACATGAATGAGAAACTGAATGAATTTCGAATCTAATCACCACCGATCCGTGACCGCTTTAAAGCCGTTCCTGGCTCCTCGAACTCTCTTCACTCCTCCTCTCTCTAATCTCTCCCCTCTGATTTTTGAGTGTAAAATTGATTATCTCCTTTTCAGCTGCCGGCTTTTTGTATTTAAACCTACCTGAGATTCTGCTAATTTTCACTGTTATTTTCGCCGAAAATATGGGGGGTTTTCGGTGAAAACTCTTGTTGATAATTTAACTTGCTTCGTCTGTTTCTGCTGTTCTGAAAGGCTGGGAGTTCTCGGCGAAAATTTTAGGGTTTTCGCCAAAAACTTCTTCTTGTGAAGGACTACCATTTTGTTCTTGAGTTTTTGGTGAAAACTCAAGGGAATTTTCGCCGAAAACATGTGTGTAAAGTGGAGCAGGATTTCTTTTGACTTGAATGACTTCTCTGGTTGATTTGGGTGGATTCTTTGGGGATCCAGTGCCTTAGACACGTCCTTGGCTACCTTATTCGATGGCAAACACCTGTGCTAACATGAAAACACTAGAAAACCATCAAATAGACCCAAAACGGGCCAAGGTAACACAAAAGGCACGGGAAAGAATAGTTGAGTGAATATTCGCTATTCTACTCTAAAAATCATGTCTAAAGCAAGGAAATATCGCTTAAATGAGGCTGATAATCACGTCAAATCGAGTGTCATCAAATACCCCACACTTAAGCTTTTGCTTGTCCTCAAGCAAACTGAAATAGAACACACTCAAATTCACAAATGACACGAGATTAAACTGAGATTCAATCCTAAGAATTTGGTTTGGACTGTTCCACGTAGAAAGGGTGACCTACACATGTAAGAACATCAACCAAACAAGCTTTCGACCTTACTAATTTCTGCACACTTCAAGTAGTAGTTTGAACAAACCTCGTTTTTTGACAATTCAATTAATCGTATTTAACCAACTTTGATAACACCAATTCTGATCAAAAAGACTTTAAGCTCTAGCCATGATGTGGATGCGGAGGTAGGAAAAGTGATGTGGCTATCGACTCGACTTCATCCGCCTCTAGATCTGTACGTTACATATTCTACCTAGGACTGATTTAAACAACGTTTTAATTCAAGCACAACTCTTTCCTTTTAGCCATTTATTGCATACTAGTGCTCGATACCAAACACTTCACTTAAGTGTTGGACCTGCCTAGCTCACAGTATTTGTGCCTATGCTAGTGCTCAACCTGAACACTTCACTTAGGTGTCGGGCTTGCCTAGCTTTATTTTCAGCACTTAAAAGAACTTAACATTGGTTTGCACAACTTGATTACTTGATTCAACAATTTAGCCACTTGATCGTAGCTAGTTATAACTTTTTACACAAGATTTTGAATTGGATTTCCATCTAATCTCAAGCCACAATCACATGTGATCAAATATGGAGTGAAAAACATGGGAGAAACTAGCATTTATCATCTTAGAATGGTGTTATCGAGCTTTGTTCTTAACAAGTCAATTGATTCAAGTTTCAACTACAAGAGTGATTTATGATCTGTTCTGACCTAGACTCATTTAATATCAGTTCCGACAAGTTGGTTACAGGTTCTAAGTGGAACAGTCTAGACGTCATTGTTTAAAATTGAAGTCAATTTAACATCACAAGTCAAGAATTGAGGCAGTTCCATGCTAGAGGGATTCAACATTGCACCACAGAGTCACAGAAAAATCAGCAAGATCATGCATAATCCTAACATCCTACCCCACACTTAAACTGTTCTGTGTCCTCACGGAACTTAAAAAGAGATTGAGAGATACAAAGAACCTGGAAGGTGATAGGTGGTGTGGTGGATGAATGCGGAAAGTCCAGAGTGGAGCGGAGTAGTTACCCAAAATCCTACAAAACACAAACAACAAAAAGATCAAAAGGATGCCGGGACAAGTGCCCCGAATCCACACATAATAAAATTGGGTCGAAGCCCAAAAAGAAGAAAGAAAAAGAAAAGAAATGGATAGAAACAACCTGATCACTGTTCCACATGGGGAGGTGGAGGTGGGATTGGTGAAACGCCAAGTCGCTGTTCCATCTGTTGTCGCCATGTGAGCTCATCCCTGTGTCTGGCTGACTGGTCGGTCAGGAACTGCTGTAGAATGGTCCATCGCTCATTTTGGGTCTCGTCATATGCTACTCGGTCCTTCTGCCATTGAAGTGAACCAGCCGAGTAGTCGAGCTGCCACTGCTCAATACGCGCCAGCCTCTTGCTAATCCCTTCAAGACATCGGGGTTCCAACTGGCCGTGGAGGCTCCCGTCGTGGTGAGGTAGGAATAATGTATTCGTCGAGACCGCACCGAAATCGATGCCTCGGGCGATGGTGAATTCAGCACCGAGATGCTCAATCTGGATGCGAGGTATATCAAGGCCCCATTTGTCACTGAGCTGGAGGTTGTCGATCAGACATGAAATAAATGTTCCGCCAGGTAGCTCAGAAGGAAGTTTCTTGGTGGTAGTACGTTTGTGGAAGAATCTTGCTAGCCACCATCCGGGATTGAGGTTCGCTTCCTCCTCTACAGCACGGAACAGTACGAGCTCCTCCAAAGAAACGTGGTAACGACTTGTCTTGCTATAATAACACAAAGACTGCATCCAAACATAATGTAAGAGTTTAAGAACTGGATGAATAATGTCCCCTACCGTGGGGTTGACGATAGGCTTGATCTCCGATTGGCTAGAAACCCATTTCCACACTTCGGGGTAAGGTTCTCGCGTGATGGAGTAGACATCCGCAAATCCAATGGCTGCATCCTGGATAATGGCAAGGGGGTCGAGCAAGAGGGCGAACTGATTGATGGTCTTCACATGTCGAACACCGCCGAGGCGGAAAGAAACAAATTTCGTGCTGACGTTGTCCTTTGTTGTGAGGCGCTCAAAGGAACTCTAGAACTCTTGAAGGGCGACTAGAGGATAGGGCGAACCAAGAGTGGTCAGGGACCGCAGGCCGGCCTTGGTGACGGCGAGGTCGACGGTGGAGTGCCAAGCCGGATTGTGGTTCTTGAGGAGGAATCGAGATAGATGATGAAGAAGATGAGAAGAAGGAAGAAGAAGAAGAATCAGATGAAGGAGAACAAGTTAAGCGAGAAGGGCTTGAGAAGTTTGCATGGTTATTCTCTAAAACCCTAGCACCCGGCGCCCCGCCCCGGCGCTGCCTGACCAGGCCTGACCAGCCCCGACGCCCCAGCGCTCGGCCCCGACCCCGACCCCGACTGGCACTGCCCAACCAGCCTTGGCACCCCAGCACCCAGCCCTGATGCTACCCGACCAGGCCCCGGCGCCCCAGCGCTCGGCCCCGACCCCGACTGGTGATGCCCGACCAGCCTCGGCACCCCAGCACCCAGCCCCGGTGCTGCCCGACCAGGACCCGGCGCCCCAGCGTTCGGCCCCGACGCAGACGAGCCCGCCCATACTAGTCCTAGCGCCCCAGCACCCGGCCGTGACCTGTCGCTGCCCGACGGCCCCCGGCGCATCAGCACCCGACGTGGCCCCCGGCGCATCAGCACCTGACGTGGCTCCCGACAGATCTCCGTCCGACGAGTCCGGCGCTTCCCTGCCCGACGCTCCGTCCCGGTCCTACCCGACCCCGACTGCCCCGACGCCACCAACTGGCCGACGCCCGATGGCCCCTGCCACCCCGACGTGCCCTGGCCTACCCCCGGCATCTCCGGCACCCCCGTCCCCGACCCGATGCTTCACCGACGGTCCCCTGTGCACCCAAGATTCAATGGGAGATCACCTCCCGACGAGTTTTGAGGGCTGCCCCGAGCGAAGAAGATCCGAATGCGGATCCAGATGTCGAAATCAGTGAAGAGCTCTCACCGGACACCTCACCAAGTCTTAACATTATTGTTGATAGTTTTTCAGGAGAATGAGCTATGGAGACCGATGGAGAAAGCACTGAAGGACCCGAGCCTTGGTCCATCACTTACTCAAGTGACACTTCCAAGTCTAAAGATGATGTCGAGTCTTCCCCGGCCGTGGCCAATAAAATTGCTGAAGTTTGGAAGAGAGTGATGAGTACCAGGAGAGCACCCGAGATGGATTTGGGGATAAATCCAAGGCAAGAAGAGGGGGATGATATGACCCAGCCCGGCTGCCCTAGTACCCACAGGTACTCCTACACCCCGCCAGGATCAGCTGTCCGAGGCAGAACCCTAGGGCCCTACAAGAAACGTGTCGGACCAAGAGCAGGCCACCTACAAGCTCTCAAACCAAGGTATGAGATGAAATATAGACTAAGGCCTCCCCCTGCAGGTAGGAAAACTCAGAAGGAAGAAATGCCACTCTAGGCCATGCTGCTGGCCGAGTGTAGAAACCCTAGGGCTGAGGACGAGCCTCAGCCAGATCCTGGCCTAATCTCCAAGGGCCCTGAAGACAAGGCACACTCCAGATACCTTCTAGAAGCATTCATGGAGTAAAGGAACAGGAGAGCTCAAGAGTACCTGGCCAAGAAGGGATGGCCACCCAAGATTGACCCGGAGCCGAGTCCTGAGAAGAATAGGAGCCCCTGGTTCCAAGGCACCACTCTTGGCCCTACCCTAGCCCATGAGAGCCACATATGGAGCTACCTAAGGAGATGCCCAAAGCTAGGAGAGGAAGCCCCGAGCAGAAATGGAGAAGACCCCAAAAAGGCCCAACCCCGAGCCCTAGACCGAGAGCCGGGCTGATCGGAATACTTTATGAGGCTAGCCACCATGTGGCCCGAGCCTTTTGGCAAGCCCCTACCCCTGGACAAGCCCGGAGCATGAGGCCCCAAGGCCCGACGAAGGACCACCGTTTGAGAAGAAGCCGGAGCCAAAGCAAAGGCCCAGCCCAAGACCGGCAGACCCGACGAGTCCTAGTCCCACCCGGACTAGGAAACCCTAAATTGCTGGATTAGGGTTTTAAGTGTTTTATTCCTATATGAGTTGTATTTTCGGGTTTTAGGACTATTTAATTATTTTTCCTTTTTAGTCAGATTATTTAGGGTTTTAGGATTCTATTTAGGAATAGGACTCTTTATTTTATTCTTATTTAGGAAGTAGTCTTTAGAAAGGAGAGCTTGTTCCCTCACCTATATAAATATAAGGAGGGCCGCCGGCCACCTCTTGTACTCATGAACCCTTTTGAAATAAACCCCCTTTTATTGAACTTTGTTCTTGAAACCCCTTATTGTATCTGCATATGGCGATACTGAAGGATCGGCTTATCATCAAGAGTATCCTCCTCTTGAAGTGGCGCCCTCGACTTGATACTTCTGGTTCCTAACTCGTTTATAGCTAGTGGGTCAAAGTCCTCTTCCATCTCCGGTTCTGCCGGTTTCTTCCTGTTGCTAGGATCATCAGCTTGTGGTGTTTAAGGGTCGTCTGCCCACGGTTGCAGCGGTTCACATTAGGGGAAGTTATGGAAATCCGTGAAAATCAGCCTTTAATAGTCAGGCCATGATACACGGCGTGTATCATGATACACGTCGTGTATTGCTGATACACGGCCATGTATCATGGTCTGCCCACCTTGACAAATTTTTGTGTACTTGCTTGTATCTTCGACCCGACTCAACTATGAATGTCCCAGACTTCGATAGGGCCTCAAGAACATTGTTTCCAATGTCTCAAACACTCAAACTCGAGTTCCAAACCGTTCGGTTGGGTGGGGATGTTACAGCTTGGAATCCTGATACCGGGGCCGGTTCTAGGTCTAATGCTGAGTCTGCTTGGGCTCCGGGCTAGGGTTGATCCGGTCCTCGCCATGCTCACCCTCCAGGATCTTCATTTCATGGGTCTCCGCAGTTCCAATTGGGATGGCACTTGTTGGAGCTTGCTCCTTGGGCCAGATAGTCTCGAAGACCTGAGGATAACCTCCAAAGGCCTGAGCCATTTGATGGCTCAATGCTAAGTGCCATTCGGTGCCCTCTAGTACCGGGGCTGATGAGCCCAACAAACCCTGGACTGGACCTAAGCCTCCATTTACCCGAAGCCAGACCAAGGCCTTCCGAGAGAAACTTAACGCCTACATAGAGTCACGGAGTAAAGAAGGGCATGAAGAGGATGTCGATCGATTCGTCAAGGAAGGCTACACCCTCTTGGAGATTCAAGAAGACATCAGGACACACCCGGAGCAGGGCCCGAGACAGGACACTAAAGCCTCGGGCCAAGGCCAAGACCAGCCGGAGCCCGACCGAGCAAGCCCGTCGGGCCGCCATTGAAGCTCAACCGGCCCACGCCACCGAAGCCCAACCGGCCCAAAGCCGCCGATCACCGCCGGATTAGGGTTTTTGACCTAATTAGGCCTTTTATTCAACATTAAGACTTCAGTTATTATTTTATGTTTTATTCCTTTTTAGTCGGATTGTTTAGGTGTGTTAGGACCCTAATTAGGATTAGGAGTCTTTATTTTATTCTTATTTGAGAAGTAGTCTTTAGGGAGAAAGCTTGTTCCCTCACCTATTTAAGGAGGCCGCCGGCCATCCTTGTAGAACACAACTTTTGAAATCAATAAACTTTTGTTAGAACATATGTTCTCTTCCCTTCAAGCCTTTGCTCGTTGTTGCATTGCTTAAGGTTCGACTTATCGTCAGAAGCATCCATCTTCTGAAGTGGCGTCTACGACTTGATACTTCTTGTTCCTAGCTGATATATAGCTAGCGGCTCAAAGTCCTCTCCATCCCGGTTCCCAACGGTTTCTACCTCATTGTACAATAATCAACTTGCGGTGTTTAAGGGTCATTGCCCACGGTTGCAACGGTTCACATCAGTTGGTATCAGAGCACGGTTCACCTCAAGGACCACAATCTATCCTAGTTTTCAGGTTAACCCCTGGATCCATATCCTTTATTGCTTTCATAGAAATAGCTGCAAAAAATCCCTATTGTTTCAATTCCTATATTCAGTTCTTTTCAAGTGTAAGGCAAAGAAAAATCGGTGGCCATCATACCATCGACGAAAACCTAAGTCGAGATCAAGAAAAAGAAAAGAAAAAGAGGTCAAAAAAAATATAAAGACCCAACTAAAAAGAGGCCACCCTTACCGAGATAGTAAGAACAACCCTAAGAAGAGGGGATAGAAGATAGGCTTTCATTGCCTGACCCCAACACCAAGATCGCTTACTACCGAGAAGGAAGCCCGAGGACAAGACGGAAAGTTCACCAAGCCCTAGCTACAAGGGAAACCCCAGAAGCTTAAGTCGCGGCACCCACACGCTGGTAAGTCTATCCTCAAAGCTTTGAAGAAACTTGCAACTGCTTGAAGCCGAATTGTTTATGTTCTACTTTTATTCGAGTGCATCCGTTATAATTTAAACATGAGGGGAAAAATCAAGACTGAGTGAGGAGAATTTTTGAGAGATTTGTGAGGCCAAAATACATGTTCCGACTAACCATGGCAGATTGGAGGCTTGCCAAGTTAGAAGTTGCGTTGGGGGATGCTTCCCGAGTCCTGCAACAGGTGCAAGCCACCTTAGCTCGATTGGAGGAAGAAGACGGCACAACCCGGCACCCAGCCCCGGCGCCCGAGCACCCAGCCCTGGTGCCCAAGCGCCCAGCCCCGGCGCCCCAGCACCCGACGCCCGAGCGCCCAGCCCCGACGCCCCAGCACCCGACGCCCGACGGCTCCAGCCACCCCGACGCATCACTGCCCGCCGCCGCCTCCCCACTGCCCACCGCCGCCTCCCCACTGCCCGCCGCCGCCGCCTCCCCACTGCCCGCCGTCGCCGCCTTCCCACTGCCCGTCGCCGCCGCCTCCCCACTACCCGACGCCGCCCAACCCCGGCACACCCGACGAGCCTCATTACCCCAGCGCCGCTCAGTCCACCCCCGACCCGACGCCACCTGACCCTGGAGCACCTCGAGTACCTGCTCGGACCGAGCCGCCACTCAAGCCTCAAACCCCAGACGGCTTAGGCCTCGGCCCCCACCCGTGAACAACCCCAGTGCACCCCGACCCCCAAAGTCAGCCTATCGGCTCTCTACCGTTTCCCGACGAATTCTCAATGCACAAATTGTGGAGGAAGGATGGGAGCAACGAGATAACCTCTTTCATACCAGGTGCGTGATTCAAAATAAGATTTATAGTATGGTGATTGATGGAGGAAGCTGTACTAATGCTATAAGTCACAAGTTGGTTGAGGGATTTGGTCTCCCAAACAAGATGGTTACTTATTTAAAGAATCAAAACTGTGTCTCCCTAACCATTCTTGCAGGACTGTCCTAACCCTAGAGGCCCACGGTGGAGGTCTCATGGGAGATTTTGGTGTAGCTAAGACCGTGGCCACCCTCAAAGAGCACTTCTACTGGCCCAAGATGAGGCACGATGACGAGAAGATCATATCTCAGTGCTCCAAGTGCCAAAGAGCTAAATCTAAACTCAGGCCCCATGGATTGTACACCCCCTTGCCCATACCTGAGCATCCTTGGGTAGACTTGTCTATGGACTTTGTCCTAGGACTAACTAGAACCCAAAAGGGGAAGGACTCCATATTTGTGGTTGTTGACAGATTCTCCAAAATGGCTCACTTCATTGCTTGCCATAAAACTGATGACACCTCTCAAATTGCTGACCTATTCTTTAGGGAAGTAGTTAGGATGCATGGAGTTCCGAAGACTATAGTCTCCGATAGGGATTCAAAGTTCCTAAGCTACTTTTGGAAGACTTTATGGGCTAAGCTTGGCACCCGACTAATGTTCTCCACCACATGCCACCCCCAAACTGATGAGCAGACTGAAGTTGTAAACCGATCCTTAGCTCAAATGCTAAGAGCAGTCATTAAGAGTAACATCCAGACTTGGGAGGAATGTCTACCACATGTCGAATTTGCTTATAATCGAGTTGTGCATTCAACTACCCAATACTCCCCGTTTGAACTTGTTTATGGTTTTAATCCACTAACCCCACTGGATTTATCTCCACTTTCTGTCCATGAATTTTTAGATGCAGGTGGCCAAGAGAAGGCAGCTTATGTCAAACAGCTCCATGAGAAGGCCAAGGCCAATATTGAACGAAGGACTGCTCAGTACCTCCGCAATGCCAACTGAGGAAGAAAGGAGAAAATTTTTGAAGCCGGAGACTAGGTGTGGATACACTTCAAGAAGGATAGGTTTCCAGAGCAGAGGAAGTCCAAACTACTACCCAGGGGAGACGGGCCTTACACAGTCCTCTAGAGGATTAACAACAACGATTACATCCTTGACCTACCAAACTCCTACGGGGTAAGTGCAACCTTCAATGTGGCTGACCTAACCCCTTATTATGATGATGAATATGTAGGACAGGATTCGAGGACGAATCCTCCACAAGAAGAGGGGGATGATGAGCCCAACAAACCCTACACCCGACCTGAGCCTCCATTTACCCGAAG
Source organism: Linum lewisii (assembly GCA_034768395.1). Taxonomy (NCBI): domain Eukaryota; kingdom Viridiplantae; phylum Streptophyta; class Magnoliopsida; order Malpighiales; family Linaceae; genus Linum; species Linum lewisii. The sequence continues at coordinate 42,564,533 of CM068302.1, forward strand.
CTAGACCAAGGCCTTCCGAGAGAAACTTAACCCCTACATAGTGTTTTGGAGTAAAGAAGGGCATGAAGAGAATGCCGATCGATTCGACAAGGAAAGCTACACCCTCTTGGAGATTTAAGAAGACATCAGGACACACCCGGAGAAGTGCCCGAGACAGGACACCAAAGCCTCGGGCCAAGGCAAAGACCAGCCGGAGCCCGACCGAGCAAGCCCGTCGGGCCACCACCGAAGCTCAACTGACCTACCCCACCGAAGCCCAACCGGCCCAAAGCTACCGATCACCGTCGGATTAGGGTTTTTGACCTAATTAGGTCTTTTATTCAACATTAAAGACTTCAGTTATTATTTTATGTTTTATTCCTTTTTAGTCGGATTGTTTAGGCTTGTTAGGACCCTAATTAGGATTAGGAGTCTTTATTTTATTCTTGTTTGAGAAGTAGTCTTTAGGGAGGAGAGCTTGTTCCCTCACCTATATAAAGAGGCCGCCAGCCATCCTTAAAGAACACAACTTTTGAAATCAATAAACTTTTGTTATAACATATGTTCTCTTCCCTTCAAGCCTTTGCTCGTTGTTGCATTGCTTAAGGTTCGACTTATCGTCAGAAGCATCCATCTTCTAAAGTGGCATCTACGACTTGATACTTCTGGTTCCTAGCTGATATATAGCTAGCGGGTCAAAGTCCTCTCCATCCCGGTTCCTGACGGTTTCTACCTCATTGCACGATAATCAACTTGCGGTGTTTCAGGGTCGTCTGCCCACGGTTGCAGTGGTTCACATCAGGGGCTATCACCTGTATCTTGTCTTTTTTGAGCTTTCTTCATTTCTCTCTGAGAATTTTAGTCCCCACTTGGCCCAGTCCTCTAGGAATTTCCTTAGAGGTTCTCCAAGTGATGACACCCGCTGTCTGATAGGCTTAAGCTCTTGAGGGCCTAGTCTTAGTGCTAGGCCCGGCGTGGCGCTCGGGGTAGGGTTGGTCTTCTTCACTTCAGCCACGACCTCGATCTTCCTTTTCTGGCGTTCTTCGCGAAAGGCCTCAAGAGGGTCCCATAATGGTCCTGTGTGTCCTGGAACTTTAGGGAATGCTTCAGGGCTCCAAGGTGAGCCCAGCTCCGGATTTAGGCCCGGTGTAGCTTTGGGTGCCCGTGCTCTAGCTAGGGCCGATTGAGGTCGAACGCTCATTCGGGCTTGTCTCACTCTTGGAGGGGGGACTGTATTTGAACCTCACCACATGCTTAGGTTTTATAAACCTCTACATGGCCCTATTAGGGTGCGTTGAAGCTCCTGACGCTTCTTATACGGCCCTAAAGTCCTCCCTCTTGTTGGTGACTGTGGTGGGGTGTAGGAGTAAGCATTCTCAGCCCGGCTAGCTACCTGGATCACTTCAGGATGGAAGAGGACTTTGACCCACTAGCTATAAAGGAGGTAGGAACTAGAAGTATCAAGTCGAAGGCGTAACTTCAAGAGATGAATGCTCTTGACGATAAGCCGATCTAGACGACAATCAATTCTATGAAGGTCGAAAAGAGAATTGCATATAATGCAAGAAGAAACCGAATTTTAAGAGTTTATTTGATTCAAGGTGTGATTTACAAGAGAGGTGAAAGTCTCTATTTATAGGTGGAGTAGGGAACAAGCTCTCCTGTTCCTCCTAAATAGCTACTTCCTAAACTAATAAAGAATTAATAAAAAGAATCATAATTAGAATACTAAAGAGGACTTAAACTAATCCTAATCTATCCTAAAAGGGAAGCAAAATTCGTACAAGGGAAAGTCTTCTTCCTTTACAAGAAAACTAATAAGGAAGCTGGAAATTTCCTAAAAAACAGCTAAATGGGTTCTGGAATAATTAGCCAAATAAATTCCAAACAAATTCGTAAAATTAAGCCCTTTCCCAGATCACTAGTAGACTCCATGGGTTACAGCTTTCATGTTGGAAATCAGCCCAAATTCTATCTCTAGATAGCCCATATTCTTCAATCTTTGTCGGGCTACGAATCTGTCCAGAAATCCAGCTTTGGCCTTTTATTTATTTTGCTTTAGCCCTGAGCTGCTTGGCCATGGACTGGCCTCTTGGCCCTTCTCCATGGATGGATTCTCCTCCTTTCTCTCCTCTTGGATCAGGCTCAGGTGGTGGCCTGATCATAGCTCCTAGCATGGGCTTCCTTGGATCAGCATCTATGTGGTGCTCTTTAATGCTCCCTCCATGCTTTACTTGGCCTAGCTCTATCTCCTTCAATTCTGCTCCAATTTGAGCTCCGTTTGTTGGAGAATGTTCCTGGGGCTTCAAGCTATCCAGAGCCGTTAAAATTTCCCAAAATTCACGGGCCAATTGTTTTCTTCTCCAAAATAGCTCCTCGTACGGGCGCTAGCACGGGCCCTACGCCTGTGGCAGGCTTAGCTTGGGGCCTTCTTCAAATCTGTCCGGGCCTTTTGACTTCTTCTTTGAGCCTTCTTCCAATTGTACCTTAGGGATGTATTCAGGTAGGTCTTTGCTCCGAGGGCCCATGGGAGTTGGCCTGGGGCCTAGACTTGGTGCTAGACTCGGCCTAGGGTCCGGGTCTGGGCTCGGTGTCAGCATCAGCTCCTGGCGGGTAATGAACCTGACTTTAGAATACTAAAGAGGACATAAAGTAATCCTAATCTAGACTAAAAATAAGGTAAATTTGGACTCCAATCCTACAAGGGAAAAGAATCCTACTTAAACAAGGTCTCCTAAAAGGGATGCTGGAAAATCCTAAAAACAGCTAAACGGGTTCTGGAAGATTCAGCCTAATAAATACCAAATTAATTCGGAAAATTAAGCCCTTTGGCAGACCTCTAAAAGACTCCATGGGCTATAACTTTCGTGTAGGACATCAGTCCAAATTCTGTCTCCAAGTAACCAATATTCGTCAATACTTGTCGGGCTAGGAATCTGTCCAGAAATCCGGATTTGGCCTCTTATGACTTTAGTGTTGGCCCGAAGCTGCTTGGCAATGAGTTGGACTCTTGGCCCTTCTCCTTGGCTGGATTCTCCTTGATTAACTCTTCTTGGATCAGGCTTAGGTGGTGGCCTGATCATAGCTCCTAGCATGGCCTTCCTCGGATCTGCATCCGGGCTCCACTCTTTGATGCTTAGGCCATGCATCACTAGAACTTGGTTTAACCCTATCTCCTTCAATACTTCTCCAAATTGATCACTAGAACTTGGAGTGTTCTTCTGAGACTTCAAGCTATCCAGGGCTGCTGGAATTTCCCGGAAAGGCACAAACCAATTGTTGGCTGGGCCAAAAGTGCTTCTCTGTGGCATCCGGGCACGGGCTCAGCTCGGGTGTCGGGTTTAGCTCTCGGCCTTCTTCAGTTCTGTACGGGCCTTTTGGCTTCTATCTTGGTCGGGGCGTCAAGGATGCCTCTTGAGTTTCTTTAAGGTCTAGCTGGGCTCTGTGGCTCGCAGGAGTCGATCTGGGGCCTAGCCTTGGTGCTAGGCTTGGCCCGGGGTCCGGGTCGGGGCTCGGCGTCAACATCTGCTTCTGGAGAGTCAATAGCCTGACTCTCGCTGTGGTAGGAGCTAGCCTTGGTGGTTGGCTAAGGATCAACATCTTCCCAAGTGTGTCTTCATGCTCCGGGGCTTTGGCTCTCCTAGGCTCCGGGGGTGGTGCTGGCGTAGGTCTAGGCCTGGTGTACTCTTGGCCCGACATCAGTGTTGGGGCCGGATCGGCCTTAGTTGTGTCCAAGTCGGGCTTGGTAGCCAGGATCACATCATCCCCCTCTTCTTGAAGAGGATTCATCCTCGAATCCGCACTTGGTAGTCCTTTGGAAATCATAGAAATAATCACAGAGGAGTATAGGACTTGACCTGGTGCTTCATTGGGGTTCCGTGGGGTTTCGGGCCGTATCGGGGCTGGTACGGGTGCTCTAGGCTCGGGCCTAAGGACTTCGGCCCATACCGGAGCTTATATGGGGGCTCCAGGCTCGGGCGCCTGTGGGTAACGGGGCTGGTACCTGAGCTCGTGCTGGGCCACGGGCTGGGGCTCGGGTTGGGGCTCGGGCCTAGGCTCGTTGATGAGCTGCAGAATAGCGGTCGATCAAATAACTACCAAGCTGTGAAGCTAGGGTAGATCGTATTCCAGGGGTTTCCTCTACTTCCTTATTCAAAGGTGTTGGCAAAATAATTCAAGGTTAAACACGTTGTGCGTGGTGTGAGTTCCACGTCTTCTATACTAAAATGCAAGGAAAATTGAAATGAAACTAAAGCGAAGAAAGATTGAAGATTGATTGATTGACTAGAAAGATGACAGACAAGCTTAGACTTTGAATCCCCCTTAGATTACCAGAGCAACAGCAGTCAACAGACCAGCGATTTTTGATTCTAGTTCATTCAGTTCACAAACACCACCATAACTCCTGACCCTTAGGTTTAAGACTGGCGAACGTTCGCTCTATCCGATCTAGCTACCACGATTAATTAGCCACCCGGGTACGGTCGCCTCTCGCAATGACTTAACTTAATTGGTGCAAATTCTAATGATTAATAAGTTACTCTTGCAATGGATCAACCCTAATCAGTTCCTACGAAAGGCACACACCAATTATAAGGTTGATTGTTCAATTTGGTGTTTTAAAGTAAGGCGAGCGTTCGCTTCTATCCTTAGCTTAACAAGAATCTAATCTAGGTGGCCAAACCAGACAAGAAACACCGAGAACAAAGAACAAATCAAACATGAAAGATGAAACTGAATGAATTTTGAATCTAATCACCGCCGATTCGTGACCGCTTTAAGCCCTGGGTCACTTAGGGATCATCTAATCTAAGCTACACGAGTTCAGCTACGCATATTCAATACAGAAGAATCGAAGGCGAACAAGGAATACATCTTAGGTAGGGTAGACAGAGAAGAACTGTAAAACCTAATTTCGATGACTCCTGGCAGCTTCAATCTGCCGAATCTTCAACTCCTAGCACCGATTCTACGAGATGGAAGGATGGCGTCACGATCCGTTCCTGGCTCCTTGAACTCTCTCTACTCATTTTTCTCTCTCCTCCTTCTAGTTGTGTGTTGTAAGTCGTAAAAATTCCCCTCGACTGCCCGTGTTTTCAGTATTTATACCTAACCGGCGGTTTCTGGATTTTCACTGGAATTTTTGCCGAAAATGTAAGGTTATTTTTGGCGAAAGTATCTGTTCAAATGTGGCTTCACTCGTCTGTTTCTCCTAGTTGATTTGGCTTTGATTTTTCGCCGAGAATGCTCATGTATTTTCGCCGAGAACTCCCTCTTGATCGGGTCAGTGGATTCTTCTTCTATTTTTGGCGAAAACCAAAGGGTATTTTCGCCGAAAATATATGTGTAAATGGGGCAGGAATTCGTTTGCCTTGAGAGATGTCTCCGGTTGATTTATGTGTGATTCTTCGGGGTTCCAACGTCTAAGACACGTCCTTGGTTACTTATTCGATGGCAAAAACCTGTGCTAACATAAAAACACTAGAAAACCATCAAATAGACCCGAAACGGGCCAAGGTAACACAAATGGCACGAGATAGGGCAATCGATTGAATATTCGTTATTCTACCCTAAAAACCATGTCTTAAGCAATGAAATGTCGCTCAAATGAGGCTGATAATCACGTCAATTCGAGTGTCATCAAAATACCCCACACTTAAGCTTTTGCTTGTCCTCAAGCAAACTGAATTAGAACACACTCAAATTCACTAATGACACGAGATTAAATTGAGATTCAGTTCTAACAATTTGGTTTAGACTATTCCACGTAGAAAAGGTGACCTGCACATGCAAGAACATCGACCAAACAAGTTTCGATCTCACTGTTTTCTACACACTTCAGGTAGTAGTTTTAACAAACACGTTTCTTGGCAAAACAAATGAATCATAATTAACCGACTGCGATAACACCCGTTCTAATCAAAATGACCTTAAGCTCTAGCCATGATGTGGACGCGGAGGAAGGAAAAGTGACGTGGCTATCGACTCGACTTCATCCACTTCTAGATCTGTACGTTACATGTTCTAGCCAGGACTGATTTAAGCATCAATTCTTCTCTCTCTTTTTTTTCAAGATTCAAACTTCCTCAAATTATTCACTGCATACTAGTGCTCGATACCAAACACTTCACTTAGGTGTTGGACCTGCCTAGCTCACAGTATTTGTGCCTTTGCTAGTGCTCAACCCGAACACTTCACTTAGGTGTCGGGCTTGCCTAGCTTTATTTTCAGCACTTTAAAGAACTTAACATTGATTCGATTAACTCAATTACTTGATTCAACAATTTAGCCACTTGGTCCTAGCTAGTTATAAATTTTTACACAAGATTTCGAATTGGATTTTCGTCTAATCTCAAGCCACAATCACAGATGATCAAATATGGAGTGAAAAAACATGGGAGAAGCTAGCATTTATCATCTTAGAATGGTGTTATCGAGCTTTGTTATTAACAAGTCAATCAATTCACTTAATTCCAGTTCAACTACAAGAGTGATTTATGATCTGTTCTGACCTAGACTCATTTGATATCAGTTCCAACATGTTGGTTACAGGTTCTAAGTGGAACAGTCTAGACGTCATTGTTCAAAATTGAAGTCAATTTAACATCAAAAGTCAAGAATTGAGCAATTCTATGCTAAAGTGACAGGACAGGAATCACGAGGCACACAAAGATAAAGGCAATCATGATCATGCATGGTTTTCTAACATCCCACGCCACACTTAGACTGTTCTGTGTCCTCACAGGACCAAACTAAAGTAGAGAGAAACGAGGAACCTGAAAGGTGATGGCGGTGCAGTGGTCGAGCACGAAGAGGCCGGGGTGGAGTAGCTACTCAAAATCCTACAAAACACAAACAAAAAAAGAATAAAAGGATACCGGGACAAGTGCCCCGGATCCACACAGAATAAAAGTGGATCGAGATCCGAAAAGAAGAAAGAAAAAGAAAAGGGAAGGATAGAAACAACCTGATCACTGTTCCGCGGGAGGGGGTGCAGGTGGTGTCGGGAGAGGTGAAATGCCTAGCCGCTGCTCGAGCTGCTGCCGCCATGCTATATCATCCGTGTGTCTGGCAGACTGGTCGGCCATGAATTGCTGGAGAATGGACCAACGCTCGTTCTGAGTCTCTTCATGTGCTACTCGGTCCTTCTGCCATTGAAGCGAACCAGCTGAGTAGTCGAGCTGCCACTTCTCAATAAGCGCCAGCCTCTCATTCATCTCCGCGGTGAGTTGCGCTCGCGACGGCGGGCGTTCAACAGGCTGGGGAATGCGGTGAGGGAGTGATTTATAATGCTCAAAATCCAAAGAAAGGTCAATGCCCCGTGCTATGGCGAGGTCGGCACCTATGGGCTCAATCGGGACACGAGGAATATCGGGGCCCCATTTGTCACCTAGCTGGAGATTGTCGATCAGATTTGAAATGAAAGGCCCCCCTGGAAGCTCAGAAGGAAGCTTCTTGGTGGTAGTGCGCTTGTGAAAGAATCGTGCAAGCCACCATCCGGGATGCAAGTTGGGAATCCTCCTCTAAAGCACGGAATAAGACGAGCTCCTCCAAAGAAACATGGTGACGGCTCGACTTGCTGCAATAACATAGAGATTGCACCCAAACATAATGCAAGAATTTAAGAATGGGGTCAAAGATGTCACCGACCGTGGGGTTGACGATAGGTGAGATCTCATCTTCGCAGCAGGCCCATCTCCACATGTCCGGGTAAGGAGCACTCGTGATGGAGTATGTGTCCTTGAAGCCAGCGGATGTTGTAGTGAGGTCGACGTGCGGATCCAGCAGGCGGCTGAACTCGAGAATGGACTTCTCGTGGAGGACACCACCGAGGCGGAAGGATACGAATTTCTGCTCACGTATGGGCTTCGGGGTGAGGCGCCGGAATGAACTCCAGAACTCACGAAGAGCGACAAGCGGGTAGGGGGAACCATGAGCGGTCAGCACTCGTAAACCGGCTTTATGAAGGGCGGTGTCAATGGTGGAGTGCCAAGCCGGATTGTGCGCCTTAAGACTATCCAGAGAAAGAACTGCCACCTTGGCCGGAGGAATGTCTTTGATCTTCTGAAAGATCTCTAGTTGGTGCGGCTCCAGAGCTGTAATGAAAGGGTGTAGGGCCCCATTGGCAGGTGCAGGAATAGATGAGATAGGAGTCACAGGGGTTGGTGCATCCTCGGGGATGATGGCTACTGCCCTTGATGGTTGTGCAGCTGGCGCGGGTCGTCGGGATGGTGGTGTCCGGCTCTGGCGAGTTGAGGATCGCTGCGCTCTATCTTCACTGGTAGTCTTAAAACGTTTGGGAGCCCTGTAAAACACAACTCAGGAAAAGCCCAGCATCAGAAGACAAGACGTCTACCCCACACTTAGGTTGACAAGCGGGGGTAAGCCAATAAAATCGAGAGAACATCGAATCGAGATATAGCAGGAGAAAGCTGTCAATCAATTAAGCATGCATGAGGAATGGAATGATTCATGAACACGAACGCACAGACAACAAGTTACGAGCGAAAAAAGGTCACAAGGGAATGCCAAAACCTAGCCAATTGACACCGACAAAGCAATCATGAAAAAATCGAGGGAGAACCAAAAAGTCAACCAAAGTCAACCATGCCGAAAACCGAAAGTCAAAAAGCCAAAAGATTCACAATCAAGGGCTGAACAACTAATCGTGAAGACATGACTCGATAAAACGATTGGAAATCCGAGGAAACGATGAAGAACTTGAAAACTAGGTCGAGAGGAACCGGAGCTGAAAAGCTCCGATTCTAGGGTTTTGAAACAGGGGCTAGGGAAGGGAGAAGGCCGGCGGCGGCTAAGAGAACGGTGGCATTGAGCAGTCGGGCGGTGGCTTGCTGATCGCGGTCGAGGAGGCGGCGGCGTTCAAAGCAGGGGGTGAGGGAATCGGCTGAAGTTTTCGGGTGCAGGGTCGAAATTATGAGGGATGGTGGCCGCTTAAATAGGCGTCGGGTAGCACAATATTTTCGGCGAAAAAGAGGGGTTACTTTTGGCGAAACGATCCTTATGTTGGACTTCCGGCTCGGCGAAAATGGATGGAGTCTTCGGTTCGAAAAGTCGGAACAGGAGAAACAGGTCGATTTTAAACACATGTTTTCGGCGAAAATAATGGCACATTTTTGCCAAAAATTTATTTGAAAATGGCGGCTGATGAATTTTTTTTAAATTCGAACAAAATGACTCAAAATGAAAAATAACTGACTCAAGCCGTGGGTTGCCTACCACGAAGCGCTCTTGTTTAACGTCCGTGAGCCAGACAATACCTGGATTCAGATCACGAATCCGTCATGAAGTAGTGCACGTAGATGGAAGAGACCGCTAATCCTTGCAGGTACTTCTTAAGCCTATGCCCGTTGACCACAAACGGCTCTTGATCGTGCAATCTAATGTAGACGCTGCCTAAGGGTGTCTGTCGGACCACGGTATAAGGGTCAGACCATCGGGATTTCAACTTACCCGGAAAAAGCTTCAATCGAGAGTTATACAAGAGAACTTCTTCTCCAGGGTAAAACTGCTTGATCGTCTTCAATTGAGAGTCATGAATTCGCTTCGTGCTCTCATAAGCGTGGAGACGGTGTTCCTCAAGCTCAGCGATCTGGTCATGGTGGTTATTACCTACTACTGCATAGCTCATATTCAACTCTTTGTTAGCCCAGAATGCCTTGTGCTCAAGCTCAACTGGTAAATGACACGCCTTGCCATATACCAGCTGATACGGTGAGGTACCGATGAGAGTCTTGTAGGCAGTTCGATAAGCCCATAAGGCATCATTGAGCTTAGATGACCAGTCCTTGCGAGACCGGCCAACTGTCCTATCAAGAATCCGCTTGAGCTCATGGTTTGTCACTTTCGCTTGACCATTCGCTTGAGGATGATAAGCTGTGGACATTCGGTGGGTGACGCCAAAGCATTTGCACACCCGGTCGAATTGTCCATGGAAATGGGTACCCCTATCGCTTATGATGAAGCGCGGTGAACCGAAACGCGTGAAAAGACGGGTAAGGAACCGACCCACCACTCTAGAATCATTAGTGGGTAAAGCTTCAGCCTCAGCCCACTTAGAAACATAATCAACGGCTACAAGAATGTACTTGTTTCCGTTGGAGGGTGTGAATGGACCCATAAAATCGATTCCCCAAACATCAAAAATTTCAACAGTTAAAGAAACAATTTGGGGCATCTCATTGCGGTTAGAGATGTTACCTGATCGCTGGCATGCATCACAACGTCGAGCTAAAACATCGTAGTCACTAAAGATTGAAGGCCAATAAAAACCTGTTTCGAGTACCTTTCTTGTCGTGCGGTTGCCTCCAAAGTGTCCTCCGAACTGTCCTTCATGGCACTTACGCATAATGTCAGCTGCTTCAGTGTAAGAGACACATCTTGGGATCATTCCATCAAGACTGATGCGGTATAAGAAAGGCTCATCCCAGAAGTATGACTTGGCTTCTTTAAAGAGCTTTTTGCGTGGGTTGAAATCCAACTCAGGAGGTACAATGCCGTGTGAGAGATAGTTAGCCAGAGTTGCATACCAAGGCTCCTCTGAATCGGCGGCATCACTCAGTTCTTGAGCGTGAGGGATTGCCCAGGGCTCGATAGCTATGCTGTTAACCTGTTCATATGTTTCAACACGCAACAGCTCGTCAGGGAAAGAATCATTGATAGGGGTAGTAGACTTACCTGTTTGCGATTCCTCCAGTCGGGAAAGATGATCCGCTGCTAGATTCTCTGCTCCCTTCTTATCTTTAATTTCAATGTCGAACTCTTGGAGGAGAAGGATCCATCGGATGAGACGTGGCTTCGAGTCCTGCTTGGCTAATAAATGGTGCAGGGCAGCATGATCAGTGTAAACGATGGTATGTGACAGAACCAGATGCTGTCTAAACTTGTCAAAGGAGAAGACGATAGCCAGAAGCTCCTTTTCCATAGTAGTGTAGTTTCTCTGAGCATCATTGAGTGTCTTGCTCGCAAAGTAGATAGGATGAAATCTCTTCTCCTTCCTTTGACCAAGAACCGCGCCAACGGCGAAGTCGCTTGCATCGTACATAATCTCGAATGGAAGATTCCAACCCGGTGCTGTAAGAATTGGTGCGGTGGTGAGTTGAGTCTTCAAGGTTTCAAAAGCTTCAAGACAAGCTTTATCAAAGACGAAAGGAACATCCTTCTCAAGAAGCTTCGTCATTGGAAGAGTGATCTTGGAGAAATCTCTGATGAATCTTCGGTAAAATCCAGCATGACCAAGGAAACTTCGCACTGTCTTAACTGAGGTCGGCGGTGGTAAGCTGGCAATGGTCTCAAGCTTGGCACGATCGACTTCTATACCTGTCTTAGATATCCTGTGGCCCAGAACAATACCTTCTGTAACCATGAAGTGACACTTCTCCCAACTAAGAGCTAGGTTGGTCTCCTCACAACGAGCTAGCACCTTATGATTAGCCAGACATTTTGAAAATGAATCTCCATAGATGGAGAAGTCGTCCACGGACACCTCCACCACATTCTCTACTGGATCTCCAAATATAGCAAGCATGCATCTCTGAAAGGTAGTGGGAGCATTACATAAACCAAAAGGAATACGACGATAAGCAAACGTACCAAACGGGCATGTGAAGGTCGTCTTCTCTTGATCATCAAGCTCAATGGGGATCTGAAAGTAGTCGGACATCCCGTCTAAGAAGCAGTAGTATTCATGACCAGCTAATCATTCAAGCATCTGATCAATGAACGGCAGTGGGAAGTTATCTTTCTTGGTGGCAGACTCTCCATTCGGTAACTGTGCGGGTAGGGCTGAGTTCACCCTTCGGATTAGGGATGATTGTGATCCCTCCTTTCTTCGAAACGACTTGAGTCGGACTGACCCAAGGACTGTTGGCGATAGGATAAATGATACCGGCATCTAGAAGCTTGAGTACTTCTTTCTTCACAACTTCCTGCATCAAAGGGTTAAGTCGGCGTTGTGGCTGTCTAACTGGTTTGAATTCCTCATCAACGACTATCTGATGTTTGCAGAAGGTTTCAGAGATGCCTCTGATGTCTGCTAACTGCCAGGCAATAGCTCGGACATGCTTCTTGAGTAGCCAAATCAATTGCTCTTTCTGCTCGGGAGATAGATTCGAATTGATGATGACTAGTAACTGACAGTCCTTCCCCAGAAATGCGTATTCTAGGTGGTCAGGCAGCTCCTTCAAAGTAAGTTCTGGCAGATCCTCGTATGAGGTAGTAATCCGACTCGATGCTGGCTCAATATTGTAGGCGCGGTGATGGGTGTGAATGTCGCTTTCTGGTCGTCTAACTCATCTTGCCATAGGCGCTGTTCTGGATCTTCTAACGCATTATCAATCCCTGAAATCAAACACAACTCTAGCGGATCACTAGATAAAGCATTAGTAAAGGAGTCGGTCGAGGCCAACTCTAGGGGATCAATAGTATAACAGTTATCATCTTGAGCAACAGAATACCTCATGCTATCTTTAATGTGGAATGCGACACTCTCTTGTCCTACACTTAAAGTTAACAGGCCTTGTTTGCAGTTAATATTTACACCAGCAGTTGCTAAGAAAGGTCGACCTAGGATAAGTGTTCCGTCTAACTCACGAGTATCTAAAACAACGAAATCTGCAATTATAGTAAACGGACCACAACAAACAGCTACATCTTCTACTATACCTCTAGGTAGTTTGACAGACCTATCGGCTAACACAAGATGTAGAGTAATTGGTTTTAATTGCCCTATATTCAGCTTTTCATATAGATAAACAGGCATAACATTAATAGAAGCACCAGAATCAACCAGACTGCGATCAATTTTAATGCCATTAATAATGCACGGTAATGTAAAAGAACCGGGATCAGGACACTTAGCTGGGGGTGGTGGCGGCTGTCGAATGGGAGATGGCGCACCGAGAATAGACGCGCATTCATTACTAAGCGTGATAGAGTACGCCTCCCCGTTCTTCACTTTCTTCACGAGATCCTTAAAGAACTTTCCAAGTGATGGTATGATTTCCACAGCTTCAGTCACTGGTATCTTGATCTCTGCAGTCTTAAGAACATTGTACCACTTCTTGTACTGAGTGTCGTGATCCTTAGCCTTGCTCCTTGCAGCTTTTGGGAACGGAATTCGAGGAACATATGGCGCCAAAACAGGCTCAGGAGCTGTCCGGAGCGGAGGAGGGGGAGGAGCAGATGCTTCTTCTTCCTCTCCTGTGATATCCTCAATTTCTGGCATATCCATGGCGGCACTGGTATCTGGTATTGCTTCAGGTTCTGGAGCCTTGGGATCAGTTGTTTGCTTGCCGCTCCTGGTGGTAATGGCTTGAGCTTGTTCGCTCTTTGTACCGGAGTCTGCTTGAAATGCTTCTGGATTAAGGAGAGGATTGCTAGTAAAGAGTTTAGTCATATTACTTATAGCATCCTCTATCCTCTGGCTCTGAGCTCTCTGTCCTTGATTGAGTGCAGCTTGAGCTTTTAGTTGAATCTCGTGATCGTCAAGTCTGCTCATAATCTGATCGAACTTTTTCTCATAGTCCATGTCTCTATTGTAGTACGGCTTTGCTTGAGACTGGTGTTGTCCTCCAATGAATCCTGGAGGTTTATAATAAGGATCTACTAACCGGTTGCTTTGGTTCCGTGGCACGTAGTTTCTGCAACTGGCATAGCCTTTCTGATTGTTAGCGAAACCCTGATCGATGAAGTTTATCTCTTCTGTAGACCAGACTTCTGTCTTGCCGAAGTTGAGGCAGCTTCCACCGTTATGAGCACAGGACCCACACCATCCACAGTCAACTGAAAAGGTGGTGGCTGACGGGGGATCGAGGGGAATACCAGCTGCTTGTAGATGTTTCTGGACCTCTGCCTTGATCTGCTCTGCAACACTTATCCCACTCTGACTCTTGTTTCCTTCAATTTGCCTCTCCCAGTTTCTAGACTTTGAAGCACAGTCAGCAAAATGCAGAAGAGCATCCTGAGGAGTAAGGGCGGTACAATCTCCGCCAGCTAGAGAGTTGACCCAGTTTGCAGATTCTTTGCGCATACCACAAGCAAAAAATTCAGCCAGCTGTCTTTGTTCATACCCATGGTGAGGGCAGTGATGACACTCAATTTGACGTGATTATTAGCCTCATTTAAGCGACATTTCTTTGCTTAAGACATTGTTTTTAGGGTAGAATAACGAATATTCAATCGATTGCCCTATCTCGTGCCATTTGTGTTACCTTGGCCCTTTTCGGGTCTATTTGATGGTTTCCTAGTGTTTTTGCGTAAGCACAGGTTTTTGCCGTCAAATAAAGTAGCCATGGATGTGTCTAAGGCATAGGAACATCGAGGAACTGAACCGAAATCGATCAAAGGAGCCAATCAAAGTCAAACCGAAAATCTGCCATTCACACTTACAGTTTCGGCGAAAATGATCCTCCAGTTTCGGCGAAACCAGTAGTTCAAATCAACTGATGCCAAGTGAAGACTGATTTCGGCGAAACCATTAAGCCTTTCGGACCGAAAATGCAAGGCAGAGAAATCATGGCCATTTACACAAGAGTTTTCGCCGAAACTACCCCTATGGTTTCGGCGAAAATACCATCTCAGCCCGGCCCAACTAGGGTTAAGTATTTATACTTAACCCGACGGCCAATATAGGATACAATTCATAATTCGAAAAAAAACACAACTTTTCGAGATTAGATTTCTCTGAAGTTCTGGAGCGAAGAGTTGGAGTTCGAAGAGCCGGATAGAGATCGTGACGCCATCCCTTCCATCTCGGAGAACCGGAGCTAGGAGTGTAACTTACCGAAGGTCGGAGTCTGTCAGAGTCGTCGGAATTAGGTTTTTCAGATCCTTTTATGTTCTTCCTTTGAATGATGAACTCTTTCTTTGTCTTTGTTTCTTTTGTAATGATCATGAGTAGCTAAACTCGTTAGGGCTTAGACTAGATGAACCCTAAGTGACCCAGGGCTTTAAAGCGGTCACGGATCGGCGGTGATTAGATTCAAAATTCAATCAGTTCTTTTTCATGTTTGATTTGTTCTTCATTGTTCATGTTTCTTGTCTGGATTGATCACCTAGATTAGATTCTTGTTAAGCTAAGGATAGAAGCGAACGCTCGCCTTACTTTAGAACATCGAATTGAACAATTAACCTTATAATTGGAGTGTGCCTTTCGTAGGAACCGGTTAGGGTTAATTCACTGCAAGAGTAACTCATTAATCACTAGTAATTGCACCAATTAATTAAGTCGTTGCGAGAGGCGACCGTACCCGGGCGGCTAGTTAATCTTGGTAGTTAGAACGGATAGAGCGAACGTTCGCCGGTCTTAAACCTAAGGGTAAGGAGTTATGGTGGTGTCTTGGTAATTGATTGAATAAGAATCGAAATCCGCTGATCTGTTGATTGCCAATGCTCTGGGGAACGAAGGGGGATTCAAAGTCTAAGTTCGTCTGTCATTCTTGTTTCAAAACCCTAATTCTCAATCTGCTTTAGCTTAATTTGTTTTAATTTTTCTGCATTCCTTAGAATTAGAAGTCGTGGAACTCACACCACGCACAACGTGTTTTCCTTGAGTAATTTGTTAGTTCTGAAGTAGCCAATCAATTGAAGGCCCGTGGAATACGATCTATCCTAGCTCTTGAGCTTGATAGTTATTTGATAGAACCAGCTCAGCACAACGACGGTTCTCATCAGGAACGAAGGGGGATTCAAAGTCTAAGTTCGTCTGTCATTCTTGTTTCCAAACCCTAATTCTCAATCTGCTTTAGTTTAATCTTTTTAATTTTTCTGCATTTCTTCGAAGTAGAAGTCGTGGAACTCACACCACGCACTGAGTGTTTTTTTTTCTTTGAATAATTTGTTAGTTCTGAAGTAGCCAATCATTCGAAGGCCCGTGGAATACGATCTGCTATACGCTTTTTCTTAGCATTAGTAGTTTTTATTTGGCTGAATCCCGACCAACGACCGGAGGTTTCACCAAATTGGCGCCGTTGCCGGGGACTTCTTTTGATTGTTGAAAGAAGATTTGGCAATTTATTCTTCTATTTTCCATCTTTCATTTTTCCATCCACTTCGATTTTACACTGGTTTTGTTTGTCTTTGTTATCTGTAGGTTTACAGGTGTATGCCTCACCGTCCTTGGACTCACTCTCAGACCGAACAAGCTAAGATTGCAGGGAATCCAGGCAGTTCTGCTACACCTCTACGATCACAGATTCTGAAGGAAGGCAGATCCAATCCATTCATCACTCCGATCAAGATCGAGGAACCGAAGGAGAGTTCCTCATCTCCGTCTTCACCGCACTCTTCATCCGTTTCATACACCGAGTCACTTTCACCTCCTCCATCTCCCACCATGACCGATAGATTACCACCAAACAGCGATCAACCGCCGCCACCCCCACCTGCATAGAAGAGTCTAGCAGAGTATAACAAGCCGAGCGCGACTAGCTTTCGATCTGCCATTGCCGTTCCTCGCATTGAAGGAGATCCTGACTATGAGATCAAGATTCCATTCTTGACCATGATCTCTAGGGATTTACAGTTTGAAGGCAGGCCCCTAGACAATCCGTGCACTCATCTTGCAGACTTCCTTGAACTTTGCAGTACTTTTAAAAACGGAAACCTCGATAAAAACACTCTTTGTCTGAGAGCTTTCCCGTTCTCTTTGAAAGGCGCTGCTAAGAGGTGACTTACTGGCAAACCACCTTACTACTACACTAATTGGGATACTCTGGCTCAGGACTTTGTTGAAGAATACTTCCCTCCGGCCAGAACAACCGCCATCAAGGACAGCATCGCCAGATTCTCCCAGAAAGAAGGAGAAAGTTTATATGATACTTGGAATCGATTCCAAGAACTTCTCTACACCTGCCCTCATCATGGATTCGAGCAGAGGCAGTTAGCTGAAATCTTCGCAAACTGCTGAAGGGGATTGCTGAAGGGGATTGCACTACACTCACTCCTGAAGCTGCTCTTCTGCACTTCGTAAACTGTGCCTCCAAGTCAAGGAACTGGGAGCGACAATATGAAGGATCGAGGAGCAAGCTAGATTTCGAAGCAGCTATCAAGGCAGAGGTAGAGAAGCATTTGAAGAAGTCTACCACACCAATCAAGCCACCGGCAGCTTCTGTCTATGTTGCCGATTGCGAGTGGTGTGAAGCTTGCGCACATAACGGAGGCCGTTGTCAGAATTTTGGTAAGGCAGAAGTCTGGTCTGCCGAAGAGGTAAATTTCATCCAACAAGGCTTCGTTAATAATCAGAATGGTTATGCTGGTTATCGTAACTTCAGACAGCAAGGGAACTATCAAGACAGACCTCCCTATAATGCTGGCACCAATCATAACTAGAACCAGAATAACCACCCGGCTGGTCAAGCTCAGGATCAGAAGCCTAACCATCCGTCGGCAGGTGTCTACCAGCCGCCGCATCACAATCCGGGTAAGTATGGAACTGCTCCTGGCAATCGCCAGAATCAATATCTTAACAATACCTATCCAGGACAGCAGCATCAAAGAGATAATAATGTCAGTGACCTGGATAAGAAGCTCAGCCAGATCATCACAAGACTCGATGATCATGACAGTCAGTTCAAGGCTCAAGCTCTTCTCAATCAAGAACAAATAGGACAACGGATTGAGCAAGTCGTGAACAACATCTCGAGCATGCTAGCATCTGGTCGACCATTTGGCCAGCTTCCAAGCCAGACAGAGCCAAACCCGAGAAAAGAACAGGCTAAAATGGTAACTGCTCGAAAACTTCCAAACTTAATTGCTGATGCTTTTTCTGTTTTACGCAGGATCGCTGAAACTCCGGAAGAAGAGGAAGAAGAGGAACAGAAACCAGCGCCTAAGGATGATCGTCCTCTTGCACCATACATCGTGAAGCCTCCTTTTCCTAGAGCACTGCTGCCAAACGCAAGGATCGAGACTGGCATGAAGGGGAACAAGGAAGGATACCCTGACATTCGTATTAAGAAACTGTCTCTCCATATCCAGCTAAGTTATCTGATCCTGGTTCTTTTACTTTGCCTTTGGTCATCAATGATGTTGAAATTGAACGTTGCTTAGTTGATCTAGGAGCATCTGTTAATGTCATGCCTGTGAGTCTATATGAAAAGTTAAACCTAGGGGAACTTGAACCACCCAGTATGCAACTCGTCTTTGCTGATAGATCGCTTAAAACCCCCAAGGGAGAGATTAAAGACGTTGTCACCAAATGTGGTCCGTTCACGTTCTTAGCTGATTATGTGATTATGGATACTAGTACAGATGACGCTACTATTCTCATAGGTCGACCTTTCATGGCTACTACTGGAATGAATATTAACGTTCCTAATGGTTCTTTGACTTTAAGAGTTGGTAAAGAAACGAAAACGTTCCGTCTTAAAGACGGCATGAAATATGACTCTAGGAATGAAGAATCTCATTGCTTAGCTGTTGAAACTGTGGAGTTGACTCCAGTCAACTCCGTTACTAATGCTTCTTCCAGTGTCTCTAGATCAGTTGTTGCTACAGGTATTAAACAGGTCACTACGAAAAAACCAGAAATTTTGGTTCAGAAGCCACTTAAGAAGAAGAAGAAGGAACTGCAAGCCTCTTCTAAATCACCGAGCAGACCTCGAGGAAAGAACAAGAAGACAAAGACCCAAATGGTCTGGAGACCAAAAGCTCCACCGTCTTCCACCGAGCCAGCTGCACCACCAATTCGTTCCGAGAAACCGGCGCCGGAACAAGTATGGAAGGAGAAGCCGAACGCGTCTCCTAAGGAAGTACTAACGATCACTGATCCTGGTGATAACAAGCCGAAGAAGAAAGAAAAAGAGAAGCCGACAGTCCTCATTCCTTCCATCGTCACACTCAAGAAGGATGATCTCTCTAGAGAGCTGTTCGGACCATTCAAGTTCGTTGATCATCTTCCCGACGGACGTACCAAGCTTTTGCATGCGAACGGGAAGAAATTCACGCTTACCGGAGAAGTCCCGAAGCTGTACTTCATGAACTCCGACGCGAGCGTGAAGGAGAGTCTAAGTTGGGATGTCTCCTAATACCGTCCAGGTATCGTCCAGCTCAAGGACGTTAATAAAAGAGCGCTTCGTGGGAGGCAACCCACGGCTGGAGTCAGTTTTGTTTTGTTTCAACCTTGGTATTTTAGAGTCGGTTCGGGAGAGCCAAAAGTGTCAGTTTGTTTGATTTATTATTTTTCGTGTAGAGTCTGCGTGTCATAGAGTCAGTTGCAAGTTGATTGAGGTCGTTCTGATTTTTCTGGATTTAACTGTGATTTTCTGAAGTTGGTCGGATTTGCGAAAATATTTGAAACCCGAACAGTTCAAAATTTTCGGCGAAACCACCCTTGTTTTCGGCAAAACCAATTTTCAAATTTCGAACCTGTTTCTCCTGTTCCTCATTTTCGGTTTGAAAAATTTTTGTTTTCGACGAAACCATTTCAACTAAGATTTCGGCGAAACCGAGCTTCCATTTTCGGCGAAATCGCCTTTTCAAATCGGTCAATCCATGTTAACTTGTAGTTTCGGCGAAACCACCCCCCTACTTTCGCCAAAACTGATTTGAAAAATCACTTAATTATTCCCTTTAAAATCCGGACCTCTCTCTTCTTTATCTCATTTTCGCACAGCCTACCCGAAACCCCCCTCTCCTTTTGAAATCGCCGACCACCCTCCACTTTAAAACCCACCGACGGCCGCCGTTTCACCCGCCGCCGACCACCGCTGCACCTCTCCCCTCCTCATTCCGATCCCACCAAGCCCTAGAACGTTCGAATCGGAGCTTTGCAGCTCCAGTTCTCCGAAACCCCAGTTTTCAAGTTTTTCACCGATTCCTCTCACCTCGTTCATTTTTAGCAATCATGACTTCAAGGTAAGTTGTATAACTTTTCAATACAAATCTTTTGACATATAGATTGCTGAATTTCGTCGAGGTTGACTTTTGGCTAACTTTTCGGTTTGCCTCGTTTTGCGTGCCGACTGTTTCGTGTGAACTAGGATTGACTGAACTTATAGAACTGTTCTAGGATGCTTAGGGAGTTCCGTGCTTAATCTCCATATCATTTGGTCATGTGTTGCTATGCATACGATTAATTCCTTGTTATGTTGACTTTTGCGAGAAATGTCGGTTTAACATTGAACTGTGTTGATCATTTGGCTGCCCCAAGTGTTCATTCTTGTTCATATTATCGTGCTGCCATTTGAAATAATATTTTACCGTCATTCTCCGAGTTGTGACAGTCTCGCCATGATTAGGGTCCAATATGCTTAAAGGTTGACTTTCTAAATGTCAGTTTGACTTTTTGAACTCTGATTGTAATTATCCGATTCTGGCTGTTCCGAAGTATGTATTTTACTGTCTATGATTACCGGTTACTCCGCTTTCCTTACCCCACTTAGTTTCCCTCGTTTCTTTGTGAAATTGAGTTTTTCTACTATGTGTGGGGTAAGGTTTTGGTCGACTAATTTGGTTTCATTCTGGTTTAGGAACACCTTTGAGCGCAGGACTAAGGCGCGACTCGATGGCGCCTCGAGCTCAGGAGCTGCCGCTCCCGTCACACCCGCCATTCTGGGTCCTCCACCTGCACTCCCTCGCCATGCTGGATACCATCCCACCATTGCCCGTCTACCGGACTTCTACTTTGAGAGCTTCCAGAAGATCGAGCACATCCGTGGAGCTGATGTGCGTCCTTTATCCATGGAGTCACTCCAGGAGCATGACGAGGATTCCTACCGGAACGTGCATGACGCCCTAGCATCGGCCGGTCTCCTAGAGCTGACCACCATAGCCGCCGAGTTCCCAGACATTGCTCTCCAGGAGTTTTGGGCGACATTTGACTTGGACGAGCATAAGAGGAGACGGGGCCAGAAGGTGATTACCTTCTTTCTTGGTGGGGTGTACAGGCAGCTCACCTACGATGAGTTTGCCGCTCATCTGGGCATCCCCTACGAGCACTATCACGATCACCACCTCGGCTGGGGCGATGTTGATGACGACGAGGAGTTGCACGCCCTCTGGAGCCACATGACAGGGGTGCCTAGCGATCGCCTCGGGAAGAGCAACTCAGTTAAGTCTCTCTCTCACCCGCTCTATAAGTTTATTCATATGGTTTGACGGAGGTCACTTTTATATGTCAGAGACAAGGATCGCCACCATATCCTTAAGGAGGACCTCGTGCTTCACCGAGCCATCCGAGAGAGCTACCCTCTCCACCCCGGCTGGGTGCTAGCTCACATCTTCAGCCAGCGGACCAAGAGGAGGAAGCTACCACGCAAACTCTTGGGAGGCAACTTCATAGGTCAGCTCATCCTCTCCTTCGGCATCAGCCATGAATATGGCCCTAACATTCCATGACACCCAATTATGACCGTTGGAGGAGACTTGGTGGTCGAGTACGACTTAGAACTCGACCTCAGTCCCCATGTAGCAGCAGATCCTCCACTCCAACCTGCGGTCGAGTCGGAGGACGAAGATGATGCTGAGGAGCAGCAGCCGCAGCCGCCGCCTGAGTTTCAAGATTATATACCCTCGCCACACCATCAGGCAGGGTACATCCACCAGTCGCCACCGCGCATTCCAGATCCATTTCCGGCGCATACTCACCAGCCGTGACATCACCCCGCGGATGTGGGAGAGTTATACGAGCGACTGCAGGAGTGGCGCATCACCGACAACGCCGCTCAAGAGGCGCGATGGACTATTATGCAGCAACATATGCGCCGAGCCGACCGGCGATATGAGGCACAGATGGCGTGGCAACGCCAGCTCGGCGAATTTCTCCACTTTCCACCTCCCGGCTCCCGGACCAGCAGTGATCGGGTTGTATTCCTTTTCTGGTGTCTTCTTTTTATTTATTCTTTTCGGATTTCGGTCCAACTTTTTTCTGTGTGGATCTGGGACACTTGTCCCGGTTTCCTTTTTATGTTTCATTTGTTTTTGTTTTGTAGGCAGTTGGGAGATTCCCTTTGCTTCGCTTGGGTAGATTCCCTCCGCTCCGAGGACCCGTGCTCATCCCCTACGCCAATCATCTCAGTCTAGGTTCTTCTACTTCACTCTGACCTCTAGAATTAGTCCTGTGAGGACACAGTCCGATTTAAGTGTGGGGTAGGATGCTAAAGAACCTTGCATGAACTTGATTGCCCTTGATTGTGTTTTATGTGTGCCTCGTGATTCCATTCCAGTCTCTCTAGCATTAGAATGGCTCAGTTCTTGATTTTTGATGTTAAGTTGTTGTTCAACCTTTTCATAATGATGCTTAGACTGCTTAACCTAGAACTTGAGAACCAACTTGTATGCTTTGATGCTAAATTGCCTGGTCAGAAAAGAATTTTAAAATCACACTTGTAGTTTGTAGCCTTGATTGCATGAAAATGACCGAATTCGACTAGCAAACCAACTGTGAGCTTTTGATCCATTGCACATAACTTGCAATTTTAATTCTTTCTGAGTGGTTTTCTGTTTACTTGAATGAGTTAGAATTTGCATGAGACCTACTCGAGACCACACGATGACACGAGTTCTAGAAGGATAGGGGCACCTAGATTCAGCTACTAAGCCAGATAGCCTACCAAACGATAAAATCCACTAGGTTTAGACCCTTGAGCTTGGCCTGTTCTTTCGGTTCGATAATACATTACAGCCATTTCCCATTTCTTTCATTCCCCGTTGATCCCCTGTGGTTGTAGTTCTAGATTGACCTACCGAAAGTCGATTTGTGGTAACCTGCCTATAGCCATTAAACAGGTGGTCTTAGCTAATATGTCCAGACGTGTAAACCCCTCTAGCAACTAAAAGAAAAATCAGCACAAAAGAAAAAGTAAGTAAAGAAAGAAAAAGAAAAAGAGAAAAATTTCGAAAAAAAAATAGAAGAAAGAAGAAAATCAGAAAAAGTTCAAAGTGTAGTTCAAATAAAACGTTCTTCTCCCTATAAATGGAAGAACGAAGTAGAAAGAAAAGTTGAAAAGAAAAGAAAAAAATGTGTATGCAAAGGAAAAGAATAAGTGCTAGGTTGCTTGAGGGTATCATAGGACGAGCGTTCATCATTCCACCAGTGTTTGGTTAGACGGTAAGAAGCCATAGATTAGATTCGAGGGAAGTTAGTCGAAAGCTACACCGCACCAAGCCATCATCATTCATTCCCATCATCCATCTCATTATAAACCCGAGTAGTGTAGATTTCATTACGTCCTAGCAGGGAAGTCCTTCTTGACTAGATACTCGTGTTGTCACAGTGGTGGAGATGTGGTCGGAATGCAAACCTATGACAGAATTCGGTAACAGAGAATGATCGAGAGCAGAAACACGTCCTTAAACACAGAGAGTGAGAGTCCCCATTGTACTAAATATATCCTGTGTGAGGAGTCTGGTCAGTCAGGTCAAATTCATGCATGATTGATTGCTAATACTTGTCGTGTGCAGTTTATTAGTGAGACCAGGTAGTTTGGCTGATCAGTATGCATGTTAGGTTTCTTGTTCTAGGATCGATCTGTCTAATAATTCATTGTGCTGATTGAGCTCCAATTTATCGATCTTATCATTTATGAACATGAGCGTTTCTATTCAGTTTGCTTGAGGACAAGCAATAGCTTAAGTGTGGGTATTTGATGACACTCGATTTGACGTGATTATCAGCCTTATTTAAGCAACATTCTTGCTTAAGACATTGTTTTTAGGGTCGAATAATGATATTAAATCGATTGCCTATCTCGTGCCATTTGTGTTACCTTGGCCCGTTTCGGGTCTATTTGATGGTTTTCTAGTGTTTTCATGTTAGCAAGGTTTTTGCCATCAAATAAAGTAGCCATGGACGTGTCTAAGGCGTTGGAGCCTCAAGGAATCAAACTGGAATCGATCCAAGGAGCCAATCAAGTCAAACCAAAAATCTGCCATTCACACTTACAGTTTCGGCGAAACCAGGCCTCCAATTTCGGCGAAACCAGCAGTTCAAATCAACTGATGCCAACAGAAGGATGGTTTCGGCGAAATAAATCAACTGCTCGGACCGAAGACATTGAACAGCCGGCGGAGCCCTGAACTCAAAGCCAGTTTCGCCGAAACTATCCCTATGGTTTCGGCGAAAACATCAGCTCAGCCCGGCCCAACTAGGGTTAAGTATTTATACTTAATCTGGCGGCCCGAGGAAAAGGAGGCATTCGATACAATCATAATTTGCAAAAACACAACTTTTCGAATCAGAATTCTCTCAAGTTCTGGACCGAAGAGTTGGAGTTCGAAGAGCCGGATAGAGATCGTGACGCCATCCCTTCCACCTCGACGAACCGGAGCTAGGAGTGTAACTTACCAAAGATCGAAGTCTGCCAGAGTCGTCTAAATTAGGTTTTTCAGATTCTTTTCTATTCTTCCTTTGAATGATGAAATCTTTCCTTGTCTTTGTTTCTTCTGTAATGATCATGAGTAGCTAAACTCGTTAGAGCTTAGACTAGATGAACCCTAAGTGACCCAGGGCTTTAAAGCGGTCACGGATCGGCGATGATTAGATTCGAAATTCAATCAGTTCTTTTTCATGTTTGGTTCGTTCTTCATTGTTCACGTTTCTTGTCTGGACTGATCACCTAGATTAGATTCTTGTTAAGCTAAGGATAGAAGCGAACGCTCGCCTTACTTTAGAACATCGAATTGAACAATTAACCTTATAATTGGAGTGTGCCTTTCGTAGGAACGGTTAGGGTTAATTCACTGCAAGAGTAACTCATTAATCACTAGTAATTGCACCAATTAATTAAGTCGTTGCGAGAGGCGACCGTACCCGGACGGCTAGTTAATCTTGGTAGTTAGAACGGATAGAGCGAATGTTCGCCGGTCTTAAACCTAAGGGTAAGGAGTTATGGTGGTGTCTTAGTAATTGATTGAATAAGAATCGAAATCCACTGATCTGTTGATTGCCAACGCTCTGGGGAACGAAGGGGGATTCAAAGTCTAAGTTCGTCTGTCATTCTTGTTTCCAAACCCTAATTCTCAATCTGCTTTAGTTTAATCTTTTTAATTTTTCTGCATTTCTTAGAAGTAGAAGTCGTGGAACTCACACCACGCACTGAGTGTTTTTTTTTCTTTGAATAATTTGTTAGTTCTGAAGTAGCCAATCATTCGAAGGCCCGTGGAATACGATCTGCTATACGCTTTTTCTTAGCATTAGTAGTTTTTATTTGGCTGAATCCCGACCAACGACCGGAGGTTTCACCAGGCAGTCGAAGAGAAGAGACTGGAATTCATTCCAAGTGTCATACAGGCTGGCATCCTCTCTCTGAGTGAATCTGGAGATGCGGTCTTTATAAGCAGTCGTCCTTGCGGGAGGAAAGTATTCCTCAACAAAATCTTGAGCTAATGCCTCCCAGTTAGTGTAATGACCCGGCGGCTTGCTTCCAAGCCACTGCTTAGCTGCACCTCTGAGAGAGAATGGAAAAACTCGGAGATATAAAGCGTTCTTGTTGAGGTTCCTAGACTTGAAGGTGTTACAGACAGCCAAAAAGTCATCTAGATGGGTGCAGGGGTTATCATCTGGCCTCCCTTCGAATTGCACGTCCTTAGAGATCAGTTCCAGGAGAGGAATCTTAATCTCATAGTCAGGATTATCATCATTAGAAAGCACGGTGATGGGGGATCGAAAGTTGGATGCACGCGGCTTACTGTAGTCTGCAACACTCTTAAGAGTAACCATTGCGGTAAAGGAAGATGGAACGGAAGTGATCCATTTCTGTACCTGCTATGATCTGCAAGAGACAAAAACAAGCACAACCGGTGTAAAATCGAAGTGTGATGAAAAATGAAAGATGGAAAGGTAGAAGAATAACAATGCCAACTCTTCTTTCAACGAAATAGAAGAAGTCCCCAGCAACGGCGCCAATTTGATGAGCTGCAGAATAGCGGTCGATCAAATAACTACCAAGCTGTGAAGCTAGGCTAGATCGTATTCCAGGGGTTTCCTCTACTTCCTTACTCAAAGGTGTTGGCAAAATAATTCAAGGTTAAACACGTTGTGCGTGGTGTGAGTTCCACGTCTTCTATACTAAAATGCAAGGAAAATTTGAAACGAAATTAAAGCGAAGAAAGATTGAAGAT
Source organism: Linum lewisii (assembly GCA_034768395.1). Classification (NCBI taxonomy): domain Eukaryota; kingdom Viridiplantae; phylum Streptophyta; class Magnoliopsida; order Malpighiales; family Linaceae; genus Linum; species Linum lewisii. The sequence continues at coordinate 42,590,588 of CM068302.1, forward strand.
TGATTGATTGACTAGAAAGATGACAGACAAGTTTAGACTTCGAATCCCCCTTAGATTACCAGAGCAACAGCAGTCAACAGACCAGCGATTTTCGATTCTAGTTCATTCAGTTCACAAACACCACCATAACTCCTGACCCTTAGGTTTAAGACTGGTGAACGTTCGCTCTATCCGATCTAGCTACCACGATTAATTAGCCGCCCGGGTACGGTCGCCTCTCGCAACGACTTAACTTAATTGGTGCAAATTCTAATGATTAATGAGTTACTCTTGCAATGGATCAACCCTAATCGGTTCCTACGAAAGGCACACTCCAATTATAAGGTTGATTGTTCGATTTGGTGTTTTAAAGTAAGGCGAGCGTTCGCTTCAATCTTTAGCTTAACAAGAATCTAATCTAGGTGGCCAAACCAGACAAGAAACACCGAGAACAAAGAACAAATCAAACATGAAAGATGAAACTGAATGAATTTTGAATCTAATCACCGCCGATCCGTGACCGCTTTAAGCCCTGGGTCACTTAGGGTTCATCTAATCTAAGCTACACGAGTTCAGCTACGCATATTCAATACAGAAGAATCAAAGGCGAACAAGGAATACATCTTAGGTAGGGTAGACAGAGAAGAACTATAAAACCTAATTTTGATTACTTCTGGCAGCTTCAATCTGCCGAATCTTCAACTCCTATCACCGGTTCTCCGAGATGGAAGGATGGCGTCACGATCCGTTCCTGGCTCCTCAAACTCTCTCTACTCATTTTTCTCTCTCCTCCTTCCAGTTGTGTGTTGTAAGTCGTAAAAATTCCCCTCGACTGCCCGTGTTTTCAGTATTTATACCTAACCGGCGGTTTCTGGATTTTCACTGGAATTTTCACCGAAAATGTAAGGTTATTTTTGGCGAAAGTATCTGTTCAAATGTGGCTTCACCTGTCTGTTTCTCCTGGTTGATTTGGCTTTGAGTTTTCGCCGACAATGCTCATGTATTTTCGCTGAGAACTCCCTCTTGATCGGGTCAGTGGATTCTTCTTCTATTTTCGGCGAAACCAAAGGGTATTTTCGCCGAAAATATATGTGTAAATGGGGCAGGAATTCGTTTGCCTTGAGTGATGTCTCCGGTAGATTTATGTGTGATTCTTCTGGGTTCCAACGTCTAAGACACGTCCTTGGTTACTTATTCGATGGCAAAAACCAGTGCTAACATAAAAACACTAGAAAACCATCAAATAGATGTGAAACGGGCCAAGGTAACACAAATGGCACGAGATAGGGCAATCGATTGAATATTCGTTATTCTACCCTAAAAACTGTGTCTTAAGCAATGAAATGTCGCTAAAATGAGGCTGATAATCACGTCAATTCGAGTGTCATCACTCGTGCTGGGGCACGATGTCGGTGCTTGGGGCTGGGGACGCTCTGTGCTGGCTCTGAGTTGGTGGGGCTGGTGTCGGGGCTGGGACCGGGGCTGGTGCCAGGGCTGGGCGCTGAAAGGCCGAGGCGGGGTGATACTCGGGCGCTGGGCTCCGGTCGGGCTCTGGGCGCCGGTCGGGTGCTGGGCTCCGCTTGGGTGCTGGGCTCCGCTCGTGCGCTGGGCGCTGCTCGAGCGCTGGGCTAGTGCTGGGCAGGCGCTCGGCTCGGTGCTGGGCACGGTGTTAGGCCGAGTGCTGGGCACAGGCCTGGGCACGGTGCTGGCTCTCCTGTCTTCAACTAACCTTCTAACGAATATTCTATGTTGTGTAGGGCTAAGCATGCAGTCAGGCACTGAAGCTCCAACAGACATAGACTCCTTTCTGTCATGGTTAGCGTAACAAACGAACACCAAAACTTTTTCTAATATGATTTTTTTTCTACTACTCCTTTTCTAAGACTCGATGCAAACAACAATGTAGTGGCTAAAAGTAGGGTCGTGGCTTTGGTTTAACACAAGCAACGAAAGCTAATCTATCACTTATTCTTAAACACACTATTACAATGAAAATAAAGAACTTGGCAAGGGTGGCCTTGCTTTGATTTTTGAGTTTTTTTCTTTTTTTCTGATTCTTTTGATATTTTTCTTTGATGGATTTTGATGGCCACCAGCTTTTCTTTGCCTTACAATAGAGACTCAAAACAATAACTAAAATAGATGAAGATTTTCCAAATATTTTCTAAACAACAAGAAAAGTAAAGGGATATAAATCCAAGAAAAACCTGGAGACTGGGATAGATGTGGTCCTTGTGTTTGAATCGTGCTCTGATACCAACTGATGTGAACCGCTACAACCGTGGGCAGACGACCCTTAAACACCACAAGCTGATGATCTAGCAACAGGAAGAAACCGTCGGAACCAGGGATGGAAGAGGACTTTGACCCACTAGCTATAAACGAGCTAGGAACCAGCAGTAAGTCGAGGGTGCCACTTCAAGAGGAGGATACTCTTGATGATAAGCCGATCCTTCAGTATCGCCACATGCAGATACAATAAGGGCTTTCAAGAACAAAGTTCTATAAAAGGGGGTTTATTTCAAAAGGGTTCATGATACAAAAGGGTGGTCGGCGGCCTCTATTTATAGGTGAGGGAAAAGGCTCTCCTCCCTATTAGCTACTTCCCAAAATAAGAATAAAATAAATAAATAATAAAAGAGTCCTAATTAGAATACTAAAGAGGACTTAAAGTAATCCTAATCTATACTAAAAAGAAGGTAAATTCGGACTCCAATCCTACAAGGGAAAAAAATCCTACTTAAACAAGGACTCCTAAAAGGGATGCTGGAAAATCCTAAAAACAGCTAAACGGGTTCTGGAAGATTCAGCCTAATAAATACCAAATTAATTCGGAAAATTAAGCCCTTTGTCACGGCAGCTGATCCGCATCCAACCATTTGCAAGGGTTGGAAACTTCCAACCTTCATCTCAACCATTAGATCACTATTTGACATTTTGACCAATCCAATGGTCTAGATAATTAGGGGTATTTAGGACTTTACATACATTATTTAATTATTATATTTACAATAAATAATTTAATTCATACGTTGGCTCTCCGGCGGCCGGCCACCGTCGCCAGCGACCGGCCGCCGTCGCCGGTGACTTTCCGGCGAGACTCTGGCGAAACTTTTTTTTTTCAAAATTTTTTTTAATTTTTTTTGAAAATTTTTTTTCTTAAAAAATAACTAGTTAATAGTGTTTTTTTAACTGATAACAAGTTAACATGGTTTTTACCTGATAACTAGTTAATCGTTTTTTGTTTGATAACTAGTTAAAATCATGATTTAGATAACTAATTAACAAAAAATTTAGTTGATTACTAGTTATCAAAATTAGTTAACTAGTTAACACATTTTTTACTGTTAACAGTGTTTTTTTAACGTGATAACTAGTTAACTTGTTATATTTAACTAGTTAACTCAATTAGATAACTAGTTAACTCGTTAACTAAATTTAACTAGTTAATTGGTTAACTAGTTAAGTAGTTAATATCATGATTTACATAACTAGTTAACATGATTTTTAGTTGGTAACTAGTTATCAAAATTAGTTAACTAGTTAACATCATGACCACATAACTAGTTATCAAAATTAGTTAACTAGATAACTTATTCAGTTAACTAGTTAACATCATGACTAAGTTAACTAGTTATCAAAATTAGTTAACTAGTTAACCAATCCAGTTAACTAGTTATCAAGTTGTTAACTAGTTATCAATCAAGTTAACTAGTTATCTAATCGAGTAAACTAGTTAACCAATCGTGTTAACTAGTAAACTAGTTAACCAATCGTGTTAACTAGTTAACTAGTTAATCAATCGTGTTAACTAGTTAATCAATCGTGTTAACTAGTTATCAAACTTTTAACTAGTTATCAAATTGTTAACTAGTCATTAAATTGTTAAATAGTCATCTAATCGAGTTAACTAGTTAACAAATCAAATATTTTTAAACCACAAATCAATCACTTAACTTAACTTGACTACCGCAAAATTACCAAAAAAAAAGAATTAGAACAAGCAATGGAGAGCCTAAGAAAATTAGGCACTCAGCAAAAGAAGATGCATAAGCTATTACTCTTCCCTACTCAACTACAAGGCCACATCACCCCTATGATTCAGCTTGCCAATATTCTCCACTCCAAGGGTTTCTCCATAACCATACTTCACAACAATTTCATCTCTCTAGATCCTTCCAAGTACCCATGTTTTAGTTTCCATCTTAACTCCCAAATTAAGAACCACTCTGCTTTTCCCCTGCTCAATCAAATCCTCTCTTCTGCAACGACTCCTTATTACAAGCTTCTGCAACTATGAATACCAATTTCAGCTATCTCCTGAAACAAGAATAAGAAGAAGAAGAAACCATGACGAGCTCAACATCCTTTTCATCCTTTTCCTGCACTTGCAACCCTAAACCCAGACCCTTACAAAAACCAGAACTTACCCCCTTATGGAATAAAGAAATCACAAACCCTGTGTAACATCCCCGCCCAACCAAACGGATTGGAACTCGAGTTTGGATGGTTTAGACATTGGAAACAATGTTCTTGAGGTCCCATCGAAGTTCGGGACGTTCGAATTTGAGTGGGGTCGAGTTAAAACACCTTGGGGGTGCATTTGATGATACGTGGGCCGTGTTTCATGCATTGAGTGTTAAAATTCGGATTTTAGGAGTTTCTTCACTTTTTCATTTTCTCCATCTTCCCCCAAACCCGTATTTGAAGAACCAAAAACCCATTTGGGTCAATCCTTGATTCCGGGAGTTGTAGAGATCCGATTGACGATCCGTTTCTTGCTACACGTTCGTGGCGGTGAGAGGAAGAGATCGCTAGTCATGGTTCTGGCTGGGTCGGAGCAGGCTGCTGTCCGTGGAAGAAGGAAGAGCTACGTTTTTGTGTCTCAGCCAGAAATCTCCAAAACTTCAAACCTCGATTCTGAGAGTTGTAGAGATCCGATTGGCGATCCGTTTCTTGCTATGAGTTTGTTGTGATGAGAGGAAGAGATCGCACCCAGAAGTTCTAGATATTTCGGAGTAAGCTGTTGTCGGTGAAGAGGAGGATAGCTACGTTTTTGGTGCCTGAGAGTTTGGTTGTTCGGGTTTCTTGAAGAGTTTAGAGCCTCGTCTTCTTGTCAGGTGAGGGTTTAGCGTATGATAGGTAGTCTTGTCGGTGTGAGGAGTTACAATTCAGACTTAGAAAAATGTAGGGCCTTGCATGAAATTGAAAGAGAGTAAAAGGGGGAAATTGTTCTGCAATTGATTGTTCTGTGAAATATGCTGTTTTGATGATTGTTGGATATTTGTTAATTGATGGATTGGTTGATGATTGGTGGCTGTTTGTGATGAGTTTTATTGGAGAAATTGATTAACATGGATGATAAATTGATCGGAACTAGTAAAGAGTGATAGGAGGGACGGGTCTGTGAACATGAGAATTGTGTATATTATGCTATTGTCAGTCTGTGGTTGCAGGAGGGTGGTCCTGCCAATGTGGGGTCGCCCTTAATTGATGATCAGGTGGATGGCTCCACCAATGTGTGGTCATCCAATGAAGGACGTACAGGAGGGTAACCCTACGACTCATGACATGGCTTCCCTGTACTTGCAGGTGGGGGTGGCCGGTGAGCTAGCCGTTTACCCTTAAACTGTTTGTGCCGTGGGAGGCGTTGAATGTCTTGTGATGTGTGGTTATGTGTGATGTGGGATTATTGAATGATTTGGATTGTGTGGGTTTACATGATGTTGGGATTGAGATGATGCTAGGTGTTGATGTATGAATTATGCAACGTGCCTTTTAGGTAGAATTGATGATGCGTGTGAAGGTGGTTGTTAATGTGTTTAGGGTGGTAGACTATGACTTAGAACTGGCTACTGGAATCGGTAGGGAATGTAGGTAGGGAATTGGACAAGTACGTGGAATTGACTTATGGAATTGGGAAGTGGGTTTGTAAAGTGGAATTAATCAAATGGAATTGGGTAAATGGAATTTAAATGATAGAACTGGAAGGAGCCAACGTTACCCCAAATGTGTTTCACCCACCGACGGACTGGTGGTTAGGGCCTACCGACGGACTGGTAGATTAGTCTCCCGACGGGGAGTGGAATTGTGGAATTGTGGATATGTGACGTGTTCCCCATGCGGTAGGGGAGCACGAGGCCGGCGGGGTAGCGGGGGAATAACTCCGTATGGCGCCTAATGAACTCACCTAGATCAATGAATGTGTGGTATGTGTTAGTGATGAGAATGCTTCGTTATGTGCGGTGGTGTATGCGTGTTTGTGAGTGTGTGTGGAATAAGATGCATGTGTGATTCGTGTATGGTATGTGTATTGGAGGTGTTAGTGAAGTGCCTAGTGGTGTGTTGTGAATTATGTTGTTGTGATGAGATGTGAGATAGGAGTTGAATGGTCTAGGATTGATGATGATGATAAGTGTGAATTTGGGTAATGTGGGTGTTGTGGTTAATGTGTGGGTGTTGTGGTTGATATGTGAGTGGAAGTGTTGTTAGTGATAGTGAGTTGTATTGTGATGTAATGTTGAACTGTGCGCTACATGAGTTGGCTATATCGTGTACTTGTGAATGGATGACTTGGGTTACATTGTTGAGACTGTTAGTTGTGGGCAATGGACTGAGTAGTGCACCTGTGTGATCACCTAGAAAATATGAAGGAGAAATGGAGAATAAATGTATGCGTGTGAAGGTGAATGTATGAGTATTGATTGAATTGGGGGACGAGTGGTTACATGATTTTGGTTATGTTTGTGCATGTGGTTTTCTCTGTTGCATAATGTGGAGTTGGATGCGGTGTAATGTTGAGCTTATGCATGTTAAACTCTTGTGGATGTTAATTGAGATTTGAGCTTATGTGATCACCTAGTATCATGTTAGGAATTAAAATGAGGATGGATGTGTTAGATTCCATTGTTGTTTGTGTGCGGAGTTGGGATCGCTCTTAGGCTAGGTTCGGTGCATAGTTAAACCCAGTGGGTTCGCTCAGTTTCATTAGGAAGCTGATCCCCCCAGTTTCTCTTTTCAGGTGTTCGGTTGAGTTCGGAGGAGTTGCAGGTTGGAGTTGTGAAGTGAAGATTAGGAAGCTATTTTGGAGTGACCACTGTTTTAATTTTAGATTTCAGTTGACACCTTTGGTTGGGAATTTTGTAATCGTTTTGAGATTTGGTTTCGGATTTCAGATTTTATGTAATGAAGGCCGTCAGTTGATTTTGAACTTTTTAATGGAGAGTTGTTTCTGTTTCCGCTGCGTTTTACTCCTTTATTTAAATGATGTATCTTCGAGTAGCACTCAAACCGGTTCGACCACGGGTAAACCCGGGTCGGTTTGGGACGGGTGTTACAAGTGGTATCAGAGCCTGGTTAGTTGTTGCTGTGTTGGTGATTCGTCTCTTCTTCTAGAGGAGTAATTAACCTCATATGGGGAAAGGATGGAGCATCAGCACAGGACCGACTTTCCAGGGATTTTCAAAGTGTTTTGAAATGGGTGGGAAGTTTTGAAAGGAAAGTGTTTTGAGCTTGAAAGGAGAGTGATTTGAAATGCAATGTGATTTATGAAAATTGATCAACTGAAACGTTTTGTGTCCTCCTGTAGTGAAGAGGGTATCAGAGTAGTTGGAAGTGGAAGTGGTGGTAGACTAGGAGGTTGGTTGGAAGAGTAGAGCCCTTGTAGAATTTTGTTGAGTTAAGTGGAGTGTTCGAGGAGTGTGAAGTTCTGGTCGGAGGTGTTAGCTGAGCGTTTTCTTGCTTGCTTGTGTTGTGTTTGTGCTCTCGTGTGAGTTGTGTTGGTTGCGTTTTGGTTGTGTTCTTGTGGTGAGTAGTGCCGTCGAGGTTTGGTTGTGCGTGTCTGTTAGGTAGAAGTTCGAAGTAGTGTGGGAGTAGTGCCCTTAGAAGGTGTGTGTTGTTAGAGCCGTTAAAAGGAAGTTTCGGGAGGTAATGTGATCCCTATGTTGCTGCTGCATTTGTTGCTGTGATTTGTGGTTGCGTTGCTAGAGTGAGTTGGGTTGTGATTTCGGGGACGAAATCTCTTGAAGTTGTGGAGACTTGTAACATCCCCGCCCAACCAAACGGATTGGAACTCGAGTTTGGATGGTTTAGACATTGGAAACAATGTTCTTGAGGTCCCATCGAAGTTCGGGACGTTCGAATTTGAGTTGGGTCGAGTTAAAACACCTTGGGGGTGCATTTGATGATACGTGGGCCGTGTTTCATGCATTGAGTGTTAAAATTCGGATTTTAGGAGTTTCTTCACTTTTTCATTTTCTCCATCTTCCCCCAAACCCGTATTTGAAGAACCAAAAACCCATTTGGGTCAATCCTTGATTCCGGGAGTTGTAGAGATCCGATTGACGATCCGTTTCTTGCTACACGTTCGTGGCGGTGAGAGGAAGAGATCGCTAGTCATGGTTCTGGCTGGGTCGGAGCAGGCTGCTGTCCGTGGAAGAAGGAAGAGCTACGTTTTTGTGTCTCAGCCAGAAATCTCCAAAACTTCAAACCTTGATTCTGAGAGTTGTAGAGATCCGATTGGCGATCCGTTTCTTGCTATGAGTTCGTTGTGATGAGAGGAAGAGATCGCACCCAGAAGTTCTAGATATTTCGGAGTAAGATGATGTCGGTGAAGAGGAGGATATCTACGTTTTTGGTGCCTGAGAGTTTGGTTGTTCGGGTTTCTTGAAGAGTTTAGAGCCTCGTCTTCTTGTCAGGTGAGGGTTTAGCGTATGATAGGTAGTCTTGTCGGTGTGAGGAGTTACAATTCAGACTTAGAAAAATGTAGGGCCTTGCATGAAATTGAAAGAGAGTAAAAGGGAGAAATTGTTCTGCAATTGATTGTTCTGTGAAATATGCTGTTTTGATGATTGTTGGATATTTGTTAATTGATGGATTGGTTGATGATTGATGGCTGTTTGTGATGAGTTTTATTGGAGAAATTGATTAACATGGATGATAAATTGATCGGACCTAGTAAAGAGTGATAGGAGGGACGGGTCTGTGAACATGAGAATTGTGTATATTATGCTATTGTCAGTCTGTGGTTGCAGGAGGGTGGTCCTGCCAATGTGGGGTCGCCCTTAATTGATGATCAGGTGGATGGCTCCACCAATGTGTGGTCATCCAATGAAGGACGTACAGGAGGGTAACCCTACGACTCATGACATGGCTTCCCCTGTACTTGCAGGTGGGGGTGGCCGGTGAGCTAGCCGTTTACCCTTAAACTGTTTGTGCCGTGGGAGGCTTTGAATGTCTTGTGATGTGTGGTTATGTGTGATGTGGGATTATTGAATGATTTGGATTGTGTGGGTTTACATGATGTTGGGATTGAGATGATGCTAGGTGTTGATGTATGAATTATGCAACGTGCCTTTTAGGTAGAATTGATGATGCGTGTGAAGGTGGTTGTTAATGTGTTTAGGGTGGTAGACTATGACTTAGAACTGGCTACTGGAATCGGTAGGGAATGTAGGTAGGGAATTGGACAATAGAATCGGTACGTGGAATTGACTTATGGAATTGGGAAGTGGGTTTGTAAAGTGGAATTAATCAAATGGAATTGGGTAAATGGAATTTAAATGATAGAACTGGAAGGAGCCAACGTTACCCCAAATGTGTTTCACCCACCGACGGACTGGTGGTTAGGGCCTACCGACGGACTGGTAGATTAGTCTCCCGACGGGGAGTGGAATTGTGGAATTGTGGATATGTGATGTGTTCCCCATGTGGTAGGGGAGCACGAGGCCGGCGGGGGGTAGCGGGGGAATAACTCCTTATGGCGCCTAATGAACTCACCTAGATCAATGAATGTGTGGTATGTGTTAGTGATGAGAATGCTTGGTTATGTGCGGTGGTGTATGCGTGTTTGTGAGTGTGTGTGGAATAAGATGCATGTGTGATTCGTGTATGGTATGTGTATTGGAGGTGTTAGTGAAGTGCCTAGTGTTGTGTTGTGAATTATGTTGTTGTGATGAGATGTGAGATAGGAGTTGAATGGTCTAGGATTGATGATGATGATAAGTGTGAATTTGGGTAATGTGGGTGTTGTGGTTAATGTGTGGGTGTTGTGGTTGATATGTGAGTGGAAGTGTTGTTAGTGATAGTGAGTTGTATTGTGATGTAATGTTGAACTGTGTGCTACATGAGTTGGCTATATCGTGTACTTGTGAATGGATGACTTGGGTTACATTGTTGAGACTGTTAGTTGTGGGCAATGGACTGAGTAGTGCACCTGTGTGATCACCTAGAAAATATGAAGGAGAAATGGAGAGTAAATGTATGCGTGTGAAGGTGAATGTATGAGTATTGATTGAATTGGGGGACGAGTGGTTACATGATTTTGGTTATGTTTGTGCATGTGGTTTTCTCTGTTGCATAATGTGGAGTTGGATGCGGTGTAATGTTGAGCTTATGCATGTTAAACTCTTGTGGATGTTAATTGAGATTTGAGTTTATGTGATCACCTAGTATCATGTTAGGAATTAAAATGAGGATGGCTGTGTTAGATTCCATTGTTGTTTGTGTGCGGAGTTGGGATCGCTCTTAGGCTAGGTTCGGCGCATAGTTAAACCCAGTGGGTTCGCTCAATTTCATTAGGAAGCTGATCCCCCCCAGTTTCTCTTTTCAGGTGTGCGGTTGAGTTCGGAGGAGTTGCAGGATGGAGTTGTGAAGTGAAGATTAGGAAGCTATTTTGGAGTGACCACTGTTTTAATTTTAGATTTCAGTTGACACCTTTGGTTGGGAATTTTGTAATCGTTTTGAGATTTGGTTTCAGATTTCAGATTTTATGTAATGAAGGCCTTCAGTTGATTTTGAACTTTTTAATGGAGAGTTGTTTCTGTTTCCGCTGCGTTTTACTCCTTTATTTAAATGATGTATCTTCGAGTAGCACTCAAACCGGTTCGACCACGGGTAAACCCGGGTCGGTTTGGGACGGGTGTTACACCCTGCAAAACAGAAACAGGGCCTAAAACAAAGAAATCTGCAGGGGAAGGCATAAACAATCTGTTTGAACCATTTTCGAAAACAAATCCGCTTAGGACAGCCACCTCCGAACTAGAAAGGGCACCCACTCTTCATCTTCTTCTCCATCCTTATTGCTCTGTATCACCCTGTTTCTTTTCTAAACAGAGACGATATCGTTTTTCTCTCCTTCAATACTCCATCCTAGGCGACCGATTTGTCCATCCTACAAACATGGAATTACGACGATGTAACCTTGTTCTTGGACCGGAGTCACCTGCTCCGAAGATTTAATAGAGTTAACTAGATTGGGTTGCTACGGTGAAGGCGGAGGATGGACGGATGGAATCGGTGAAGGCGGTGGAGGAAGAGGGTGGGTGGTGGTGTAGAGGAGTGAGAGGTGGGGGAGGCCAGATGGTCGCCGCCGGAGGTTTCAGATCTGGGAAGGGAAGGGGAGGGAAGGAGACGGGGAAGGGTTATTATTTATTTAATTGAAAAGGACAAAACTGCCCTTCGATTGAATGAGTTGGAACGTTCCAACCAAAATTTGGTTGGACGTAGATCGTGTGCCCTTTGTCACACCTCTAAAATACTCCATGGGCTACAACTTTTGTGTTGGACATCAGTCCAAATTCTGTCTCCAAATTGCCCATATTCGTCAATCCTTGTCGGGCTAGGAATTTGTCCAGAAATCCGGATTTGGCCTCTTATGACTCTAGTGTTGGCCCGAAACTGCTTGGCAATGAGTTGGACTCTTGGCCCTTCTCCTTTGCTGGATTCTCCTTGATTCTCTCTTCTTGGATCAGGCTCAGGTGGTGGCCTGATCACAGCTCCTAGCATGGCCTTCCTCGGATCAGCATCCGGGCTCCACTCTTTGATGCTTAGGCCATGCATCACTAGGACTTGGTTTAACCCTATCTCTTTCAATACTCCTCCAAATTGATCACCGTTTGTTGGAGGGTGCTCCTGAGACTTCAAGCTATCCAGGGCTACAGGAATTTCCCCAAAAGGCATGAGCGAATTGTTGTCTGGGCCAAAAGTGCTTCTCTATGGCATCCAGGCACAGGCTTCGCTTGGGTGTCGGGTTTAGCTCTCGGCCTTCTTCAGTTCTGTACGGGCCTTTTGGCTTCTGTCTTGGCCGGGGCGTCAAGGATGCCTCTTGAGTCTCTTTAAGGTCTAGTTGGGATCTCGGGCTCGTATGAGTCGATTTGGGGCCTAGCCTTGGTGCTAGGCTCGCCCCGGGGTCCGGGTCGGGGCTCGGCATCAACATCAGCTCCTGGGGAGTCAATAGCCTGACTCTGGCTATCGTAGGAGCTAGCCTTGGTGCTTGGCTAAGGATCAGCATCCTCCCAAGTTTGTCTTCATGCTCCGGGGCTTTGGCTCTCCTAGGCTCCGGGGGTGGGGGTTGCGTAGGTCTAGGCCTGGTGTAGTCTTGGCCCGCCATCAGTGTTGGGGCCGGATCGGCCTTAGTTGTGTCCAAGTTGGGCTTGGTAGCCAGGATCACATCAACTTAGGAACTTTTCACCGAAAATTTCGTTGAAAAAGCTGACACCGATCGGCTGTTTCTCCTGGAATGGACTTGTTGAATGTTTTCGGCGAAGACATAGGAGTTTTCGCCGAAAACTTCTCCTTTAAGCTCTCACAGTTTCTTCTGTATTTTTCACCAAAATCCTCAGAGATTTTTCACCGAAATCTTCTTTGTAAAGCTGGGCAGAAAATGTGCTAACTTGATTGACTTCTTGGATCCATTCTAGTGCGATTCCTCGGAGTTCCAATGCCTTAGACACGTCCTTGGTTACATCATTTGACGACAAACACCTGTTCTATCACAAAAACACTAGAAAACCATCAAATAGACCTGAAACGGACCAAAGTAACCAAAATGGCACGGGAAAGAGAAGTTGAGTGAATATTCACTAATTTGCCCTAAAAAACCATGTCTTAAGCAAAGAAATGTCGCTTAAATGGGACTGAAAATCACGTCAAATCGAGTGTCATCAAATACCCCACACTTAAGCTTTTGCTTGTCCTCAAGCAAATTGAATAGAAAGCGCTTAGGTTCATAGATGATAAGATCGATTAAATTGAAGTTCAAGCATACACAATGAATTATTAGACAGCTAACATGCATACCGATCAACCGAAAAACCTAGTCTCACTAAAAACTGCACACGATAAGAAACAATCACCAATCATGCACGAATTTGACCTAACCGACTAGACTCCTCACACAGATAGTATTTGGTACAAGGGGAACTCTCATTCTCTGTGTTTAGGGACGTGTTTCTGCTCTCAATCATTTTATGTCGCTGAATTCTGTCATAGGTTTGCAATTCGACCACATCTCCACCACTGTGACAACACGAGTAACTAGTCAAGAAGGACTTCCCTGCTTTGGACTATAACGAATTCTACACTACAAGGGTTTATAATGAGATGGACGATGGGAATGTATGATGATGGCTTTTGTGCGGCGTAGCTTTCGACTAACTTCCCTGGAATCTAGCCTATGGCTTCCTACCGCGTAACCAACACGGGTGGAATAGTGTACGCTCGTCCTATGATACCCTCAAGCAACCTAGCACTTTATTCTATATTATATTTTTTTATTCTTTTTCTTTTACATTTTATTTTGACTTCGTTCTTCCATTTGTAGGGAGAAGAACGTTATTGAACTAAACTATAAACTTGAAACTTTGAACTTTTTCTGATTTCTTTTTACGAATTTTCTAAATATTTTTTTTTCTTGTGCCGATTTTCTTTTAGTTGCTAGAGGGGTTTACACGTTTGGACATAATAGCTAATACCACCTGTTTAATGGCTATAGGTAGGTTACCACAAACCGACTTCCGGTAGGCTAATCTAGAACTACTACCACAAAGGATCAACGGGGGATGAAAGAATGGGGATTGGTTATAATGTATAGCAAGCCGAAAGAAAGGCCAAGCACAAGGGTTTAAACCTAGAGGATTTAACGTTAGGTAGGCTATATGGCTTAGTAGCTTAATTCTAGGTGCCCCTATCCTCCTAGAACTCGTGTCATCGTGTGGTCTCGAATAGGTCTCATGCAAACTCTAACCCATTCAAGAAAACAGAAAACCACTAAAAAGGAGATGAAATTGCAAGTTATGTGCAATGGATCAAAAGCTCACAGTTTGCTTGCTAGTCAGATTCGGTCATTTTCATGCAATCAGAGAGACAAACTACAAGCGTGATTTAAAATTCTATTCTGACTAGGCAATTTAGTATCAAAGTAAACAAGTTGGTTTGCAGTTCTAGGTTAAGCAGTCTAAACATCATTATGACAAATTGAACAACAACTTAACATCACAAATCAAGAACTGAGCAATTCTAATGCTAGAGAAATTGGAAAGGCACCACGAAACACACAAAAATACAATTAAGGGCAATCAAGTTCATGCAAGGTTCTCTAGCATCCTACCCCACACTTAAACTGTTTTGTGTCCTCATAGGAAAAAACTCAGAGTAGAGAGCAAATAGAAGAACCTGGACCGAGATGATTGGTGTAGGGGATGAGCACGGAACATCGGGGCCGGGAGGGAATCTACCAAAACTTAACCTACAAAACAAAAACAAATGAAAGATAAAAAGGAAACCGGGACAAGTGTCCCGGATCCACACAAAACAAAAGTGGACCGAAATCCGAAAAGAATAAATAAAAAGAAGGACAAGGAAGAGGATAAAACCTGATCACTCCTCAGATCGTGTTGGTTGCGGGGGTATGTGCCAGAAATCCTTGATCCGCTACTGCCACACCAGCTGGGCCGTGTACTTCTCATCCTGTAGGTGCATGTGCTGCTACGTAATAATCCAACGGGCGTCCTCGGTGTCGGTGTCCTCTACTCGCCACTCCTGAAATCCATTGAGCAGCTCCCCAAAGTCTCCTGGAGGCGCTCGTGAATCTGGATGAGGCGGCTGCAGGGGATCTTGGAAGGGAGGCTGCTACTGGTATGTATACCCCGCTAGTGGCTGTTGTGGGGGCATTTGGTGATGAAAAACCTGCTCTGGTTGGGGCTGCTGCTCCTCAGAATCATCATCCTCCTCCGACTCGACCCCTTGGTACAGAGGTGGAAATGCCGCCTCCTGTGGACTGTAGTCCAACTGGAGTTCGTACTTGATGGCTAAGTCTCCACCAACTTTTTGGACTACGTGGCGCCGGACTTCAAGTCCCCATGATTGGCTGAGGCCAAGGTTGATGATGAGGCGTCCCACGAAGTTGCCGCCAAGGAGGGAGGGGGTACCTTAATCGATTTGGTCTTTCGGTTGAATAGGCGAGCAAGCACCCATCCTGGATTAAGTGGGTAGCCCTCTCGGATGGCACGGAGTAGGATGAGCTCCTCTCTACTGATATGGTGGTGATCCTTCTTTGGAGCAAATAACAGGGATCTACGCCAAATAATATGAATGAAACGGAAGAGAGGATGAGAGACTGACTTGATAGAGTTATGAGCTGTGGTCCGAGCACCTGCACTCCGGTAATGTGGCTCTAGAGTGTGTCACACCCTAAGCATTCTAGATCAACTCAGAGCAATCAGCTCATCAAAATTATCAACGAAACAGTAGGCACGCCAATCGAGGTAGACCAAAAAGTGAACCAGAGTCAACCCCGACGAAATTCATCAATCTATATGTCAAAAGACTCATAATGAAAAATACAACAACTTAGCTTGAAGACATGGCGGCTGAAAACGAACGTAAATCGACGAAACGGGAGAAACTCGAAAAAGTTTGTTTCGGGAAGAACTGAAGCTCTAGAGCTCTGATTCGGACAATCTATATGTTAAAACGATCAGGGGAGGAAGATGAGTCGAGCGGCGGCGGTTGGAAACAACGGAGACGACGGGTTTCAACGGCGAGGGTGAGGGAAGGCGGTGGCGATTTTAAAATAGGGGGGTTTGCGGTTGCATTCGAAAAAGTGGGGGAGGAGAGAGAGACTGACCCGGAAAAAGAAAGGATAAGGGGGAATATTTTTGGATTTTTCTAAAAAATTTCGGTGAAAAGTAGTGCAAGTTTTCGCAGAAAATAAGCTACAAAACTGTCTACCAGATTTCAAAATGAGTTTTCGCCGAAAAGTATGAAACTTTTCGCCGAAAAATGTTTTTCAAAAACTGGTCAAATTTACAGGGGTTTTTAAAAGGGAGTTTTCGTCGAAATAGGTGCAAGTTTTCGGTGAAAACTTTGACCTGCAGTTTTAAAATGTTTTTCGCAATTCTGGCAAACTTTGGAAAATTAGAACTAAATCGACAAAAATCGGAACAACCTCCAACAACTTGGAATTGAACCGAGGACACACAATTCACCCAAGAAAAATAAAAGATCAAACAAAGGACACTTTTGGCTCCCCCAAACCGACTCTAAAATACGAGAATTGACAAAAAACTTAAAACTGACTCTAGCCGTGGGTTGCCTCCCAAGAAGCGCTCTTGATTAGCGTCCTAGACGGTGTTAGTAGACAGCCCAACTCAGGATCTCTCTTACGCTCGCGTCAGAATTCATGAAATAAAGCTTCGGGGTACCCCCGGTGAGTGTGAATATCTTCCCGTAAGCATGAATGAGCTTGGATCGCCCATCAAGTAGATCGCTAGCAATCTCGAACGGTCCGAACAGTTCTTGGGAGGGGTCATTCTTCCCAAGTGTGACGATGGAAGGTATCAGAGCAGTCGGCTTCCAAGCCGTTTTCGTCTTTTCCTTAGTTTTCTGCTTCATTAAACCGGGATTTGTGATCTTCGGTGCTTTCTTGGGAGATGCTCTCGGCTTCTCCTTCTTCGCTGGCTTTTGTGTCGGTAGCTTGATAGTAATCGGTGGCGCAATTCGCTCGGAAGAAGATGGCAGAACAACTGGCATCCAGACCATTTTACCTTTCTTCGGATTCTTCTTTCTTAGCTAGCCAGGATCTTTACTTGGTGGCGGTTTGGAAGGGGAGGCTTTTAGTTCCTCATTCTTTTGTGGCTTATGTGTCGTAGGTCCAGTCGCCTGCTTGATGACCTGTTCAGCACCTGTGACAACAGTCTTTGTAGAAACACTAGAAGAGACATTAGTAACGGAGTTGACCGAGGTCAACTCCATAGTTTCAACAGAAAGACAATGAGCTTCTTCTTCCTTAGGGGTGTATGTCATACTGTCCTTGAGGCGGAATGTTATCATATGCTTACCAACCCTCAATGTCAAGGAACCATTCGGGACATTGATTTGCATCCCGGATGTTGCCATGAAGGGTCCACCTATGAGGATAGTAGTATCCTCCTCTCAAGTATCCATTACCACGAAATCAGCTAGAAATGTAAAAGGACCAGATCGAGTGTCTTTAATTTCTCCCCTGGGTGTTTTTAATGATCTATCACCAAAAACAAGTTGCATGCTAGTTGGTTTAAGTTCTCCTAGATTCAATTTTTCGAATAAACTCATAGGGATGACATTTATGGAAGCACCTAGATCAACTAAGCTACGCTCTACTTCAATACCATTAATGATAAGAGGTAAAGTGAAAGAACCAGGATCGGGGCACTTAGCTGGGTATGGCGAGGATGACTTCTTGCTACGGATGGCAGAGCATTCTTCTTTTCTCCCCCGCATGTCGGTCTCGATCCTTGCGTTTGGTAGCAATGCATTGGGGAAGGGAACCTTCTCGTAATACGGAGCAAGAGGAGGATTATAGTCTTTTGGCGTGTTCTCTTCTACTTCCTTCTAATCCGGTACGTCAATGGCCATGTCTGGAGCTGAGGGAATATGAACAGGTGAGCTCTTTAGACTTTGAGTAGAGTTCATCTTGACCTGTTCCTTCCTTGGATTTGGCTCGGTCTGGCTTGGAAGCTGGCCAGAGGGGCGGCCATTTGCTAGCATGTTGGAGATCTGGTTCACCGCATGCTCTATTCGTTGTCCGGAAGCGATTTGTTCTTGGTTGAGGAGAGCTTGGGCCTTGAACTGACTATCATGATCATCAAGCCTAGTGATGATCTGGTGGAGCTTCTTGTCTAGATCATTATCCTTATTGTCTTTCTGATGTTGCTGTCCTGGGTAGTTGTTGTTCAAGTATTGATTCTGGCGATTGCCAAGAGCTGTTCCATAGTTGCCTTGATTTATGTGAGGCGGCTGGTAGATGCCTCCAGTTGGATTGTTAGGCTTCTAATCTTGGAATGAACCATTTGGTCGGTTATTCTGATTCTGACCTTGGTTCTGGTTGGCGCCGGCTTTGTAGGGAGGTCGCTCTTGGAAATTTCCCTGTTGTCTGTAGTTGCGGTCGCCAACATAACCTTGTTGATTGTTATTGAAGCCTTGGGTGATGAAGTTGACTTCTTCAACCAAGCCTCTGTCTTGCCAAAGTTCTAGCATCTTCCTCCATTGTGAGCACAAGCTCCACACCACTCACAATAAGCTACAAGGACGGAGGCTGATGGAGGCTTAATAGGTGTAGTAGACTTCTTCAAATGTTTCTCAACTTCTGCTTTAATGGTTGCTTCAATATCGAGCTTGCATCTTGATCCTTCTGATTCTCGTTCCCAATTCCTTGACTTGGAAGCACAGTTTGAAAATTGGAGAAGAGCAGCTTCAGGTGTGAGGGTAGTACAATCCCCTTCAGCTAAGGAATTCACCCACTTAGTAGATTCTTCACATAGACCTCGATCAAATATTTCATCTAGTTGCCTCTGATCGAAACCATGGTGAGGGCAATTAAAGAGAAGTTCTTGGAATTCATTCAAAGTGTCATATAAGCTCGCACCTTCCTTCTGGGCAAATCTAGAGATGCTGTCCTTGTAGGTGGTTGTTCTTGAGGGAGGGTACGTAGTACTCTTCCACGAAGTCTTGAGCAAGAGTATCCCAATCTGTGTTGTAGCCGGGTGGCTAGCCAGTAAGCCACCTCTTAGCTGCGCCTTTAAGAGAGAACGGGAAGGCTCTCAAGCATAGGGTGTTCTTGTCGAGATTCCCATTCTTGAAAGTCCCGCAAAGATCAATAAAATCCGCTAAGTGAGTGCACGGATTGTCAAGTGGCCTGCCTTCAAATTGTAGATCCCTAGAGATCATGATCAAGAAAGGGATCTTGATCTCATAATCAGGATCTCCGTTGATGCGTGGCACAGCGATAAAAGATCAAACGCTAGTCGCGCTCGGCTGGTTGAAATTAGCTAGACACTTCGGTATAGCCGGTGGTGGAGGTGAGAGTGATGCGGTTAATGAAGATGAAGATGAGGAACTCTCATTCGGTTCCTTGATCTTAATTGGCGTGAACGATGGAGGTGGATAAATTCTGCCTTGCTTCGGAATTTGCGATCGCTTTGGCGGAGTAGAACTACCCAGTCTCTCTACACTCTTAACCTTGTCGGTCTTGGTTAAGGAGCGTGTGAGAGGACGGTGATGCATAAACCTGTAAACAACCTACAAACGACAAAAAACAAGCACAACCGATGTAAAATCGAAATGGATGGAAATATGAAAGATGGAAAGTAGAAGAATAAAATGCCAGTTCTTCTTTCAAACAATTAAAAGAAGTCCTCGGCAACGGCGCCAATTTGATGGACGTGTTTTCATGCGCGTGTCTTCAAATAACTATCGTATTCCACGGGTCTTCTAATAATCGTCTACTCAAACGTAAAGGTAGAATATTCAAGTTTAAACATGTTGTGCGTGGTGTGAGTTCCACGACTTCTATACTAAAGGCAGGTAATTTAAAACTAAATTAGAAAACAGAACGACAGGTTGGTTGACTTCACAAAGACGACATACAAGCTTTGACTTTGAATCCCCCTTAGATCGCCAGAGCATTGGCAATCATCAGACTAGCGGTTTTCAATTCTCGTTCAATCAATTCTTAGACACCACCATAACTCCTGGCCCATGGGCTTAAGACTAGCGAACTTTCGCTCTATCCGATCTAACTACCAAGATTAATTAACCGCTCGAGCTTTCGCTTCTTGCGACGGAAGAACTAACTGGTGTAATTACTAGTGATTTGTGAGTTACTCTTGAAGCGGATTAACCCTAACTAGTTCCTACGAAAGGCACACTCCAATGAATAGGTTAATTGTTGATTTGGTATTTTAAAGCGAGGCGAACGTTCGCTACTATCCTCAGCTTAACAAGAATCTAATCTAGGTG
This sequence comes from Linum lewisii, assembly GCA_034768395.1. Lineage (NCBI taxonomy): Eukaryota > Viridiplantae > Streptophyta > Magnoliopsida > Malpighiales > Linaceae > Linum > Linum lewisii. The sequence continues at coordinate 42,610,622 of CM068302.1, forward strand.
ATCAAGCTAGAAAAGAAATGCAAACAACGAAGAACAAACCAAACATACAAGAGAAACTGATTGAACTTCAAATCTAATCACCGCCAATCCGTGACCGCTTTAAAGCCCTGGGTCACTTAGGGTTCATCTAGTCTAAGCTCTACGAGTTTAGCTACTCATGTTCATAACAGAAGAAACAAAGATAGAAACAGAGTTCATCATGAAAAGGAAGAACAGGTAGAAACTGTAAAACCTAATTAAGACGACTCTAGCAAAGCTCCGCTCTCAGGTAATCTTCACTCCTAGCTCTGAGTCTCCGAGGTGGAAAGATGGCATCACGATCTCTTCCTGGCTCTTCGAACTCTCAAAACTCTCTCTCAAACTTCTTAGGTCTGGAAATTAATCCTTGGAAAAGTGTATGTTTAATTCTGGCCGCCGGTCGTATTTATACCTTAATCTAATCCGGTTGGGATTAGGTTTAAGTTTTCGGCGAAAACTTAGGAACTTTTCCCCAAAAACTTCGTTGAAAAAGCTGGCACCGGTCGGCCGTTTCTCCTGTAATGGACTCGTTGAATGTTTTCAGCGAAGACTTAGGAGTTTTCGCCAAAAACTTCTCCTTTAAGCTCTGACGGTTTCTTCTGTATTTTTTTGCCAAAATCCTCAGGGATTTTTCGCTGAAATCTTCTTTGTAAAGCTGGGCAGAAAATGTGCTAACTTGATTGACTTCTTGGATCGATTTCGATGCGATTCCTCGGAGTTCTAATGCCTTAGACACATCCTTGGTTACATCATTTTATGGCAAAAACCTGTGCTATCACAAAAACAATAGAAAACCATCAAATATACCTGAAACGGGCCAAAGTAACCAAAATGGCACGAGAAAGAGCAGTTGAGTGAATATTCGCTATTTTGCCCTAAAACCATGTCTTAAGCAAAGAAATGTCGCTTAAATGGGGCTGAAAATCACGTCAAATCGAGTGTCTTCAGATGTAAACCTCTAGAGTCGGTTGTCCTTGCCCGATCACCTCCTGGATGATGAACCTCGGCGAGAGCTGCTCAGAGACCCGAACCACTGTGAGTTTGATAGTGGCACTGAAGTCGAACCTATGAAACCGGGCGAGATTTGTACTTGGACCCGCTGGCTGTGTCTGGTCAGGGGCGCCATTACAGAAGATGAGAGCTTCTGTCGATAAGCGCCAACCTTTAAGCAATGCAACAATGAGCAAAGACTTGAAAGGAATTGAGAACAAAGTTCTGATTTCAGATTTAATTCAAGGGAAAAAGTTGATTACAAAAGAGAGGCCGAAGCCTCTTATTTATACTAGAGGAAATCGTAAACAGGCTCGATGATTCCTACTAGGATAATAATTCCTAAATAATAAAGAACTAAAATAAATCCTATTTAGAACTCTAAATGGGACTTATTTAATCTTAAATGATCGCTACTTAAAACAGAAGTCCGAACAAAACACTGAAAAGGAATAAAAATAACAAAACGTGGGAAAACCCTAATCTGGCGGATCAGGTCGGATCCTGTCGGATTGGTGATTCATGAGCGGTCCGGATTAGGAAAGCTGGCGCCGCCTTTCGTGTCGAGCTTGGAAATGGCAGCGGCAGCGAGCAATGATGTTGGGGCGTTCAGGGGCTCCGGATGCCGGTGTCTGTTACTGAGCCCGATCGGGCTCCAGGTGTATTGGCCGCTCGGCCTCTCCGGCTCTCACTCTCTAGGATCTTCATTTCCTCGATCTTCTCAACACTTCCACGTGTGGTGGTTGCTGGAGGCTGCTCCTGGGGCCACATGGAGTCCAAGGCTGGGGGAAAACCTCCAAAGGCCCAAGTCCTTTGATGGCTTGGTGCTAAGTGCCAATCGGTGCCCACCGGTACTGATGCCGACACCCGTAGCTGACTTTCCGTCGGGCCTTCTTCATTTTCTGTCAAGCCTTTTGACTTCAGCTTCGGGTCCGATGTTGAGAACCTCTTAGGATAGCCTTTGCGGGGTTCTGGTTCTTCGGGGCTTGTAGGAGTTGCCCCAATCAGGGGTTGATCTCAGCTCAGCCCCGGGGGTGGTCTTGAGCATCAATGCTAGGCTTGGGGCTGGTGGCCGTCCTAGTTGTTCATATGATCCTCTAGTGGTCAGGAGAGTGTACCCTGCTCGAGCAATTCAATCAGCATCCTCCTCACGTCGATCCTTGCTCCAAGCTTCCATGTAGATGTTGAGCCGGTCCTTGAAGGTCTTGGTATGGCTCCGAGTTAGGGGCAGCTCGAGTCGGGTCCATCACTATATGCCCTAATAAGCCCTGGACCGATCCTAACGAGCCCCGGAGGAACTGACCACCCCTGGGATACTCTAGAAGCATTTCTGGAGTACAGGAAACAAAGGACCCAAGAGTACATGGCCAGCAGAGGCTGGCACCTGGAGACAGGCCCCGGAGCGAGCCCCGGAGCGAGCCAAATGCAAGCACTAGGCCCTAGGCCACTTTCCACGAGCCTCGGACCAACCCCAGCCCTATGAGATCCTCTAAGGATGTTTCTGAAGACTTGGCCAATGCAGAAAATGAAGAAGGCCGAGACATGAGCTATCCCCGGGCACCGGGCACGACTCCAGGCGCCACAGAGGAGCACTTAGGGCCGAGCCACGAAATGGCTCGGGCCTTTTCAGAAATTTCAGTTATCCTGGAGAGCTGGAGGCCTCAGGAACACGCCCCAACAAACGGCGTTGCATTTGGAGGAGGAATGAACGAGGAGCCACGTAAAAGGTCTCATACATGATCCAGGTCCATGCATGCAATCCTACCGAGACAAGGACTCCCATCCGGGCAAGGAATACTTGTTGCCACGTCCAGAAGACCCCAGGCCTAAGTCCCTCTAGGACTAGGACACGAGAAGGAGGCCTAATCCGAGTCAGAATCCCTGCCCGCCAGCCCAAGACTTGCCCGACCGCCACAGATGCTACCCGGATTGCTGGATTTTTGCCTATTTAGTATTTTTCTTGAATTCCAAGACACTATTAGCTTTCCTTTCCAGTTTTTCCTTTTTACGTTGGATGGTTAAGGCATTTTAAATGTACTAATTAGTATTTAGATTATTTTATTCCTAGTTAGGAAGTACCTAATAGGGAGGAGAGCTTGTTCCCTCCCTATATAATAAGGCCGCCGACCATCCCTTGTACTCACCCTTTGATTAATAAACCCCCTTTTTCATAACTTATGTTCTTTTCCCTTCAAGTTAATGTGAGGAGCATTGCTTAAGGTTGGCTTATCATCAAGAGCATACATCTCTTGGCGTGGCACCCTTGACGTGATACTTCTGGTTCCTAGCTTAGCTGCAGCTAGTGGGTCAAAGTCCTCTTCTATCCCTGGTTCCATAGGTTCTCTCGTTGCCTTTGAAGATCAGCTTACGATGGTTAAGGTCACTGAGCATTGTCGGTCGTGGTTCACATCACCCACCAACCAATCATGGACACCCTTCATCGAGCCATAGCCATCCCTATGTAGACTGATACATGCCTCAGCTCACCCACAACAGCCGACCTGACCCCCGTTGCTCACGGCTGATTCCACCCTGATGCTCATAATTGATCTACGATTTCTCACGGCCAGCCCGACCCTCTTTCTCATGATTTAACCACCAACCCCAACTCGGACCCGAACATAGTTCAGATCACCAGTGCCACCTGATCCGGCCAAGTGTGAATGCTCGATCAAACCATCCCATCTGCTCACGACTGACTCAACCGTCGTGAGAACCTTCACACGACTAGCCACCCATCCTAATGCCACATCAACTCTCGGCACGCGCATGTGCTCACCCAACCTCTACCGCGTGTCGTGAACATTTCCGTCCGCGGCGCGCGATCCCCGGCTTCGTGTCGGTCTCTTCGTTGGGTTTGGTAAAAGGTTGGAGTCGCCACCAATCACTTAAAGTGGATTGGACACTTAGAGCCCGATTTAGATGATTTTAACCTAAACCGGGTTTGGTCTGCGTTCAGAGATCTGGATAAGGGGGACAGTTACGTGTGGGGAAGGATTAGCACCCCCACGACGCCTGGTAAACCGATACTACCAAAATCGATAAGTCAGTTGATGTGCTTTTAATTAAAATGTGTTTAATTTCGTAAAATGGGAGTTTCATGTGTTTGGCCTAGTGTCAGGACACACTACTAATCCCGATGATTTTTTAATAAAGATAGTTTAAAATTTTTGAAAATAGTAAAGTTGTTTTAAAGTTGGAAAAATGTCAAGTTGTTTTAAAGTTGGACTCGAGTGTAGTGACTGCCTACGTATCCGAAAACCGGAATCAAAGTCCACGTAGTTCGATTTGAAAAGTTGATTTGAGTTGGTTTGCAACCGAGTGGTCGCAGTTTGTTTTGGTTGTTTTGTGATTTTTAGGTTGTGAGCGTTTCACGTGACTTTAGTAGTCTTAAGTCTGACGTTACTATTCTCACTTTTGTATTTTAGTTCACATTTCGTAGAAATTTGATTTTAGGATAAAAGAGGTTCATGCGTCTCTAACGTTGTAAAGACTATCATTACTAATCTTAATTATTTTTAGTTTTGTATATTAATTTTGCTTTTATAGAAGAAGTATTTTAGATTATGAATTTTAAGAGTTGGACTTGTGCCTTTCAGCTGCCTATGTACCCAATAATATTGGGAACAAAGTCCGCATAGTTCGAGCAAAAAAACACGGATTGATGCTGATGTTGTGATTTTGAAATTTGATTTGTTAAGTCGATTTCTTTTGTTGAATAATTTTTGGAGTGAGGGTTTTATTTCACGATATTTCACGAGTGTGAAATAATCATTACTAATCGAAGGTTAGCATAGATTTTAAATGTTTGGATAATTTTTGGCTCGGGATTTCCATGATATTTCACGAGTGTGAAATAATCGTTACTAACCCCTAAGTACGGACTTAGTTAATAGATTTACATCCTATCAATTATTATGGGTATAACTAAATTTTGAAATGAAGTTTAGTCTAAGATTATTACTATACCGATCACCTTTTAATAAAACAAATTATATAGAGTTGTTTATATATAAAAAAGGATCTAATGATTTAATTCAACTAAACCAAATTTTTTTGAAATTAATTAGTCACTACTTTATATTTTTACCATTTTTTAATCAAATGGGCTAAAAAAATTGATTGATAGTAAAATTAGGGCCCTGTTTTAATTAATTAACCCAAAAAATGAATTAGGCCCAAAACTCTCGGCCCAGAGGACCAAAATTTCGGCCAGCCCTCTTCATTAATGGCAATCTCGTAAATTCGGTCGCGGTGGCAGTTTCGTAAATACGACCCTATAATATGAGCCATATTATAAACTAAAAAATAGCCAAAATCAGCCCCTATTCTCTCTCTCCTCATCTACGCCACCTTCTCTCTATTTTCTTTCCTCTCTTTTCTTCTCTCTTCTAATCTCTTCCCCAACAATGAACAAACCGGCAACACGAAAAACCAAACCTCACCTGACGATACCGCCGCCGCCACGCCGCCGGCCACCATTCGTCCGTCAAGGGTCGAGCGGCGCCGCTGAGTCCTCTATCTCCGTTGGTCTCAAAGCCGCTGATGCCCCTCTCGTCATCAATCTCGCATCCGCCACATCGTCGTCGTCTCCGATTCTCTCGCCGCCATAGATCTTAATCCGCCATCGTCGTTGTCTCTTTCAGAGCCCACCGTCGTCTGATTTTCCCCAACCACCGCTACTGTAGCAGGATTCTCTGTTGTGCCGCGGGTTCAACCAGTCGCCGCCACCGTCCGCCGGGCTCTCTCCGCCGCTGCTGATTTACCTGGGAGATAGCAAGGTAACAAAGTATGTAGCTCATTTCTTTTGAGCTTTTTGGTTGCATTTAGCCCTAATGCTTTGTATTTCTGGTGATTTGAAGGATTGTCCAGGATGTTCAGTTCTAAGAGTGGATGATTTTTGGGGGCAACAACCTAGAATGAGTTTGAAGTCACTGGTCGCGGCCACGAATGGATCAGGAAGGATGATTATGAGCTTAATCCGTGAAGAAGCATTTTGGTTGGACCAAAACTGACTTGGAACAGGTTTGTCCTCATACTTAGACATTGATTTCTGGATTGGTATCAAACTTGTGCTAGCTGCTATGGTGATTAATTTATTGGACTTGGGTTGCTTTGTAGTTTTGGGTTTGAGACCATGGTTGAGGGGAATGTTTTGGGGGTAGTTTTGGTTTACTAAAAAAAGATTTGCACTTATTGAGTGCCTGCTTTAGTGGATTTCGGATGCTTGTTAGTATTAGCAAAGTAAGATGAATGATCATAAGATAAGTATAAAGCTTAATAGATGAGGGAATAGTAGTGAAGCTTGGAAATGAATGTTAGCAATAGTGTCAGTTAATAGCATAATAACAAGCAGAAATAGTAGTTAGTAGGGTTAAGTAAACAAAGTTGTTGAAAATGGCTTTCGGTATGGATAGAATACTAATAATATCGTTGAGTTTCGAAAGCCGAATTCGACACTCAAATATACCTATCAATTTCTAACCATACCACTTCTTTCTCCTTTGCTTTACTAACTACTTCTATCACTTGGCTTTGTTTTGCTTTGTTTATGTAGGTGGGGAGAGTTGAGGGAGAAGAAGAGGAAGAAGGAGGAAGAAAGGCAGTTTCTGCCGTTAGAAGAAGAAGCAGAAAGTTGGGAGTGTTTTTTTTTTTAGTGTTGTTTCTCCTCCTTTCCCTCTTTGGGAGAACCTCTATTTATGGAAGATGAGAGGAAAAAGAGAGAATTTTGTTATTTTTATTTTTATTTCATATTGTAATAATAATTTTAATTTTTTGTAATTTTATTTAATTAATTTTTGTTTAAGGCTTACAATGGGTTGAGAGCCCAACCCATAATCACTAGGAAATGGGCCTAAAGCCCAATTCGAAATCAATTGAAAACGGGCCTAAAGCCCAACGACTTAAACTTGGCCTCGAGCCCAAATTTAGAGATTCGACTAGTTTTAAATCCTCCTTGATAATTATGTTAAACGAGATAGCTCTATAATACCATTTGTTATAGCTAAAGTGGATGAAAGATTAAAAAGAATAATTTCAAAATAGTGTATAAATTCGACATAACTCAAGGAGCGCAAGAGAGATTGTTTTTGTCATTTTTTCTTAAATAGGAGTAAATATGACCAAATTTCGATAAATAAAAATAGGCCTAAACATAAAAAATTCGAGAAGCTGGACAAAATTTGATTACTACACCGCGACCACAATTTTTACCTTTGTAACATCCCCGCCCAACCGAACGGTTTGGAACTCGATGTTCATGAGGCCCCATCAAAGTTCGGGACGTTCACAATTGGGTTGGGTTTAAGTTACAAGTGAGTACGAGAAAATTTGTCAAGGTGAGCAGACTGTGATACATGACCGTGTATCAGCAATACACGCCATGTATCGTGGCCTGACTATAAAAGGCTGGTTTTTGACGGAAATTCTCAACTTCCCCTTCTTTCTCTTTCCCCGAAAATTCCTTTCACGAACCAAAAACCCCCTTAGCTTCAATCCTTGATTTCGGGAGTTGTAGAGCTCTGATTGGCGATCTGTTTCTTGCTACGCGTTCGTTGCGACGAGAGGTATAGATCGCACGCCCTGAGGTGCTGTTAGTGGTAGAAGGAAGAAGTTTCATTTTTGGTGTCTGAGAGCTTGGCTGTTCAGGTTTTGTATAAGAGTTTAGAGCCTCGTCTTCTTGTTAGGTGAGGGTTTAGCGTACGATAGGTAGTATGGTTGGTTTGAGGAGTTGCAACTTTGACTTAGAAGAATGTAGGGCTTTTCATGAAATTGAAAGAGAGTAAAAGGGGAAAACTGTTCTGCAATTGATTGATATGTGAATTATGATGATTGATGATTGTTGTGCGGTTGTTAATTGATGAATTGGTTGTTGATTGATGGATGTTTGTGATGGGTTTTGAATGGGGAAAATGATTAACGATGATGATAAACGGATCGGAATTAGTAAAGAGTGATAGGAGGGACGTGACTGTGAACATGAAAATTGTGTATATACTATTATTATTAGTTGTGGTTGCATGAGGCTGGTCCTACCAATGTGGGGTCGCCCTATAAATGATGAACAGGTGGATGGCCCTGGCAATGTGGGGTCGTCCTATGAAAGATGAACATGAGGGTAACCCTATGGCTCATGACATTGTTATCCCTGTACTTGCAGGTGGGGGTGGCCGGTGAGGGGAATTGGAATTTTCCAGCACAATTTTAAAAAATATGTACCGTCAGTAGCCAAATGCGTAAATAAGTCCAAAAATAGCACAATCTGACTGGCAGCCAGCTAACCGCCAGCCAGCTAGCTATGCGCCGCCTAGCACAGCGCCAGCCAGCCTTCAAAAAGCTAACTCCGTCATCTGGGCAGTTAGGGTTTCCTCAAACCCAGCCAGCTATACGCTGGCTGGCTGGCGCTGCGCTGGCTGGGTTTGAAGAAACCCTTGGAAGATGAATTTTTTCACCACACCTCTCTCAAACCCGAAACTTAGAATTTTGAAGCAGCATGCAGTCATCTACCAAGCTCGGAATATTAAGAAAAAGAAACTTCATAGTACAACAAGAAACCATACATTACATTGAAAATGAAACATGACATTGACAACAAAGATTGAAGTACTAAAAGTTAAACAAACATTGGAAAAACTAGTACATGATAACAATGCAAAGACCCTTAAACTTATTAGTGCAATTAACCATTCCTTCTAGGGTTTCGATTTCTGCTGCTTCGCCTCGCACGTGGGCACGTCCTCCTATTGTGCCCTTCTTGCTGGCAGTAACTGCAGTGAGGCTCAATATCTTCAACCAAGTCCATCTCGTTGTGTATGCGCGAATGTCGTGGTCGCCCCATCTCCCTGACCCTTCCTGGGTCATGCATTAACTTAGGCCCTCCATGTGGCTCTCAGTCCTCTTTCGAGCCGATAGGGAGGAAACTCCTTCCGTATATCTGTCTTACTGTTTCCAACCTGTAATGGGCGTTGGCATAGTATAAGGGATCTTGATTCACGGTGTTACATGTGGCAACGACATGTGAACAAGGCATCTTCCACTGTTGGAACATGCCGCACGAGCAATTACCGTCCCCCTCCTCGTAGTCCAAGCGAACTTCTTGCCTATTGTTTCCCTTCCCGTTGCTGCGATTTATCGCCGTCTGTATTTCGAATATGCCAGCATCATAATCGAATAGCCTCACTGTGTGGGAAGTGGCCTTATTCACTCTTTTCTGCAGACGAGAAAGACACTTCTTCGTCCAGATTGCACCGGCCGCCTGTTCTTCTCGAACCCTCTTCCGTCGATCTTCAAAATACATTTGTAGCCTATAGAAAGTGGATTCCACCAAAGCTGCAACTGGGAGAGCCCGGATTGATTTGAAAGCCCCATTCACGCTCTCCGCCATGTTTGATGTCAATTGGTTCCATCGTGCCCCGTCGTGTTGAGCGTCTATGGCTCTTGACCAATACAATTGATCTTCAAGCACCCACTTCTTATTCGCGGGGTCGTCCCTTGCGAATCTTGTTGCCCCTTGTGAACTTTCTCAAGGATCATCGTTTAGCTTCAAGTAAGGTAGAATGGATTACAATGATGTACGCTGATCTTATTAAGTAATTGGGGGAGTGTCATGATACTTACCTAAATTCATAAGGCGACTTTTCATTTTTGGGTTCTTGGCGCTTTTGTTGTAATTGCTTACATAGTGTCGGGCGCACCACCGCCAATGCCATCCAAATCTGATTTTCTCCATTGCACTCACGATGCCCACATGTCGGTCGGATATGACACATACTCCGCGTCTTTCATGTGTGACTAGCCGTTGTATGCAATCAAAGAACCATTCCCAAGTCTCCTTGCTCTCAACGTCCACAATTGCGAAAGTGAAGATGTTCTTATTACCATCGAACGAACTAGCCATGAGTAGTGTGTGCTTGTATTTTCCTGTCATGAAGGTACCGTCGATGACGAGCACATGCGGACAATGTTTGAAACCTTCGATGGACGGGGCGAAACTCCAAAATACACGGTCAAATTGGGTGACTGTATCTCCATCATCCGTTGTGATTTCTTTCGTGACGAATTCAACTTGCGTCCCATAGTTCCGGTCTTGTATTGCCTTCATTAGGGTAGGTAACTCGTTGTATGATTCCTCCCAATTACCATATATCCGCTCCATGGCGCGCTGTTTGCCGTTCCATGCCTTCTTGTATGAAATTTGTCGGCCGTACATAGTATGTATCTCTGTCTGAAGAAGTTTGATCCGAACATGGGGGCATGCTTGGACAAAGGGCGTGACTGCATCAGCTATGACATTGACGTCCAGCTGGCTCAGACTGATGTTGTTCTGGCTACCCAAACACAGATGGGCCAGATTAAATTGTTTTACCGTCCACACATCGCTCTCATCTGTAGTGAGCCTTATCCTCCATGGGCATCCATTGCTTTGGTATCCATGACATCGTTGCTCAAGCAACCATTTGCTAGACCGTGTCGTGCATAACATGAGGTTATTCCTGAGTGCATATTGCTTCAGACTAGTTTGAGCCATAAGTTTGCTTTCGAATTGTTGCCCAACCGCTAACCCTGGCCCGTCAATGTGCCACCGTGGAACGTTATGAACGCCGTACTCATTGTTGCTTGTAGTCATCAGTTCCCCGATATCTTCTGGTAAATTTGTGAAATGGTTCGGGGGGGGGGGGGGTGTAGTCTCTTGGTGGTTGTGCATCCACAAAGGGTTGAGCTTCAATGTCCGGCTCAGATACATATGCTTCGTCCTGCTCCGAGTTGACGTCGCTCTCTGATGAGTCTCCTTCGATCTCATTTCCCAAGTACGCTACCGTACTTTCTTGCCTACGAGAGCCACGCAATTGTCCCGGATGTGTTTGATTGCTTTGACTGCTCTGACCACTATAACAAGCACTCACTCCGTCGCCCACGAATATAGATTCTCGCTGGATCGGCGTCCCACGGTGGTCGAACTCAAAGTATAGCTCTGCCACTCGGTAGTCCGACTGGGTCACCATGATGTTGTATATAAACTCCAACCCAGTAACGTCATCAAGAATGAGTGGGTAGTGTGCCACAATTTGGTCATTCGCAAAGACTGGACATCGATACATGACAGTCTTCAACACCGCCGAAGCTCCTACCCTTATCTTTCGCAAGAAAACTGGACATGCATGTTGTAGTTAAGGTTGCCTCGTCATTTTGAGGCGACATAATTTCCCCCCGCTGTAGCACACCCGACCGTGTTGTCCGTGTACTATGTCGCCATCCCATCGGAGCCAAAACGCGAAATTCATTTTGTCTGGTCAGAAGAAATTGAGAATTGTATTAGGTTACAAGTATTTTGGAAGAGTTAGGGACTCATGCGTCTATATAATGTCATGAAGATAGTGCATTAGTGTGTATGCAATTCTTCGTTGTCTGTATGCAGAGCTGCAATTTTTTCATGTGTGTGATCAATAATATGTTGTTGACTATTTTGGAAGAGTGTGTGGTCAATTATTGGATTACT